>CM048747.1:18430000-19030000 GCA_026315105.1 Locusta migratoria | reverse complement strand
TAGAAGTCCGTGGTACATTTCTTCGGCTACCCCCTTCATGAGATGGGTGACTCTCTCTTCTTCCTTCATGCCAGGGTCGACTATTTTACAGAGCTCTAAGACATATTGAATTTACAATTTCGTCGTCTCTGTAGGACGCTGGACTCTGTATTTAAATTTCTCCTCAGCCTGAGATTTCTGTTGTCGTGCATCTCCGAAGTCCTTTTGCAATTCTGTCTCGAATGACTCCCAGATGGTCAACTTGTCCTCGTTGTTCTCATACCTCTGCTTTGCAGTTCCAGCTTGGTAGAAGAATACATTAGCGAGACTTACAGAGTGTCATCCCATTGGCTGAACTTAGCAACGCCGTTATATTTCTTTAGCCACTTGTGTGGGTCTCGTGCATCATCTCCAGAGAACACTGCAGGATGTCCCACGTGTTGGCACACAGTTGCTGTCATGTCAGGTCCATCTTCTTGTTCTCCTCCTCCTCTTTCTTTTCCCGCTCAGACACACTCCTTTCGGTGGAATATGGCTCGAATTCGGGCTTCTTGCCACATAGACAATGGCTCTCTCGTGGTCTGTAGGCGCCACTATGCCGTTGAAGATTCGTGCAATCAGGAGTCAGGTTACCCGGTGCCTCCACCAGAATAATGTCACGTAGCTCGCAGGGATCAGACTGCTTCTGGCTGGAAGATTTACACCTTATATATACACAAAGAAACTCCTAGAACATAGTTTACAGATAAATCAAGAATATACTAGAACATAGTAGAACTGAAATAGAACTGAACGTTGAAATTAAAATTTTCATACACAGTGAGTCTCGAACTCAGGACCCTCTCCACCAGGGTCCACTGCTCTATCCACTGGGCTATTTGGCCGCTATGCTATTGTCGTTCTGTGACAACATAATAAACTTCCTGGCGAGTATTTTGATGCCAATTATATACATATCTCACAAATAAACAACGAAAATGCAAGAGTGATCAAGTAAGTATATTTTACCATCCAAAACATTATTCCTGCATTTTTGTTTTCCTCCAGTTTACACTATTTCACTGAAGTCCCTTGAAAAGTATAAAAACCGGGTTCTACTGCACATTGTTGTCAGCGAAAAACTGCGCCTTGATGGAAAGGATTACTCAGACATGCAATGCGAGGATTTAGCAAATATGGTTAGGAGGTATCAATTTCACCTTGCGGTAGATACCATGTAAGCCAAGACACAAACACACGAGTATGAAATGAAGGAAGATCAGCTTACAGGCTTGCTGGGGCATAAGAATTAGTGAGTAAAGGAAACGGAGTTGTGCGTGAATCGCTCAACAAGGTGGAAGAGGTTGTAAATTCAGTTGTTAGTTGACCAATATTTTTCCAGTGGTAAATTTTATTGCTTCCTTTTCTGGAAAGAATAATGAGAATGTCGGAAATTTTTAGCAGAAAATACGCAACGTTGGCCGTTTCTGCCAATGGCCAGACGAATTCCTTTTGAATCTTCTGAGGCTCAAATTAATAGGAATGCACACACATTTGTGGAGTCAGTAGCCGTACTGAAAGACACTACACATTTCAAGGTACTGGCGCAAGGATTGATCCAAAGATTTACCGGGACCACCTTTTTAGGATGAGGCTGAAGGCTGGTGAGCGTTATGATGCATACACGGACCGGATTAGATTTATTTAGTGTAAAACGTACACCTTAACTGGAGACGTGGTAAGGAATAAGGTGTTGCATGAGGGGGACAGTGGACGTCTTTATTAGAGGTATAGAGCCGCAAATTGGAGGTGAGGTGAAGGTGCCCTCCCCCACTACATTGCAGGAGGCTGTTCAATTGGTAACATTACGTGAAAAGGCTAGTAGATTTGTAGTCACGCCAAAGTGAATGTTTGCACAAGAAGCCAGATGCGGCTAGTGCAAACGCGACGGCCACAATGCAGACAAGTGTCTTGCATTCTATTGTACACACTGCCACTCTATGGGGCATTTGGGTATGCATTGTCGGCATAATCAGAATGGGCAACCACATAACTGATATGTCACACCTGCAAATCGAGGGAACAATCAAGACCACTGGCGAAATGGTTGAGGGATGTTGCCACCGCTCCCTGACCCAGATAAAAATCTTAAACTCAATAAATCTTTATGGGAATACTGAGGGGGACAAACATGATGTTACAAGGAAAAATAGGAGATAAACGTGTAAAGGTATTAATAGATACCGGAGCTCATGTAAGCACATTGTTTTTGACCAAATATGACAAGAGACCATTAAAACCACCCCGTTGCCATATGCATGGATTATGCAATAATCTAGTTTGACCATTGGGGACCTGTTACGTTAACCTGGAAGTAGGAAAAGTAAGATACTCGTTCAAGATGGAAGTATTGCCTAAGAGGAGAAAGAAAGTTTTATGTAATCCTAGGGAACAATTTTCTACACCAGTTTCAGAGTAGCATTGATTACTCATTACAAACAGTAAAACTCAGCGATGCAATTCATCAGTTTGGCAGCACTCACACTGAAGAAATGCAAGGAGGTCCGGAGAATGGCACTGTTTCTTCAACCTCCTATAAGCCGCATACTGCTGTCATAAAGGCAACAACCCCTGTAACAATAAACGGTGGGACAGGAAAGATGCTTTGTGTAACGGTTGAACCTCGAGAGACGAGTCCAATCTCACTTTTGATCGATCTGTTTGCACATAATGAAATACTGGATGAAATGCAAGTTCGTATTAAGAGAATCCTGTGTATTGCTGAAAATAAGGGTGGAAAATTGAGAGTACCAGTGAGCCTGGATAACTTCAGGACGAAAGTAGCTGTAATACCACATGGGACTGTTTTAGCCAGTGTGCAGTGTGTGGAAAGAGGTGAAGTGCCACCTGTTCAGAGTAACAAATATCCGAAGAGAGAAGCGATAGTTTTTCCTATTGAAGTGCCTGCCATCATGCCACAATTACAGGAGTGTTTAAAGAGGAAGTTAACCAAGTTGGACAATGGAGGTCAGAAACTGTGATACTCAGTGTTAAGAGAGTATGTCTTGTTATTTGTGGACCGAAAGTACCTCCCTGCCATAAATTTGGTATATAATGAAATTCCTACTGAGAATGCCAGACCGATTGCACAAAAAATGTATCAACTCCCTTATCACCTGCAATCTGTGGTAGATGAAATCATCCAAGAGCAGTTATAGGCATAAATCATTCAGCCTTCAGCTAGTCCTTGGTCATCACCAATCCGCGTTTGTGCCTAAAGAAATCTGTGAATGGAAAGAAATTGAATCGTACATGCTTGGATTTGAGGGCCATAAATAAGGTTACCACACCTGACACCTACCCACTGCCAAGAATTGATAAAACCTTGGACAGACTGGGAAACTGTAAATCCATCTGATATGAAATCAGGCTACCGCCAAATAGAAATAGCACCTAAAGATCTACTTAAAACTGCATTTATTGTTCCCTCTGGGTTGTAAGTATTTTTGAGAATGCCTTTCAGATTGAGAAATGCCGCTGCTACCTTCCATCGTTTTGCAGATTTACCATTACAATGGCTGAAACCTATCACTTGTCTTGTATACCTTGATGATATGGATGTGGAGAATGTGCTTGTTGACAATTTAATAATGGAACAGAAAGCTGATGGATAATGTTAGGGATATGTAAACCACCCAGATTTCGTGCTTACAGACAATGTATTGTACAGAAAGACCCCATTTGGAAACCGTATTGTCATGCCAAAAGCTTTGCACCTCCAATCCTAGTACAGAATACAAGCCTGTCACAGTGTTAAAAAAAGCCACTAATGCCAAAATTGCAACCCGTTATTGGCGGAAGACACGCCGGTGAGACATAGATCAGTATATAAGTGGTTGCCTCTCATGTGCTCAGAGGACACAAATTATCAGACCCCGAATACCCCTACAAACTGTACCAGTAACCTCTAGACCAGAGGTCAGCAAGAAATCGTAGATGGAGTCTGGATACTTTTGAAAATTTCTATTGAGGTCCAGAAGTAAAACCTCATATTCCTTATCAATTTTTTATTTTAATTTTCACTCGCAAAATAGTATGAAATACAACAGACAGGTATATTCGTATTCAAAAATCCAGAAAAAGTGGAATAATTTACTAAGTTTTTTTTTATTTTAATTACGCTTTCAAACTAATATGAAATAAAATAGATGTGAAATAAAAATGAATACAAAAACAGAAAACTAACACTATTTGTTATTTATTTATTTTTATTTTCACCCACAAAATGTATGAGAAAATGGATAGTCACACTTTTATTGAAAAATCCAGAAGCCGAGGCGGAGCGGCCGAGCGCCTTGCGGCATTATGCTGTGATGCACGAGGCCGTTCCCCGAAGAGCGTTCGAATCCCCCTCGAGCATGGATGTTTGTACCGCCTTTAGTATAAGGCAGTTTATAAGTATTTTGTAAGTGTAGGGACTGATGACCCCACAGTTAAGTCCCATAAGCTTTACACCATTTGATTTTTGAAAATACATAAACGGTTCATACTTTTTCCTTATTTTTATTTCCACTAACACCGTATGAAATACAATTAAATGTGCATATTTGTGTTAAAAATCAGTGACAGAAATTACATTTGCAGTGTTAAGCCATTCTCTCAAAGTTCGGTTCAGCTGCTGAGCAATTTCAAGGTGGGCGGCCGTTAAATCTGAAGCGATACTTCTTCTTCAAAGAATTCATTTTTGCAAATGAAATTTCAATTATGTGGAGCCAAATATAGCGGCCAGGTAGATGGCTTAATTTTTAACAATTTTCATATTTTCCCGGGATATGTTGACTCCAAGGTTTTTCAGTGTATGCAGTTTTATACGTTTGCAAGGAAAAGTCTTCCTGCAATTCCATTATCTCCATTTGGAGAAAAGGCTTTGAAAGGTGGGAAAACTTCACAGTCACATTGGTCCATTCTGCTGCTGGAAAAACTTCAAAAGGTGATTTTAAGAACAGTGACAATTTGTCTACCTTGTTTCAAATTCCTTCTTAAGATCTTCCAAGAAATTTGAGACTACTGGAATGTCTATTTCAGAATTATTTTTATATTCAAAACTTTTTGAGAAATGAAGACATTCTTACTTAAAACCTCTCTTTCAAAGATATCCAGCTTGTGACGGAAATATGATACACTTTGAACCAAACCGCCTATTAATTTCCCATTTCCTTGTAGCTTGGTAATGAGCACATTTAAATGTTTCAGGATGGATGTCTTTCGATAAAAGCAGCAGCAGATGACAACACACAATACCCAGTCCCCTGCCGGGAATCAAACTCGGACCCCCTGCGTAGTAGTCAGCGACGGTGCCATCTGAACTACTGGAGGCGGACACTTCATAAAAGCAATCAACTGTCCATCACTTCTTTCAGCTTCACGCTAGGTTGATACAGAAGACTGCCTGGGGAATTATGCAAGGATAAGATAGGCCTAAAAAAACTTAACTCCTCTCACACGGGCCTCGAGGGCCCAATGGTCTACAGAAAAAAGTGTTTTTTAAATAATTTAAGTATGTAACTTATAGTTTCGAAATATTTTTGGCGGTCCAGTTTTTGGCCTTCCGCGGTCCAGACCTGGACCGCAGTCCACCAGTTGCCGACCGCTGCTCTAGACCATGGTAGCTCGTTGCTTTGGATGTCGTTGGGCCATTCTCACAATCCCAGCAAAATAATAGTTTTCTCCTTTACTGACCATTTCTCCAGATGTCTAATATTGGTGCCTCTCGCAGACACGACTGCAGAGAAAGTATCCCAGGCATTTGTTAACCACATGATACTGCCTTTTGGAAGCCTGGAAGCTATTCTTACGGACAGAGGATCAAACTCCATGTCCACTTTAATCTGTTAAGTTTGTAAACTACTGAGAATTAAGAAATAGTGAACAACACCCTTCCGCCCTAAACATCTAGACCTAACAATGAAGGAATGGAAGTATAAATAGGTGACTAAGAGCTAACCAAGTTGGATGCATTTAAATACCTTGCAGATAGCATACTGAACTGGTCAAACCACACCCTAGATCTATGCAAAAGACCAAGTTCAGCAACATATGCATTACACATTGTTTCTTCTTACAAGAATATGGAAACAATGAAAGCAGCCTCTTATGGTTACTTTCATTCCATTATGGCATATGGAATTATTTTCTGGTGAAACCAGCCATTAGCTAAAAAAGTACTGTGTATGCAAAAAAGAGCCACAAGGATCATGTGTGGAGTCCAGCCTAGAGTCACATGCAGAATTTTTTTTAAGGAACTCAAAATCCTCACATCCCCACTGATCCCAGGAAGGTGTTTGCAAAATGTTTTGTGTGGGGTGTGGAGAAAGGAAGAAGTTATAAAGAATGAATGAGGAAACTTCAAACAGAGAGGTCAAGTTTATACCTTTCTGTGGACTGAGTTACTGTATAAAACATAATATTCAATTAATCTTATAATAATGACCAGCATTGAATGGGTTAGGTACAAATTCATACCTCCTTACTTCTGGTAATAGTGTTTCTTCAGCAGTTGCTATCTTGCACTTAAATGTATCCTCCAGGTCTTTCAAACATCTGACTACTCTTGAGACTTTACAATCACCATTTATTAAACTGCCTGAGAGTCCAAGTAATCTAGGATTTATGTGCAACTTCAATATGTTGTCTGCTGCCTGGAACAATAAATTGAAAAAGAGAAATATGTACAAAACTGAATGCTGTAATGGCAATTTTATAGTAATTCGTACATGCTAAAATGAGAGAAAAAAGCTAAACAAAGGAGGTAAAAACCATATTGAAAAACAAAACAAAACATTCTTATCACAAACTTACAAAATATAAAATTCCCTTAATAACAGTATAAAAACAATGCCTAAATTACACCACTAAAAAAAAGTCCAGCAACAAAGACAATTATACACAGATTTCAAAATTATATACCAAAATTTCAAAAATTAATTCAAAATTACATATCCACAACTGCAATTACATTAGTTACATTTACATTACATTAGTTTCATTACATTACATTAGTTACATTTTTATTCTACAATTATCTACTTAATATCCTAAAAGACTACATCTCTTAAGATTCTTATTGTGCTGATCACAGAGGCTCTGGTAAATTGGCTAAAATGTTATCTCTAAAATAAGAAGAAGGTGGAGCAGAAAAATTCCATTTCTTTGACCTTTTTATATTTGCCATACGAGTCCAATGAAATATAGGACAAGTACATTTGTGACGAGAATGACACAATGAGAATTGCTGTACAGTTTTATAGCAGGCTTCCATTCAAAGTCAAATTATTTCCTTAGAATCTTCTCTCACTTGTGTGTGACTACTACGAGTTGGAATAAGTTTGCTCTCTCCCAATTAATCTTCTTCCTCACAACAAATAGCCAAACACGCCCGCTTTCTACTATGCTCCATAATCCCTAAAGCTAACAATCCATTGTAGCTGGTTACTGTACCTCCATAGAAAGAATCAACCCACTATGTGCAACCTCATTTCTCATAGTACAGAAAACAAACCACTTCCTTCACCTACTCTTAATGATACTCACACCATTACCACCCAGATCTATAATTATCGTTGTTGAAAGGACCTGTCTACAAACTAACATTGACAACACTCATGACTCCATCTCCGTTACCGCATCCCTCAGCACCAGACAACTGATGGACAATGTGTGTGCACTTACTGTCAGTTTCTTGCTCAGTGTCCTGAATGCCTTCCTCAGGTCCTCACAGAAACGCATCAATCCCCAACCCCCCCCCCCAAATATTACCCCCACCCACTCCCAATATTATCTCCAAATCAGCGTGTATATATGGACCAAAAAATTAAAATTCCCTGATTTTTCCAATTATAAATACCTTTTTCCCAAGCAGAAATAAACTTTCTCCCAAGTGGAAATACAATTTTTCCTTGTTAAGTGACAATGTAACTGCAAAATGTATCCACCATTTGAAATGTAAAGGTTGTATACATCAGAGTAAAATATTTCAACACATTAGTAAATGAAACTCAGAAAGAAACATCAACAATCAGAAAGATCTTTGATATGTGACAACATGTCCAAACAAGGAATTACATCAAATACTGCACAGTAGATTCTGAAGCACTGAAATCAGGATTGCGCTATGTGAGCACTTTTGTGAGTCAATCTCAGCTCATGTCGTGTGATCTCACTGCCCATTGCCAGCATCTAAAGATCATAGGAATGTGACCACAGACACAAGTAGTAGGCACTCCCCTATAGCACTGTCAAAAATTTTGAGCATAGGACACAAACTGTAGTCAGCCAATGGCAATATAACTGTTAGTAGTGTGAATACACAAATAGGAAAAGTTAATTGTTTTAGTTAATATAACTACAGTATAGCTAAAAGAAAAGTGAATCTTTCACATGTAATACTTGTTTTCAAAAATGTTTTGCTCTTTTTTTATCATTTTTTAATTGATGATGATGTTGAGTAAGATGACTGCTTAAATTGCAGCAAGTAAACAGGCAGCGATCATAATAATACGTTACTGTTCATGAGCCTTACTATAATTATTATAAAACTCAAAGTCAGACTCAAGACACATCTTTCACTCCCACAATAAACCTGTTCTCAATATTTTCATTTTCTAAGGAAAGCTCTCACCAAAGGCTTACTTTCATACTTGTGATTTCTTCTTGTGTCAGTCCATGGTTCAGCAATTGTATTTACATTGTGTTGTAATCTGGTGAAAGTAAGGTGAAACTAAAGCCAGGACTTTTCCCCAATGACATTCAACTCTACTTTATGAATATATGGTGACGATTTTTGCATGAAATATTCCAAAGGTAACTAACCCATTCCAATCTCCGATTGGAGACTACGCAGGAGGATACGAACAGCAGGAAAAATCTAACAACATTTTATGCTTATGAGTGTGCAATGTTCTCTCCCCTAATTAGGTAGGTAAGTTAGAAAATTTGAAAAGAGAAATGGATAGGTTGAAATTAGATGTAGTGAGGGTTTGTGAAGTTTGTTGGCAGGATGGACAGAATTTCTGGTCACGTGAGTGCAGGGTTATAAATACGACATCAGTTAAGGAAAATGCAGGAGTAGATTTAATAATGAACAAGAAAATAGTAGTGCAAGTAAGTTACAATGAATATTATAGTAAATACATTACCATAGCCAAGCTAGACACGAAACAAACACCAATGACAATAATGAAATATTGTGTGTCTAATACTTTGCCAATATAAGCAGCTACCGCATTTTAAACTTTTAACATGTTAGAAAGACCTTATTTGATTCACGGATCTGGCTATTAAATGTTTTATGCAGAGTACATGAGTCCTCATGACTCGAAATCTGCACTGATAATGTTCCGTCATTGAAACAAAATCGAAATGTGATTTTTTTTACATAAATATTTTATAATGGACCACAAAGCTGAAATTTGTTATTTTTATTCTTATATATGTGCCTTTCATAGCTCAATTTGTGTCTTTGAGACTTACTCTGATGACTAACATACTCTAAATATTTCTGTGATTTTGAGGAAAGTTTTTGTACAAAATTTTGTTATGATTTGTTATTGAAAGTTATACCCACTGCTTCACACACAAACCTTTTTTCATGGATCTGAAGATCAGAGTAGCAAAATGTCATAACTTACACAGTATTTCACAAGGTAAATCTGCAACTTATGAGTGCATGTCAACATAAATTTTTCCCATATTATCTTTCCCTTTAACATTATTTTCCGTGAAAATATTTAATATAATTTCCCTGTTGAAACATTCAATGATATTCAGTTGACTTTAGATAGGAGTCACTGTGGTGTTGCACAAGTATAAAGTGCGCGCCACCTACTTTCGCAGCGCGCCGCCATGCACGCACGGCGCGGCATTCTTATGACGTCAGCCACGAGCGCCCTCTGCTACAACTCCGCTCGTGGCCATCACTAAACGACATTGTGCACTTGGGACTGAGATAGGAACCAGTTAACGCTTCGGAATCAGATAGGCACAAGTGAAGACTTGGCTATCGGATAGGCACTAGGAACTATCGCTAGGCAGGCCTCTAGCTCAATTATGTATCAGTATTCTGTAGTACTGAGCTATGTAAAAGTTAAGTATTGTATAAATTCTGTGCAATATATATCTCGTTCTAATTTACTCCAGTGATTCTAGTTTCTGCTGTCCCACTGGCTGCTCCCCTCTGTACCTGCACAAGTGTGCTACCTTTATTCCTGTGTCGGTCTTCCTACTCTGCCACCGACACCTACGACGGAAACGAGACATGCGACAGGGCGGAACATGCTTTTCCCTCTTTCTAGTGGAAAAAACGTTATGTGGTCGTTTAGGGGATGACAATAAATGATTCCCGCTTTGGTGCTGTTCCGTCCACGTGCGCCTTAATACATTTTTCAATTAATAAACAAAAGTACATACCAATTATACACATTTATGGGCGTACAGGGCGAGTTGCGAAAAAATAATGTTCACCACACAGATGTTGTTTTAAATAAGTTTAATTTTTCTATGACACTGCACGTGTTTAAAGTTATAAAAATGTTTTTGTGACTCGAGCCCCCACGCAACTTCGCACTTTAGCCCACACACCGGAATCATTTAACTCAAAAGGCATACGAAAAAACGGTACTTCAGCCGCGAAAAGCTATCCCACGTTTTTACAGAAAAATGCCGCGACGAGCAAAACCACGCTCCGCCGCCCTCGGCAGTCCACGCGACTCTCCCCTTCCCCCACGCGACTCCGCTTCCGTTTTTCCAGCCCCGCGGAAAAACCCCTACGTCACAAACTTCCCGAAGCTTGTATTTCCCGCGCGCGTTCGCGCGCGCGCGATTTAAATGTGCCGATGTGTGTGGCTCTATAAAATACAAGTGTGCGGCATCAGCCTGGGGCACTGTCATGTCATAATACCCCCACTTGCGACTTCCAAACATAGTGTAGGATGTCGCAAGTAGCACCAAAACATAACACAAATATATCCCTCAAACAAAAATAAGAAAATACAATACAAAAAAATCTTACAACTAGAGACAAAAATTAAATTTGGTTAATTTGTACATATTTAAAATTCTGTCTGTTACACACATCAACAAGAATATACAAAAAAATCACAAATATTGATGGGTATATCCCATGTCATTTTCTCATTATGGAATGAATACCATCATTTTTAATATAAACTTCCCATTGCACTGTTTCACTTTCAACATCCCTTGTGTTGCACTTCAGTATATGGGCACTGGTCCTTACACTTCCGTCTTTTTCACTTTGTAAGCCGGTGCAGCTCAGGCTACTGGCAATGATTTTAGTTCTCTTGTCCTCTCAGCTGGCATGAAAGCAATGAAACGGAGAGAGAGAGAAAAAACAAAAAGGAATACAAATGATTTTTCTTTTGGCAAATATATTATACCAGGGATCCATCAGATTCACACCCCACCCCTCTGCTATCCAGATTTAGCACAATCAAAACAGAATTTCATGACAGAACTTCATACAGTTAAACAGAAAAGTCGAAGTCATTGTTCTTTTATTTTATATCCCTCAGGCCGCTCCAATGAAAATAAACTCAAGATGTGGCATGGTTATTGCCATTTGTATGTGGGTTTAGAGATTGTAATCTAATACTGTAGCCAAATTCCCGTCTCACAAAATGAACTCTTAAAAAAAAAAAAAAAAAAAAAAAAGTTTTCTTTTTTTTTTTTTTTTTTGTACTTCTGACAAACTATTCAATTAATTTAATTATCTTTCATATCAGAAAATATAGATATTATTTTGTTTTTATAATCTTACATCCCTTCCGCAAATTTCGAGACTTTGACATGATACACACAGAATTTCCTACTTACACACAACATGATCCTTTGGATACACAATATCCCTATATAAACATTTCTCTACCCCCAATGCACCAAAAAAAAATATATATATATAGGAACCACAACATCCCAATTCAGTGGTCAACCTCTCCTCTAAACCTCTCTCCCAATCTGAAACCTCTGTCCTATCCAAAGGGCTGACCTTTAGCCCTACTCCCAAATTCAACCAAACAGCCCTTGTGAAAGATTTACTATCCTATACTCGCAGTCTTTGCTGGAGATATCACTTTGCCACGAAGAAAAATAATCCTCTTCCTAATGATCCAGCTCCCCAAGACATCATTCAAATCGAACCCTGCCTAGAACAGTTCCGTCCTCCGTCACAGCGAGACCCACCTGCTCTTCCTCAAAATCACCCTCTTCAAACCTTCCAGGAATTCCTTACTTCCAACCTTGCCTCCCAGTCCTTCCTGAGAAACCTTAATCCTACTCCCAACATTACCGCAGCTGAATCCCGAGCTATCCGTGATCTGAAGGCTGACCATTCCATCGTCATTCTCCCTGCCGACAAGGGCTCCACGACAGTGGTACTTGATCGGCGGGAGTATGTGGCAGAGGGAGTGCGTCAGCTTTCAGATAATACCACATATAAAGTTTTTCAAGGCGATCCCATTCCTGATGTCCAGGCAGAGCTTCAAGGAATCCTCAAAACCTTAGGCCCCCTACAAAACCTTTCACCTGACTCCATTAACCTCATGACTCCACCGACACCCCGCACCCCCACCTTCTACCTACTTCCCAAGATTCACAAACCCAATCATCCCGGCCGCCCCATTGTGGCCGGTTACCAAGCCCCAACAGAACGAATCTCTGCCTACATAGACCAACACCTTCAACCCATCATGTGCAGTCTCCCATCCTTCATCAAAGACACCAACCACTTCCTCGACCGCCTGAAATCCTTACCCAGCCTGTTACCTCCTGAAACCATCCTTGTAACCATCGATGCCACTTCCTTATACACTAATATCCCACATGCCCAGGGCCTCGCTGCGATGGAATATTTCCTTTCACGCCGACCACCCACTTCCTTACCTAAAACCTCTTTCCTTAATACCCTAGCCAGCTTCATCCTAACCCACAACTTCTTCACTTTTGAGGGCCGGACATACCAACAACTAAAGGGAACAGCCATGGGGACCAGGATGGCCCCCCTCGTACGCGAACTTATTTATGGGACGCTTAGAGGAAGCCTTCCTGGACACCCAAGCCTGTCAACCCAAAGTTTGGCATAGATTCATTGACGACATCTTCATGATCTGGACTCACAGTGAAGAAGAACTCCAGAATTTCCTCTCCAACCTCAACTCCTTTGGTCCCATCAAATTCACCTGGTCCTATTCCAAATCCCATGCCACTTTCCTCGATGTCGATCTCCATCTATCCAATGGCCAACTACACACATCCGTCCACATCAAACCTACCAATAAACAACAGTACCTGCATTATGACAGCTGCCATCCTTTCCACATCAAACGTTCCCTTCCCTACAGCTTAGGTCTTCGTGGCAAACGAGTCTGCTCCAGTCCTGAATCCCTGAACCAATACACCAATAACCTGATAACAGCCTTCACATCCCGCAGCTATCCTCCTGGTCTGGTACAGAACCAAATTGCCAGAGCCACTTCCTCATCTCCCCAATTTAAGAATTTCCACAAAACCCCAGAAGTGCCCCTCTTGTCACCGGATACTTTCCGGGACTGGAGCGGACTCTGAATGTGGCTCTCCAGCAAGGATACGACTTCCTAAAATCCTGCCCCGAAATGAGATCCATCCTTCACGACATCCTCCCCACTCCTCCGAGAGTGTCTTTCCGCCGCCCACCTAACCTCCGTAACCTCCTAGTCCATCCCTATGAAATCCCCAAACCACCTTCCCTACCTTCTGGCTCCTACCCTTGTAACCGCCCCCGTTGTAAAACCTGCCCTATGCACCCTTCCACCACCACATACTCCAGTCCCGTAACCCGGAGGGTGTACACAATCAAGGGCAGAGCCACTTGTGACAGCACCCACGTGATTTACCAACTGACATGCCTGCACTGTGAAGCGTTCTATGTGGGAATGACCAGCAACAAACTGTCCATTCGCATGAATGGTCACAGGCAGACAGTGTTTGTTGGTAATGAGGATCACCCTGTGGCTAAACACGCCTTGGTGCATGGCCAGCACATCTTGGCACAGTGTTACACCATCCGGGTTATCTGGATACTTCCCACCGACACCAATCCTTCAGAACTCCGGAGATGGGAACTAGCCCTTCAACATATTCTCTCTTCCCGTTACCCACCTGGTCTCAACCTCCGCTAAATTTGAATTCCCACCCACCATCTTAACATCTTTGCCTTGGTTCTCTGGACAGAGCCTCTGCCTCAAGTGGCATCTCTGTCTAACTTCTAACTTCTTTGCTTTCTACAGTTCTACAGTGTGTCTGCTTAAGTGTACTTGCGTCTGTGTAAATGTGTGGGTGTGTGTGTTTTTGTTCACCTTCCTTTTTTTCCCCTAAGGTAAGTCCTTCCACTCCTGGGATTGGAATGACTCCTTTTCCACTTCCTTAAAACCCATATCCTTCCCTTTTCCTCCCCTTTTTTCCTCTTTTTCCTGAAGAAGCTGCCAGTGGTGGCGAAAGCTTGTATGTGTGTTTGTGTGTGATTTTATTTATTTTATTTGTTTCTATCGACGAGCCGGTCCTTTTGGTAAGTCATCTGTTTTCTATATATATATATATATATATATATTTTTTTTTTTTTTTTTTTAACTGTGTGCATTTCCACATTATTATCACCTGTTCCAAACTACCATATTTAAAACTAATTGCACTGCCTAATCCTAATCTGGGACTAATTAGAAAAACGACATCCACAGGTCTAGTGTCAACATGTAAAGCTCAAAATCTTCAGTTCACATGTGTACTTTATAACATAATCTACTCCTTTATGTACATATTTTCACCACATCTGAATTTTAAACCCTGTCCTTACTGCTTCACATAAATTAATCACAGATATATAATAAAGTTACAAAAATAAATTTACACAAATCCTTACCCTACTATATACACTGATCACACTCTGAGACTGCTTTACCCCATACCTTTCCTCACAAAACTAGGCTCATGTGGTTTTACCCTCACTGAATATTTAAATCTTGGTACCTTACCTGGATTTTTGGAAAATACATTCTTATTGTCTGTCAGTAAATAATACAGCTCCCCCTTTGCAAGGTCATCAATTCCCTTAGTGTTGTTTACCTTCCTACGTATCTCTTCCTCAACCTCCGCCTACTCCATTGTACATTTGGCTATGTGCAGACATGCCACTAAATCCTTATCATTACTTGCACTTCTAAATTTAACCCTTTTCATGCATCCTCCAGAATGTAGTTCGAGCACCTGATCCTTACAATCAATGCAAGCCCCATTTTTACTCAGAAAATCATTGCCTAGCACAAGATTTAGACAGAGATTTCTTATTATCAGAAAAACGTGACTAAACGTTTTCCCTCCTATATTTACATCTAATACAACCTCCTTACTCACTGGCTTGCTGTAAGTTCCAGTTGCATTTTTTATTCTTACCCCTGTGACTGGAAATTCAACTGTTCCTGTGGTCCTAATCTGATTGTAAAAGTCTTCTGCAATGCCACTAATAGAGCTCCCAGTATCAATCAGTGCATTTTCACATACCCCTCCAACAGTGGCATTTATGATTGGCTGCACATATTCATTCATATTTGTCTCTAATTCAGTCTCTGCTAACGGGTCGTCTTCTATTTCATGTATGCAGTACTTTACCATGTTGCATACCTGATCCTCACTACTAGGGCTATATGGTTCTATGTTATCACCTGCAAATACTTTTTCAAACACCTCTTTCATACCGTCATACAGTTTACTATTATAGATGACAAAAGTTTGTATATCATCCTTTATTTCTTGTTCATCACTAGATCCATCATTTACAGAGTCATGTTCATCATTCATTTTATTAGTTTCCAATGAGAATAAGCTTTGTCGCCTCAATTCATCAAATTCTGGATCCCCTCCAAATATTTCTTTAAGAACATTGTAATATGTCTCATTTTTCCCACATTGCTCTCCTAATCTTTTTATATAGTCATATTTATGAATTGCCCAATCATCTGGTGCCCATTTCCTAATCCAATTGATCTTTTGCACCCAGCCTTTAAATTTACTCTTCTCACCCTGTTCCCAATTTTCATTAATTATAGGTGCTTGTACATTCTTATTTACATCATCAAACCACACATCATCAACATTGCTACCATTCACACATCCACTTGGCATACTCTTACATTCAATCACACACTTATGCTCCATATGCAAACCTGATTTATCTAATACAGAAGCCAAACCAATGCTGTTTTCTTCAACATCTCTCCCACTACTTACTCTTTCACGAAACAAATCTCCCACATTACAATCTTCACTTGGATTTTTATGATTTCTTCTCTTATTTGCATTTCTTTTATCATGCTGTGTAAACCATCCCCCAACCATTTCTTCATTGCCCAATATTGCATCCATATTACATATTCTTTCTTCCCTTTTCTCTCTATTCTGGTCATAGTTATTCCTATCTGATCCCCTGCTATCTGGCTTGTAATTATTTATCCTTCTCTCGGTCCTATTTCGTACCTTGTATCCCGTCCCAAATCGGACCCCATTTGGAACAAATTCTAGTTTTCCGAACGTTGTCTGTGTTGTTCGTTTCTATTTTGTTCCCTTCTTCTTTCTCCATTTTCCTGTGTTAACCTTCGATCATCCCTGTTAGTTCTTCCCCATGAATCTCTCAGATTCCTATCATCACCATTCCATCTACCCCCATTATTTCTCCAATTTTCATTCACGTTCCTTTCTTGGTGGTGGTCATGCTGCTTATTTCCCCAATTTCTGGTATTCCTATTATGTTCCCTTTGGTTAGCTATATGTTGAGGCTCCCCATGTCTAGGTTCATATGCCATTGCATGATCTAGTTTTTCTATAAAATCTGGAAATTTTTCAGTAGTGTCAGTAGGGCAGTGTATAAGTTGCAAATTTAAATTCTATGGCAACCTCCGGCAAAGAGTGTATATTTCAGTAAGAGCTCCTAATGGTCTATCTAAGTGCACCAATTTCCTTAACTCTTCCTGACAGAATTCTTTCATAGTCTGTTTATCCCCCTTGTAAGCAACTCCATTTAAGAATTCATTTTGTAACCTGACTTGTTTAGCCTGGCTCCAGTACTTATCTAAAATTAGCTTTTCGAAAACTTCAAAGGAAACGAATTTCTCAGCACATTGGTTAGCCCACGTCTGTGCAGGACCTTCTAACATTCTTTTGATGTATTTTATTTTGCAATTATCAGTCATTCCAGGCAGGAATTGATCTTTGCATGCTGCAATAAAATCTACTACATGGTAGCTACTTTCCCCTGAAAAAGTTTTACAACTTGGTATCTGCATCCCAAACCAACCAGTATTTGCAGATGCAGAGCACAATTCTAAGTCAGCCATCCTACTATTCACCTTTTCTATACTACATTTATTTACAGCTACTACCTGTTCTATTTCCTTTCTTAAAACACTTTTTGTATTTTCCAAACTTGTCTTAGTTTCATCAACACAAGCCACAATCCTTTTGTTTATGTCAATTAAATAAAGCCTGCCTAGTGTCCTCATTCCTGATTTCACAAATCTGTTTTCCTGATTCTATCCTGTCATTCAACTTAGTCTCAACAGCACCAATTCTGGCATTCAGATCCTTTTCTCTAACTTCAAATTTTAAGGTCAAATCTTCTAATCTTTTGTCAAAGTCCGAGATTATTTCATTTTTTAAAACACCCATTGAATTTTTTATTGAGTTTCCCATTTCAGCAATTGAATTCCCCATTTCAGATTTTATACTTATAATTGAGTTTCCCATTTCAGCAATTGAATTCCCCATTTCAGATTTTATACTTATAATTGAATTTCCCATTTCAGCAATTGAATTCCCCATTTCAGATTTTATACTTATAATTGAATTTCCCATTTTTGTTTCCAGTCCCCCTATAGTATTTTTAAATTCAGTTATCATCCAACCCATCATTGCTTTCATTTCATCTGCCTTAGATTGCGTTGGGTCCTCAAACCCACTACCACTCTCTAAGGATTCACAATCACTTAAAACCCTATCAGTTTCGGTACTCATGGCTGGGGACAAGAGAACTGAATCAACAAAATAAAAGCCTGCTGCATCACTTATCTCTTTGTCTGTGCTGCAAGTCCACTGCGTAACTGCGTCGTGTTTCCGTGCTGAGCTGCCGATGCCGAAATCGCCGCTGTTGTGCGCCGTATCTGCCGCGTCCTGCCGCCGCACGGTGATGGTCTGGAATATACCGGCTGTTGCCGCCGCGTCTCCCGGTTACGCTGTTGCTGGCAGCCGCACACTCGCTGCCGTGGGCCGCTAAAATTTTCTTCAACACGCGAGTCGGAATGTACTTCGCACTCGAAATGAACGAGCCGCGACGTACTTCTCGCTTCAAATGGGCGAAACCGGAACACACTATTTCACGAATTGGACGAGTCGGTCTCAGTACACACTACACACTGTTTCGCGAAATGGACGAGCCCCCATATGCGACGGGGCGGAACATGCTTTTCCCTCTTTCTAGTGGAAAAAACGTTATGTGGTCGTTTAGGGGATGACAATAAATGATTCCCGCTTTGGTGCTGTTCCGTCCACGTGCGCCTTAATACATTTTTCAATTAATAAACAAAAGTACATACCAATTATACACATTTATGGGCGTACAGGGCGAGTTGCGAAAAAATAATGTTCACCACACAGATGTTGTTTTAAATAAGTTTAATTTTTCTATGACACTGCACGTGTTTAAAGTTATAAAAATGTTTTTGTGACTCGAGCCCCCACGCAACTTCGCACTTTAGCCCACACACCGGAATCATTTAACTCAAAAGGCATACGAAAAAACGGTACTTCAGCCGCGAAAAGCTATCCCACGTTTTTACAGAAAAATGCCGCGACGAGCAAAACCACGCTCCGCCGCCCTCGGCAGTCCACGCGACTCTCCCCTTCCCCCACGCGACTCCGCTTCCGTTTTTCCAGCCCCGCGGAAAAACCCTACGTCACAAACTTCCCGAAGCTCGTATTTCCCGCGCGCGATTTAAATGTGCCGATGTGTGTGGCTCTATAAAATACAAGTGTGCGGCATCAGCCTGGGGCACTGTCATGTCATAGACACAAAAACGGCGACAAGGCAGGGACACAAAAGTCACAATTCACCATAAATAGTTGAGAGCTTATCATTGATTTCACACTGGGTTATGCACTTTTCATTTGCTCAACAGCTCAATTATCTGTATTTCACACATAACTTTCCAGTAGTAATAATAATAATAATATGATTTTCTGTTCCGCAGGACCTAATTGAGGAGTAAGACTCCATCGTCATGGAACAAGTCAATACATTAAGTTTAACACAAGAATGGTAATAGAATAAGTAGTCCTATGCACACAACAATCTTAAGTCTAAGTGAGAAGAATCAATAAGTGATCCATGAGATAACTCTTTAAGTTAGATTTGAAAGCGTGTGGGTTAGTGCTAAGAAAATGGATGCTGCACAATACTGCACACCTTTCTACACAAGTGTCAAGGTGGTGTGATGCAAATGTAGATTCGACTTCTGTCTAGTATTCTATGATTGAAAGCTACTAGCTCGTGGGAATAAGCTGATATTATTAACAACATACGACATTAAAGAAAATACGTATTGTGATGCCAATGTCAGAATTCTCTGACTACTGAAAAGGGATCGACATGACGTTCGTGAACTTGCACCACATATCGCTCGAACCAAAAATATCCTTTTTGTATCAGTCAAGTTAACCCAAAAAATAACGCTGTACGTCATAAGTGAATGAAAGTAAGCATAGTAGACTACTTTTCATGTTGAAAAATTACTTCTTTCAGATATTGTTCTAATGGTAAATAACACAGGATTTAGTTCCGGAACAAGATCCTGAACATAGGCTTTCCATGACAGTTTACTGTCTATCCGAAGACCTAGAAATTTGAAGTGTTCATTCTCACTTATCATACATTATGTGTAATCAAAATGTCACCTTCCGTTAAATTATGTGTCAGAAATTGTAAAAACTGAGTTTTACTGTGATTTAACATCAACTTGTTATCTACAAGCCATGAAATTATCTCTTTATCTGCATTATTTGATACTGTCAATATTACAGATAGCATCCTTCACTACCAAGCTGGTATCATCAGCAAACAAAAATATTTTACAATCACCTGTTATACTCGAAGGCATATCATTTACATAAATAAGAAACAGCAACGGTCCCAAAACAGACCCCTGGAGCACCCCACACTTAACTGTGCCCCATTGTACGACATAACCATTTTCAACACTGCAAAGGATTACCTTCTACTGGCTGTTATTAAAGTAAGAGGTGAATCAGATGTGAGCTACTAATCGTATTCCATAATGTTCCAACTTCTGCAACAATATTTTGTGATCAACACAATCAAACTCCTTTGTTAAATCAAGGAAGGCGCCTAATGTCCGTAGTCTTATTTAATCCATCAAGTGCCTCACAGAGAAACGAAAATATAACATTTTTCAGTCTTAAAACCATTTCGAAAACCAAACTGTACATCTGACAACAAATGTTGTGAACTGAAATGATCAATGACTCTTGAATATACAGCCTTTTCAATAACTTTACAAAAAAACTGATGGCACAGAAATAGGTCTATAGCTGTCTACATTTTCCCTTTCTCCTTTTCTCCAGTAATAGTGGTTTCACTACTACAAATATGGCTTAGTACTGGACTAACATATGAAGAACAGTACATTAAAATTCTGCTAGATACACCATCATATCCACAAGAGTCCTTAGTCTTCAGTGATTTAATTATTGACTCAATCTCCCCTTTGGAAGGACCATTTCAGGTAACAACATCATAAAGTATTTTCTAACAATGTTATATGATTACCTGTAGAAACTAGGGTTTTGTTTAGTTGACCTAGTATATTCAAATAGTGATTATTGAACATTGCACATATATCTAACTTGTCAGTAACAGAAACATTTCTACTACACACTGATATTATATCTTCTATCTACTGCTACCGACCAGACACTTCCTTCATGACTGACCAGATGGTTTTAATTTTATCCCGAGAGCTTGCTATTTCTTTTGCATACCGCATATTTTTTGCCTTTTTTATGACATTTTTCAGAACCTTAAATAGTTTATAATGAGCTACTGCATCTTCATTCTGACTGCTTCTAACATTTTGATTCAATTTCCACTTTGTTTTACATGATGCTCTTATCCCCTTTGTCAGCCACCCTGGTTGCCTGTTACTGGAAGTACCCTGTTTTGAGCGTTCTAGTGGAAAGCAACTTTCTAACAGCGTAAGAAATGTGTTTAGGGAAGCATTTTATTTATCATCTATATTATCAGCGCTATAAACATCCTGCCATTCTTGTTCCTTAATTAGGATTAAAAAGGTCTCAATTGCAACTGGATTTACTTATCTAAGTAGTTGTAATTATATTTAACATTTATTTGAGAACAGATATTTTCAGAATTAAAATTCATGCATCGTGGACTGATAGATCATTTACTATTCTGCTAACAGAGTGCCCCTTTAATAATGAAGAATGAACAACAATATTGTCAATGGTAGAAATGCTAATGCTTTGCACTCTTGTTGGAAAGAATACTGTTTGCATCAGATTATAAGAATTAAGTAGATCTAACAGCTGACTTTTTCTTGAGCTATCACTTACACAATTGTAGGCAACTCCACACACAACTAAATTATACTTCCTACAAAGAGACCCAGAAACAATTCTAGCTTGAGCAGAAACATCTTAAAATATGAGTCAGGGGACCTATAAATAACAACAATTACTAGTTTAGTTCCATTAACATTAACAACTCCTGCACAACATTCAAATATCTTTTCTGTGCAGTGTTTAGAAAAAAAACTACTGACTCCGATGAAAAATTGTTTTAACATACATGGCCATTCCCCCACAGTGCAACACTGCAAAGAACTCTTAGAGAAGAAGGCAACTAACCTGTATCTGGCAAAAGAAGTCTCTGAATTGTCACATCACTTAAACAGTGCTCTGAAATACCAATAATGTCAGGATCAACTTCAGTAAGCTTAACTTTATCTCTGATACCTTGATAGTAATCCCCTTATTACTTAGAGTCTTAAACTTTGTCAAAAGTGGTTCCATTGTTAGAGGGGCTTCCTTTAAGCAGTAGTACCTATCAGCTGTCTTCAATCTAAAAAAGGTGCAGTCCTAACACCAACTACTACAGGAAATTTTTCCATGAATTACACCTCCATCCCCTACTACACTATCACCTATGAACTTTGCCAACCTTCCCTCCCCTAGTGAAATCCGACCTTTGAATAGTCTCAACTGGCACCACTGCAATGTGATCCATGCCCCCCCCCCCCCCCCCGGTCATGTCTTTCCAGTATGATGTTAACCTCATATAACATACAATTTTTATTAACAAAACTTTTCACTTTTAACTCATATGATCAATATGAGTCAATCAAAATTGTAAACTTAATCATCTCTGCGAGATTTTCAACATACCTGTTTCATAGGATGGTTTCCAGTGGCAGCATGGCATTCATCAAAGACAGCAACACATATTCTATTAACATCCAGAATGTTATGAACTATGATATTACATAATATCTGTGCCGTCATAACAAGCACCTGAAAAACATACACATATAGCTGAAATCCAGGTTGCAATTTAACAGTAAATAAGGATACAGAAAAAGACTCTCTCTCTCTCTCTCTCTCTCTCTCTCTCTCTCTCTTCTCTTTCAGCCTTGGCCTTCATTATAAAAGAACAGGCATACATTTTTACAATGTTACATGAGTAAAACCAACTATCATCTCCAGCTGCTATGTTCAGCATGTAATTCTCGTTAAATTTAACTCAAGTCATAGTATGAATGAGAACATAATGGTATGGTGTGTATGCAGCTGGTGATACAGGGGAAGTAGGATAGATAAAGAAATATGGTTGTGAACTTTTATGCATGGCAGCTGCACACCTATTTCGGCAGTAGCATCCAATTACAATTTACGGTGGCACTACAACAGATTCAGTGCCAAATAGGAGGAACAAAGTTAGAACAGGTAGACAGTTTCAAGTACTTGGGATGTATTTTCTCACAGGATGGCAACATAGTGAAAGAACTGGAATTAAGGTGCAGCAAAACTAATGCAGTGAGTGCTCAGCCAAGATCTACTCTCTTCTGCAAGAAGGAAGTCAGTACCAAGACTAAGTTAGCAGTGTACTGCTCTATCTTTCGACCAACGTTGTTGTATGGGAGTGAAAGTTGGGTGGCTACAGGTTACCTTATTCATAAGATAGAGGTTACAGATATGAAAGTAGCAAGAATGATTGCAGGTACCAATAGATGGGAACAATGGCAGGAGGGTGTCCATAATGAGGATATCAAAGAAAAACTGGGAATGAACACCATAGATGAAGCAGTTAGAGCGAACAGACTGAGATGGTGGGGTCATGTTACACACATGGGAGAAGCAAGGTTACCTAAGAGACTTATGAGCTCGGCAGCGGAGGGTAAGAGGAGTCAAGGTAGACCAAGGAGAAAGTAGTAAATTTGGTGAAGAATGATTTTGATGTATCAGACGATACATAAATGTTAGCATTGAATAGGGGGATCATGGAAGAATTTTATTAGAGGTACTATGCTCCAGACTGAACGCTGAAAGGCATAATCAGTCGGTGGTGGTGGTGGTGGTGGTGGTGGTGGTTGACTACTGTGTCACCACATAGGCTGCTGACTGCCACTGTGTTATCAGCAACACAATTCCTATAAATGTGTTAAGACAGAGCAATGTTCGAAGCAATTGCTTGAGAGTTATCTTGCAAATGCAACAGCTGATTTTAAGTGACCAATCATTTAACTGTAGCAGTGTCTCCAGTGTCAATCTGCGGCAGCAATAAAATTATAATCAATTCAATCTTATCAATTAAACCTAGCTTCCATGAGCAAATTGAAGATAAAAAGAAATATATTTTTCAAAAAAATAAAAATTTAAAAAAAATAATAATACAAAAAATAGCTTGGCACTAAAAGTAAACTGTTTTTACAGGCAAACAATGGTATTCAGAAATTACACTCACACTGGCTAGTGGCTACTGCACATTCTACTGTATTAAGAACTGATAAGCAGTGTTGCTTGGCATTGTTACAGATTATATAAGCAGATTCCAGTCAAAAAATAAAGTCGATATGATTGTGAAAACTGACATCAGAAAGAATTAGAAATAAACCAATTAATTGATTAACAATAACAAAGTCAATCTGAATAGATTTAGAAATAAAAAAATTCTTGCTCTCAGCGAGATTTGAACCTGTGATCTTCAACACTAGAAACTGTAAACTTAGCCACTGTGCTATGCCACAACATCCTTCAATGTTTCTTTGATGGTGCTAGGTAGTTACAATAATCAACTGTAGCTTTCGAAAAATTTTGTCTTCGCAAATCATGCGAAGTTTGTGTAATATAAGCCCATCACTGTGTTTATAATAACAAAAACATGATACTTCAGTGCATCTTGTTCAAAATGTTCCAGATGCAGTAGTGTTCTGTTAGTGGTGGGTATGAAATGTTTGTAGTTTGTTAAGATTGTGTGCAACTTGCTTTTTGTGTGGTAATCATGTGAGATGAAATGCAAAATAAAAGGGACAGACCAATGAGTCAGGATCAAAACACATCAAGAAAGAAATCCTGACTAGGAAATGGAAGTATGTTGACACCTTTTGGCAGTTTGGCAACAGCAAACAGGTTGGACATGAAGTTGTGTGCTGTAATGAAACTGACAATATTTGATAACCTGTATGTAAATATGTGTAACATAATTTGTATTAATATTACATAATTCCTCTCATCTCTAATGTAATTTCTATAAATATTATGAAAGTGAAGCAATAAATACCAGGTTTTTTAAAAACTTATCCACGAGTCAATTAATAGTACAAATGCCAATAAAAACCTGCACCTCAATTTTTTGCAGCACAAAGAAATCTACCTTAGACAACAAAGCCAACTTTTATCACCGAGAATTCACCGTAACCAATTAAATTATACATTCATGTGACCTCTAAAGCAGTCAATGTTTCTATGAGCCATTCTGTGTTGAATTGTGTAGAACAGACTCGCATTATTTTCAGTGGTAAAGCATAGAAGCACCGGAAAATATGGGGGCTCAGAGCCGGGATTGTGGACTTTGTTTGTGCAAACATTAACAGTCTATACATTGCAGGAATCCAGCCAAAAATAACAGCATATATATACATTAGAGGGAAACTTTCCTGGTGGGATAAACAAAAATAAAAAATAGAAAAGAGATGACTTACTTATTTTTGTTATATAAAAATAGAAAAGAGATGACTTACCAAAAGGACCGGCTCGTCGAGAGAAACAAATAAAATCACACACAAACACACATACAAGCTTTCGCCACCACTGGCAGCTTCTTCAGGAAAAAGAGGAAAAAAGGGGAGGAAAAGGGAAGGATATGGGTTTTAAGGAAGTGGAAAAGGAGTCATTCCAATCCCAGGAGTGGAAGGACTTACCTTAGGGGAAAAAAAGGAAGGTAAACAAATACACACACACTCAGACATATCGAAACGCAAGCACACCTAGACAGACATTTGTGAAAAGCAAAGAAGTTGGACAGAGATACCAATTGAGGCAGAGGCTCTGTCCACAGAACCCAGGCAGAGATGCTAAAGATAGTGGGCGGGAATTTGAGTTAGCGGAGATTGAGACCAGGTGGGCAACGGGAGGAAAGAATAAGCTGAAGGGCAAGTTCCCATCTCCGGAGTTCTGAAAGGTTGGTGTCGGTGGGAAGTATCCAGATAACCCGGACGGTGTAACACTGCGCCAAGATGTGCTGGCCGTGCACCAAGGCATGTTTAGCCACAGGGTGATCCTCATTACCAACAAACACTGTCTGCCTGTGACCGTTCATGCGAATGGACAGTTTGTTGCTGGTCATTCCCACATAGAACACTTCACAGTGCAGGCATGTTAGTTGGTAAATCACGTGGGTGCTATCGCAAGTGGCTCTGCCCTTGATCGTGTACACCTTCCGGGTTACTGGACTGGAGTAAGTGGTGGTGGAAGGGTGCATAGGGCAGGTTTTACAACGGGAGCGGTTGCATGGGTAGGAGCCAGAGGGTAGGGAAGGTGGTTTGGGGGTTTCATAGGGATGGACTAGGAGGTTACGAAGGTTAGGTGGGCGGCGGAAAGACACTCTCGGAGGAGTGGGGAGGATGACATCCTCCCCATGACATCCTCCCCACTCCTCCGAGAGTGTCTTTCCGCCGCCCACCTAACCTTCGTAACCTCCTAGTCCATCCCTATGAAACCCCCAAACCACCTTCCCTACCCTCTGGCTCCTACCCATGCAACCGCTCCCGTTGTAAAACCTGCCCTATGCACCCTTCCACCACCACTTACTCCAGTCCAGTAACCCGGAAGGTGTACACGATCAAGGGCAGAGCCACTTGCGATAGCACCCACGTGATTTACCAACTAACATGCCTGCACTGTGAAGCGTTCTATGTGGGAATGACCAGCAACAAACTGTCCATTCGCATGAACGGTCACAGGCAGACAGTGTTTGTTGGTAATGAGGATCACCCTGTGGCTAAACATGCCTTGGTGCACGGCCAGCACATCTTGGCGCAGTGTTACACCGTCCGGGTTATCCGGATACTTCCCACCGACACCAACCTTTCAGAACTCCGGAGATGGGAACTTGCCCTTCAGCTTATTCTTTCCTCCCGTTGCCCACCTGGTCTCAATCTCCGCTAACTCAAATTCCCGCCCACTATCTTTAGCATCTTTGCCTGGGTTCTGTGGACAGAGCCTCTGCCTCAATTGGTATCTCTGTCCAACTTCTTTGCTTTTCACAAATGTCTGTCTAGGTGTGCTTGCGTTTCGATATGTCTGAGTGTGTGTGTATTTGTTTACCTTCCTTTTTTTCCCCTAAGGCAAGTCCTTCCACTCCTGGGATTGGAATGACTCCTTTTCCACTTCCTTAAAACCCATATCCTTCCCTTTTCCTCCCCTTTTTTCCTCTTTTTCCTGAAGAAGCTGCCAGTGGTGGCGAAAGCTTGTATGTGTGTGATTTTATTTGTTTCTCTCGACGAGCCGGTTCTTTTGGTAAGTCATCTCTTTTCTATTTTTATTTTTATTTATCCCACCGGGAAAGTTTCCCTCTATAATTTTCGTTTCATCAATTTGAATCTAACAAGAGAGAGAGAGAGAGAGAGAGAAAATTCCTAACAGGAAAAATATACGTAAAAAATATATGAAGTCCACTTACCAGGTGAAGGAGCACAGGCAGTGATACCAACAAATAAACACACAGACACACACAAATGCAAGCTTTCACAGCCTAGCTGCTTCGTCAGGCAGAAAGGAAGGAGAGGGAAAAGGAGATGATGAGGGTTTTAAGGGAGTGGGTAAGGAGTCATTCCAATCATGGGACAGGAAAGACTTACCGTATTTATCCGAATATAGGCCGCGTGCGAATATAGGCCGCACCTAAACTTTTAACAAGAGATTATAGAAAAAAAAATCCTCGAGTATAGGCTGCAGGTTTATTAATATTTATTTTATTTATTTTTATTCTTTTGTATAATCGAACTTTAATCCCAATCAGAAACGAAATAATGTTCTCTTTTCAATAAACTCAAAACAAATATGCAAAACTGTAAATCAACGAATAGGTAAAATTTTACGATGCTTCTCACAGGGCTCCAGTGCTTATGTTGGCAACAGATAAACAATGAAGTGTAGAATCGTGCTAATATTTTTCGTAAATGTTATTGCTGCTCGTTTCGCTCGCAGTAAAATAAATACTGTACCTGCTCTATGGTTGACAGGTTCTTGTATGTACCCTTGTCCGTTCAGAAAAAAATAATTTTCGGTTTAATTGCAGTTGTCATGAAAAAACATTTATTGGTCACCTGAGTTCAAAGACCTTGCCGTCATTACCATTGGTGCCAACATAACCACTGCAGCCCCGCGAGAAGCGTCGTACAGAGGTTCGTTCCTGCAGCTGCCAGACTGCTTGACGCGCATGCGCAACGCTGAAATTGTGTTCCAGCAGCCCCTTCTCCTCCTTCTGGCTACTTGGAGTGTGGCTGTTTGGTGTTCCAGCAGTTGCCGCAAGCAGCCAGACGCTACCCGGAAAATTATTTCAGGCGCGACCAAGCTGCCAATTTGCGCATGCGCAGAAAGGTCTGAGTTAGAGAGGGGGTAGCCATCACGTGAGACATGTGTGTTTGTAACGTGTTTTTTGATTAGTTCGAAGTCACTGCAATCCCACTTGAGATCAAATATTTCTTGTTTACACTTCTTCGTTATTAGGAAGGAAAGTATTTTAATTATTTCTTTAAACACAGCTTCGCCTGCAGCCAGAAACAGTGCAAAAAGCGTTCCAGCAGTGCAAGTATCAAACAAGGTTTTTACGTCATAGTAGCTGCGCATGCACAGTAATATCTGTTTCTTAGCGCTTGAAATTAGTCTTCTGGCAGCTGCTGTTCGAACCTCAAATTAACCAAACGAATAAGAAAGCGAGACGACAGGCCGATCCGGGCGCCCCAAGTGAGGGGACGCTGAACCAAGGCGTGTTACCGGGCATTTCAAGTGTTGTATAAAGCGTAAATATAGTATTTTTCAGTGTGTGAGTGAGTGTGTGTGTGTGTGTGTGTGTGTGTGTGTGTGTGTGTGTGTGTGTGTGTGTGTGTGACGATGCTTTTGCTTGCAACTTTATAGCGGGAAACGAACGTACGGGTTACACTGCCGAATGTAAGCTTCAGGTTGCCTAGTCACTGTAACGGACATGGAAAACGGGAAGTTCGACGTAAATTTGACGCTGATGATAAAACGTTCGACACTGGTGTGTAAGTGAGGATAAACTATTAAAATGTTCGAAGAATCGTCATGCACTTCAAGGGCTAAAATGTAAATATACCAATGTTTGCCTGACTTCATAATTCTAAACAGGAACTGTGGTTTTGCCGTTACAACAGAAATGATTCACCTGCAAGGCTGCAAATTAGCCCCGAGTTCCATGTACATTGTTTCATGGAAATAACCCCCAATGAATGTGAAACCAGTGAATCTGGTCGTAGTAAAGTACGTTATTTTAAAACATAGCATTGGAACTCAACATCAGCATTAGCTACACAAATCAGTTGTTCCGCTATCTTAACCTCCCATCACCGCTCACGGTAGGCGTTACCGTACCAACGTAAACGTCACTGTAAAATCTCTCGCAACACGAACTAAACTTTTATCGCGAAAACTAGCTTCACTGACTACATCAAATTAAAATCATTTGAGTGCTTAGTATTACATACTATTTTTTGTTTTAAGGCCGCACGGACATGTTAAAAAAACAGTCGTCAGCTTTTGTTGGCTGCGGTACAGAATGACACCATTCGATTTATATCGAAATATCGACTTCTACGAATTCCCGCGCCGTTTCCGTGTACATGTACAAAAAAGTATATGTAGGTCTGCAATTCTGTTACTGTAGCATTTTTGAGAATTATCTAGTTTATTACGTTGATCAAACCAACATAAAAGTGAGCATGCAATTTTTGAAACTAACAACTTTGGGAAAGTGAGCTTTGATTTTTTTTTTTGGGGGGGGGGGGGGGAGACTGAATCTCGATTATAGGCCGCACCACGATTGTGTACGCCGAAATTTGGGGAAAAAAGTGCGGCCTATATTTGAGCAAATATGGTACCTTGGGGGGAAAAAAGGAGGGTAAACAAATACACACACACCCACACATTTACAAAGACGCAAGTACACTTGGCATACATACTGTAGAACTGTAGAAAGCAAAGAAGTTAGAAGTTAGACAGAGATGCTACTTCCGGCAGAGGCTCTGTCCAGAGAACCGAGGCAAAGATGTTAAGATGGTGGGTGGGAATTCGAATTTAGCGGAGGTTGAGACCAGGTGGGCAACGGGAGGAGAGAATAAGCTGAAGGGCTAGTTCCCGTCTCCGGAGTTCTGAAAGGTAGGTGTCGGTGGGAAGTATCCAGATAACCCAGACCGTTCATGCGAATGGACAGTTTGTTGCTGGTCATTCCCACATAGAATGCTTCACAGTGCAGGCATGTTAGTTGGTAAATCACGTGGGTGCTATCGCAAGTGGCTCTGCCCTTGATCGTGTACACCTTCCAGGTTACTGGACTGGAGTAAGTGGTGGTGGAAGGGTGCATAGGGTAGGTTTTACAGCGGGGGCGGTTCCATGGGTAGGAGCCAGAGGGTAGGGAAGGTGGTTTGGGGGTTTCATAGGGATGGACTAGGAGGTTACGAAAGTTAGGTGGGCGGCGGAAAGACACTCTTGGTGGAGTGGGAAGGATGTCATTAAGAATGGATCTCATTTCGGGGCAGGATTTAAGGAAGTCGTATCCATGCTGGAGAGCCACATTTAGAGTCCGCTCCAGTCCCGGAAAGTATCCGGTGACAAAAGGTGCACTTCTGGGATTCTTCAGTGGAAGGTTCTGGATTTGGAGGAATGAGGAGGTGGCTCTGGTAATTTGCTTCTGAACCAGATCAGGAGGATAGCTGCGGGATGTGAAAGCTGTTATCAGGTTATTGGTGTACTGGTTCAGGGATTCGAGACTGGAGCAGACTCTTTTGCCACGAAGACCTAAGCTGTAGGGAAGGGAACGTTTGATATGGAATGGATGGCAGCTGTCATAATGGAGGTACTGTTGTTTGTTGGTAGGTTTGATGTGGACGGATGTGTGAAGTTGGCCATTGGGCAGACGGAGGTCAACATCGAGGAACGTGGCATGGGATTTGGAATAGGACCAGGTGAATTTGATGGGACCAAAGGAGTTGAGGTTGGAGAGGAAATTCTGGAGTTCTTCTTCACTGTTAGTCCATATCATGAAGACGTCATCAATGAATCTGTACCAAACTTTGGGTTGACAGGCTTGGGTATCCAGGAAGGCTTCCTCTAAGCATCCCATAAATAAGTTTGCGTACGAGGGGGCCATCCTGGTTCCCATGGCTGTTCCCTTTAGTTGTTGGTATGTCCGGCCCTCAAAGGTGAAGAAGTTGTGGGTTAGGATGAAGCTGGCTAGGGTATTAAGGAAAGAGGTTTTAGGTAGGGAAGTGGGTGGTCGGCATGAAAGGAAATACTCCATCGCAGCGAGGCCCTGGGCATGTGGGATATTTGTGTATAAGGAAGTGGCATCGATGGTTACAAGGATGGTTTCAGGAGGTAACAGGCTGGGTAAGCATGTCAGGCGATCGAGGAAGTGGTTGGTGTCTTTGATGAAGGATGGGAGACTGCACATGATGGGTTGAAGGTGTTGGTCTATGTAGGCAGAGATTCGTTCTGTGGGGGCTTGGTAACCGGCCACAATTGGCCGGCCTGGATGATTAGGTTTGTGAATCTTAGGAAGTAGGTACAAGGTAGGGGTGCGGGGTGTCGGTGGGGTCATGAAGTTGATGGACTCGGGTGAAAGGTTTTGTAGGGGGCCTAAGGATTTGAGAATTCCCTGAATCTCTGCCTGGACATCAGGAATGGGGTCGTCTTGACAGACTTTGTAGGTAGTATTGTCTGAAAGCTGGCGCAGTCCCTCAGCCACATACTCCCGCCGATCAAGTACCACGGTCGTGGATCCCTTGTCGGCAGGGAGAATGATGATGGAATGGTCAGCCTTCAGATCACGGATAGCTCGGGATTCAGCTGCGGTAATGTTGGGAGTAGGATTAAGGTTTTTCAGGAAGGACTGAGAGGCAAGGTTGGAAGTAAGGAATTCCTGGAAGGTTTGAAGGGGGTGATTTTGAGGGAGAGCGGGTGGGTCTCGCTTTGATGGAGGACGGAACTGTTCTAGGCAGGGTTCAATTTGAATGATGTCTTGGGGAACTGGATCATCAGGAGTAGGAATATTTTTCTTCGTGGCAAAGTGATATCTCCAGCCAAGGCTACGAGTATAGGATAGTAGGTCTTTGACAAGGGCTGTTTGGCTGAACTTGGGAGTGGGACTAAAGGTGAGGCCTTTGGATAAGACGGAGGTTTCAGATTGGGAGAGAGCTTTAGAGGAGAGGTTGACTACTGAATTGGGATGTTGTGGTACAGGATTGTGTGGATTAGGATTGTGAGGTTTGGGGGGCAGTGGAGCTGGAAGTGGGAGATTGAGCAGATGGGAGAGACTGGGTTTCTGTGCAATAAGAGGAGCTTGTGGTTTATTGGAGAGGTTGTTGAGGGAATGTGTATTGCCTTTCTGGAGGTGGGTGACCAGGAGTTTGGATAGTTTTTTGAGGTGGAGGCTGGCATGCTGTTCCAATTTGCGGTTGGCCTGTAAAAGGATGTTCTGAACTCTAGGTGTGGATGTGGGAGTGGAAAGGTTGAGGATTTTGATCAGGGATAGGAGTTGACATGTGTGTTCATTGGCGGAGTTGAGGTATAGGTTAAGGATCAGGTGGGTGAGGGCTGTGGACTGTTCTGTTTCGAATTGGTGTAAGGCAGGATGAAAGGATGGGTTACAGCCAGAGATGGGAACTTTCAGTGTGAGGACCTTCGGGGTGATGCCAAATGTTAAACAAGCCTGAAAGAATAAAATGTGTGACCTCAATCTGGCTAGGGCAAAGGCATGATGGCGGAGGGAATGTAGAAAAAATTTGATGGGGTCAATGTAGGGTGACATGTATAGTATGGAGGAAAAAAAACTGTTGGTAGAATAAGGTTGAAGGGTAAAAATAATCTAACGAATGAATAGAAGTGAAAACGTGTAGAAAAAAAATCGGAAACGTCGGAAAAACAGACGGAATTATCGAAAAACGGGAATGGAAATAATCGCTATATATATATATATATTCACAAATGTCTGTCTAGGTGTGTCTGCGTTTCGATATGTCTTGAGTGTGTGTGTATTTGTTTACCTTCCTTTTTTCCCCCTAAGGTAAGTCCTTCCACTCCTGGGATTGGAATGACTCCTTTTCCACTTCCTTAAAACCCATATCCTTCCCTTTTCCTCCCCTTTTTTCCTCTTTTTCCTGAAGAAGCTGCCAGTGGTGGCGAAAGCTTGTATGTGTGTTTGTGTGTGATTTTATTTATTTTATTTGTTTCTATCGACGAGCCGGTCCTTTTGGTAAGTCATCTGTTTTCTATTTTTATTTTTATATATATATATATATATATATATATATATATATATATATATATATAAAACGAAAATTATAGAGGGAAACTTTCCCGGTGGGATAAATAAATAAATAAAAATAATATATATATATTATAGAGGAAAAATTCCTAACAGGAAAAAAATATACGTAAAAAATAGATGAAGAACACTTACCAGGCGAAGGGGCACAGGCAGTAATAGCAACAAATAAACACACAGACACACACACACTCAAAAATGCTAGCTTTCGCAGCCTAGCTGCTTCATCAGGCAGAGGGGAAGGAGAGGGAAAAGGAAATGATGAGGGATTTAAGGAAGGGGGTAAGGAGCCATTCCAATCCCGGGACAGGAAAGACTTACCTTGGGGGAACAAATGGAAGGTAAATAAATGCACATACACCCACACATTTACACAGACACAAGTACACTTAGGCAGACGAAGCAGCTAGGCTGCGAAAGCTAGCATTTTTTAGTGTGTGTGTGTCTGTGTGTTTATTTGTTGCTATTACTGCCTGTGCCCCTTCGCCTGGTAAGTGTTCTTCATCTATTTTTTACGTATATATATATATATATATATATATATATATAACGAAAATTATGGAGGGAAACTTTCCTGGTGGGATAAACAAAAATAAAAAATAGAATAGAGATGACTTACCAAAAGGACCGGCTCGTCAATAGAAACTAATAAAATCACACACAAACACACATACAAGCTTTCACCACCACTGGCAGCTTCTTCAGGAAAAAGAGGAAAAAAGGGGAGGAGAAAGGGAATGATATGGGTTTTAAGGAAGTGGAAAAAGATTCATTCCTATCCCAGGAGTGGAAGGACTAACCTTAGGGGAAAAAAAGGAAGGTAAACAAAAAAACACACACACTCAGACATATTGAAACGCAAACACACCTAGACAGACATTTGTAAAAAGCAAAGAAGTTGGACAGAGATACCAATTGAGGCAGAGGCTCTGTCCACAGAACCAAGGCAAAGATGCTAAAGATGGTGGGCGGGAATTTGAGTTAGCGGAGATTGAGACCAGGTGGGCAACGGGAGGAGAGAATAAGCTGAAGGGCAAGTTCCCATCTCCGGAGTTCTGAAAGGTTGGTGTCGGTGGGAAGTATCCAGATAACCCGGACAGTGTAACACTGCACCAAGATGTGCTGGCCATGCACCAAGGCATGTTTAGCCACAGGGTGATCCTCATTACCAACAAACACAGTCTGCCTGTGACCGTTCATGCGAATGGACAGTTTGTTGCTGGTCATTCCCACATAGAACGCTTCACAGTGCAGGCATGTCAGTTGGTAAATCACGTGGGTGCTATCGCAAGTGGCTCTGACCTTGATTGTGTACACCTTCCAGGTTACTGGACTGGAGTAAGTGGTGGTGGAAGGGTGCATAGGGCAGGTTTTACAACGGGGGCGGTTGCATGGGTAGGAGCCAGAGGGTAGGGAAGGTGGTTTGGAGATCCCCCCAAATCCAGAACCTTCCACCGAAGAACCCCAGAAATGCCCCTTTTGTCACCGGATACTTTCCGGGACTGGAGCGGACTCTGAATGTGGCTCTCCAGCAGGGATACGACATCGTTAAATCCTGCCCCGAAATGAGATCCATCCTTAATGACATCCTTCCCACTCCACCAAGAGTGTCTTTCCGCCGTCCACCTAACCTTCGTAACCTCCTAGTCCATCCCTATGAAATCCCCAAACGACCTTCCCTACCCTCTGGCTCCTATCCATGCAACCGCCCCCGTTGTAAAACCTGCCCTATGCACCCTTCCACCACCACTTACTCCAGTCCAGTAACCCGGAAGGTGTACACAATCAAGGGCAGATCCACTTGTGATAGCACCCACGTGGTTTACCAACTGACATGCCTGCACTCTGAAGCGTTCTATGTGGGAATGACCAGCAATAAACTGTCCATTCGCATGAACGGTTACAGGCAGACAGTGTTTGTTGGTAATGAGGATCACCCTGTGGCTAAACATGCCTTGGTGCACGGCCAGCACATCTTGGCGCAGTGTTACACCGTCCGGGTTATCTGGATACTTTCCACTGACACCAACCTTTCAGAACTCCGGAGATGGGAACTTGCCCTTCAGCTTATTCTCTCCTCCCGTTGCCCACCTGGTCTCAACCTCCGCTAAATTCAAATTCCCGCCCACCATCTTTAGCATCTTTGCCTCGGTTCTCGGGACAGAATAGCATACTTTCAACTCGTTTTGAAATTTCAGACAATAAACCATGTAAAAGGCTGGTATGAGAATGGAATAAAACCAATTCTCTTTTTATAGTCACCATGGTGTAAGCTGGCAGGAAATGAAATATGAATATATATGCCGGCACGTTCAGAGAGCTTTAGTTCAACATCCAGTTAGTATACCACACCACAAAGTGCCAACATACACTGCATGGATAAGAATGTAGTTACAAATAATCATGGGCTCAATCTAGTTCCAACTACACACAAGGGTATAGTCTGCTTTATTATGTAACATCTGTAACTCCTTTCTAAAACAATGAAAAAAGAGAGAGAATAATGAACATGCAAATTAATAATAGATTATGTTCAAATTTGCTTTAAAAAACAAATATGCATTCCAATTTTTATTTGCGTCCTGTTTACATACTGCAATATACTTTACATTGGTCCCCCTTAAGGATATTGTATTTTTGTGTGTCCTAAATTTTTCTACGAACCTGATTCTTCTCAAATTCTTTGTGCCATGTTTCTTTATCCCAATAATCCACATTCATGATGCCTATGTAACAGCCCACATTCATTTCTACATGACGAGAAATGTAATCAGTCTGCTGCTGGGCCAAGGCTACTTGGTTTACAGCAAACACCGCCAGCTTCTTTCCACGGCCATACTTCCTGGAACGATATACAATACATTTTTGCTGTATTTGTTAATTCATTCATAGAGTTGTAAAATCTTACAGCAAAGTGGTCCCAAAGTAAATTTGATTCAGTCTTCCTCAACAAATCTTTTTTGTAGATTTGGGGAAAGTTTTTGACAACGTCGACTGAAATACACTCTTCCAAATTCTGAAGGTAGCAGGGGTAAAATATAGGGAGCGAAGAGTTATATTCAACCTATACAAAAACCAGACAGCAGTTATTAGAGTCGAAGGGCAAGAAAGGGACGCGGAGGTTGGGAAGGGAGTAAAACAGGGTTGTAGCCTTTCCCCAATGTTGTTCAATCTGTACATTGAACAGGCAGTGAAGGAATGGAAGGAGAAATTTGGAGAGGGCATTAAAGTGCAGGGAGAAGGAATAAAAACATTGCGGTTTGCTGATGACATAGTAATTCTGTCAGAGACCGCAAAAGATCTGGAAGAGCAATTGAATGGGATGGACAGTGTCTTGAAAGGAAGATATAAGATGAACATTAACAAGAGTAAAACAAAAGTAATGGAATGCAATGTCAGAAAATCAGGTGATGCTGAAGGAATTAGATTAGGTGATGAGACAATAAAAGTAGTAGATGAATTTTGTTATTTGGGTAACAAGATAACTTCTGATGGCCAAAGTAAAGAAGATATAAAATGCAGAATGGCTATGGGAAGAAAAGCGTTTCTGAAGAAGCGAATTTTGTTAACATCCAATATTAATTCAAATGTTAGAAAGTCCTTTCTGAAAGCATTTGTCTGGAGTGTAGCACTGTATGGGAGTGAAACGTGGATGATAAGGAGTTCACATAAAAAGGTGATAGAAGCTTTTGAAATGTGGTGCTACAGACGAATGATGAAAATCAGATGGGTAGATCACATAACGAATGAGGAGGTGCTTACCAGAATCGGGAAGAAAAGGAGTTTCTTCCATATACCGACTAAGAGAAGTGATAGACTGGTTGGACACATTATGAAAAATCTAGGAATTGTCAATTTGGCATTAGAAGGAAGCATATGGGGTAAAATTCGTAGAAGCAGATTCAAAAGGATGTAGGTTGTCGTACATATTCTCAGATGAAGACACTTGCACAGGACAGGGTAGTGTGGAGAGCTACATCAAACCAGTCTGCGGACTGAAAACCACAACAACAATAAAACATGGTCCAAATTCCATACACACAACAGCAAGAAACAAAGGAAATCTTTAAATACAATGGACTGTCCAGGTTGGAATTTAAATAATATTACGAAAAGAATAAGATTGCTACTCACCACAAAGACTTAAAGCTGACTTGTGGATGAGCAAAATGAAAGTTTTCTGCCAAGCCTTCTTCAGTCAATGAAAAGACACACACACACACACACACACCACACACACACACACACACACACACACACACACACACACACACACACAGAGAGAGAGAGAGAGAGAGAGAGAGAGAGAGAGAGAGAGAGAGAGAGAGAGAGAGAGAGAGAGAGAGAGAGAGAGAGAGAGAGAGAGAGAGAGAGAGAGAGAGAGTCTACAGGAGATCTAGTCTGAATAAAATCCTGTATCTAGTGTGGCCATTTCCAGAAATTAATTTTTTTTTAATGTAGCCCTTAGTTGTAAGTTACATTTAAACATGTCACTAAGTTTTGATGTCATAAAGGACACCTTCTTCAGACAATATGAGATAAAGGGTTAAAAATTACATGTCAGCTCTTAAAAGAAATTAAAGCTACAATAACATATTTGTCATGCTCAGACAGTCATACCTAAAATTGGAACAGCAGCACAGTCACTAAGGCTGCTGCTCTTATTTTAGGTATGACTGTCTGAGCATGGCAGATGTGTTATTGCAATTTCAACTTCTTTTAAGATCTGACATTTAATTTTTAACCCTTTATCTCATATTCAGGGTCCTTTGCAACATCGAAACCTAGGTTATATATTTATATGTAATTTGAGACTGAGGGCTGCATTTAAAAAAATCTAACAGATGTAATACAGTCACTGATCAACAGCCATGCATAAAATACTAACATCTTCAGAAACCTATCTTCGTTTGCTTTAATGTTCATTCTGACAGATGCATTGTGGTACTGTCCAAAGACAAACACTGCATTACATGAAAATAATCAACATTTGTCCCCATATATATTCTGTTTATAAAAACTATTTGAATACTTTGGAACACAGTAGACTATATGTACTTTTTGTTCCAGTTGATCCAAACCAAGGAGAGCCTCTTGGACATGGAACATGTCAGGAAACAAGACACACAAATAAATACTTACAAAATGAGAACATATGTTAATGTGCCTTCCATAGATCCCAAATGTAATTGCCCTTTTGGATGTGGAATTGGGCAGAAAAAATTAAGAATATTTACATTTTAAAGGACATACAACTTTTACAATATTTTACATGTTGAATATACTAGCTGTATATGATAATTATTCTGATTTTTTTTATTTTACTTTATTTTATCATCATCATCATCATCATCATCATCATCATCATCATCATCATCATCATCATCATCATCATCATCATCATCATCATCATCATCATCATCATCATCATCATCATCATCATCATCATCATCATCATCATCATCATCATCATCATCATCATCATCATCATCATCATCATCATCATCATCATCATCATCATCATCATCATCATCATCATCATCATCATCATCATCATCATCATCATCATCATCATCATCATCATCATCATCATCATCATCATCATCATCATCATCATCATCATCATCATCATCATCATCATCATCATCATCATCATCATCATCATCATCATCATTATTATTTGCATTACTGCACAAAATTAGAAATGAATCAGACTGAACACATTATTTATAGCTGTCAATGAACACATGCACATAAACAATTCTTGCTAAAAAAAAAAATTCATCAATGGCGTAGTAGGAGTTGGCTGCCAAACAATCCTTTTGACTTTTCAAATGACAAATTTCATTCATGAATGAAAGTATTGGGATGCAGTAGTTAGTAGTATCCCCAGTTCCTTAAGTAGCCCTCTGCAAGATGTTCTCAAGTTGACACACAAATTATTTGTACTGCACATTTTTGAAGTCAGAAACTTTGGCTTTTCCTGATGAGTTAGTCCAGAAAATAACCTCGTACGTCATTATGGAGTGAAAGTGAGCATAATTCGCTAGCTTTTGTATTTAAGCTATCTCCTATGTCTGACAACATTCTCTTAGCAAATAGGGGCTTGTTTAGAAACTTCAGCAGTTTTGCAGTATGATCCACCCAGTTACATTTATAACCAAGCTGTAAATCCAAGAATTTGACTGTCAGCTTCTATCTCCTTGTCATACTTCAGGCGTAAGTTAGCACAACATTTTCTAAGTTCTAAAACACGCATAGTGTTTACGTTTTAGAAAAGATAATTGTCTAGAAGCCACTTAAAATCCATAAAAATTTCAACCTTTCTAGTAATGTTTCGGATGAAAGGCAAAAAAATCAGGGCTCCTAAGACAGAACCTTGTGGAACCCCACATGTTATCAATTCCCCAATAGGATAAGGCCTGATAATTCAGTACACATCTCTTTCCAATTGACACCCTTGGTTTCCTGACAGAGATAAATAATTTGAACCACTCTGCAGCTTTTCCTGTTACACCGTAATAGTATAACTTGCTCAAAAAAGTGCTGTGATTTACTCAGTCAAATTCCTTTGACAGGTCACAAAATGTACCAGTGACATGTAATTTATCGTCTAATGAATTAAAGACGGTCTCACTGTATATGTAGCCAGCCTTCTTAATGTGGAACCCTTTAGAAACCAAATTGTGACATGAATAATATTTTATTAGTGGTCAGATTGAAGTATGATGGAATTTCTTACAAGGGCTTAACTTCAACATACTTCAATGACTCAGGAAATGTTCCACTGATAAAAACTGGTTACACATTTAACTTAAAATATCGCTAAACTCAGAATGTCCCAGGCATGGCATTAAACTGCGTCCATAAACCGAGTGACCACCAGTTTAAGTGGTCTGCTCTAACAAGTGCCAACAGTCTCATTGGAGGGCGGATGAGCAGGTAGAGGTCTGGGCACCGTCTTGTCCTTGGGGTGGGAAGCTGCCCCCATAGGCGGAAGAGGCACTAAATAGCCAACGACATAGGATGTGCAAAGCAAGAGGAAACCACGACACGACTCTTGGATATCCCAATCATCAGCGTTTTGACCATAGTGGAAAGTGCTTCTGTAAAATTTTCCAGAGTTAAAATAGCATCTCAATCGGATTTCTGGGCAGTGGCTGCTCAAGCAAGATCAACGAATAAACTCAAGAAAAGTATAGGACCATGGAATGTTCAAACATTACTTCAGTCTAGCAAACTAGAAAATCTAAACTCTCCTCAAACAGTATCCTCATGACCTAGGTCTTGAGTTACCTTTCCCTTCCGTTCCCATCCTTTTTTCTTCCGTTCTCTCCCATCTGAAGAAGTAACTGTGTTCCGAAAGGTTGTCCTTTTTCATCTTTTTTTTTTTTTCCTTTCTTTCTTTCTTTATTTGTGTCACTATCGGCAGTACAGCACTAATGTAAGTACTGGCCAGCCAATCTATCTCTTTAGAAGAAAAAATTATCAACTCTGAGGAGTATGTCCATCATTAATCAAACTAGAAAATCTGAAGGATGGAAATGATGAACTTGGATATTCTTGGGCTCTCAGAAATGAGATGGCCTAAAAATTGAGACTTCTGGAGTGGTGATTATAGAGTAATTCATACAGGCACCATCACAAAGCATGTGAGGGAGAAGTGGGGATTATACTTAGGAAAAAGATGGGATGTTGTGTGATGGGGTATGTGAAATTTAGTGCTAGGATTATTTTAGTAAAATTGAAAATCAAACAAAAGAAATCAGAGATAAACTGTTTAACTATACATGCTAACATCAAGCCATGAAGATAGAAGAAGAGTGTGGAGATTTAAACCAGATTATTTGTGGCACAAAAGGTGATGAAAATTTGATAAATATGGGTGACTGTAACTCAGTAGTGGGTGAAGGACAGGAAGGATCAGTGGTTAGATGTTACGAATTACTCAAATATGGCCCTGCTCATGTTTTGGGCAAATTCATTCTAATTAACAGTGTGTGTCGTCTTAGAATTTCTTCACTTGCCACATTCCTTTCACCCAAATGGAAAACTTAACTGTAATAGATCAATTTGCTATGTTATTGATATGCTACGATATGCTAATAAACTACCGGCATAACTGAAATATAAATGAGGAGCAACTTTTCAAAATATTTTATGTCCACTGGTGGACAAAACTGAGTTTGATATAAAATTCAGTATTTTATTACCCGCTCTACACACTCCAGCAATCAGATTGTGTCAAAAGCATTTAACACCTTCATAAAGAGTGCGGAAAAGTAGCAGATGCAACAAATACCATTTTGACCTGTAATGTGATTGAATCAAACTGCATTAAGTACAACAGTTGCCTTTATTTTGTTTTATTAAGCTCTGTTGGCTGCAATGTAAGACTTGTGGACTAAATCGAAACCATTTTACTGACTAACAATGACAAGTTAATATTTGTTTTCAGTATTATGGCATTGTTGTGTATAAATGTTTATCATTCTGCCTATTAGACTTCAGAAGTCAGATGTAAAAACGTTGTGCTAAGATGGCGAGTATTCATTTCACATCTACAAGCAAGGGTTTGTCACTACTTCAGAAGCCAGCACCTTTATCTGCCAAGCGACCTGAGTATAAACAAACTTTTCAACATATGCCTGCTTTTCCCACCAACCTTTCAGAACTCCGGAGATGGGAACTTGCCCTTCAGCTTATTCTTTCCTCCCATTGCCCACCTGGTCTCAACCTCCGCTAAATTTAAATTCCCACCCACCATCTTTAGCACCTTTGCCTCGGTTCTGTGGACAGGGCCTCTGCCTCAAGTGGTATCTCTGTCCAACTTCTTTGCTTTTTACAAATGTCTGTCCAGGTGTGTTTGCGTTTGGATATGTGTGAGTGTGTGTGTATTTGTCTACCTTCCTTTTAGTCCCCTAAGGTAAGTCCTTCCACTCCTGGGATTGGAATGACTCCTTTTCCACTTCCTTAAAACCTATATCCTTCCCTTTCTCCTCCCCTTTTTTCCTCTTTTTCCTGAAGAAGCTGCCAGTGGTGGCGAAAACTTGTATGTGTGTTTGAGTGTGATTTTTATTTTTATTTGTGTCTATTGACGAGCCGGTCCTTTTGGGTAAGTCATCCGTTTTCTATTTTTTATATTTATCTAACAATTCAGTAACATCTGATATGAAAGTGAAGAAATCCTTTTTTTGTTTTACAAAAATATTTAATACAAGATTTAATCTAGGTTTTGGAACTCTAGCAAGTGATACATTCTATGGCAAAAGCTACAGGTACCACCAAATGATAATTGCTGCAGACATCAACACAAAAAATAAGCTAATGATTGAAATTGGGTCACATAAGAGCTAGAGCTTTTCACAAATTAATGAAGCAAACGTTGGACTGCAACCTGACATTTACCTTCAATTTACAGAAGGTACAACCTCTCCCAAAATTATCTATTGACGAGGCATATTATGTAAGACATATATTATGTAAGACATATACATAATTCTGTATTCCTTTTGTATAACAAATGTGGCAGGTACAGAACCTACATTTTACATTTGTAATGAAATGCAGGCAGGTAGAGGATCACAAGAAATTTCCTTGGTCATCACCGATTTCTTAAAGAAATTGACCACTGACACATCAGACCATTTGTGGATGGCTCTGCTATCCAAAACAAAAATCAGCACGTCATTCATGCAATTGCTTTCTGGTTATTCAAAGACTCTCCAGTGCATGTGACTGATGTACTACTCTGCTTTAAAGTTTGGGGACATTCCTTTGTACATCCTGACAGAGTATTTGGACAAATAGAAAAGAAACTTAGTAAAATTTCAGAAATATCGAATCCAAACATGTACCAGGATGTTTTGCAAAAGTGAGTGAAAAAATGATTTTAGGGAAAGACAAGGAAATATTTTATTTCAAGGAACTAATTACAATTTTGAGGCATGTAGATGGGACCCATTAAAAAAAGTAAATGGTAGTTGAAAGGGTAACTGATGTGAAAATCAAAACGCACATCACCTACTATTCTAATGATCCTTCAAAGCGCTTTTTGCCATCAGGTAAATGTGGCTATAGCTTTAGCTAAGTATGAGATGTATCACAAAGTGTCATCACTGATGAGGTTGAAACAAGAAAAGGAAGACAATGTGGAAAAACTACTAAGTCCCAAATAAAATACTTGAATGTTTCACTTAGACTATCAGCCTTCCCTATAACGAACTTATTGCCCAAGACACTTTTTGTGATTGTTAAGAAGAAGAGCCTGTTATTGGAAAAAATATTGTGAACTTTGTAATTGTAAATAACACACTTTTTCGTGTTTGTTCCTACTTGTGGTGTTAAAATGTTGCACCGAATGCTAAACATTGTATTTTCAAGCAGTAAAAAGTATTTTACCAGTTCTATGTCACAGAAAACTAATCTAAGCACATTATGTCCAAAATAGCTTACATCGAAAGGCAGATTGCACAATAGAACCCAACAAAACGCATTTTGTCCATACTTACGTGCCCATAGCTTGAAAGTATAAAAAGCAATTTCCTTGTATTAAACACATTTTGATCAGCAGCCCTACCCAAATTTGTGAAGTAAAATTCAGAAAAATTACTCTAATATTTTTGTGGTATACGTTTTTTGCTTCTCTTGCGTATTGAAAAGTAGCTCCTTAAATACAGTGGAGCTCCAATTTAATGTTTTTCAGGAGATTTTAAAACATGGTGTAAAATACGGGAAATAACATTTTTAGTGCTAAAATTTGCTTATAGGATCGCACTTGCATTTTCGTAGTTTTTATATGATATATAATGTAATAGACATCACAATACTAGGCAAGGCCTGTTCTTACTATGTAATAAACGTTATCTGAATTTCAAAGCATAACCAAAACTGGTAATTACATAGGAAACATTTAATATAATGTTTTTCATAATAATCAATGTTTCTGAGAAGGCTGCATCTGAGTCATTCATTCTTTAAATAATGAAACATTGCACCAGGCTGCGAATTTTTTCATGCTTTGATCGGGTGATGATTTTTGTGAATTTAATTGCGTTGTCAAGCACAAATATCTCTTGCACCGTACTGTCTTTTTGAGGTTATAAAGTACTTTGCCCCTTCCAATGTGCAAAATCCCACACATACACAAATTATCGTTCACACTGTTTATGAAATATCACAAAAATAGTTACATAAATATTTTCAGTTCACGAAGAGAATAAATTCATTCTTGAAACTCATAATAAGAGCAAAAAACTACTTTGAGTAAACAGCAAGAGTGAAGGCTGATGGGAGCGATTGTAAATTACAGTCGCGCTCATCAGTCACTGCAATTCACGCGAACTATTAACAACGAAATGCAAACTATGCAATCCAATAAACACAAAAAATTCCAAGCAACTTTACTGCATAATGTTTTAAGCACAGCTTGAAAGCCTAAATCATGCCAGCTTCAAGTTTTTAACTCTTCGAACATGGTTTCATAAAACATAAATAGTGGGGGAAAATGTAAATATCTTAAATGCAAAAGCCGGGGTGAATTAAAATTGTGAACCGCCAAAAAAATTGTGTAAAAGTAGGAACATAAAAGTAGAGTTTCAATGTACGTGAAGTTGGAGAAAATATTAAATTCAGGGTTTTTGAGTAAAATTCAAGGGTTTTTCCCAGTTTTTTCTCCGATTTCAAAAATTCCAGGTTTTTTCCTGGTTTTCAAGATTTCAAGGTTCACTGGACACCCTGTTAAAGCAACCTCATGTAAGATGAAAGATGCATTGTTTACAATAGAATGTGAAGTATATGAAACAGGAACTTTACCTGCAAATTTCAACAAATGTGTCATCATACCATTACCAAAAAAGTCAACAGCCAACATACGTGAATATTATGTTAAAGTTCCAGAGCTCCAAGTGCATACAGAAAGTACAAATTGTTACCAGATCCAAAAGCTGGCTGATGCCAGAGATGAGTTCAGTTGAAATTTTTACAACGGGCCAAATGGTCTTCAGAAAGGATAGATTAAATAAAGAGGGTGGTGTGTTTATTGCTGGTTTATCCTGCAGCAAAACTGAGGCAGATACTTCCTGTGAGTTGGTATGGGTAGAGGTTATACCTGACAACCAGAATAAATTAAAAATTGGATATTTTTATCGGCCCCCTGACTCAGACAATGCAATTGCCAAAATGTTCAAAAAAAGCTTGAATCACATTTCAAACAGGTACCCGAAGCATACTGTTATAATCGGTGGCGAATTTAATTTACCCTCGAAACGTTGGCATAAATACTTATTCAAAACCGATGGAAAATATAAAACATGGTCCGAACTAGTTTCAAATGCTTTTTTCTGAAAACTACTTCGAACAGTTAGTTCATGAACCCACTAGAATAGTAAATGATTGCAAAAATACCCTTGATCTCCTAGCAACAAATAATACTGAGTTAGTAAAGAGCATCAAAACAGATACAGAAATTATCAAACATAGAGCTGTAGTAGCAAGACTTAATATCAAAATTCCCAAATGCACCAAAAATAAACGCAAAATATATCTACTCAAAATGTAGATAAAAATTCACTTCACACTTTCCCGAGTGATAGTCTCCAGTCTTTCAAAACTAAAATGTGAGTGTATATCAGTTGTGGCTTACTTTCAAAGACATAATATCAGTAGCCATCAAGAGATTTATACCAACTAAATTAATAAATGAGGAGGCTGTTTCCCCATGGTAAACAAAACGGGTCATATCACAGTTGCAGAAGCAAAGAAAAACACTTGCAAAATTAAAAAAGACACAGAATCCCCAAGACTGGCAATATTCTACCGAAACTCTGAATCTAGTGCGGACTTCAATGCGAGAAGCTTATAGTAGTTTCCACAACGAAATCCTTTCTCTTAATCTGGCAAAAAATCCAAAGAAAGGCAATAGGAGTGACCACCAAAATTACAGGCTCATCTCATTGATGTCTATTTGCAGTACGATTTTGGAACATACACTTTGTTCGAAAATCATTAACTCCTTCAAAGAGAACGACCTTGCCGGCCGTGGTGGTCGAGGGGACTGAGGCACTCCAGTCTCGGTCTGCACGGCCACTACGGTCGGAGGTTCGAATCCCCCTCGGGCATGGATATTTGTGCCGTCCTTAGTATACGGTAGATGATAAGTAGTTTGTAAGTTTAGGGACTAATGACCCCGTAGTTAAGTCCCATAAGCGTAACAAACATTTGAACATTTTTTTTAATAACGACCTATTAACCAACAGTCAACTCGGATTAAGAAAGTACAACTCTTGTGAAACACAGCTTGCCCTTTATTCACATGAAGTGGTAATTACCATCGACAAGGGATTTCAAATCAATTCCATATTTCTGGTTTCCAGAAGGCTTTTGACACTGTACCTCACAAGCAACTTCTAATAAAATTGCGAGCTTATGGAATACCGCCCCCATTGTGCGATTCGAATAACAACACTGGTACTGAATTGAATTCGCTTTTCTGCTCTTTGAGGCATATATGATTCCCACAAATAAGAAGTAATCTTTAAAATGGTAAGTAAGTGTGTTCCTGCCTTGCCAGTAATAATGAGGAGAAAAAGACACTTCATATTTCCAAAAAACAAAAATGTGTAGGAAATTGTAATCTACAATCAAATGTGTTAATTTCATTCTTAGCAAGCATTATGTTCATATGTCCCATTCATGCATGTGGATATATTAAAGTATCTGGCATGGTTTCAGTGATAAACACAGTATATTTTTTTACCTAATAGGTCTGTCACCAGCACTGCTCAGAAGGGAGTATACAGTGGAAAATACAAACAGCAGACTGGAAAATGTGGGCTATATTAACTGCAATGAGTTGTGAATTTGTAACTGCGTGGATGTGTGTATGACACTCTACTCCGATAACAACTTTGGCTTAACTTCTGTGAATTGAAATGTCTTTTCTACGTGCCCATCTATGATTCAGCAAACGTGTTTATGGTGAAATGCAACCTATCCTCATTAATAATTATTTTCCAACCAGGACTTTCCACAGTTAAATAAGGGTCTATTTTATAGACACCAGATCAGATGAACAATTGGTAGAAAATAAAGATAAATAAACATAAATATATGTAAACAATGATGAGGAAATGCCAACAGTGTGTTGTGGTTGTTTAGAAGATCACAACGAAGAGCTTCCTGGGGCATGAATAAAGTGAATGAAGACATTTACGAATGCTTGGCTATAGACCACAAGCACAAATGGCTGGTGGTTAAAAACTAAAACATGGCTGCAAAATTTTTTCAGTAACTGAATTTCAGAATTGGAGAAAGAAAGGGAAAACAAGAAAAAATCATGATTGGAACGTTTTATTATTATTATTATTATTATTATTACTATATGTACATTGTACAAGTGTATTTACACAGGATCTAAAGGTGATACATAAGCAATGTCGAGACCAGCCATGAAATAAATCTTGGAATAGCTCCACCCTCTCCAGAAACAATAACATCTTTAGCTTGCCCCCTTTGCTTTTACTACAATGTCAAACACATGAATGAACCCCACGACTCACAGATGTGGCCAATTAGTTCAATAACAGTATTTACATGGCTTTGATTGGTTCTGCATGAATCATTAATCAGATTCTGCATACCTGCCAACAGTTTTAATATTGTAATTTTTCCTCAACTAAAACAGAGCACTGGGCTCCAACATTTACCTAACATATGAGCTTCCTGCAAGTGTATAAGTAACAAGTAGAATGGCCACAAACCCAACAGGGGAAACTCCTTGGGAAAGCAGAGTTTTCTTTCTTCATGTCTTTTTTATTATGGAGGAAAATGGAGATCTGCAATGACACATCCACCATCTAACTATAGATCTACAGCCCCAAAACTGTCCAGCAGTCATCCAGTTGCCAAATTTTGCTCAATATTCTTCCTACTGTATCCATTATGACCAAAATTACAGCAGACTGAAAGAGCAAAATGAACTAGCCAAATCTCAGCTAATTTATAAAAGTAAAAACTGTATTCTCAGGCTGATGAGACACCCACCCACACTGAAAAAGCAAAGCACTTTTGCAACAGGTAGTTGTTGAGAGTTACATTAATTATATGCTGCACATATACCCTTTCCTTGCATTAAGAGAATGGACAGTCAAATGACTGCATGAAGTTATCTGTCTCCTTCTAAACTCTTAAAGAATAATTTCTTGCTTAATACATAGTTTTAAAATCTGCACATTGAGACTCCTGATGTAGTATTTTTGACAAAAAACTACATCAGGAGGCTCAATGTGCAGATTTTAAAACAGTTACTAGAGATGTTATGTTTCTCTTCTTGATCCCAAAGTAAGTCCTGCCAGAAAATTTAAACTTGAGGAAAAACTGCATAAGAACTGTCATGAGAAATGAAATTAATTTTTTCCACGAGTTTTATAGTTTCAAATGACTTAGCATTTAAGATAGTTTGAGGCTTGCTTCTTCTCCCACCCCCCACCCTTTCCTCCCCTCACTAACCCCCAAATTAAACATTATATCACAAATTTTCTGAAGATAAATGTTTATTAGTTGAACACTCTGGACTGAATTGAAGAGTGTGGTATTTACACCTGCTTCCTAAAATATTATTCATTCTCTATGTTGATGTGACTATAATATTCCCATCAGCATGCATTATTTGTACTACAAGAATTCAGTCATATTGGTTAATGAGACTTACAGTTGTAGCCCTCATTGCATTCTACTTATTAACCACCAAAAGATGTTGCAAGTACACAAAAATAAAAACTTATCTACAGCAACAGAAAAGTGCCGAGCAGAAACTGTGGGTACACAGGTATGTAACTGCAGGCACTGATCAAGCGTAGTAGAACTGGCATTCGAGCCAATTGTTGTGCTGCGATTCTGTGGCAGTTCCATAAAGAAGCGGTGCCTGCCACAGAACATCTAGCAGTGTAAAAGAGATTAGATGTAAATCAATTATGGCACTTGATGTTTGACCTCAGAAAGAGAAACGTTTCATTTTTATTTATTTATTTATTAATACCATACTGTTGTCAAGACATGCAAAAATACAGTTAGATGTTTTATAGTGTTGGCAGATTACAGTTTAAAAGTTATACTTTATCCGAGAGAGTATTTCAGTTGTTTAAGTTGGAACAGCTAATGAACATATCACAGTTTCACAATGCTAATTAAAAAGAAGGGTGATCCACAGGCACACAATTAAAACAAAGGTGACCACAATTTAACTCTTTCGTGCACAGCAATATAAAACAAATTTAAAACCTTAATAATATAGTAATAAGGGCAGTTTACAACTCACCGCAAAGACGTGGCGACCAGCTGTGACAGGCACATACAAAAGACACATACACACATAGAATACTTTCAGCAATCGGCCATGGCCTTCTTCAGAAAATACATCATTCACGCAATCACACAGGCACACAACACAGTCATACAACCGTCACCTCCAGCTGCCACACTTCCAGATTCAGTGCGGTAGCCGGAGGTGATGGTTGTACGACTGTGTTGTGTGCCTGTGTGATTACGTGAATGTTCTATTTTCTGAAGAAGCCCATGGCCGATAGCTGAAAGTGAGTGTTGTATGTGTGTGTCTTTTCTATGTGTCTGTTGCAGCTCATCACCACGTCTTTGCAGTGAGTTGTAAACTGTCCTAATTACTATATTTTTAATTCCAACCTCAACTTTCCATTATTAAATTTAAAACCTTGCGAAATTTTATAGAACTACATTATAATGAGAATGTTAACAAATATAATTTTTCTTTAAAAAGTTTATCAAAAACATTGGTGGTACATTAAATGTAATCCCCAAGCTGGGTCGTCATCACTAAAATCTGCCTCTTCAGCTGGAAAACTGTGACCTGAGGGATTTTTGCATAGAGTTTTGAAATTAAATCATCATTCTTTAGTATTTCCCTAATGTGTTTCGTTTAACTGAAATGGAAGGTAATGCCTCGAGTTACGTGGAAGACCTTTGATGCATGGTGGTACAAGTTTTGATCAAAAAATCAAATGTTTGTATAGTTTATGGGACTTAACTACGGGGTCATCAGTCCCTAAACTTGCAAACTACTTATGAACTAGCTAATCCTAAGGACGTCACAAATATCCATGCCCGAGGGTGGATTCGAACTCCCGACCGTAGTGGCCGTGCAGACCGTGACTGGAGTGCCTCAGTCCCCTCGGCCACTGCGGCCAGCAAGTTTTGATCTCTGAATTCTTCATGACTTACTCATTTTATATAGAATAATATAGAAAGGTAGAGGAGTAATGGGTAGCATTGAGAGATGATATATTGAAGGCGGCAGAGGACAAAATAGATAGGAAGGCAAGACCTACAAAAAGTCCTTGTATATCACAGGACATACTAAATTTAAATCGATGAAAGGATAAAATATAAAAATGCAGTAAATGAAACGGGCAAAATGGAATACAGACGACTAAGAAATGAGATTGATAGGAAGTGCAAAATGGCTAAGCAGGAGTGACTAGAAGGCAAATGCAAGGATGTAGAAGAATGTATAAATAGGGGAAAAATAGATACCGCCTATAAGATACCGCCTATAAGAGAGAGAAACAGCTCTAGGAATATCAAGAACACAGATGGAAAACCAGTTCTCAGCAAAGAAGGGAAAGCTGAAAGGTGGAAAGAGTATATAGAGAGTTTCTACGAAGGAAATGAACTCGGAGACAATATTATAGGAAGGGAAGAAGATGTACATGAAGTAGGAGATACTATACTGAGACAAGAATTTGACAGAGCACTGAAAGACCTAAGTCGAAACAAGGCCTGTGGAGTACATGACATTCCCACAGAGCTATTGAAGTCTCTGGGAGAACCAGCCATGACAAAACTGTTTCACCTCGTGTGTAAGATATACGAGACAGGCGAAGAATCCTCAGGCTTTAAGAAAACTGTAATAATCCCCATTCCAAAGAAAGCAGGCACAGACAGGTGTGGAAACTGCGGAATCATCAGTTATTAAGTCGTGGTTGCAAAATATTAACACAAATTATTTACAGAAAGTTGGAAAAGTGGGTAGAAGCTGACCGGGGAAGACCAGTTAGAGTTCAGGAGAAATATAGGAACATGGGAGGCAATAGTCACTTTACAGCTTATCCTAGGACATAGATCAAGGAAAGGCAAACCTACATATCTAGCTTTTGTAGATTTGGAGAAGGCTTTTGATAATGTTGATTGGAATAAACTCTTTCAAGTTCTGAAGCAAGCAGGAGTAAAATATAGAGAGCATAAGGTTATTTACAACTTGTACAAAAACCAGACATCAGTTGTCAGAGTTGAAGAGCATGAAAGAGATGCAGTGACTGGGAAGGGAGTAAGACAGGCTACAACCCTTTCTCCAATATTATTCAATTTGTACATTGAGCAAGCTATAAAGGAAAGCAAGGAGAAATTCGGAGAAGGAATTAAAGTTCAGGGTGAAGAAATAAAAACACTGTGTTTTTCCGATGACATTGTAATTCTGTCGGAGACAGCAAAGGACCTGGAAGAGCAGTTGAACGGAATGGACAGTGTGCTGAAAGGTGCTTATAAGATGAACATTAACAAGAGCAAAACAAGGGTAATGGAGTGCAGTCTAAGAAAATCAGGTGATGCTGAAGGAATTAGATTAGGTAACGAAACAATTAAGGAGGTAGATGAGTTTTGTTGCTTGGGCAGTAAAATAACAAACGATGGTCGCAGAACAGAGGAAATAAAATGCAGAACAGCAATGGGTAGAAAAGCGTTTTTGAAAAAGAGAAATTTGTTAACATCGAATATTGATTTAAGCCTAAGGAAGTCCTTTCTGAAGGCATTTGTGTTGATTGTTGCCTTGTATGGGAGTGAAACATGGACGATAAACAGTGCGGACAGGAAGATGACAGAAGCTTTTGAAGTGTGGTGCTACAGAAGAATGCTGAAGATTAGGTGGGTGGATCACGTAACTAATGAGGAGGTACTGAACAGAATTGGAGAGAAAAGGAATTTCTGGCATACCTTGACTAAAAGAAGGGATCGATTGGTAGGACACATTCTTAGACATCAGGAACCATAAAATTAGCATTGGAGGGAAGTGTGTGGGGTAAAAACTGCAGAAGAAGGCCAACAGATGGATACAGTAAGCAGATTCACACAGATGTAGGTTGCCGTTCTTATGTGGAGTTGAAGGGGCTTGCTCAGGATAGGATATTGCGGAGAGCTGCATAAAACCAGTTTAAATGTTTGTAAATCTATCGGACCAAACTGCGTGGTCATCAGTCCGTAGCCCCTACTTAAACTAAGGTAAACTAACCTAAGGACAAACACACACACTCATGCCCCAGGGAGGACTCGAACCTCTGAGGGCAAGCAACCGCGCACTCCGCAGCGAGGTGCTTTAGACCGTTCGGCTACTCCACCACAGCCATCAAACCAGTCTCCGGACTGAAGACCACAACAACAACACTGTGATCGTTGCTAAAGATGCTGAGTAAAAGAAAAACATTCAATCCAACTCAGACAACCAATATCAACTCAAATTTGGAAAAGTTTGCAACAAAAATATGAAGAAAATTAATGGTCGCTGTGGACAAAAAAGACTAGTAAATAACTGCAAGGAATAGCATCAGAACGAAAAATGATACTGTCAGTACTGGGACAGCTTTAGAAAATTTGCAAGATCAAGACTGAATCAAAAGTGGATGCATGAAACAAATAAGTTGTGAATTGTAGAAACAAATCTGACTGACAAGAAACAACAACCACTGATTTGTTAACTGAAACCATGATTAACACCCAGGAAAAGCTAGATCAACATATTTGGGAGTCTAGGGAGGAAAAATTTTAAATAAACAATGAGACATAAAAAGTCAAAGCAGCCCTTAAGCAATTTTTTTCCCCCATTTTTTGGCCTTGTTTTCCGCAGTTGCAGTTGTACAATTTGTATACATTATGGGGCCGTCTTATTCAACTGTAAATTAGTCTAATTTAGACCAGATGTGTTTCACTTTATTCTAAAGCGAAACGTGTCTGGTCTAAAGTAGACTAATTTACAGTTGCATAAGACGGTCCCATAACCTATACAAATTACAGCCCTTAAGAGTTTACCTATAGGTATAATGGGCAACGTAAAAGAAAAAAGTGCACCCGGTTTCGAGATGAGCTGTGTAGAGAATTTATGGTTATGGAAAAATAACATAAATGATACAGAAAATGCTGCCAAGCAAGATTTGTGCAACATACAATCCCGAATCTCACAGACACAGGAACAAGTATCAGCTTCAGAGAAAATTAGGGGTTTCGTAGAAATAGTAATGGATTCTGAAGACTACAACAGTTTTGATTAATGATTACAGAGTATGATCAGTACAGAAGTCTTTTATATGCCTGCCTTGGGGTTGAGTTGGGGAATTATTCTATCTAAAATAACTAGAACATTGGAAAGAATGCTAAGCCAAATTAGATCATACTAGATGGGAGCTTGCAAAGAAATTGGCAGGAAACACTACTGCCATGCCAAAAGAAAGACACAACAGTTGTAATTTAATCTTTAGACGGGCATCTACATACAGACATACATATATACTCTGCAATCCAATAGTGGTACACTGTACCACTATTTGCCATTTCCTTTCCTATTCCACTCCCAAATAGAATGAGGAAAAAAAGATGCGTATATGCCTCCATACAAGCCCTAATTTCTCTTATCTTTGTGAACATTACGCGAAATATAAGTTGGCAGCAGCAAGATATATTACACTCATCTTCAAATTTCGGCTCTCTAAATTTCCTCAACAGAAATTTACGAAAAGAATGTTGGCTTTCCTCCAGCGATCCCCAATTGAGTTCCCGGAGTATTTCCGTGACACTCGAGCATTGGTCAAACATACCAGTAACAAACCTAGCTTTACAGATGAAGTACATCTTCCCAAAATTGTCCCAATAAACTGAAGTCTGCTGTCCGCCTTACTTACAACTGTCCTAACATTGTTTATTTCATTTCATATCTCTCTCCAATGTTACGCCTAGATATTTGAACAACCCGACTGCATCAAGAAGCTCAATACTAACGTTGTATTCGAACATTATGGGACTGTTTTTAATACTCGTGCACATCACCTTACATTTTTCTACATCGAAAGCTAGCTGCCCTTCTTCGCACCAACTAGAAATATTGGCTTAGTCATCCTGTATGCTATTACAGTCTATTAAAAACGACACTCTCCAATACACCATAGCATCATCAGCAAACAGCCGCAAACTACCAGTTACTCTGTCCATCAGATCATTTATATAGACAGAAAATAATAGCGGTCCTATCACACTCCCCTGGGGCACACCTGACGATACACTCATCTCTGATGAACACTTGCTGTCGAGAACAATGTACTGCATTCTATTACTTAGGAAGTCTTCCTAAGTGCTCCTTCCTTCTATGCAGTGCCACACAATACTCTATTACAGAAAACTGTAAAGTTTAACGAGTAAAATGTGTAGGGCCACTACATTGATAGTTCAAAGTTTGCATCTGACAGGAGGTGTGTTAGGATGGTCTCTGTAGGTGTGATGATCACCTTGTCCAGGAGGCATAGGTCAGCAGGAAACCCAGGTCCAAGTCCCTTGGTTAAGTGTAGTATATTATGTTCAAGTACCTGCATCAGTTCTGATAATTAGTTTTCCAATTCAAATTTTTCAATGCTGTATTTTAGCACACAACTATATTGTAAGCAGAAAAAAATTACTTACACACAACATTCCTTCATTATTTCCTTAATAAACATAACAGCTATGAATGTTTTACCCGACCCAGTCGGGAGGTAAAGGATAGTATTCTCATTTAAGCAACGTTTCAAGAGCTCTTCCTGATATCTGCGTGGCGCTATTTGCTTTTTTTCTGGTGCAGTGTCCATATTGGCATGCTATTATCTGAAATCACAACAAAATGTTACAATACAGCACAAAATGTCACTTACACAGAATTTATTACACTTTGGTACAGATAAAGAAAACACAAAGAGAGGACGGGCTGATTGTGCTCGTGCAACGCGCATACACTCTTACATGTCAAATAACACAATATAGTAAAATTATTATGCAACTGGGGTTGACAGAAAATATTGTTTTTTACAGCTTCTTTGAACTTCTTAAAAGAGATTTAATAACATCGTTAGATGTAACACAACAGGATACTACTCCGGCAAACTGTTGTTGATATGTCAGACAATGGAAATTCCAGGAAGAATTCAACAATATTTTTGTGAAGGATAGGTTGCTTACTCACCACAGATGTCCGATGAACCGCAGAAAGGCACAAATAACTGACAACAACATTATACCTTTCGGCCATTTAGGCCCTCATCGGTTACACACACACCCACACACCCACCCACCCACCCACCCACCCACCCACACACACACACACACACACACACACACACACACACACACACACAAACACAAACACACACACACACAGCAGTGTCTGGCTGCTGTGGCTGCTCTGCACTACCCAGCATGGTCTAGGTGAGAGCATCAGTGGTGGGGTGTGAGGAGGTGGCAAGGAGAGGGAAGCAGGAGAGGGGGAATGCCTGGCAAGGGTAGGGGAATACGCCAGTGCTGTCTGATGGACAGTGTGGAAGGATGGGAAGGGAATGAAATGTGTGGCAGGATAGGAGACGAATGTAAGGATAGGGAATGGCAGGGAGAGGAAGAGAAGGGTGGTAGAGGTAGGAATTGGCTAACTTTTGGGCCTGGGGGATTGCGGGAGTGTAGGATATGTTGTAAGGAGAGTTCCCATCTGCACAATTCAGACATGTTGGTGTTTGTGGGGATGATTCATATGGCACGGACTGTGTAGCAGTCATTTAAATTAGTCACACTATGTAGCACTGCATGCTCTGCAACAGGATGGTCTAACTGTCTTCTAGCCACAGTTTGACGGATATATAACTGGGTGCTGGTCATGCCCACTTAGAAAGCTGCACAGTGGTTGCAGCTCAGTTTGTATACAACATGACTGCTACCACAGGTTTCCCTGCCTTTTTTGTGATAGGAAATGCCTGTAACAGGACTGGAGTAGGTGGTGGAGGGATGGTGGAAAGACAGGTTTTGCATCTAGGTCTATTGTAGGGATATGAGCCATGGAGTAAGGGGCTGGGAGCAGAGATGGAGTAGGGATGGACACAGGTTTGGTGGGCAGCGGAATACCACTGTAGGGAGAGGTGGGGAGGATATTTTGAAGGGTATTTCTTATTTCAGGGCAGGATGAAAGGTAGTCAAAACCCTAGCAGAGAACTTGGTTTAACTGCTCCAGTCCTGGGTGATACTGGATCACAAGAGATGCTCCTTTGTGGCTGGACGGTGGGTATGGTGGAGCTGGTGGCTGACTGTATAGACAGGATCTGTGAGATCTGTTTCCCCACAAGGTTCTGAGGGTAAATAAGGGTGTTAAAGGCCTCAGTGAGGTGTTTGGCATATTTGGCATATCACTGCAGATGTGAAGGCCACAGGTGGCTAGGCTGTATGGAAGGGACTTTTTGGTGTGGAATGGCTGGCCGCTGTAAAAATGGAGGTACACTTGATGGTTGGTAGGTTTGATGTGGACAGAGGTACTGATAAGGCCATCTTTGAGGAACAGGTCAGCATCAAGGAAGGGGGCTCGTACCAACCTAATGCTATAAAACCATCAAAACCATGCCCAAACAGCCTTGCAGCACCTCACCTCCATCCAAAAAATTCTCCTTCTGTGCAACCCCAAATACCTGCGTCCCATCTCCCAGACCGATGCACTAATCCTGCAAGTGCTAGAGCAGCATTCACAACACCACCTCAAAAAACACTAATCTTTTCACCTCCTACCCCCACCTGGGTTACCATTATCCACCCCTTCAACAACCTCCAAACATATCCCACAGCCCCTCATAGCCAACAAACCTTGCCTAGCAGATATTTTTCATTTACCACACACTCAGAAACTCTCCCACACAACCACACAAAATCTACAACCTAAACAGACAGTCATGAACCTCTCCTCAAGGAGCCTCAGTCCCATTGAAGTATTAGTCCTTTCCAAAGGCCTAACCTTTTACCCCACTCCCACATTCAATCATGCCAGTCTTGTTAAGAATCTTCACTCCTAGTCCTAATCCTTACAATGGAAACACCATTTTGCTACCACCTACCATTCTGACACATACCAATATCAATACTGAACCCTGCCTGACCCAGTTCACTCTTCCATCCAGTCAAGGTCCGCTCACACTGCCCCCAAACCATTCCCTTCTCACTTTTCAGAATTTCCTAACATCTAATCTGGAACACACCCTGCCACGACAATCCCATCCCAATAACCCAACAGGAACTCCAGTCCCTGCTCAAATCCTTAAGGCCATCCCAAGACCTCTCCCCAATTTGTCTCCTTACCCCTCCTACACCCCACACCCCCACCTTCTACATGCTCCCTAAAGTTCACTAACCCAACCACCCTGGACGTCCCATTGTGGCCGGTGCTCCCACTGACACTCTGCTCTCGTGCACCAACACCCATGTATCATCCACACACAAATTACCCTCCTATATGAAAGGGGCCAACCATTTCCTCCACTGACTCTCCACAGTTCCTGATCCTTTACCACCTGGTACCATACTTGTCCCAGTTGATGCCAACACCCTCTACACCAACATCCCCAAAGCTCATGGCCTTACCACTGTTGAACACTACCTTTCACAACACCCTACCAACTGCAATCCGCAACCTCCTCCTTAAATACTTTGACCAACTACATCCTCATCCGCAATTACTTCTTCTACAAACAAATTTGTGGCATGGCCATGGTCACCTTTCTATGCCAACCAGTTCATAGGCCATCTAGAGGAATCCTTCCTGACTACCCAGAATCCCAAACCCCTCATCTGGTTCAGAGTCATTGATGAAATCTTCATAATCTAGACTGAAGGTGACGACACACTATCCAAATTACTTCAAAAGCTCAACACCTTCTCCTCGATTCACTTCACATGGTCCTACTCAAACCAATGAGCCACCTTCCTCGATGTTGACCTATTTCTCAAAGATGGCCTTATCAGTACCTCTGTCCACATCAAACCTACCAACCATCAACAATACCTCAATTCTGACAGCGGCAAGCCATTCCACACCAAAAAGTTCCTTCCAATCGGCCTAGCCACCCATGGTCATCGCATCTGCAGTGACGAGCAGTCCCTCTCCGAATATGCCAAACGCCTCACTGAGACCTTCACTGACCTTAATTACCCTCCGAACCTTGTGCAGAAACAGATCTCACAGGCCCTGTCTGTCCAGTCACCCACCAGCTCCATCACACCCATCGTCCAGCCACAAAGGACCACTCCTCTTGTGACCCAGTATCACCCTGGACTGGAGCAGTTAAACCACATTCTCCACCAGGATTTTGACTACCTTTCATCCTGCCCTGAAATGAGAAATATCCTACCCAATATTATACCCACACCCCTACAATGGCCTTCTGCTGCCCACCAAACCTACGTAATATCCTTATCCATCCCTGCTCCCAACCCCTTCCCCATGGCTCATATCCCTGCAACAGACCTTGATGTAAAACCTGTCCTATCCACCATCCCACGACCACCTACTCCAGGCATGTCACAAACATTTCCTATCCCATAAGAGGCAATGAAAATTGTGAAAGCAGTCATGTTACCTACGAACCGAGCTGCAACCACTGTGCAGCTTTCTATGTGGGCATGACCAGCACCCAGTCATCTATCTGAATGAATGGCCATTGTCAAACTGTGGCCAGGAGAAACCTAGACCACTCAGTTGCAGAGCATGCAGCACTGCAATAGTGTGACTCACTTCAATGACTGCTACACAGCCTGTGCCATATGGATACTCCCCACAAACACCAACATTGAATTGCGCAGATGGGAACTCTATCCTTACATTCGTCTCCCATCCCGCCACACATTTCATTCCCTTCCCATCCTTCCACACTCTCTGTCAGACACCACTGGAGTATTCCCTCACCCATGTGGCGCATCCCCTGCTTCCCTCTCCTTGCCACCTCCGCACCCCCACCACTGGTTGCTCTCTCTTAGGCCATGCTGGGTAATGCAGATCGGCCACAGCGACCGTAGACAGCGGTCATATCTCTCTCTCTCTCTCTCTCTCTCTCTCTCTCTCTCTCTCTCTCTCTCTGTCTGTGTGTGTGTGTGTGTGTGTGTGTGTGTGTGTGTGTGTGTGTGTGTGTCTCTGTGTGTGTGTGTGTGTGTGTGTGTGTGTCTCTGTGTGTGTGTGTGTGTGTGTGTGTGTGTGTGTGTGTGAGTGTGAGTGTGTGTGTCTCTAATGGACGAAGGCCTAAATGGCAATAAGCTATAATGTTGCTGTTTGTTATTCGTGCCTTTCTGCAGCTCATTGGTGATCTCTGTGGTGAGTAAGCAACCTATCCTTCACAAAAACATTTTTGTTGATATGGGATACATGTAATAAATGTAACACAATGCAACACTTTGCGCGACATTCAATTTCCTTTGAGGAAATACAATATGTGATACTGTTGTAAATTGCCTTATAACAAGCAACAAGACCTCAAATATCACAGTTCTGTCTCAGTTGCAATCATGAACTCTTCTGAAAGGACATTATTTTTATTATTATTTAAGGCTCAAAGTCCTACATGCACCAAATATCTAACATATTTCAGCCATGGTTTCCTGTAAGCTCTCCAAACATGACAACAAATACCATGAATTCTAAGGATAGACTCCAAGCAGTGTCCACTTTTTTTGAGCTACTAAAATTTGATACTCTGAGAAACCAGAAAATTAATATTCGAATTTCTACCTCTCCAGTTGAGTAGCTACACATTATAAAAAGTAATGGAGTGCAATTGTATAAAATGCCACTGTGGAAATTTTGTTCCTAGTAATATCACCTACTTTTTTCAGTGTGGTATGTATAAATAAACATTTTAAAGTTAAGAACACAGAGGTTGTTTTCTACAACTGTTCAGTTTTATACAGAAGCTACAGTCTTTGCCAGGAAAGAAGACATTTTAATTGATGCAATCACACAGACACCACTCACTGACACAAGAACACTAGCTATGAATGCTTTCCAAGAAATACCCCTGCAGTGGGAGTAAATCTAAATACAAAGGGGAGGAAGAAAAGAAGGGAAGGTAAAGTTTTGCAGGGTGAGAGTGGGGACAAATCCTATACTTGCACTGCCTAATGGAGCATGAAGACGCTAGATTGGTAACAAGAGGCAGGCTGGAATGCAGTGGAGGGGGGGGAGAGGGCGAAGAGTAGAGAAATGGGGAGAAAATAGTAGATGGTGGCAAGTGACACTATTTACCTCTTCTCTACTCATCCCCCATTTGCTCCCGCAACCACTTCCTCACATTCCTACACTGCATCTCTTTCCAACCATCTAGTACCTGTATGCTCTCTTAGGCAGTACTAGTATACATATACCCTCATTTGCCTCCATCCTTCTACACTCTTGAGTTATTCTCACAGCAGGGGCATTATTCAAAACACAGCAGCTCGAGATGAAAGTCACATATGTTAGTGAGTTGCGACTCTGTGGTTACGTGAATGTGTGTGTTCTTTTCTGAGAAGTCTGTGGCAAAAGATAAGGTGAGTGTGCGCCTATTTGTCGTACAGTATAATATTTTGCTGTCTCTACTCAAGGTTTACATGGTGTTTACTTACAGCGAGGCACTAGGCCGCTACCACAGTAGTGGAAAAAGTCATTCTCCTTGCATTCTCCTTGTGTGTGATCACCTTGGACAGCCAGTACAGTTGCACATCTGTGTGGAATGGACAGTATATAAGCTAATCAAACAGCTGTAGAGGGATAGTCCATGAGTTCAATATCCAGCTCTGCAACCATTGTGGGAGGTGCTGGTCTGGCTGCAGTGCATCTGACAACTGCATCCCAGACATGCTCAATTGGGTTTAAGTCCGGTGAACAAGCTGGGCACTCCATTCGTTCAATTCCCTTTGCTTCAAGCATGTTGTCCACCAATGCAGATCTGTGGGGATGAGTGTTATCATCCACCAGAAGGAACCCATCTCCTATAGCAACAGCTTAGGGCACAACAAAATGTCAAAGGATCTGGATAGCGTACAACAGCAACAGTAATCCAACCATTACCACATTGATTGGTATCGCCCTGCGTAAGTGTAAAATTAAGAACACATCCACAAAACACAGCAGGTCCTTTAATTATCTCCTGAGCACCCTTATTATTGACTGATATTTCCAAATCATCAATCGACTTATAAACAGGAAGACGACGACGACGCATTCTATAACCACGACGACGATACATCATCACACAACCTCTGAGTAAAGTGCCATTCTGAATTACATGTAAGTCCATCATTACTGACCTCTGCCCACACAATTCATCCACCACCACAATGTGGTGATGTTTCCCGCACATAAGCAGGATTCTTCCAAGTTCCACATTCTCTCCAGACGAGGGAATGACGAATGTCCGGCTGAATACAAAATCTTGCTTTGTCTGTAAACAGAACCCGTCACCATTTGTTGCAACTCCAATCCTGATGTTCCTCTGCCTAGTGTTTTAGTTTTAATGAGACACACACCAAAGGCTCTGTGCATAGAGGCCTTCCTGTTGCTGCCTGGAGGGTGCATTGCAGCTAAGTTACATTCAGCCTCCTGTCTCGACAGGCTGTTAACCAGAGATATCTGTTGGTGATGTTACCCATGGACAACCTTGGACTTGCCTTATTTTAAGGGGTCCTGTTTGCAATCATATCCAGGTCCTGGAAATTACATTTGGGAGACTCCAGTAGTTGCACCCATCTACCTCTGTCTCTCCCAACCTTCATATGGCTCTTAATGCCATAGCTTTGGTTAAGTCACGTTATTGCACTGCACTATCAGCTCACTACACTATCTGAACCCAAACTGCTTGTGTAATTCAGTTGGTAAAGTAAACACAAATCAACAACCACCCCTCTGCAGCAACTTTCTGTTATTACTATTATTTTGATTCCTGTTATGTTGTTGTCTGCACCCCATAGAACTGACAGAAAGAATGGATACATTTTAGTACATTCTGATGATGATGATACTTCAGAACCTAGATATCTCAATTCACCACCTAATTATTTTGATCAGCGTATATGCAGAGCAAGCTTCCATTCATCACCCAAACTATAAATTTTGTCTATATCACCTAGTATCACACTAGAGTCACACAAAATAACACCTTCCTGTACACTGTCACATTATCAGTGTACTGCTACTCATGATGACCTTGAGATAAGTGATAAAGGCAAGTTAATTAAGGGGCATGTGACGGAACTGGAACAGGATGGAGGCCTGTATAGATGTACTAATAAGTGGCTCTGTGAAAAATGATTATGTTTTAAATATTAAGTATATTTTGTGCAGTGATACTGTTCTCAATGGCATCAAGCTGTGTTCAGTGTCTCAAAAATGGGTACATATGAAGTGTATAGCACATTCTAACACAATAAGCACAAAATGTGATTGTGATTTGCAATTGGCAGCTTTAGCGCAATATGATGCCGAGAAGGAAGAAAACTTGCTATTTATGATAGAACATGACATATTGATTGTTAAAAGATACTCAAATAACTTTGAAACATTGGCAAGAACTCTCAATGAAGAACAAAACACTGAAGACTGTCCATTTTTAGGCCTAAAGGGAGCTGGTACTCTAAACAGAACGAGAAAGAAAATCAACTGAAAATAACAAATAAGTTAGCAATAGAAGCAGCTGCACCCAAAAAAATCAAAAACAAGAAGTATTACGACAAAAAATTCCTAGCAGGAAAAATTAATTATAAAAAATAGACGAAGATTACTCACCAGGCGAAGGAGCACAGGTGTAACAGCATCACAAATAAATAAATGAATACACACACACACACACACACACACACACACACACACACACAAACGCAAGCTTTCGCAACCCAGTTGCTTCTTCAGACAGAAGGGAAGGAGAGGGAAAAGGAAATGATGAGGGTTTTGGGGTGTGTGGGTGTGTGTGCATTTGTTTACTCTCCATTTTTTCCCCCAAGGTAAGTCTTTCCTCTCCCGGGATTGGAAAAACAAGAAGTACTTTGAAGAAACAGGAAAAAGCAAAGCTCCTGCAAAATAAAACCATCAACATTTAAAAAGAGAAGGCAGACATGTACAGATTTTCAGATAGCCATGGAGGGGCATAGTGAGCATTATGCAAACCATGCAACCAAAATTCAAAGTTACTGGCATTGCCAAACCTGGTGCCCCTCTATGTGAAGTGCTAAAAGACTATGAAACATTGTTGAAACGGTGCTCCAAATGTGTAATTATTGGTGGAGGAAATGATTTTTATAAGAATGAAAGTAGAAATGCTACCAGGGCTCTATAGGAAACATTACAAAGAATCCCACATTCCGATGTGTTTTTTGTAAGCATCCCACAGAGACATGATTTAATTGAAGCCTCGTGTGTCAAAGAAACTATCTGCACAAACAGAAAGTTTAAGAAAATTTGTAGCAGTTTTCAAAATGTCGGATTTGTTGAAGCTACAAATTCAGTGTGATACCATTTCACCAAACATGGTCTGCACAGGAATAATCTTGGCAAAGCAGTTTTGTGCAAGAAAATGCCTGAAAACATTAACAGCCTAAGATAAGAAATCCACAGCCAAAACCCACTGTCATTTAGCAAAGAAAAAGTAGTGACATCACATACTCAAAATGAGGAAAAAGAAGAGGAAACAGCAATGTCTTGCCCCAAAACAGAATCACCACTGTCATTTACAAAAGAAAAAGTAGTGACATCACATACTTAAAATGAGGAAAAAAAAGGAAACAGCAATGTCTTGCCCCAAAACAGAATCACCATTGCTCACCTAAGAAAAGAAAGAACCATTGGAAAAAATGGGTGCAGAAAGAGAAGAAACATCATCCTGTTCTGTAGAAGACATGTCACTGTCTGCACCAGAAAAAGAATCATTCTCATCAGCAGAGAAACTACCAGGAAAACTCAGGAGAGAAGGAAGATCCAAATGTAATTTTTTGCACATTAATGTGCAGTCTCTTAGCTATAAGCTTAATGAACTTCAGTTCTGGTTGGAAAACTTAAACTGCAGTATTCTTTCAGTAAATGAACATTGGCTTACCTTTGAACAACTCAAATAATATGAACCATTTGGTTAAGAATTAGCAAGTAGCTACTGTAAAACAAATGTTGAACATTTAATTACATAATTCTCAGTCTCTGTTGCAATATCTTTTTTTTTTTTCCTCCCCTTTCCTTTTCTTTTCTTCAATTACGCGTATCGTGCTTTAGCACATCGTCAGATTGGAAAAAGACAAATGTTTTGTTACAGTCCGTGTGCCTGGTGGGCAGCGAATCTAATGTGGCTAAGGTGAGTTAATTTTGAAAAGTCAGACTTACTTGGGCGGAGATGGAGCCAAAGAACTATCTCAGCTGTCGTGGAGGTAGCTTAACAATTTGTGTTGTCATTGGGACCCTGCAAAGAGGTAAACGTACAAAGTACATAAATGACCCCCCTGCTGACAATTCACATCATCTTTTTTCCGCCCCACCCCCAGGCCTCTAACAATTTTGTTTTCAATCATTTATCATTGTTTCATACCAACATGTATCATTTCACAAGATCCATTCCCCCACATCACAAACATCCCTGATAATACCAAGCTACCGCTTGGCAAGCCACTCATTCTCGCAGGCGTAACTTCGCCCGTACTGCTCTGTTTAATATTTATGTTCCGCAGTTATTAACAATTCTACCAGTTGTAAACATGGACTTGCCGCAACAATGCTGCTATGGTGAGTTTATCATATCAAAAGCATTCCATTAATTTCCATACCATACCCCTTTAGTCCCTAGTTATTCTAGTTCAAATAACCCTTACATACTTTGTACGTTTACCTCTTTTCAGGGGCCCAATGACAACACAAATTGTTAAGCTACCTCCACCACAGTTATAGATAGTTCTGTGGCTCCATCTCCGCCCAAGTAAGTCTGACTTTTCAAAATTTACTCCCCTTAGCCACATTAGATTCACTGCCCGCCAGGTACACGGACTGTAAAAAAAATTTGTCTTTTTCAGTCCGGCAATGCGCTAACAGCACGATACGAGTAATTGAAAAATTAAAAAAAAAATATTGACGACAAAGACTGAGAATTATTTAATTATTCAACACTGTTGCTGCAACAGCCGCCACCACCACCATCACAGAATGGAATGAAATGTAAATGTTTAACATGGTGGAGTGTCTATCACATTAAAAATAATCTGAACTTAATATATGAAGTTATAGATTTAAGTGAATTGTGCATAAAGGCAAAATTTGAAGCTGTAGCCATAAAATTTCCAAAACAAGAAATTATTGGAGGATCAGTATACTGTCCACCTAAACGCAATGAAGGTTTGTTTGTGGAACTCCTGTCTTTTCACCTGGTAAGTCAAACTTACTTTACTTTTTATAAATATTTTTCTGAACAGAAATGTTTCCCTCTATATTAGTAATATACTTAGTACTCCACAATATGGTTTCAGATCCAGCCTCTCTACAACCAAAGCAGTTGAGAGTACGGTAGCAAAAATTCAGTTCTTTTGAAAAGAAAGAGATTATTTGTGCAACATTGCTGCACCTCAGGAAAGCGTTTGATATGGTGTCCCGTAATATTCTTATAAAAAACTTCATCACTGTGGAGTGAGAGAGAATGCTATATGTCTGATGGTCCTACTTTAAGAACAGAAAACAATTAGTTAGGATAAATAATGATTCATCGAATGTCTTCCAGTTCAAGGATCTGTTCTTTGGTCTTTCCTTTTCATTGTTTATATCAATGATTTACCGACAGTTGTGCCATGTAATGCAGTGCTTTGTGCAGATGACAAGTCTCATCACATGTGACTCCAATCCTGAAAATGCACAACACAACATGGCGGTAGCACTGGAGAAATATCATACTTGGTTTGAAACAAATGTACTGCAGAAAATGACAGTAAAACTGAAGAAATTGTATTCAATCTCATTGTCCCTAGTCAAGATAAAAAAAAACTGTCAAACTATTAGGATTTCACATAGACCAAAAGCTTAACTGGGATACCAACATAGATAAACTATGTATCAGACTAGCCTGTGTCCTCTATCTGCTATACAAACTGAGGAGCAGTGTCAGCAAAGAACTTCTATTTCACGCACACTCTGCATTCTTCCATTCCCACATGAATCATGGAATAATATGGTGTAATTTGGTAGGCTCAAAAACAGTGTTCAAATGGCAGAAAAAAGCTATCATGTGTATTGCAGGACAGGCCAGTGAGTCATGTAGAGACTACTTCAAAGAATTAAATATAATTACAGTACCTAGTCTGTATATATACAATTGCCTTGTGTATGTCAAAGAAAATTTAAGTAAGTTTGATCCAAGAATGACAATTCATGAAAATAGTACAACAAGTTGACATAAAATTGATGTGTCATATGCTAGACTGGCAAATACCCATAATTGTTACAAATTTTTAGGACTTCTCTACTTTAATAAATTACCAAAAAATGCATACACAGTGCCAGTACACCAGTTATTTTATTCTGCTCAAGAGTTCCTTGAATGCGGGACAAAAGACTTACATTTCCTTTAACATTAAACCACAATTGAAAGTGAAGTTTTTTATAACTATGTACACAATATTGTACTATAATCTGTTACTGTCTTGAACATATTACAATACATTTGTCTTGTTTAATGTCTGATAACTATTTATGGTAATATACATATCTTATAACTATAATGTAATTATTAATTATTACTGTCATTCCTTTTATTTTCTTTTACCTAATGGTATTTGCTAAGTGATTTATTATTACTATTTCAGTTATTATTACTATTTTATGTAACCTTGACTATACTGATTGCATGTAAAATGCTCAAAGGTGATTAAAGCATCAATCATCAGGAAGTGCTGGGTGGGTGGATTTGGTAGGTCCACAGGGATATGATCCAGGACAGTGTGTGGGGAGTGTTACTAGGATACTGTGAGGGTTGGATGAGTGATAGAACACAACTTTAGGAGTTATGGGAAGGATCTCTCTTTTTCAAGGCATGATGTAAGACCACCATCAGGGCTGGACATCCTCAAATATTCAGTCTATTTAACATAAAGTTAATTTAATAATACAGATTATTGTAAAATCATTGACAACTTCTTTATAATAATGGAAAGTCCAGGTTGGAATAAATAATATAGTGAGGACAGTTTACAACTCACCGCAAAGACGTGGCGACGAGCTGCGACAGGCACATACAAAAGACACACACATACAACACATTCAGCTATCGGCCATGGCCTTCTTCAGAAAATAGAGCACTCACGCAATCACACAGGCACACAACACAGTCATACAACCATCACCTCCGACTGCCACACTTCGAATCACGCTCTGCAGCGAATTGGGGACGGGAGGGGAGGGGAGGGGGAGGGGATAGAAAGGTTAAGTCACGGTGGTGGGGATGGGTTAGATGGGAATAACGAGATGCAGCTTAGGAATGGAGTGGGGAGGCGGGTGAGCGGAGAAAATAAAATAAAATAAAGTAATATATATATATATATATTTTATATATATATATATATATATATATATATATATATATAAAATACAAAAAATAGACGAAGATTACTCACCAGGCGAAGGAGCACAGGTGTGACAGCATCACAAATAAATAAATGAATACACACACACACACACAATCGCAAGCTTTCGCAACCCAGTTGCGTCTTCAGGCAGTAGGGAAGGAGAGGGAAAAGGAAATGATGAGGGTTTTAAGGAAGGGGGTAAGGAGCCATTCCAATCCCGGGAGAGGAAAGACTTACCTTGGGGGAAAAAATGGAGGGTAAACAAATGCACACATGCCCACACATTCACACAGACACAAGTCTGCTGTCTGCCTAGGTGTACTTGTGTCTGTGTGAATGTGTGGGTATGTGTGCATTTGTTTACCCTCCATTTTTTCCCCCAAGGTAAGTCTTTCCTCTCCCGGGATTGGAATGGCTCCTTACCCCCTTCCTTAAAACCCTCATCATTTCCTTTTCCCTCTCCTTCCCTACTGCCTGAAGACGCAACTGGGTTGCGAAAGCTTGCGATTGTGTGTGTGTGTGTATTCATTTATTTATTTGTGATGCTGTCACACCTGTGCTCCTTCGCCTGGTGAGTAATCTTCGTCTATTTTTTGTATTTTATTTTTCCTGCTGGGAGTTTTTCATCTTAATAATCGTTATATATATATATATATATATATATATATATATATATATATATATATAAATATTGTTGAAATGAGATAGAATGGCTGGCCAGTACTTACCATTGTGCTGTACCGCCGATAGTATCCTCTCTGGCTTGGCTCAGTACATAAATGCAGTATCTCTGACGCCCACACTTCCGAAACACCACCTTCATGACCTAGGTCGTGAACCACCTTTCCCTTCTATTCCCATCCTTTATTCTTCCCTTCTCTCCCACCTGACGAAGGAACTCTGTTCCGAAAGCTTGTCCCTTTGTCCCTTTTTTTCTGTTTTTTCACATTGTGTTACTATCGGCGGTACAGCACAATGGTAAGTACTGGCCAGCCATTCTATCTCATTTCAACAATATTTATTATCTCTGAGGAGAATTTTCATCATTAATCGTATATATATATATATATATATATATATATATATATATATATATATATATATATATAAAAATAAAAATAGAAAACAGATGACTTACCAAAAAGACCGGCTCGTCGATATATATATATAAAATGCATGCACACTGCAAGTACACAAGACCGCATACACACACACACACACACACACACACACACACACACACACACACACACATATATATATATATATATACACACACATACGCATAACACACGATCACACATTCACACACCACTCAAAATAAGTGAGGTTTGGGATAGAGAGGTAGGAACTGTAAGGTATGGAAAAATATATATATAGGGAAGTTATCGTAGGTTGAGGCCTGGTTGATTTCGGGATCGGAGAATGTATTGTAGGGATAACTCCCATCTGTGCAGTTCAGAAAAGCTGGTGGTGGATGGGAGGATCCAGATGGCCCGGGTTGTGAAGCAGCCATTGAAATCAAGCATGTCCTCCGCTGCATGCTGTGCCACAGGGTGGTCCACCTTGTTTTTGGCCACAGTTTGGCGGTGGCCATTCATCCTAATGGACAGCTGGTTGGTGGTCATGCCAATATAGAAAGCTGTACAGTGCTTGCAGCACAGTTGGTAAATTACGTGGCTGCTTTCACAAGTGGCCCGGCCTCTGATAGGGTAGGATAAGCCTGTGACAGGACTGGAATAGGAAGTGCTGGGAGGGTGGATTGGACAGGTCTTGCAGCGGGGTCTTCCACAAGGATATGATCCCTGTGGCAGTGAGCTGGGTTTCGGGGTGGCATAAGGATGAACTAGGATGTTGTGAAGGTTGGGAGGGCGACGGAACACCACTTTAGGAGGGGTGGGAAGGATCTTTGGCAGGATGTCTCTCATTTCAGGGCACGAGGATAGAAAATCAAAACCTTGGCGAAGGATGGAATTTAGTTGTTCGAGACCAGGGCAGTACTGGGTGACAAGGGGAGTGCTCTTTTGTGGATGGTTACTGGTGTTAGGAAGAGGATTTGGGGTGTGTGAGGATATGGCACGGGAGATTTGTTTGCGGACTAGGTCTGTGGGGTAGTTTCTGTTTGTGAAGGCCTTTGTGAGACCTTCAGCATATTCAGAAAGGGAATTCTTGTCACTGCAGATATGCCGTCCACGGGTGCTAGGCTGTAAGGGAGGGCTGAATGTGTTGTATGTGTGTGTCTTTTGTATGTGCCTGTCGCAGCTCGTCGCCACGTCTTTGCGGTGAGTTGTAAACTGTCCTCACTATATTATTTATGACAACTTCTTTAGCTATTCATGCATGAAATAATTGTAGATGGGTGCATAGTCCTTGGTGATTCATGGGTGACACACACTATGTAGGAAATAACTCACCTCCTCAGGTTGCAGGAGTAAGTGGTTACCTATGTGATTTTATTTCATCTGTGTATGTGGGAGGGTGGGGGCCAGGGTCAATTTCTTACTTATTTATTTGCATTTTAGTATGTTACACACATTAAATGAAAAGGAAGTATAAAATGTTGCAATATGAATTAGGAAAATTTTTACACTCACAGTATTCACTGAAAAGTGTAATATGAGTTACTTTTTCCAGCAATGCCACTATCACATTTGTATAATACATAATTGTCTATTGTGGATCCCTTTAAAATAATGTTAATTACATGCTGAATGCCTCATCATGTATTCCCTGATAATAAGACTATAATTTTTTTTAAATATCCCATCTCATTTGATATCAAAAGTATAGTTACCAAATCAAATAGCAATACATCACAACCATCCTTTGTGACTAATGGTATGAACTTGTGTAATTACAAACCTGTGCAGTGATTGAAAGTTAAAGACAATGGATCTATGTCTTTCTTCCATTTGAATATACAGTCAGTACAATAATAATAATAATAATAATATGGTTTTATGTTCCACAGGACCTAATTGAGGAGTAAGACTCCAGGCTCATGGAACAAGTCAATACATGAAGTTTAACAGAAGAATGGTAATAGAAAATTTTTAAGGAGTCCTATGCACTCAACACCCTTAGGACTAAGAGAAAAGAATCAATAAAGAAAAAAATGAATTAGCTTAATTTTTCTAGGAGTTCCTCGACAGAATAAAGGGAGTGAGCCATGAGGTAACTCTTCAATTTAGATTTGAAAGCGTGTGGGTTAGTGCTAAGATTCTTTAGTTCTTGTGGCTGCTTATTGAAAATGGATGCTACAGAATACTGGCCACCTTTCTGTACAAGTGTCAAGGTGGTGTGATGCAAATGTAGATTCAACTACTGTATAGTATTAACCAAGTGAAAGCTACTAACTTGTGGGAATAAGCTGATATTATTAACAGCAAACGACATTAAAGAAAAAATGTATTGTGACGACAGTGTCAAAATTCCCAGACTACTGAAAAGGGTTCGACAAAAAGTTCGTGAACTTACATCACATATTGCTCGAACCGCCCATTTCTAAGCCAAAAATATCATTTTTGTTTCAGTCGAGTTACTTCAAAAAATAATGCCGTACATCATAAGTGAGTGAAAGTAAGCGTAGTAGACTACTTTTTGTGTTGAAAAATCACTGCTTTCAGATATTGTTATAATGGTAAATAAAGCAAAATTTAGTTTCAGAACAAGCTCCTGAACATGGGCCTTCCACGACAGCTTACTGTCTATCTGAACACCTAGAAATATAAACTGTTCAGTCTCACTTATCACATGCCCATTATGCGTAACAACAATGTCACTTTTCGTCAAATTATGTGTCAGAAATTGTAAAAACTGAGTTTTACTGTGATTTAACATCAACTTGTTATCTCTAAGCCATGAACTTCTCTCCTGAACTGCATTATTTGATAGTGTGTCAATATTACGAACAGCATCCTTCACTACCAAGCTGGTATCATCAGCAAACAAAAATATTTTACAATCACCTGTTATACTTGAAGGCATATCAATTATATAAATAAGAAACAGCAACGGTCCCAAAACAGACCCCTGGGGCACCCCACACTTAACCCTAGGACCACCAAGGTATTTTAGGTTACACGGAACACCAACCAAGGGCAAAGTTTGCCCGTGTTATAATAAATACATTTTTACAGGATTTACAGTTTTTTTGTAATCAATTCTGTTTCCAATCTAACATCTGTTTAATTACTGACAGGAAGTTTCAAAAATCCAAATAAAAACATTTGTACAAATATGTTTTAAGGTACGTTGAAAATTTTCCAAAAAAACTCTCTTCACTTGGAAAGAATACTAACATTTACAGATGACATTTACCTCCTGCACACAAAATGGTTGATTCTGAATGTCTCTTATACAGCTATAGACCACAGCTTGCACATGTTAACTTGGTTTTTATGAGGTCCATAGCTCTCTGGTTACTTGCATTCTTCAAGCATATGTAGCATCTTGCTTTCCTAGTTGGTTCTTCATCTGCAGCAGTTTTGGTCACCTCTAGCTTCTTTCCAAGGATGTCTCCCGTCGCACAAATAATGGGCAACTGGAGTCCTTTCAAGTCCCTGGATCGCTCTTCTACGCGTGGTTTCAAAAGTTCAAGGCCTAATTCTTGGTGATACAGTTTCCTCGCATTTGATTTCCTTCATTCCAGTTCGGCACATTCATCTTGAACAGTGCATACGTGTTTATTGCAGCTATATCAAGTAGGCTGTAGAACTGGGACAGTGGTCATCTGCTCGTACCCCTTTTTATAGAGTATGTCCTAGCCATTTGATCTATGGCATCCACTCCTCCCTTAGTGTCATTATAGTATAGGTTTATATGGGTTTTCTTCTTTGGTGTATCATCATCTACTCTTGCATCATGATGTTGTCTTGACAACATCAATAGATTTTTTTTCCATTTGCGATGTAAGAGACAAATGTTACTGCAGGCTTCTTAGTGTCCTGGTAAATTCCCATTAGAATCAAAATTCGCATCAAAGCATATTTTTCAGTTCACCAACAGGAAACACATATTTTCTTTCAAATTCTTCATTTGTATGCTCAATAATTTTCTGTACTATTTCAGATATGAAAAATTTCTTTAATGATTCACATATACTTGTTACTTTCCCAGCAGTAGTTACTCCCTCATGGTTACAAACTATGTTGGGAAAAACCATTTTACAATGCCTTGGAGCTTCCGCAAGGTACACCGTACCAGAACTAGTAACATATTTACTGGGAGTGTTACCTGCATGGTTTGTTTCTTCTTCGTCCTCCGATTCTTCATTTGAGCTATCTTCTACTTCTGTGTGAGCCGATTCAGAGTCACTGAAATCTGATAACTCATCATCTACTAAAAGTTCAGGAAGAATTTCTGCATCGTTCGACCCTCTACAACTCATTTTAGAAAATGTACTTTACAAGAAAGGCGTTTGCTCTACTGTGGCAAACTGCTACTAACAATAGTTTGTCTCAACAATGAGTATTAAACACAACAATCAGACTCTCAAAAAGGCATGAAAAACTCACAGTCATTATTACCAAAGGAAATTTATTATGAGAAAAATGTAGGGGCGAAGTTTTTGCCCGTGCTTGGAGGTTGTAGGGGGCATGAAGAATTATGGTCGCTTGGACTACCAACCCAGGGCAAAATGTGCCCTTGGGCATAAAATTGCTATATTTTGTTATCAGTTTTTAAAATTGTAGCCGTGTAAATGTGTAGGGTAGTACTTTATAAGGTGAGAGACAAATAGAAAAAAGCCCATGAACATTGAAGGATATTAATTATGATTTTTTAATAAAAGAAAAATGTACGGGCAATTTTTGCCCGTGCATGTAGGGTTAATTGTGCCCCATTGGGATTGTATGTCATAGCCATTTTCTACACTGCGGAGAATTACCTTTTGTTGTCTATTATTAAAGTAAGAGGTAAAGCATTTGTGAGCTACTCCTCGTATTCCATAATTTTCCAACTTCTGCAACAATATTTTGTGATCAACACAATCAAACGCCTTTGTTAAGATGCCTAATGTCCATAGCCTTTTATTTAACCCGTCAAGTGCCTCACAGAGGAATGAAAATATAGCAGTTTCAGTCATTAAACCACTTCTAAAACCAAACTGTATGTTTGACAACAAATTATGTGAACTAACACGATCAATGACTCTTGAATATACAGCCTTTTCAATAACTTTAGAAAAACCCGATGGCATAGAAATAGGTCTGTAGTTATCTACATTATTCCTTTCTCTTTTTTTATAAAGTGGTTTCCCTACTAACTACTTTAAGCTGGCAGGAAACTGACCATTCTGAAAAGAAAAATTTGCAAATATGACTTAGTACTGAGGTAACATATGGAGAACAGTACTTTAGAATTCTGTTAGATACCCCGACATATCCAATAGACTCCTTAGTTTTTAGTGATTTAATTATTGTCTCTATCTCCCCTATGGAAGTACCATGGAGGACCATTTCAGGTAACAGCCTCGGAAAGGCATTTTCTAAAAATGTTATATGATTACCTGTAGAAACTAGGGTTCTGTTTAGTTCACCTACTTCATTAAGAAAGTGATTATTCAATACAGCACATACATCTAACTAGTCAGTAACAAACATTTGTACTACGCACTGACATTATATCTTCCATCTGCTGCTGCCGATCAGACACTTCCTTCATGACTGACCAGATGGTTTTAATCCCGAGATTTTGCTATTCTTTTTGCATACCACATACTTCTTCCCTTCTTAATGACATTTTTCAGAACCTTACAATAGTTTATAATGAGCTACTGCATCTTCATTCTGACTGCTTCTAACATTTTGATACAATTCCCACTTTGTTCTGCATGATACTCTTATCCCCTTTGTCAGCCACCCTGGCTGCTTGTTACTGGAAGACCCAGTTTTGAGCATTCTAGCGGAAAGCAACTTCCAAACAGCGTAAGAAATGTGTTTAGGAAAGTATTATATTTATCATCTGCATTATCAGCAATATAAACATCATGCCATTCTTGCTCCTTAATTAGGCTTTAAAAGGTCTCAATTGCAACTGGATTAACTTTTCTAAGGAGTTGATAATTATGTTTTACATTTGTTCAAGAACAAATACGTTTTAGAATTAAAATTTGGGCATCGTGGTCTGATAGACCATTTACTATTCTGCTGACAGAGTGCCCCTCTAATAATTAAGAATGAACAAAAATATTGTCAATGGTTAAACTGCTACTGCTTTGCACTCTCATTGAAAAAAATACAGTTTGCATCAGCTTATAGGAATTAAATAGATCTAACAGTTGACTTTTTCTTGAGTTATCACTTACACAATTAACGTTGAAATCTCCACAGACAACTAAATTTTTTACTTCTTATAAAGTGAACCCAGAACCAATTCCAGCTTGGGCAGAAACATTTTAAAATCTGAGTCAGGGGACCTATAAATAGCAACAATTACTAGTTTAGTTTCATTAACATTAACAACTCCTGCACAACATTCAAATATATTTTATGTGGAGTGTTTAGAAAAATCGATTGACTCCTATGATAAATCGTTTTGAACATACATGGCCACTCCCCCACACTGCAATGAATTCCTAGAGGAGAGGGCAGCTAACCTGTATCCTGGCAAAGGAAGTCTCTGAATAGTCACATCACTTAAAAAATACTCTGAAATACCAATAATGTCAGAGTCAACATCAATAAGCAATTCATTAACTTTATCTCTGATACCCTGAATATTTTCATGAAAAATAGTAATTCCCTTATTACTTAGATTCTTAAACTTCATCAAAAGTGGTTCCTTTGTTAGAGAGACTTCCTTCAAACAGGATTACCTATCAGCTGTCCTCAGTCTAAAAAAGGAGCAGCCCTAACACAAACAAATTGCCAGAAATTGGACTGTTTCTACTAGAATTTCAGTGTGATATACTTTGTCTAAATGAGCACTGGCTGAAGGAACAAGAACACAATATGTATATTCCATTGGGCTATAAATTTTTAACCAGTTTCTTCAGAAGTAATATATAAAAAGGTGGGGTTTCAATATTAATGAAAAATGATCTTAACTGTAAAATTAGGATAGTAGATCTAAAGCATTAAGCAGCTGAAGGCCAAATTGAAATTGCTGTCATTCACTTACTGGATAACAAAATTGTGGTAGTGCCCATGTACTGTGTTCCTAAAACTTGTATTGACAATTTCATGAAACATATAGATAATTTAATTGTTTACCTGCTTAGATGTAAGTCATGAAATACTTATATTTGGTGATGTAACTATTGATGTCACAGTAAAAAAACTCGAAATGTAGCCTTCTGCTGAATACTCCAAAGTCACATAATTTCTCATGCCTTAATGATAAGCCTACTGTACAGAATGCCTGCTTAGATAATGTTGTATCTAACCTTAGCAGAGATGATGTAAATTTAAATGTCGTTAAACCTATGTTGTCTGACCATGACGGAATACTCCTAAAATTAATTGTGCCTAAAAACGATCATAGACCTATTCATCCAATTGTAAATAGACCTGTGAGACACTTAAAGCCAATAAATATAACACATCTTACACAAAGGCTTTGGACTGGGATGCCACTGTCATGGAGAATACAACAATAAATAATGCAATAATGGAAAGTCCAGGTTGGAATTAATAATATAGTAAGGACAGTTTACAACTCACCGCAAAGACGTGGCAACGAGCAGCGACACACACATACAAAAGACGCACACATACAACACTTTCAGCTATTGGCCATGGCCTTCTTCAGAAATTAGACCACCCACGCAATCACACAGGCACACAACACAATAATACAACCATCACCTCCGGCTGCCGCACTTCAAATTGCAGCAACCGGAGGTGATGGTTGTACGAGTGTGTCTTTTGTATGTGCCTGTCGCAGCTCATCGCCACGTCTTTGCGGTGAGTTGTAAACTGTCCTTACTATACATTAAATAATGCCTTTGATTATTTCCTGCATACCATAACAACTATATTCAATGAAAAGTGTCCCCTTATCCCAAGCACAACAAGCTAAATACAAGGAAAAGACAAAAGAAAAATTTAACAAATTGGTACATCCCTCACTTGAATAGGTTAAGGATTCTGTTAAAGATCTACTATGAAAAGTCTTGTACTGATAGTGAATATAGAAATTCATATAACAAAAAAGATTTACAAAAAGGATACTATTTCTGCTAAGAAAGAAGCCAATGGTACCTACATTTCTCAGGCTACTAACAAATGCCAAGCAGCCTGGAAAATAATTAACGCAGAAGCAGGGCTCCAAGTAGTACATGCAGCAATACCACTAAGTGCAGATGAGCTGAACAAAAATTTTATAAATTTAGGTCACTCAGCAATAGATCACAGTAATTTTCTAAGTTCTCTAGAAACAGAGCTGAAGGTAGACAAGCTAAAATATAGGTGGCATGCAATCTATCCCAAGGACACACTGGATGTTGCCAGATCATTGAGCAACTCCAGGACTGAAGACATATATGGCCTCTCTAATTTTACTATAAAAATAATAATAGCAGCTATCTGTATTCCATTGTGTCAGCTTATAAATAGGATTTTTTAGAGGGAATGTACCCTGACTGTCTAAAACAGACAACTGAATTGCCGATATACAAGAAAGAAGACAGAACTGTACCCCAAAACTACCAACCAATAGCAATAGTACCAATAACATCGAAAATAATTGAAACAATAGCCTACTCAACAAGGCCCAGTATGGGTTCCGAAGTGGGCTATCAACAGTTAAGGCAGTATAAGAAGTTATACATTCAGTACTACACGGATTAGAAAATGCCACTCTAGTAGACCTCTCTAACGCATTTGACACTGTATCACATGGAAAACTGACAAAGAAGCTGGAAACTTATGGGATAACAGAAAAAGAACTAGCATTACTAACATCACATCTGGCAAATAGAAACCAAATGGTTCTTGTGAACTCAACTAATAAATCTGACCCACTGATAGTAAAATATGGAGTCCCTCAAGGATCTTTATTGGGACCTTTTCTATTTATTGTCTATGTGAATGACCTCCCTAACTTATTGCCTTTTAAATCTGTAATGTATGCTGATGACACAAGTTTTATTACCTCACATAATAATATGAATGCTGTTAAACAAATGAACAACTCCATGATGGAAAAGGTGACACAGTGGTTTTAGGGAAAAGGCTCACATTACATAATAATACAACTGAACACAACCTCTTCTCTTGTGGCAATATTAATAATGAACAAAATCGCCCAGTAGAGCTGTTAGGTATCTACCTTGATAGTACACTATGCTGGAATACTCACACAGAAAAGCTCTGCAGAAAAATGACAAGAGTTTTGTATCTCTTAAGGAAACTGAAGGACGGTTTGAGTAAAGAACTCACGCTTATGGCATATTATGCTTTTCTCCATAGGCACCTACATTATGGAATACTTCTTTTGGGGAAACTCCGCTGGAGCAAAAGAAGTCTTCCTCTGGCAAAAGAAAGTCATCAGATGTATTTTTGGCTTAAGCAAATTACCTTCTTGCAAACAATACTTTGTTCAACACAAGATACTTATAGTGCCCAGCCTCTATGCATGCTAGACAGAATGTTGATGAGTATGAAAGTAAGAAATACCCCCTCTTGATAGTACTAATGTAACTTTTTTACATTATAATATAGAGGGCTTAGGTAACAAATTTGAAGTATTGGAGTCTTTAGTTACAGATTTAGGTCCAAATTTTGTTGTAGTTACTGAGCACCAAAAAACTAAAGATAATATTCAGTATTATAAGTTGCAGGAGTATAATCTTACATCATTTTACTGTAGGTCAGATCATAAAGGAGGTGGTGTTGCTATTTATGTAAGGAAAAGTACCTTAATAAGTTCTGCAGAAGTAGTGTTGTCATGGATTAATTATTTTTGGCCCACTTTAGGTTACAGTAGTAACACTAAAAGTGGGCCTTTGTGATCATCTTTTGACAGCTCGAAATTTAAATGAAAATAATGGCTTAATCATTCCATCTGACATGGAATTTCTAGAGGGAAAATTTCTCTACAACTTTGTTCCCTTATGTTTTTTCCATGTCTTGTATCATTTGAGAGATATTTGCAAAAATAACGGAGTTTTGACACCCTCCATTGAATTAACGAAAACCAGCCGTTCGCAGATGTCACGTGACATTCCTCGCCCAGAACTCTCTGTGACATACACTTTCTTGCGTTGCGTATTTGATGATTTTCTTATTGTAACTTACACGTTGTCATTTCAAAGTAATGGTGCACTGAAGAATTGACAAAAATGTCATTCTCCGTACGATAATCTAGTGTCTACAAATGCCATATTAGCATCAGTTAACAACGGCCTTTAATAGTATGAGATTAAAGAACACAACTCCTACTATTAGCTGTAGCGTAGTGGACAGTGCTTTGGACTGTGATGCTCAAGGTCAGTGGTTCTCAACCTGCCACTACCTAACTTTTTTTTCCCTGAAAGTGTTTCAGACACTCTTATTAATTTTTTATTATTTAGATTATTATTTTGGTCCAAAATGTTTGAACAAACTTATAAAACTACAAACCTAAAGTGGGCGTAAAACACGTCAGTGCGATTTTTGTATTGAGAAAGATTTTGTTAGTGATTATGTCCATCCCATTTATTGTTGTAGGGATAAATAGGGCCCCATCTGCTAATTCTGAGGTTTTCCTGGAAGCACTGGATAGTGTATTGGGGAAGCTAAGCATGGGTGGCAACACAGTAAATATCATAATACCAGGAGACATAAATATAAACACGTTAAAGTGACAGCCAAGAATGCAAAGTTTCACAAGACTGCATCCGATTCTATGGTATTGAAGATCTACTTAAGTCATATACCCACTAGAATAAATGATTCAAGCAGCAGTTCATTAGATCATGTGATGACCAATCATGAAAATGTTGTCCCCTGCACATATTGTAAATGGGCACATCTCTGATCATCTAGGACAGGTATTAGTGATTGGCTGTAATACTAGGCTTAAACAAATAAAAAATATGAGCATAGGAGTATATTATGTGGAAACAACATCTCTATGCTAAGTAAATCTTTAGGTCCTGAATCTTGGGAAGCAGTATATAGAGCCAAGGGAGTTGGCAGTAAAAAGGCATATGGATATTACTGTCCCGGTAAATAAAATCAATGTAAACACAAGTAAAACTCCGTTAACTAAACCTGTAACACTGGATGAAAAAACAAAAAGACTTAAAGAAGGATGGAGTAGATGTATAGGCTGCACAGAGAAACCAGTCTTTATTCACATAAAGGAGCTTATAAAAAATACAGGCCAGTTGCTAACCTCAGTATTTGGCAAACTAATAGAAAAAATAGTGCTAGAGATCTTAATCGAGCTCTATAACACCAATAACATGATAGGTGACTTCAAACATGGGTTTAGAAATGGTCACAGTACCATATATGCAGCAGTACAGTTTGTCCACTGTCTGATGGAAAAAATAAATAAGGGCTACAAAACTGCAGGAGTGTTTTTAGATCTTTCTAAAGCATTTGACAGAGTCCATCATGGTGCTCTATTAAGGAAACATTCTGATAATGATGTGAGTGGGAAGCTGATGCTGTTTAATAGAATCCTACCAAAAAGATAGATAACAGTCTACAGAAGTTGTTTATGATAATGGAGAGGTAATTGAAAATAAAAGATCAAAGGTAAGAAATATAAAATTTGGATTGCCACAAGGCTACATTTTGGGCCCCTTCTTATTCATATGCTACGTGAATGACTACCCAAATGTGTCAGATACCAATCATTGTATTACTATGTATGCTGATGACCCCGTGGGGGTATGCTGGGCACATAGTACTGATGGCCTAAATGAAGTGGTACAGAATTTGGTTGAGAAAGCACAATATCTCTGGAGAGCTGTCAAATAAATGTCAAAATCTGTAACTTCATAAAAATCTGATATGACAACATAATATTATAAGTTATGTGATATTAATATCATATAAAAAAAGAAATCATGTCACAGTAAGACCGAAATGTACAGCTTAACACCTGAGGATCACTTTTAATACAAAATAAGCTTACAGTGTAACTATAACAAACAGTGAATATACAGTGTTGACATTATATAATTCTTATTATGAAAATCAGAGGGTTAATGTTAGCAGAAATAATAGCATCTATTTTAAAACAAGTACTGCTGTAAATTAAGACATTCTTGCTAATACTTGTTCGGAGTGTAAATTTCTGGGGCTATATATAAATGACAGACTTTCATGGGCTCAACAAATAGACCATGTGTGCAAAAAATTAACATCCAGTTTGTTTTTGCTAAGGAGATTAGTTCATTAACTTGATAGGGAAGCAATAAAAATAGCATATTTTGAGTTAGTATATCCCTATTTATCTTACAGAATTGTATTGTGGGGTGGAAGCTACCAAACCAATAGAAGAAAGGTATTTGTATTACAGAAGAGAGTAGTAAAATTTATGGCAAAAGTAAGGCCCAGAACTTTTTGTAAAACCCTGTTTATTAATTTTAATATTATGATTATTTATGCTGTATATATATGTTTCAAACACTTATGTTAGTGAAACAAGACAAAAAAATTACAAATAGGAATATGGAAATCCATAATTATGACACTTAAGAAATAATTCAGACTTTCATATGGTTAGCAGAAGGCTAAACTTAACAACAATACACGGTACATTAAGGGAGCAGATTTTATAATTCTTTGCCAAGTAATCTAAAATAGCTTACTGGGAGAGTTTTTAAAACTGAGTTTAAAAAATGACTTATATTGACGTGCCCATATACTATGGAGCTGACCTCAGAAATGCAATGATAAATGTAGTTAAATGTATAAAATGGTTGTTATTCTACATTGTATGTATTTTTATATATTATGTATAAATATTCTAAATGCCCAAGCATGTAAAAATATATTTTTCAAGCTAAATAAATAAATAAAAATAAAATCTCTGATGTGCACTTATATGGAACTAGGAATAAGAACTTACTAGACATTCCTTGGGTACGATTAAGTGAAAAATAGTTTTCTACATTTGGCCAAGATATTTTTTAACAAATTACATTACAACATAAGAGAATTGCATGAAAAGACATTTAAAATTACGATAGAAACTTGGATAAAAGAAAGGCATTGTACAATACAAATGAATTTACATGGACTGAAAAAAGAGCTGTTATTAATATGACAATCAAAATTTAATTTATAACCTACACTCTTTTATTGTACATATTTATGTTAAAAAGCTAATCATGTAAAAATACATATTGAAATATGTAAAATTTATCTATTTTAACTGTCGTGTCATAATGAATGCAATGATGATGCCTTATACATTATCACAGTTGTCCACAGGCAAAAATCAATTTCAAAGGAAACCAAAGCGAATTTTGTAAATAAAACATTTATGCAATAACGCTGTAATGTTGTCAGACTTGGCAAAAGACTTCAAATATAAAGCTGAGGTTCTCTCAAATTGCTAACAAAGGTATGATACACTACTGTAATTTAGTCAAATTAAGGGTTGTTTAAGGAATTAACTTAATGACTAAACACAGTCCTATCATCAAAGTTTTATAATTTGGTAGAAAAGAGCTTGAACAAGCAGAAGAGAAGATTGCAGCATTCAGACTTATAATAATGAAGATTCGGTAACACCTTACACAAATATTAGGCCTATGCAGAGATGAAGCAACTAAGATTGGCTATACTGTCATAATGAGTAAAACTTTACTTACAGCAGGGCAGTGTATTGTTTTGATGTTGGCTACTACCGTTAAATGTTCTTTGACAATCTAGAGAGAGAAGACAACACAATTGATCAATGTTTTGATTCGTATAGGTTGGTGCCTGAGCGTAACAGCAATACCATTTCACTTCATTCAATCTTAATTCAATATTTTTGACACAACAACAATACCAGTACGACGCAACAAAACAACAATACTAGTATTATTCAGATAACAACTTATTTAAAAACATGTTTCTTTTATCAACAGCAACAACAACATACCAAACCTTGATAGTTCCATCATTCTGTTTTCATGACTGCCTACCGTACATTCATGGCCAAATCAATCCTTTATTCAAAAACTCCAATTAGGCCTACTAATTGCAAATTATATAAATACAATAAACGTGAGGTAATACTGTATCCAGAAAACTGCTTCTTGGCAGTCTTCTAACTACAAAATACCGGTAAAAAATTTGGAACAGCAATGTTAAGGGCACCACACTTTTTGTGAATTTCTTGTAAGTAATTTATACATTTCCATTAATACCGATTAGTGTACAGTACCATACTTGTTCCTACAAACATTGAAATAAAACACGATTCTATGCAGTACCAGTTACAGCGGTAATAGAGCCTAATGTTCTCTGGTAGTATGTGGAAAGAAAAAGTTTACGGCTACTTAATTTACGTGCAATAATACTGAAAGGCATATGTGTCACATAAGCAATTCTCTATAATACGGCACAAAAAATGCATGAATACGTTAAAGATACTCTTTGCATGAAGTTGGAATTGCCCAACGAAGTTCTCCGACTAAATATTAAATTTCACACATAAAAGTCCTATTAATTTGCACCGATATAGTTTCCTCGAGTAGCCCCCATTGGCGAAACGGATAAAAACAAACCTCTACAAAAGTACCTGTAAAAGTTAATTCCTTACAAATATCTTACCTCCTTGCAAAGTTTCGATTGTGATAAACTCAATTTGGCTTTCGCTTATTCACTCTTGCATGGCAATTGCCACATAACCTAAAACCTAATCAATTAACTACATGCGGGTAAGACCCGAACAGTGTTGCCAACGACACAGCGTCGTTTCAGTTTTCACCTGTCTTTCTAAATATAGTACCACAGTCTAACAAATACAGTCACGACACTTCGGCGGATTTTTGTTATACACTGCGACAGCAGCGCTCCAAGCGGAGGGCAAGCTACTTTTATGAATACGATAGTGGATGAGTGCGAATAGTATCGTTTATATCGATTTTAAAACATTTTTTTTTACATTAGAGAACGTATGTAGTATCATGAAATAGATAATAGCTCCACCTTTGTCTTCCTTACGTCTCCTAAGATCACTGACAAGGATGGAAACGGTACATTACGGCACAGTTTACTGTTATCTTGTAACCCACAGGGTTATACTGAATAATTTAAATTACTATTAAAATAGAAAAATGGCTAGGAAACACCGAATACCCGCCCTTTGGCAGAAAGACGTGTTTTTTCTTCTGAAGAACGTTAACGTTTCTCCATTCCAATTCCAGTGAAATCGGTGAGCGTGGAACGTAGGAAACGAATGTAGAATGCAATAACTACGGTATTTAACATACCAAATCAGTCACCACAACTGTCGCTGAAGGAAAACATCAGAAACGTGACAATAAAACTGAAAAAGCAAACGAACTCTATTCAACAAAGAAGAGCCCAATTCCACAATTGTTACTACAGCTGAACCACAAACGGCAAGAATCTTCAAGACAATGTCTTCTTAAGCTAAAGTAATCACACTCAAAAGAATATGCGCTTATAATAAAGACGAGTGAAGCCTTAACATGTGCGAATCATTAGACCCCATACCACGACGATACGTGTCAAAAAACTCTTTGTCATAGTAAGAACACACCAAAATAGAAATTTATGTTTATATTCTACTTACTTTCAGCGGAATAAGCTGCAAATATACACATATTCGTAAGTATTGGTTCATGACGAAGTTCTTCGTTATACCACTGAATCAGTAAGTTCGACTGTTTTTACATTACTTTCCGTGTTATGTATGCCTCTTGATATATTACTGATGCTTGTAACACAAAAATTATATTAACTATTTCAATAATTACGCACACAAATAATTACAAACAAACATCACTCTTTCGGTGGCTTACCCACCGCTAGGAGCGCTAGTGTCGTTGCAGCTGCCTGTTGGTAACAACTTTTACAGCAGTGAGTGTCGCGACTGTATATGTTAGACTGTGTATAGTACCACAGTCTAACTATGTTAGACTGTGATAGTACGTTCGTTGATTTCGATACACAATTGTGGTAGTATTTAAACAAGTACATTGTGTTTGACATACCTCATAATAATGCACTACATTGTGAACCAATGATGAACTCCTAAACTGTCCAAAGATATTTTTCAGAAACGGTCAATACTGAAGTTGCTATTAATAGTTCCGGTAGTGAGTTTCAATACTTCGTCATGGCACCGTAACAAAATTTTATAGTGGACACTGGACAGAAAGAATATTTCCAGAGAAATCGATACATTAGTGAAAACAGGGAACGGTACTCGAGACTGCAGGAGGGGCAAATGCAATCTCCACCTCTTCCGCTCTCCCCCCTTGTTTTTTTTTTTTTTTTTTTTTTTTTTTCAGGGACGCCTTCGACCTGGAACGCTCGCAACAGTACAAAACCATGCAAAATAATAATAATAATAAAATAAAAAAAGTTGTGTGCGTCATTTTCATGCAAAACGCCGCACTAGGTAGTGGCATAGTTTAGCCTATTATTGTGATTCCTGGACAGGTCAGACAGATCGTTTCCAGAGTTACCAATTAGGGCGGAAAAGCCGCTAAATCTTTGAGATTGAAATATCCCCTTAGGGAAAAAAACTGATTTTGCGATTAGCGACTTTTTCTTGTAGGGTCATTTCAAGGTTTTGGGGGAAATGTAGGGTATTAGTATTATCTCCAAAACCAGTTCTAAATCCAAATTTAATTACGATTTGATTTCACTTTGGTGATATTTGATACGTGTATCCCTCAGATATGGTAAACAGCAAGGTTTAACACTACGTGAATTAGACTTGCGGGAACGCTCACTTTAGTTCGCGGCAGTGACGGCTGAGCGGCGTGGTCTGCGCGTGCAGGTGGAGGGGGAAGTTTCCCCACCTACCTGCTTCCTGCGCTTGCTGCTTGAGCCGCTAACGATATCACGCAAACAATAAGAAACAGTTTGTGGATAATTTCTCGCGTCTAAGTTCAGAGTTATCTCTATATCTTGGCATTACTGAATTTATTAGTCAGATATTGCAGAGTGCAGATCACATCAAAGCAGAAAGTTCGTAGCATTGAACTATGTAATCTAGCAGGTAGACGCTCACCTCGAAATGACTCATCAGCAGAAGGCAAACACGTGAATTTTAATTCTGCTACGCGCCATCTCGCTAATGCCAGTCGGTCTTCGGAAAAGAAGCCATCGAACTATGAAGCGCTCCTTCTAGTTCGTCCGCTCTTTTTGGCTTTTGCTACCGCTACTAAAACAGCTCTTTTTTTATTACAGCTTTTTTATATAATGATTCAGTGCTGCCAAAGCGTGTGCTATTACCCGTATTTTTGGGCAATTTGACATCAAATTCTTGGGCAAATAAACCAGTTATTTACACGAATGGGTGATACATCGGTATTCAACTACTTTGCATACAGAGTACTCGTAGTACTTTATTTTTTAAATAGATTTCTTGTGGCAGTGAACTATGAAACTACAGCTGAGCTGCATCTCAGCTCGAAATGAAGGTAACTGGCAGAAGGGAATCACGCGATTCTGCACGCTCTCGCGTCCTCTCCCTATTCCCCGTCAGTCTTCGGAAAAGAAGCCGACGAACTAGGAGGCGAGGGACATGCGAACCAGTTCGCGTAGTTCGCCTGTGGGAGCGCTCTTCCGAACTAGTTAGTTCGCGAACTACACAAGACTAACGTGAATGCATGCCTGGCGTCTACTTCGTTGCGGTCTGGAACATACCTGGCGCCCCTGAGCAAATCCCAGGGTTGACACACTCATCCTGTTTACATGGGCTCCCAAAACCGGATTTCGTAAGCCGTTTTCCCAAATCCGCTTTTGCTTGGTCATGTAAACACCCCAAAATCGATTCAGGAAATACGCTTCTCTAAAGCGGTTTTCCAGTTCTACAGTCGATTTTCGTGCCCATGTAAACGCAGCCGTTTTTGAAGCGTTCTTTGCTTTTCAGACAGCTTTTTCTTGTCAACAATTTTCGACGCATATGTAAAGAGTGATATCTTCTAATGTGAAATAAGTATAAATATTAGAGTGAAGATAAATCTATGTATTTAAATAAAGAAAAAATAGGGATTGTGCTGATTGGAACAGGAAACTGCAGGAACTGAAACAGCTGTTTTCCAGCCGCCAGGCTAGGAAATCCGATTCAGGCTATGCCATGTAACACGACAGCGAAAAACGGTTTACGAAAATCGGTTTTCGTCTTCCGGAAGATGTGTTGCATGTAAACGTAGTAATTTACGAACGCCCAGACACCTCTCCCCCCACCCCACCCCCCTCCCAACCCTTCCAGACACGGGTGGGGGACGTCAGGAATTTCCCCAGCTGTTTCTCTGCGCGTTCAACATTGTTACTGTTACGCAACAGTTTGCGCCGCAGTTTATGAGAGTTATGGGGACATACAAAGTGACTTTTAGAGCAGATGGCGGTAATTTGGAACACGATATAATATATCTAAGTATGTCTGACACTGAGCCAGATATCGAACACGAGAGCATCGAAGATGTAACCTTGTTCCTGCCAAACCTCATCCTTTAAAACCGTGACATACTCTGGTAATTTGGAGGAAGCGATAGACGCGAGCATTGCAATGCCATTGTTGCTTGTTCACTCGCAATAATTTAAACTGTACTCTTAGGTTCATGCCGAACCACATCCTTTAAAAACTTGACATATTCATAGAAAAGGGTCAAGTACAGAATAGACATCTACGAGGTGTGTCGTGTAATATGTAAGATGTTAACTTTCAAGGCCGAAAATTGCTAAAATTTTCCGGGCTATCAGGCCGTGTTCTTGTGGTTTTATTATTATAAACGCTTTGTCCCCATCACCGGAGTACATTTTCAAGGGGGATTGTGGCTCTAATGTCCGATACACACCATCACTACGTTTACATGCAACACATCTTCCGGAAGACTAAAACCGATTTTCGTAAACCGTTTCTCGCTGTCGTGTTTACATGTCACAGCCTGAATCGGATTTCCTATCCCACTTAATATGGCGGCTGGAAAACAGCTGATTCAGCTCTTGATTTAGTCTCCACAATCGTTTTTTTTTTTTTTTTTTTTTTTTTTTTTTTTTTTTTTTTTTTTACTTAAACACACAGATTCATGCTCACTCTAATATTTATACTTTTATTTCACGCTAGAAAATGTCACTCTGTCCACATGTGCCGAAAATTCTCAACAAGAAAACACTATGTGACAAGCCAAGAACGCTTCAAAAAAGGTTGCGTTTACTTGGGCACGAAAATCGATTGTGGAACTGGAAAACCGCTGTATAGAAATGGATTTCCAGAATCGATTTTGGAGTGCTTACATGACTAACCAAAAACGGATTGGGGAAATCTGTTTACGAAATCCGGTTTTGGGAGCCCATGTAAACGGGGTGCATGGCTCGTTACTGACTGCCTATTGTCTAGCTACCTCGACTGACTGCTGCCTAATTTGGTGCCCGGAAGCAGGGGCTTGATGTCAGACGTTTTGGATAGTTGCGCTCAATTCGAAGTTGCCGATTGCCGTTGTGAACGTTGTCCCATACATTTCTTTTTTAACACTGGAATCAAGATTTCAGTTTCACGCCCTCCTCCAACCTACTGAAATTATTGGGTTGTTTTACAGCTTCTACAGTCTCTCTGTATAATCTTTCGGCCACGGCAGAATAGCCGTGCGCACAAAGGCGCCCAAAAGCGGTGCGGGCGGCCGTTCGCCATCGGGGGTTCGAGTCCTCCCTCGGGCCTAGGTGTATGTTTTGTCCTTGGCTTAAGTTAGTGTAAGTAATTTGTAAGCCTAGTGACTGATGACCAACGTAGTTAAGTCCCTTAGATTTACAAACATTTGAATTTGAACATTCTTTCGTGATATCCGTTTGTTGCTGAACATGTTTTTCCACCAGGAGACCACCTTATTCAATTTGGTAAGACTCATGTTTTGGCAGACACAAACGGATATCACGAAAGGCTGTACTGACCAAATAAGTCCACATCGAGCTTATTGTAAGTGCGAAATTGACTGATTTAAAGAAGCACACAAAAACATAGTAAAAGATGTTTTATCTCTTTATTGTGATTTCATCCTCTACTCTCAGCCAACAGGGTTATTCTGCTCCAGCTTAGGGACTTGTTCTTAATCGTGTTGCCAACATACGATCCTTGTTTTAGCGAATATATTCAAAGCACGTTAATCATTGTATGTAAGTCTATAAAAATCGTAAAATTGAATCATGAAAATGTCACGCTATATACCATAAGCAATTTCTTGACGTAATGTTATATAGGGAATGGGAGTCTAGTACGTAACTTTTACCCAATTACATTATTTTAATAGTTTCGCGGAAAAAACGGGGTTCTAAAATGTTATTAAATTACGAAAAATTACATAAATTTCCCAAAAATCTAAGGTATTTTTTATCCAAAACTGCGTCTTTTGAATAACATTTAGCGATTTTTGGCAGGAACGAGTTGGCAACTCTGATCGTACCCTTCTAGATGCAAATTTTCTCCATTGATCTGTAGAGTTCGCTGGTTCTTTGTTTCCCAAACAAAGATCTTACGCTGAAGATCTTGCCACTAAAAACAACAAAATATTGCAAAGCCCATGATGTTTACTTAAACTCTATATCAGAAGGATTATGTGCTACAGCACAAGTTAAGGTACATGATCGTTATTTAATCGTGAAACTTCATTCTGTGATTTACAATTAGATTGCTGCATTTACGTATAAGCCTATATTGTAATTTGCTTGGTGAAAGCCAGGATATGACATTGACTTACCAACATCATCATCTGAAAATGTAAGTACACCCGGGCCGCTGAAACATTGCACTTGACGTTTAGCGTTACGGCGAGTTAAGTTGGCTACACTGCTTTAGCGACGTTGCAACACTAGGCTCTATACACACAGCAGACGAAACGGTTGTCATTTACATCTCGTAAATGAAAGCTATTGATCTATAAAAGTGCATACAATAATTCGTTCTTGAGCAGCAATTAATTAACGGCATATTAATGAAGACCAGAGCACAACAATGCACACGCTTTCAATAAGGGAGCAAAGCAATATAGAAAATAAGAACTGAATAACGACAGATACGAAATAAACAGTAATCAAGATAGTAACTTCTCTCTCTAAGTCTTATAATCGATGATTTTCACTCACCAATTTACGGCGACAATGGTGCAACTACATCCAGCTCCCTATCTTCACTGTTGTCTCTGCCAAAATTGTCGTCATCACCAAGACAAATCATTAACTGTTCATGATCCCTTCCATTGTTTGCGCTGCCCGAATCAGTCATTCAACGTGCTCGACCCTTTTTTTCCAAGATGCAGCATCCACATTGGCAACAGCTTTTCTACCTCTGTTATTGTGAAAGACTTATTGTTCCTTAAGTAATTTTTCAAGTCACTCCATACCAATTTTATAGGGTTAAAACAGCAGTGAAATGGGGGCAGATTTATTTCATCGTGACGCTGATCCTTTGCGATTGCGTCTACTGCATATGTGGGTGTAACAGGCTTATTTTGTTTCACGAGCGAATATAAAGAAGTTTTGACATTGACGTATCTGCAGCAATAATTCTTTCTTGTAACCACTGCACCATAACTTCTTTCCAATCGCTTGAAGCGAGAATGAACTTCCTGCTCAGAGCATAAGCTTCGAAGTTTTTATTCATACGAAATTGAGAACTTACTCAGAAAACGTCAATAGACAAACGTCTTTTCGGTCATATTATCCAATTACGTCAACTCGGAAAGTCAAGTTACACCACTCACAGTAAAGCATACACAACATAAACACGCGATAAACACGATACACAACTTTGTTTACGGTAGAACTGAACAAAGCCGGCAACGCGGGAACGTTGACGTCACGGCACGTGATCACTGGAAGTGTTTATCGCGCTGTGATTGGATCGTTCCTAGCGACTAGAACCTCGCGCTTCTTGCTCTTGACTTGTTATTTGTAAACGTCAAGTGCAAAGTTTCAGCGGCCCGGGTATAGTGTGGCTTTTGATATTGGACTGCGTGAATGCGAAAGTAATTTTGAATGTGTTACCGTGGCTTTAAGTGAGGTGTGCACATTGTTGTCCCCCACTGTTTTAACCGCGTCATCGAAAATCCGCATCTGCACTTTGGGGACTAATAATACTTTCAGGTGTGTGTAGTGCTGTACATGTATGTTGTGCGATATTACTTGAAGCACAGTTTTCTGCTCTGCTGGTAGAATAAGTAATTAGAAATTGAGGCCATTAAATGAAATGTAATTTTCTTCCTATGGTATTGATAACTTGTTACTTTGTTTCTCGCTGTTAAAATATTACTTGAGGTACAATGCATCGATTGGCATAGAAATGACGCACACCAGCCTTTACAAACAATACACTGGAGCTTTTAAAGGATGTACAGTTCGTGACGCCACATGTGATGCAATCAGAGCTGGGCACAAGTCCGCTGGGCACAAGTCCGTTAATCAACGAAGTTAACTTTTTGAGTAACGTATTAACTTTTAAGTTAATTAAAAAAACATTAACGGACTTTATAATTTCCGTTAATTTGTCTTAAGTCTGTTAATCCGTTACTTTTTTACCCACTTCTTGTTTACGAAAACAATGGCGAACGAGAATGTTCGAACGAAAATAAATGTTTTTCTTATATCCCTGTTGATTAATAGTACGTTCAGCGACGACGTACGAAGCAAATAACTATTTTTAATGTTCTCGCTTGTGGAGTGTCTGCTCCCCGTAGGTATTAATGGTGAATGGGGACAGGAAGGCAGGAAAAGTTGTTTTTCATTACAATTTTGTCACTGAACTTTGTTATAGCTGACAAGAACAAATTTAAATTTTATAAGGCGGAACAATGTATAATGGAGGCTGCGAGAATCGAGATACGGCACACCTAATCAGGAAATTAGCTTATAATTTTTCAATCCAAGGAGACCACAGACCAAAAATATGCTTAACAAGTAAAGCACAGAGTGCAATTAAAATGTGACTAGCCATGAAATCAAAATATTCATTTAAGGACATGGTACTTCTTGGGGGAAATATTTTAATAGATGTTTTTATAAAATTTATTACCGCCACACCTTCAAGTGCTGCAGTGGAACGTCTTTTTCCTACGGGGAAAAGATATTTTGACTCCCAAACATGCCTAACTGTCAGACGAGAATTTTAATACGATAACGTTTCTTAACGGCAATATGTACCTTATGTCAAATGATATTCGGTGATGTTACATATTATAAGTCTCCCGTAAATTTTATTTTATTGCTCTCTTATTATTATTATTATTATTATTATAAACTAAGCTTTATGTATTGCTAGGACACTATGTCCTGGCGGCTGGCCGCGAACATAAATGGCAAAACCTTCATTATGTACAAGAAGACTAATCATCTCACAGAACATAACACTTTGCCTCCAAAAGCGAACGAATCTAGCGAAGGTGGTTTAGCAACTTTACAACGTGGTATGTGATTTGTCATCAGTTTTTTACGCTCGCAGCAGAATGCCAGGATATAGTGTCCGAATAATGAAAGTTTTTATTTATACTCCAAGTTCTACTTAAGATTGCCCAACGTGTGTATATATATATATATATATATATATATATATATATATATATATATATATATATATATATAACCGCAAATTTATAAATCTGGAGACTGAAAGCGAGTTTTTGCGGATGTACAGTACTTTTACGAGTTAACGATTAACGTTAACTCGCGTTAAATTGTCCGTACAGTAATGATTTAACGTTTAACGAAGTTAAGTTTTCTAGTAATGGATTAATGATTAACGGTGACCAGCTCTGGGTGCTATCATGCTGACCAGTCTATAGTTCCACTTGTAGAGAAAACTTATCCATAGAATATAGTGGCAGTCTATTTCAGAAAAATCCTTAGTGGTAATGTTTGGACATCCAGTGGTGATAAACATCTGGGCAACTGTGGGAAAACTGCCAAGTGTCTTTCTTGGGCAACAGATTCGAATACATCAATGTAAGCCTTGAATCTCTTGCCTCTCGCAGAATTACTTTTATACAGACAAATGAGTTAACATATACCGACTATAAATGACTATGAACTATCATCATTCCTGCTTAAAAATAGACCTGCAATGGTCAAATTTCTTGCTGGTAGATGTTCTTACAGCCTTCTTTAGTAGGAGCGAAATGTTCTGACTTCCAGGAGATTGTTCCCACAACAACGGAACGTAGGTGATGTGATAGTGGAGCAGTGTCTAATATATTGTGATTAAGTACTGATACATTAGAACTTCCTAAGGAGATAAATTTCCCTGGAGAGCACAGAACACGGATGTGAAGTGTGTTCACGTCAGCTTATTGTCAACTGCGACAACCACGAGTTTGACACAATCAGCATTTGAGACGGAACCACAGTCACCGAGGCTGCGTAATATTTTCTGGAATTATTTTCATTTTGTTGACTTTGACCCACTATTTGGCTAATTCAAACAAAAATGAGTATTTCTTCCCTGTCATGAATGTTGCACCACCCGCAAAGAGCAGGGAATGACCATCACAATTAATATAATATTAGCAGAGCAGCCGTGCACAATGAGGACCTGCCGAATGAGACAGTGCACCTATTAAAAGACACAGACTTGACGTTCGAAAAGATGGAACTGCTCTGCTCGGCCATCTTTTGATTTGGGTCCCCATGGTTTTCCTAAGCCACTGGCGCAATACGCCAACTGTCGAGATGATTTCTCAGTCAAGAACAACGCCGGTCATCTGTTCTAAATGTTTCAAATGTTTCTATAGCTTATGGGACTTAACTACGGGGTCATCAGTCCCTAAACTTACAAACTACTTACGAACTAGCTGATCCTAAGGACGACACAAATATCCATGCCCGAGAGGGGATTCGAACCCCCGACCGTAGTGGCCGTGCAGAACGTGACTGGAGCGCCTCAGTCCCCTCGGCCACCGCGGCCGGCCATCTGATCCGAGGATAAATAAAATTTAAAACTAGTTTTGGTACTTACATGATTTACGAATGAAAGAAACATGCACTACGGTAAGTAATGAGTCTTCATTTCACAAGCGAGTCATCATACTGATACATCTATGTGTTAATCATGGTCGTTGCCAGCTATTAAGGGTAAATGTTTGACGGTACTAGCCACGGATGCTGGTATGTCAGAAAAATCAAACATCAGTCGAAGAATGAGGCAGAAACCTGGGGCAGTTTTTCAACAAGTGTCAACGAAAACAAAATCAATAATTTCCTATTGTAATTACTGTCAGTATCAGTACTTCTTTATGAAAAACAATTTCTTTAAATCTCAGTTCCGTGGGTGATGTACCAGTAGTTGTTTGCTATTATAAGCTGGCGTTTTCGTACAATACAGTACACTCAAGTTGTTTTTGAGACATATTTTATCTCGAATGAAACTTTCACTCTGCAGCGCAGTCTGCGCTGATTAAAACTTCCTGACAGATTAAAATTGTATGCCGGAACAAGATATTTTATCTTAATTGACAGTTTGAGCCGCGGTGGAGTAGCCGTACGCATTGAGGCACTATGCTCCGATGCGCGAGGCCGTTCCCCGTCGGGGGTTCGAATCCTCCCTCGGGCAGGAAATTGTGTGTTGTCTGTATTGTAAATTAGTTCATAAGTAGTTGGTAAGTTTAGCGACTGATAACCCGGAATTAAAGTCCCATAATCTTAACATACATTTGAACATTTACTTTCCTAAGGCCGATGGCACTGGACAGGTATATATCGTACACGTTCTTCCTGCTGGAGCACATCTTCAATGGAGCCGAACTGAAGAACTCGCTTACAACCGCGTGAGTGTCGACACTGCGAAGGAGTAGTGAGAGAAACTTTGTAACTGTAAGGGCATAAGGCAGTGCTAGTAAATTATTTATTAATGCTCTGTCAGCCTACAGGAAAATAAAAGAAACATTTGGAGATCAGAAAAACAGCTCTATGAATATCAAGGACACTGATGGAAAACCAGTTCTCAGCAAAGAAGGGAAAGCTGAAAGGTGGAAACAGTATATAGAGGGGCTCTACAAAGGAAATGAACTACGAGACAATATTGTAGGAAGGAAAGAGGATGTAGATGAAGATGAAATAGGAGGTACTGTACTAAGAGAAAAATTTGACAGAGCCCTGAAAGACCTAAGTCGAAACATGGCCCCTGGAGTAGATGATGTTTCCTCAGAGCTACTGAAGTCTCTGGGAGAACCAGCCATGACAAACCTGTTTCACCTGGTATGTAAGATGTATGAGGCACGCGAAGTACCCTCAGACTGTAAGAAAAATGTTACAATCCCCATTCCAAAGAAAGCAGGTGCACACAAGTGTGAAAATTACAGAACCATCAGTTTAATAAGTCATGGTTGCAAAATATTAACACGAATTATATACAGAAGGATGGAAAAGCTGGTAGAAGCCGATCTCGGCGAAGATCAGTTTGGGTTCAGGAGAAATGTAGGAACACGGGAGGCAATACTCACTTTACGGCTTATCCTAGAAGATAAATTAAGAAAAGGCAAACCTACATTTCTAGCTTTTGTAGATTTGGAGAAGGCTTTTGACAATGTTGATTGGAATAAACTCTTTCAAGTTCTGAAGCAAGCAGGAGTAAAATATAGGGAGCGTAAGGTTATTTACAACTTGTACAAAAACCAGGCAGCAGTTGTCAGAGTTGAAGGACATGAAAGGGATGCAGTGGTTGGGAAGGGAGTAAGACAGGGTTGTAGTCTTTCTCCATTGTTATTCAATTTGTACATTGAGCAAGCTATAAAGGAAAGCAAGGAGAAATTTGGAGAAGGAATTAAAGTCAGGGTGAAGAATTAAAAACATTGCGTTTTGCCGATGACATTGTAATAATCTCAGAGACAGCAAAAGACCTGGAAGAGCAGTTGAAGGGAATGGACAGTGTGCTGAAAGGTGCATATAAGATGAACATTAACAAGAGCAAAACTAGGGTAATGGAGTGCAGTGTAAAAAAATGTTCAAATGTTTGTTAAGCTTATGGGACTTAACTACGGGGTCATCAGTTCCTAAACTTACAAACTACTTATGAACTACTTACGAACTAGGACGGCACAAATATTCATGCCCGAGAGGGGATTCGAATCCCCGACCGTAGTGGCCGTGCTGACCGTGACTGGAGCGCCTCAGTCACCTCGGCCACCGCGGCCGGCAGTGTAGTGTAAGGAAATCAGGTGATGCTGAAGGAATTAGATTGGGAAACGAAGCAATAAAGGAGGTAGATGAGTTTTGTTACTTGGGCAGTAAAATAACAAATGGTGGCCGCAGCACAGAGGATATAAAATGCAGAATGGCAATGGGTAGAAAAGCCTTCTTGAAAAAGAGAAATTTGTTAACATCGAATATTGATTTAAGCCTAAGGAAGTCCTTTTTGAAGGCATTTGTATGGAGAGTTGCCTTGTATGGGAGTGAGACATGGACGATAAACAGTGCGGACAGGAAGAGGATTGAGGCTTTTGAAATATGGTGCTACAGAAGAATGCTGTAGATTAGGTGGGTGGACCTCATAACTAATAAGGAGGAACTGAACAGAATTGGGGAGAAAAGAAATTTCTGGCATACCTTGACTAAAAGAAGGGATAGATTGGTAGGACACATTCTCAGACATCAAGGAATTGTGAATTTAGCATTGGAGGGAAGTGTATGGGGTAAAAATCGCAGAGGAAGACCAAGAGATGGATACAGTAAGCAGATTCAGACAGATGTAGGTTGCCGTTCTTATGTGGAGATGAAGAGGATTGCTCAGGATAGGGTATTGTGGAGAGCTGCATCAAACCAGTCTCCGGACTGAAGACCACAACAACAACAACGCTCCGTCAAATACAGGCTGTGTGCGAGTTTTCGTCACGCCGGACACGGGAGAAACAAAACACTCTATAACAATTAAAAGACTATTCAGGCATGTCGATATTGGAAATTGGGGTCAAATGAAGTACGGGTTGTAATTCGTCGGCTTTGAACTGTGACGTCGGCATATTTTGTAGTATTCAACAATGTTCGTATAGTCTATGGGACTTAACTACGGGGTCATCAGTCCCTAAACTTATGAACTACTTAAGAACTAGGACGGCACAAATATCCATACCCGAGGGGGGATTCGAACCCCCGACCGTAGTGGCCGTGCAGACCGTGACTGGCGCGCCTCAGTCTCCTCGGCCACCGCGGCCGGCTTTTTAGTATTACTGCGCGGGGATTTTGAATTGTCTGTGGTTCGACATTTTCATGTGGCGTATTAAAATATGTGGTGGTGCGTTTTTGAGGTGGATGTTAATAGTTTGAAAGGACGGGCAATCGGTTATTTGATGTAAGTGTCCTGTGACTGCTGTGAAAGAAATTGTGCTATAAGATAGTATAAGTAAGTAAAGCAGTCAACAATCCGAAGATTGGTTTGAACACCACAGTGCTTTACTAGGCATGGTCCTGTTTGGAGGTGGTATGCCGTTGCCTTCCTCCGACCTTCGAAATGACTTACCCAGCCAGTTATAGGGGGACGTACAGTTTAACGTGGGTTCCGAACCACGGTGCTACTCGGTATTTTTCACATTAGCAACACTGCCAGAGGTGAAAGAAGTGGAAAGTGACAGATAAAAACCCTAGGACCTGGGGGGGATCGAACCCGCGACCTTCGAATTTGTAGTCTGGCACTCTACCACTGTGCTAGGGAGCCGCACAAGGTAGTATACCAGACATTATTCTTTTTAATAGTCCTTGACGGCGACTGTTGTTAGAATGGAAAGAGTTATCGCAGTAAATTAAGAGTCCAACCTACACGCCTTGCAATGTTACTTCCTGACCAACTAACAATGCTTACAACATGTAGTGTGTACGAATGTAAATCAAACAATTGTTGCGAAAAAGTTGAAACGTTCGTTTCACCCTCCGTGACTGGTTACCCAAACCGGCCGCTTTAATTGTATATTGTTGCTGAAAAAAGTATGCAATCTGGTGTGCTTTTGACCTTTATCATTCATGCTGCTTTTCAAAAAAATGCTTGTATAGCTTATGGGACTCAACTACGGGGTCATCAGTCCCTAAACTTACAAACTACTTATGAACTAGCTAATCCTAAGGACGGCACAAATATCCATGCCCGAGGGGAGATTCGAACCCCCGACCGTAGTGGCCGTGCAGACCGTGACTGGAGCGCCTCAGTTCCCTCGGCCACCGCGGCCGGCTGCTGCTTTTCACGCCACGATTTAGGCATCTGGGTGCCGTGTTTGTTTAGTGAGGGCACCTAGACCGACCAACCATAAATACTGTTGGCTGTTAGTTTATCGTAAGGTAGGTACGTTTAACTCAATATGTTCTTATTTAGATGCGTATTTGTGTGCGTTTGTATATAAGGATTTTAGGTATATTTATTTTATTGCAATAAAGCCAAACGCCACTCAACATCTAACAAAGTTGTTTGATATCTTCCTCAAAATGAAACAGAAAAATTAATATCACAGCAGGAAATGAAATAATAGATATACCTTCAACATATCGTAGTTTTGTGTAACGGCAGTGAATAAGCGCAATATGCTGAATAATTAGTGATTTTAAAAGTACAGATAATCCGAACTAACTGGAACCGGACCTTGTCAAATGACGGATTCGTTCGGATTAGCAAAATAAACAGTGACCAGTTTCTCAGATTTAAGTTTACCAATCAGATAAGTAGGTACACCATGGTCGGCCCTCTCCAAATGAAATGTTCAAATGTTTGTAAATCTATCTGACCAAACTACGTGGTCATCAGTCCGTAGCTTACAAACTACTTAAACCTAGGTAAACTAACCTAAGGACAACACACACACCTATGCCCCAGGGAGGACTCGAACCTCCACGGCGAGTAACCGCGCGCTCCGTAGCAAGACGCTCTAGACCGCTCGGCTACTCCACCACGGGTCGTCCCTCTCCTTTTTGTGTTTTGTTGATACGTCCGAGCAGTTCCAGGTCAATGCCTTGCACTGCCATCCGACTGGGTTAATGTTAGCTACTGATCGGACGTCTCCGAAAATACGATTCCATATAAATATTATATCTGCCCCAACAGGCAATTGTCAATTTCAATGCGGACGCTTTAATACGCTCGATCGCTTGTGGGCCAGTATTGGCTGCGAATAAGAGGAATCAAATGGACAGGGGGCAATACAATCGTAGTGTGTGCTACAAGGTGAGGATTTGGGTTGGAAGTAGGGATAGGAAAAACCGACCGGTTAAAACCGATACCGGCATTTTAGATTTGAATAACCGGTTTTTTCGGTATTTATTTGGTGTCGGTTGTAGCCGGTTTATTTTAGTAATTACCAAGAACCGGGAAAAAATGGTACAATTACTTCCTGTAGTAGTGGTTCAAAATGTGTTTTTTGTAGATAATTTTTAAGAAATTAAAACTAATAGACCCTAATATTTAGGGCTATTCCTAAAATTTCCACTGCTGTGAAATATTAGCCCATCGCAGTAACTAAGAAAAGCGAACAGTGATAATTTAAGAACAACCCCGGCAGTCAGAAACGCGCAACAAACGCGTGGCATAACAACTTAAGAACTGGTGCAGCTATTGAGTCATCGATGTACCTGTTGCCGTGTGGCGTGGCCTATTAGACGACGCGCGTGCACCGGCAGTGTACAAGACTTGCCTCCGTCTGTTCATGCGGCAGTTCCTTGCTGTCGTCGCCAGACATCGGTTGTGTCTTAAATGGCACCATCCCGAGTATGGAAGTACGGTAGCAGTGAGGTACATGCTCCATTTGCTTAAAAAAGCTGAAAACGTGTGGAGGTACTACAAAGAGCTGTGTCATTTAAGGAGAAAGCATCCCAAATGTTTCTTGGAAGAGAAGGTAAATTCGATTCATATACCTATTATGTAAGTGATGTACTATAAGCTTGGAAGAATAACTTTTAATGAATTATCATATTGTTATGCTAACAAGTTTTATTAATGTGATTCCTTGAAAGCGAGGGGCATTTTTAATAACCAATATGGGTTTAGGTAACATTGATCATGTGGTGCCTCGCGAGGTAGCCGTGCGGTCTGAGGCTCCATGTTACGGACTGCGCGGCTGCTCCAGTCGGAGGTTCGAGTCCTCCCTCCTCCCTCGGTCATGCGTGTGTATGTTGTCCTTAGCGTAAGTTAGTTTAAGTTAGATTAAGTAGTTTTTTAAGTCTAGGGACCGATGACCTAAGCAGTTAGGTCTCATAGGAACTCGCACCCATTTGAACATTCTTTGATCATGTGGTACACAGCTTTCCTAGTTCAATTTGCGTAAATTTACACTGACAACAATCATACTGTTAGTCGGAACTGTGAGTTTATTTTACGAAATACTTCTGCAGCACTGATTGAAGTTCATTTATTGACTGTAACCTATATGTATATTGTGTATATAACGAAACATTCGTATGCGCTGGCTCACAAGTCCAACTTACGGAGTGGTTGGCTCAATATTCGCAATTGCCGGATGGAAATACTAGGCCAGTAAATCTGTATGCTTCGTATATCGTCTTCTACGGACTCCTGGCTAGGCTTGCACATACTCAACAAGGCGTAGTATTGGGAGGGGATCTTGCAAAATATGGAAAGACTAGTGATTTGACGTATAACGTAAATTTACCTACATTTTAACTAAATTTCGTAAATTTCGGTTTCGTCCGAAACTAGAAGAACCGAAGATTCGATTACGGTTTCTGTTTCAGCCGCAAAATATGTTTCGGTCGAACTCTACTGGGAATAATAGCAATAAAAAAACCGAAAACCGCTTATTTTAAAAAAACAGGTTATCTAGAGCAATTTTTACAGTGCGGTTAAACTGGAGATGAAAAGAACCGGTATAACCGACAACCGGTTGTTTCAGCAATAACCGCCATCCCTAGTTGGAAGGGAAGCGTGCCTGGACAGCTTAATTGGTTAAGGCGACCGCTAGCCCAAAGCGGGAATTCCGAGTTCGAATTCCGGTCCAGCACAAATATTCATCTTCGCCATTGGATTTATTTCAATGCCCGTAAATAGTCGAAATGGTTTTTCAAAGTTTCTAACCTTTATTAATTGGTTTTTAAACTTAGGTTTTATGTTTAATATGTAGAAATATTTAAAATTATTGCTTTAATGCCCTTCGTTTTCTGTATGCTGACTCTATGCTGACATATGATACATGTAACAGACGTTGACAGTTCACCAAGTTCTTGGGATTAACGATAGACAGATGCATGACTTGGGAAAACCACATAGAAAGGATTTACTCATAAATAGGCAGCCGATATAGAACCTGCTAAAGCCGGGTGCTTATTGTAAACCATATTACCAGACGGGCTAATAATAACAATAAAAACAATAAAAGTTTCACCAATATTTAAAAAAAAATCAGGAGAATATCTGAATATGTTTGTACCGTGTCGAAGAATTTTTTGAGACTAATACAAAATAAACAGAAGGAAATTAGTCTCTAAGGCAACGTTGTTTTGTATTACATACGCTTATTGTATTGTAATTAAGCTACATCGTAATAGTAAGATACACTTGACGTATGCCTATCCAATATCGTTCCAAACCGCGAACAAAGAATAAATAAATAAATATTCATTATTTGAAAAAAAGAGTTGCGTAATACTTGTTTAATCTTATTTTACTGCCACTTAATTGACATAACACAGAAACAGTCCCCAAGGTAAAGGTAAATTACTTAAGAGTAGTTCTACTTCTGTCTGTAATTGAAATACTAATAACTATTGTATTTATTTAGTTGTTCATTGTGTTACAGTAGTAAGAGACCGGCGGCATCAAACTTGGAAGGCAGTTATCACACAGACGAAGGGTTAATGTGCTTTTCTGTACCTATTAGATCTTGTACGTCAAGCCGCACTGTACACAACAGAAAAAATAAACATGCCTTACAAGTTAAATAACTATACCGGTATTCTCAGGAATTTGACGAGAAAATTTTACTGGTAGTTATGCATCTGCCAAATGATTCTGTTTAAGAGTGCCACCGTCTCCCGCCCCCTCTCACTTACATACATGTACTGTCGACACCGAAAACAAACTTCTGATGCAACCCATTGAAGTATAACGTCCTCTGTTTACATGTAGTAAGTTTCTACTTTACTCGAAGAAGGGACCTACACCGGACATAATTCTCTAACACAAATGGAACTGTATCCGTCTAGAAGTATTCGCCGTCCCCCGTTTTACCCGTTACAATTACTCAGTTGCTTACCTTAAGCGTCAAAAAGTATATACCACTGCACCACAAAAACAAAGTAACAACACTGTTTACATACTCCTTCAAACCGTGTTTACTGGCTAAGAACAGCTGATGTCCACGCATGCGCAAACGGGCTGACGTGGTGATGCAGCAGACGTGTGTTTGTGCGCATGCGCACTCGTGAAAGCGTCGCAGCGGCAGCAGTTCGCCGAAAGCCAGCAATGAGAATTGAGCAGTAGTATTCGTACTGTGATTGTGAGAATTGCTGTCTTATAGCCATGCAAGGCAAGGTACCGAAACAACGATCACGCAAAGAAATTATTGAATTAATACAACTTCGTGAAGCAAATGAATGCTTGTGGAACACAAAATATCCAGGTCCTCCCTATCTGTCTGTCCTCCCCAAACCATAAAAATACTGACCAGATTTTCATACTGTTGTCACCAGTCGATATCATGATGAAGGTTTAGGTGGGGTTACCAGATTTTGGAATACAACAATGAGAACATTTCTATATTTATGATGAATAATAAGGACACTTTCAATATTTAAATTTATTAGATAATAAATCAAGAGCCGCTTACTTACACAGATGAATATTTTGAATTACCAAAACGTTAAGGAATATCTGTACTCTGTTCACTGTCATTTTCACTCACCTTTATGGGAAACACATTTCAAAGCTTGTTATGAAAAGAGAATACAATACCTTGTATTCGTTTGAGACAATACTTCTACCCATGATTGATCTGTCAGTGTGACACATTATTTGACGTAAGTGCACACACCTCTGTTTTTGGCTACCTTCCTAGAAAGTGCTCTGAATACAAATGCAATCACTGGATTCAATTTCAAGTTCTGGAGTTTTATTTTTGAGACACTGCATATCAAGGCTAAGTACTTTCATACTGGTATTCTCTTCTGTCAGCAACTGCTTCTTGTTGAGACTGGGTACTAAAAATCCAGGATCATATGCGTAGCCAGGATTTGAATTCGGGAGGGGATTTCAATGAAAGGACACTATAACAACGTGTACTCTTAATATAAATGCAAATGGCGCTAATAGAGTATATACTATATTATTTGTTATTGCAGGCGACTCGATACTTGACAGTCCTCATGGTACAGAAACAAAATTCGAAAACTCCTTAAGAATATATGTATTCTCAGACATAGGGACATGATGGGAAGCATATGTGGATCGAAACACAGATGGCAAACAGAAACGCAGTGCGTGAAGCTATCAGTAACTGCTGAAGCATTGCCTAACTTCATTTTTTTTTTATTTATTTGTTTTATTTATTTTTTATTTTATTTTATTTTGTACGTGAAAGCTGTCAATCGTAAAAAATAAGTTTGCAGAAGATACTCTTGAGTAGACGGGAACCTTGATTTGTTTACACAGGAACTTCAACAAATAATGCTGACTGGTATTGTAATTACTAACAGTACTAGAGCAGAGCGAGGCTCCGTGGCCCGACAATTTCTACACAGAATGTCCGCCGGATTCAGTTCCCCTCTTTACCATAATTTACCGTGGCTGCCTTGAGCAAGAATTTGTCCTTAGTGATCGGAACACATGAAAGGCACACTCATCTACAAGCAGCAGACATAGTAAGTGAAGACACCTGAGAAAAGACTACATAAAGTTCGCATTGTTTTAGTAGTCATCACGATAATATTAATACATTTAACACACTGGTGAGGAATGTATTTCTACAGGGCTCTAAAAATATGGGAACCGCTAGGGGGAGGTCATGACTATAGAGCAAGTGTCACGGCTTCCCAGTCTTGGCGAAATGCAGGCGAGCTTTACCCTGACACAGAATGATGTCAGTTTTTGTTGGCTTTGTCAACATTTCGGTGAGGGTTTTAACCCCAGAAACCACCCCCCTGGCTACGCCGAGTCCAGGATTGTTGCATCTTGTTGGCGGCGCGAGATGAGATGAAAACAGAAATCAAACCACCACCCAGCACAGAAGAATTCTGTTATTCGCTCACTGACGATTCGAGCGCAACGACTAAGTGATGAAGACAATAACAAGCTGAGCTCAACAAACTACGGACAACATTTCTGGCCAATGGCTACAAATGTTTGTTAAGCTTATGGGACTTAACTACGGGGTCATCAGTCCCAATGGCTACACAACCATAGAGTGATTCACACCGCCATGGATACAAATAAAAGAATCAACAGTAGGCAGGAAGTCAATAAAAAGCAGCCAGCAGCACGCTTACCGTTTGTAAAAAACGTCACAGATCGGATTGTTAAACATCTCCGCCGGGTTGGTGTCCAGCCTTTCTTCTATAGTAGTCACAAGATCCACGATGTATGTACATGGTTCCACAAAGGACAACATAGAGGCACTACGCATCAGGAGTATACAAGGTGGAATGCGAGTGTGGGGAAGTATACATTAGGTGAGACAGGGAGGGCAGTGGCAACGCGCATACGCGAACATGAACGCTACATTCGATTAGGCCAACACAATAAATCTGCAGTAGCCGAACACCAGCAAGACTGCAGCAAAAAGATAAAATTTAACGATGCCAGAATACTCGCCAAGCAACCAGGGATGGTTAAAGGCAAGATAAGGGAAGCCATTGAAATTGCAAAACAACGTAATAACATGAACAGAGAAGATGGACTTCAGGCTTGTCCCCTCTCCAGTCACAGTCTGCACGGCCACTACGGTCGGGCATAGATATTTGTGCCGTCCTTAGGATTAGCTAGTTCATAAGTAGTTTAGGGACTGATTACCTCGTAGTTAATTCCCATAGACTACAAACATTTGCTTGCCCCCTCCTGGCTACCAGCCATCACAGCGAAACAGGCCGCACTGACAACCCAACACGCGAGCGTCACTGGTAAGCAACTGCCGCCGCGCGGCCCACGGCCAGCATGAGAGAAACGGAAGCCCTCACCCCATTCGCCGATGAACACCAATCATGTCTCGTTATGCAAGAAGCAACGGCTAACCCCCACTCCTTCCACCTCAGCATCCTATCAAAATAAAGTTCCATTCTTCCGCCAAAAATTCACCAATAACATCGCTTATTTTTAAAAATTATGACGTAATGTCTAAATGAAAGTAATATAAAGTGTAGTAACAACCAGCTCACATCAGTATACCCAGATGAAGGCCACTGTAACGTTGGCCGAAAGGTCGGTTATTTAAGTAATAGCCTTCTTACATAATGACGCGCTACAACATCCAGAAAACTTTTGTCATCAGAAATGAAATCGTTTCAATTACCAAAACTAAAAAACGCAGGCATTATCAGAAATCGTAGATAATATATGCGCATTCTACACTAAACGTGTCAAATCGGACATGTCCGCTTAAATGCGAACGTCTGGTAACTCTACGGTTAGGTGCATAATTTTTTAAGGTGTGTGGCAGTGGGTGACCATGCCGAGCAAATATCCAAGAAATACAGCTATATGTAATATGTATATATTCTGTGCCTTACGAACTTCACCGTACATGTGAAAATAACTTTATTGTTTCATAATCCAATACTTGACTGTTTCGTCATGACCGTCACAGGTATGTGCCTCAAACAGTGGAAGCTGCATTCAATAACATCCTACTTTGCTGTAGTATAGCTCAGCAGGGTCATGACGTAATACAATTGTACGAAACTTTACCCCGAGTTTAGGTACGTACTTGTCTCTTTGTATTTATGGGGTATTATGTCAATTTCTTTGATAATTCTCTTTTTGTGACACTGTGCTAATTGATGTTTATAGAACTGCAGATTCTGACGATGATTTAAGTTCGAAACGCGTTAATAAATGAACAGCCGCATCGCCACTTGTGGTCTCAGCAGTTGTACAGCGTCCCTAAATAGCACGTTTCATAACGAAAACTGCAAAAACGAAGAAAATGGGCGCATATCTCATCGGTGATTAGATGCCATATATATATATATATATATATATATATATATATATATATATATATATATATATATATATATATATATATTACGCTTACTTCTTCTACGCGTACTACCGCTGCCCTCTTTTATGTTACAAAAGTAGGCCTACTCATATTGTACGGTGAAAACTTGCCGAATCGCACTATGGATCATGAGTGTATAATTGTTCCTATTCTATAATAACCAAGAGTGACCACTGCTTCTTATACCACATGAATTGGAATCAACACACTGACGATCTACTCAAACGTTTGAATTCAGCGAGTTATGCTAGTAGGGTTATTGCAAATTTTGGTGAGAAACATGTTAGTAAACCTCAATATTGTATGTAAACACCACTGCATTTTGTATCTAAATGTTGTTAGCCGTAGTCATAACATATTCGATTATGATCTTATTTTATTTATTTATTTATTTATTTCGGTAGGTACTGTCAACCTGTGATGAAGTGAATATTTTTATAGCAGAATAGTGACATATTCGTAAGAAATAGCTCAATGTTTTTGACGAATTTCAGTGTAAATGTCATTCTCTCAACTTCTACTGGAAGAGGACAGAAAGTTGAAATAAGTGGTTCAGCTAAACTGCAAAAATTAGCTAATTCCTCATACTGGGGAGCTATCAAGTATGGGGTCGCACAGGGTTCGGTCTTGGGTCCTTGGCTGTTCTTGCTATATATTGATGACTTGCCATTCTACATTCATAAAGAAGCAAAGCCATTTATTTTTTGCTGATGATACAAGTATAGTAATCACAGCCGCCAAACAAGAATTAACAAATGAAATTGTAAATGATGACTTTAAAAAAAAGTGGTTCTTAGCAAATGGTCTCAATAAAATTTTGATAAAACACGCTATATGCAGTTCCATATGGTAAATTGGTAAATGGCATGACACCATTAATACATATAGTCCGTGCACAGAAGTGTGTAGCTAAAGTAGAATATTCTAGGGTTGGAATCCGCAATGTTCAAACCAACAGGACTACTGCGGGAATGTGGGGTTTTTGGGTGAGGGCAAAATAAATTGAAACATATAAAAAAGTCCAAAATATTGGAATTCTTTAAAGGTAGTGCGTAAAGACGAAAATATTACAAATTCAAAATAAACAAATCTTGAAATTATCAATATACTATAAATATATCTAATTGGCTGCCTGAACGTCATTCCCGTTTGGTTAAATGGTGTCCTTGTCCACAGCCCACGTGTGGTATCCTGATCTACAACATACCCTCATTAAGAAATCTGGTTTTCATTATCTATAGAATAAGTACCAATCTAATCTAATCTACTGTTCCTACACAATATCATCATGGGTAAGGCAGTTTCTTCACTTTAAATAGCGTTGACTGCAATGTATCTTAAACGTTAAGAGATCTGTATTATATACGAATGAATTGCACTCAATTTTCATTAATTGAAAAAATTGTCACATCCATGTAATTAGTTTTCGATGTACTCTTTTCCATTCATCATCTCTATGTTGTTTGTATTAAACTGCGCTAATACTAAATTTCCTCCCGTTACTATGAAACCTAATTCCACAACAGACGATCTCAAATTTCTTTTCCTATTTTGAAAGAATATATATTGTATTAAAATATAGGCCTCATTACGACGTTTAAATTACACGGTATGAAAAGCGCATATCACTGGCTCTCTCAACAACACTTCTGACTGACCGCCTCTCATTATCAACGTCCACACATTAACGAAAAGCTAGCGTCACCTAATCTAGGATTTCACCCATTTTTACCAAGTCTGGCTGCCGTACGATGATCAAAGGCCTCCCAGCACCTCATAATGACCACCCGCTACATGAAGCCAGATTTGCTAATTATTCCCTCTCCCCTCCCCCTTCCCACCCCATTAAACAAGAAAACTTCTGCCACATCATTAAAGTACCGAGCAACAAAACATGGTATTTCGAAAAGTAATGACTTCGTTGTACATCAAGGTAGCGGCAATGGACAAAGAGGAATGTACAACACTAATCGTAGGATTTGATCAGTGGCATAAAGAACATGTGGCAAATCTCCTAAACAAGGCATCTAAAACGTGGCCATTGTTCTAACGGGCTAAGCTATCATACTGTCCCCACAACGTCAAGTATTTCTTTCACGATCACTGGCTTTGCTAAATTTCACCAAATTGAGTAAATATAAATCAAAAAGTTACGTCACAGCAGCAATTCACATTAGTTAACTGATCACAAACAGAGTCGAATGACTTATTCCTCTTGATTCATTTCAACATCACTTTGTAGTCCAATCATAAAAAAAAAGCTCTAAAGACGTATTCTTTACTTCCAAACAATCCTATTGGGAGATAAGCAAAAATCATTTACTTTAACAATTACAACACACAGCCACACTTATCTCAATACGTAGAGAGTAGAGAACACGGATTGAGGAATTGTTATGTACAGATAGCTCTGAAGCGAGCCATTGATTGGGATCACTGCCTTCTGCAAATATTTTCAACATTAAGTTTACTGTCAGATTGTTGCCATATCGGGGGAGAGGGGTGACTCTGAGTTCGAAGTTCATAATAATACACTTATTTGCTGCGTTTTAAGCACTAGTTTATTAGTAATATCAACGGTAAATTACTGTTGCTATATGTGCCAAGAGAAAGATATGAATTGAGGGGAAGTATTTGTTGTATAATTACTTTTAGGTAGGCCTGCTGTGTGGCTTTATATACATCTGGTTTATATGTGCTAAATGTGTAATATTATTGAGAAACGTCTTTGATCATCTGCTAAAGTTATTTCTGATAGCGAATTCCATCTTGGTATTCACGGGTTTAAAATGCAGCTAAAATTCACAGCTTAAAAATGGGCATTTCATTTGATAGTGTTTGAACTTCATACGATTCTGTGCAGGAATGGCTTTTTTCCTGCTGATAAGACTTTTGATATCCGAACACCGAAAAGCCGCTATCTTCGACTAAACTAGGATTTAACCGTTCTGATAACACACACCTGCGTGACATTTAGTCAGTTCGTTAGAAAGAAAGAGTAGCATATGGTATTCTGAAGCTGTATAAATATTATTTATTCAATTACGCGACCGGTTTCGCTGTTACAATCACACCATCTTCAGGCTCACTGTAAGTACTAACACATTTAAAAAAGGCAGCTGTTAACACCGGTAGCCGTAAGTTTCTTAATCCTTTCATGTCAGAAACCCAACGACAACTGCGCTGCCTTTTTAAATGTTCTAGTACTGACAACGGGCGCCTGAAGTTTGTGTGATTATAACACCGAAAGCGGTCGCATAATTGAAACTATATGGTATTTTGTACTACGAAGAAACAGTACATTCTCAAAAAGCAAACTACAAGACAAACGACAGGCCTATATAATTTTGTTTGTTTGTTTGTGTGTGTGTGTGTGTGTGTGTGTGTGTGTTTTGTTGTGATATGTTTATTCTGTTGTTAGATTTTTTCCACTTGTTCGGTATTGGGAACTATTGACACAGAACACCCTAACTGTAAACGTCAGGCTGTTAACAGTAGGTAAAAATATTTGCTAGTCTCCACAGAAGACAAAAATACACAAACGGTCGAGAAAAAGAAAGGAAGGTGCAGATTACATTACCACCAGTGGGCGGTGAGACATTTTCAAAGGCACTGGATAACTACCAAGTGATTTTGCAATGCCATTACAGGAAAATAGGACGGACTCGGTATACGACCAGATGCCGTATAAAAGCCAAAATCTGTCGTGGACGTTTCAGAAATATCTATACTTATAAGACGCATTTAATGTCTGTCTGTCTGTTCTCTTATAACTCAAGATCCAGACAACCAAATAACGTGAAATTTGGTAAACTTACACAAAATTACATGGGGAAGATTCTTAAACAGGTTTCGTTACATTTTTTTTAACCAACCGGAAAATTTGAGAAAAACTGAAAGTGCGTTTTCAATGTGTCCGTGTAAATCTATATCTTCGCACTGATCTTGATGAAATTTTGCACAACTGATCTTCAAAACAAGAGGAAGGACACTGTCTACGTAAAATTTCGTTCAATGCGTGGTGGAGGGTACTTATGGATTTCGCCAAAATCCACAGTTTTGCTCCGATATTGTTGAGATTTTGTACACTGTCTACATAAAATTTCGTTCTGTCCATAGGGGAGAGTACAGTATTTACAGACTTCGATTGCAGTCTCTACACATAAAAGTCGCATTTGTTGGAAAACCTTATTTTAAACCTGGGTAAAGAGGTCGGCTTAACCCAGATATCAAGGGCAATGTGTTAAGGAATCTACAAGACTCCTACATAAAATCCACAGTACTTACCTAAGAACTGTGTCTACACTAGGGATATAATGACATTAAATATATACAGAGAAACCTATGCTGTTCAGAGATCACACGAGCACAATGGCAATCAAGAGACTGTTTCGTGAGCAATAATATATACACTATTTAAGGAGGTAGTAGTATAGACGAATTGCAATAAAAATGCCACATAACGTGCGACCAATTTTTATTCTTTACAGACATATGTGACTCAACTAAAAAAAAAAAAAAAAAAAAAGAAAGGAAAATGAGGGCATCTCACTGATTCTTCCATCGGTTTTTGGTAGATCATCATAATACTGAATTAAAAGTGTCCTTCGTTGATAACATACGTTGTCAAAGTGTGAAACATGAAATTAACCAAACTATTTCACGACATTTTAAAGTGTTTCCAAGAACTAAAGAGACATTGTGTATTTGATTTTAGCTCATACATAGCAGCATATGCATTTGAGAGGAGGCATACAAAATATTATTGAAAACTGAGAGCAGAACAATATCTCATCGCCTTATCCAAATGTTTCTTATCCGGTGGACGAACCTTCGTGATTTGCCAACTTCTCAAATGTTTCCATTGGACCAAACTTTTGGTCATCATCCTTAGTCTTAACAATTTTGTTTTTTGGATAGTTCAGTACGTTGCGTGCGTGTGTTCGTTGTTCACAGTTCACTTCTGTTTTATTATTATTATTATTAGAGGAAGCATCCAGCCTATTAATTGTACACGCTGAGCCACCCACCACCTGTCGTTCAGGTAGCGTTGAGTGACCGTCAAACACCGCCCGGAGCGACTGCTCAATCCGTAGTATGATGTTCAAAATGTTCAAATGTTTGTAGAGCTTATGGGACTTAACTACGGGGTCATCAATCTCTACACTTACAAACTACTTATCAACTAGCTACTACTAAGGACGGCACAAATATCCATGCCCGATGGGGGATTCGAACGCCCGACCGTAGTGGCCGTGCAGACCGTGACTGGAGCGCCTCAGTCCCCTCGGCCATCGCGGCCGAGGTAGTATGATGCCTCAGTCGTTTAGATTATACAGTAATCCATAACAAATAAGAACTCTTAAAAAAACACACACACTTATTCGCCGACATGAAGGCCGTCGTGCAATGGCCGTGTGAGGCGCCTTACTGCTGAGCGTGCGGTCGCTCGCTCGAGTCCTCCCCCAGGCATCTGCTGGCCTTCGGTTATTTTAAGTAGTCTGTAATCTTATGGACTGATAAGTTCGGAAGTTACGTCCCATAGAATTACAAACAAAACTGCCGAAACCGGTAATCAAAATTAAAAAGCGATCTTGGCTGGTTATCCTTACTAAATAGAATTACAAACAAAACTGCCGAAACCGGTAATCAAAATTAAAAAGCGATCTTGGCTGGTTATCCTTACTAAATGGAGTAAGATGAGATGAACACAGAGAGGAAAGGGAATCAGAGATGGACTAAATAAGCCTAGAATAAATAAGAAGCCGGGTGAAGCCGGGTTTTTAACTTGTAATGAATAAGAAAACAGGAACGCGGGTAAGTTTCTTAAAAAACATCGTGAACGCATTATCGTAGCAACAATAGCCACGAAGCCAACATCGACCCCAATAGTACAAGTTCATATCCTAACTAGCTCTGCATATGAGGACGACCGCGGTGGCCGAGGGGACTGAGGCTCTCCAGTCACGGTCTGCTCGGCCACTACGGTCGGGGGTTCGAATTCCCCCTCGGGCACGGATATTTGTGCCGTCCTTAGGATTAGCTAGTTCGTAAGTAGTTTGTAAGTTTAGGGACTGATGACCCCGTAGTTAAGTCCCATAAGCTATACAACATTTGAGCATTTTTTGAACTAGATTGAACGAAAAGGATAATGAGATAAAAAGATTCAGACTGTTAAGGGAGAGAAAAAAGTTGATTGTCATGGGGGACTGGAACTCGGTAGTAGGAAAAGGAAAAGAAACCGTTGAGGCACGCAAGCCATCCACCTTGTCAATGTCTGTGGTTTATAGGGTGATGTTTAATAAACTTATATAAAATATTATAACGAACAACAGACATGTTCATCTTCGTAAGTATGTCTCTTCCACGTTCCTATAAAGATTCACATCAAAATTGCGCAAAGCAGTCTTGAATTTGTGCAGAGTGGGTACGTACAGTGTTTAACCCTAGAACGGTGGGCCGAAAAATACTCTCAGGAACGGTCGGGCTGGGTCTGAGGGACCCAACAATTAAAATTCTTATGACAAGTGCCAAAACAGTGTATTTACATCAAATGACGCGTTTTTATATTGTTTAGGTCCTACCAAATGCTGTACGGACATTATTTTAACGTTCTGAATTTCAAAATTGCTGTAAAATAAAAAAAGTAGAAAATATACTTCTTTGTAGTAATAAATGTAACCACACTAGAAGTACAAGTAAATTGGATTGAAATACAAATATAAATGAGAATAATTTGTAGAACTGAGAAGCAGACTTGTTGAATTTATGTTATATAAATCAAAATTGTGCATATAATTAATAGTTTGTGTCATATCGTCCTCTAAAGTCGTCACTTTTTGTAACAGACGACACAAATCATTTCTGCATGCACCAAGCACAAATATATTTTGCAAATTTTGCAGAAGTATTTCGTTTTGCTGTCCTTCCACTTATAGCATCTTCCCCTTCATCCCCACTTATTTCACTATTGCTATTATGATCACTGTTTGTTTCGAAGTCTGGGACCGCGTCAGAATCGTCAATTTCATTATCATCATCGTATAAAATGTTGAAAATTGCACAGTATGAAACACTTTCTGTTGAAATTTTATATTTTAAATCATTGGCATCAGAAATAGTTCACAAAGTCATTTGAAACTGGATGAAACACCAAATACAAAGACACCCGCACTGGTAGATTTCAATAACGTAAACGGTCGGGCTGGGTCTGACAGACACTCCCGATTTTTAGAGAACTGCAGAACACTGTCTATACAATTTGAAACCTTATTCATGATGTTAACGCTTTCTCTTGCATGTTTCAGGAAGCTAACAAATGTTTCAAATGTTTGTATAGTCTATGGGACTTAACTACGGGGTCATCAGTCCCTAAACTTACAAACTACTTATGAACTACTTACGAATTAGGACGGCACAAATATCCATGCCCGAGGGGGGATTCGAACCCCCGACCGTAGTGGCCGTGCAGACCGTGACTGAAGCGCCTCAGTCCCCTCGGCCACCGCGGCCGGCGAAGCTAACAGAGCGCTCGAGTCAGATCAGCGACTATAAGCATATAAATTCGTTGAAATAGAAACTAGTGGGTCTCACAGACCGTTCTAGGGTTAATGCCCGGACCTTCGTAGACGAGGAGAAGTTCCGGGCTCTACCATCCTGAGTAAGGCGCTTCACACATTCTGGACTGACAAAATTCTGAGAACTTACATTTGAAACTGTCGCAGCTGATTCCCTGGTTCATTCCTACCCCGAACGAATTTATTTTGAACAGGGTGTATACGAAGGGGGGGGGGGGGGGAATCCACTATTCGACATTTTCCCCCGAGACCTTTTAGGAATGTAAACAGTTGATCCATCACGCTCAACAAATGCAATTTGTTGATACGAAGTATTGCTTAGTCTTCGTCCTAAATCCTTTTAAACGTTCTGCTATCGGAAGAAGCTTCTGTGTGCACCGATTTCTGATGTAAATCGCGAATTTTCTTTTCAAATAAAGTCGTCTAGTGGACTTATTCTCTCGTTTGTCTTATTGCTGCAGTATTATTCTGCAGTAGCGGACAAAATTACAAAATGATTAAATCAGTATAAGTTCCCGGATTTATAAAAAATTAAAAACATTAAAGAGTATTTCCCGGATAACTTCCGGATCGAAATATTTCCGTGTTCTTCGCGGATCTACCGGTTGGCCAGGGGCATATACAACCAGGACTGACATATCTGATTTCAACCACAGAACATTGCTAAATAACTTTAGTTTTTCTTAAACACTTGCTGCGCACTTCTTCCTCCAAGTTTTGAAGGTCTGCCTTTCTGTTGTGAGCCTTAAGCTACGACGAGTCCCATTTCACGTTTGGAAACCAACAAACTAAGCTTTTAGTATCGGTTGCCGTAGCTAAGGCACGCACGCAGTCATTGCTCTGGAATGCAACTGGCACGCGAGCTTCAGTGCGCTCATTCATAAGTTTTGCGCACTTGTCGCTAGAGGCGCTGCATTCGAGCGCTCCGTCCAGTGTTAAAGTACATCGTGACACGATCTGATAAGCTTAGTTGTGTTTCTCCGCGTTAATACATATTGCACTGACAATACGTATCAAGAGCCTGAATAGAATTTCAACGAGGATAAGGAAATGTGAAAATGTTTTATTTAATACCACCCATAAAACATATCTTATCAGTCCAATGACACACCTCTAAGAATTCAAGCCGCAACACTGATAGGGTCAAATACTAAGTGATGTAACTAAATGCATTAGTCACATGTACTTCATCAGGAAATGCACACTATACTTCAGGACATCCTACAATAGATTTAGCTGAGGACCGTAGGTTATTGATAACTATTTCTTATTAAGTTGCTGATATGCTGGTCTTTGGGAATACATTCGTCATCTTCGTCCTCTCCCTTAAAAGTCTAGCTCATTAAGGTTAATTATAATTATACGAAACGTGCTGCTCTTTTTCGAATCTTCTTGTTGTTTTCTGTCAACCAAATACTACAGAGAACGGCGATAAAGCCAAAGCAATCGTTTTGTCACCAGCCATTTTACGTGTACGAGAGACCGATAACGTTCGGATCTAAACGAGGCTATAGTGGAACAGCCGTTTTCAGGTTAGTCATCTGTGCAAGTAATTAAATTACTAAGCAGTTCGCTTTTGTTAAATTAGCAAATATTATAAGCATTACATATTTATTTCCATGTAATGAAGACAAAACATGCTTATCTTCAATTAATAAAGGATATAACATCCGCAAGGCGGCGTTAAATCAGCGCGGAGCTAACACCACGCCCATACCATGTCAAAGCGCAAAAGTGACAGTCGTTCCCAAAATGAAGACAGCTTTTTTACGAAGACGAATACGAATATTTGTCTAGTATTATCGAAAAAACTATATTTGAAAATCATTGTACAAAGATTGTGTTAACTATATTGCTATCAGTATATAATTTTTTAACTACACAAATTAAAGTAGATATGGATTGGAATTATAGTATAAAATTGGCTTGTCCTATACCGTATGTACAAATGATGTACTAAAATTTGACCTGTGTGTGGACATGCTCCAAAATTTTATAATGTCACTTTGTTTTTAAAATTTAAAATTTTAATCTATTGACATGGAGTCAGCCACATTTTAACAACTTTTTTTTTTTTTTAATGTGAGCTTTATTGTATCCTTCTGAAGAAGGCAAAATTAATTTTGCCGAAACCTGGGTAAAGGTTTATAGATGTAAACTATTTTATGCAACTGGTCGGCTGAAATTGTGTTGACTCTTGAATGATATACTATACCATACAATAGAAATAAGAAAGGTGTGGCATACACAGTCAGAAACGAACAATATAAAAGTATGATATTCCGCAATTCCTATTAAATAACCAAGTCCGTCTTAAATGGTTCTAGTTTTTCTGTATTAGGCCTACGTAAAAAGACGGAAAACTCTTAGATACTTTATTCAAGGACGAAGGGTTCGTTTCTTACATAGAGGAAGACAAAACGCTATCGATTCAAGATAGTTACATTATACTTTAACGAAGTAGTAGTAACTCAGAAAGTTAGACTGTTCCATGTTTAACTAAGATTTTCATTTTCGGCTCTTGTTTAACAGACCCTGCCTATCCTCTGCATCTATCTTTTGCGGTGATTCCTCAGTCTCTATTATTATTATGGCATAATTTTGTCTATCGACTTTAAAAAAAATTTCATACTCTATATCACTCTATATGCAACGCTTTACCAGATATTTGCCATTATTACTATGTGCAAACGTAGGCCTATCGTTGCTGTATAATATGGAACCACGGTAGTAGCACCAATGATAGATTAGTGACCTGTAACTTAAATGTGATTTGCAAAGTAAATAGGTAGATGTCTAATATTAAAATAGGTATTGTACATGAGACTGAAACAGTGCGTGAATTGCAGTGGTTTGTATTTTATCGAGGAATTTGGTATCAGATCAAAGTAAATTTTACAACACTATGTGATGGATTTATTTGGTCAAGCGTATGACAGGGAAATTTTTTCAGTTTGCATATCATCATAATTACATGTTTGTTATGGATCACTTTTTAGGAATACTGACTTTAAAAAATAACCATTTAAAATCACAAAATTGTTGTGCGGTCGACGGTGTCTAACTCCACGCCCCGTACAGGTAAGCGCCTGACATGTCTCGACGTTGTTTGCTGAACCTTTAGGAGCGTCAGCTACTTCTCGGAGAAATGGGGGGAGCGACCCAACGTCTTCACATTGTATCCTCAATATTCTTCATCACTTTTTTATTATTATTATTATCATTATTATCATCTGTATACATCATATATATCTTCATATTAACGTAATACATCAGACTTCTTGCTGCGCCGTTTCACAGTATCATCACACGTCGCGTTGAACACGAGGCCGCTTCCAGAGACGCGAAGAAACCCACACATCCCTCAAGGACAGGCCGGATCGCCCGCCCGATGCACAGGAAGGCACCGCGGACGCCTTGGAGCTCTCAAGATGACCGAAACTGTGGGTCTTCACACAGTTCTCTCCCGCACAACGGCCTCCCAGTAGCTTGGATTACAGGAGTGCGCCACAACTCCCAGCCGCCATTACGTCTCCTTCCATCGGCTTTTCCCCTTCACGGCACTCCGTGCTCTTAGTTTATTATTCTATACTATATTCATTTTAACTAATATTAGTGCATACAAATTAACATAAAATAAATGTGCGTGTAACAAAATCTGACTATGTAGTAGTAACGAAAAGTTCTTTAAAGGAAATTATTACGGCATTTCATGACACTAATCAAATCGTGCTTCAACTTATGATTCCACTACATTGATAAATATGATTCTTAATCATCAGTTTTATTTTTACTTTCTCTTGCTTTGCGTATAGCCACAGTCTAACAAACATGTTAGACTGTGATACAGCTGTATTCAGTACGTATGGTTTCTCGCGCTACTGACGCGACAGTCATGGCGTCTCAGTGGCCATGCTTACAAGTACGGCGGTTAGATGGCGCGCACGACCGCTTCCGTTTCGCTCTGCGCCTTGCTCGATAGAAATACGTGCTTCAAACAGCTGTCGGTTGGCTCAAGTGAATTTTAATACCTCATATAAAAAGACGATTCACTTGAAGAGTCAGACTTTTTCACTACCTCTGCCGAGTAATTTTGTACGAATCATGATGCATTCAGCTACCTTTTAAACGGCTGCAATAAGTTACGATGCCACAAAATTTCTAAGGCTCAGCCCTCCCGCCTCCCCATCAAACTCCTGGACCCGCCACGGCTCTATTACAAAACCTCTGCTATACAAAGAAACATTAAACACAGAAGAATACGTTTGAAACTTCGTTTTATAGAATCCAATAATTAATAAGTTTTTTTAAGTGCTTCCCTTGAAGTAGAAGATAATCTTTCGAGTTCTAGACAGCACACGTTAGCTTTTGGTCGTCTATCCAAATAAGATAGTGAATCGTGTTAGATATAGTTTGTCATTCAATGTGAACTTTGCAATTCAGAACCGGTTTGTAGATGCTCAGAAGTGTGAGTTACGTAAGTCTATCGTTAAGGAATTTTTACGGAGCTACGGCTAACGTAACATGGGTAGTTATAACTAAATCACACATCACATTTATCACCAACTATGGCAATTGTATTTAACACGACTTATGACACATAAGATTGCAGTTTTTTCCAATCGATAAAAGATACGTATGTTTGATTTTCCTTGATTTCAGTACTAGACCAAGAGAAGTATACATTTACGAAGAAATTCGACATGAGTTTTGGTCACATTCCACCATGCAAAGTTTTGTCAAAAATTCATATTTCCATAAATAGGTACCTTGTATATTCTACACTTGTAAGATTTCTCATTGTCAGTTTAAGCAGACGAAACGTCATGAACATGTATCGAATGATGTAAAAATTTATATACATTAACGTTGATAACGACTTCTTTAATCAAGAATTGCATCATAAAAGATATTTTATCCCACGTAAAAGACAACATATCAGCAGCTGTGACAGAGCGAATGTAGATTGCAAAAATCTCTGTACCTAGTAAATTTAGAGCAAAAGCAATTTGAATTGAAAATATTCCCAAAAGTAACAGCATAAGAGATGAATATGAGTAAAACCATAAGGGCTGTATTCGCACGTCGCTTTAATTTTTGTTTTAGAAAGGAACTCTTGAATTACTTTAGACCTGAGAGTGTAAATAAGCTTTCACGACCTTGTTGGTTTTGCTGTTTATTTGACTTTCAGGTCAACAAACGTAAAGGTGTTACATATGGTAAGAAGTTTGACTAAACCATACACTGGACTCCCGATAAGTCGAGTTTCTGTTAACCTTGGAAAATGTTTCGATAACTGGAAAGTAAAAATGAAGAAGCGCGAAATGTGACATTCGCCAGGTTTATATACACAACAAAGTTATGCAGCTCACTGCAGCAATCCAAAATTTGATGGAACGCTGAAATTGAATACTTGATTAAGAAAACTCTAAGTACTTACAGGGAAAAATTTGTTTCTAAATTAAGGTAAGAATGATCCTTTGAAAGAAAAACAGGAATCCAGCTAATTATTTACACAAATAGCGCCGTTACCAGTTGCAAACCGTCAGCTCCATATTCAGACGACTGATCATGATATAATGTATTACATTTTTTTCATTAGTTTCCTTCATTTTTCCAACAAATGTACACAACATAACATGAATGTGAAACTGTAGGTTCTTAACCGGTAACGACGGTTTGTGTATATTAACAGTGATATCAACAGTGGCCCGTTGTTTTCTTCTTTTGCATTGTGTGCACACAGTCGGTGACATAACATGAATAAAGCTTTTGTTCCACAGTTCATTAATGACCAGGCACGTTTTATTCCTAATAGTGAAAGAACAGAAATACAGCATTAAGTTTTAACTACGGGATTGAAAGGAATCTTGGTATAATTTTCCGTGTTACTTTCTCGGATTTCTTAATAATAATTACGGTAGGGTGACCAGATTATCCACGTAAAGGAACGGGACATTTGCGAAAATTTGGTATAAAAAAACGGGACAAAATAGGACTCTAAATAAAAATGAGACATTGTGCACTTACGACTGCATCACTTTACTAAAATAAATAAAGTTTATACTCATAAAAAGGTATATATTGTAGCAAAACACTTCAAAACATGCTCGTAATGGCACTGCATTATGTCTACATCTACGTGGGATACTCTGCGAATCACATTTAAGTGTCTGGCAGAGGATTCATCGAACCACCATTATACTATTTATATCCCATTCCATTCTCGAATAGCGCGCGGGAAGAAAGAACACCTGAATCTCTCCGTTCGAGCTCTGATTTCTCGTATTTTATTCTGATGATCATTTCTACCTATGTAAGTGGGAATCAACAATATATTATCACGTACGGAAGAGAATGTTGGCGATTGAAGTTTCGTAAATCGCCCACGCCGCACCGATAAGCGCCGTTGTTGTAATGATTCCCATCCCAGATCCTGTATCATTTCCGTAACGCTGTCTCCCCTGTATCGTGACAATACGAAACGAGCTGCCCTTCTTTGGACTCTTTCAATGTCCTCCGTCAAACCCATCTGATAAGGATCCCACACTGGGCAGCAATACTCGAAAAATGGACGGACAAGCGTAGTGCATGCAGTTTCTTTAGTAGTTCTGTTGCATCTTTTAAGGGTTCTACCAATAAAACGCTGTTCACACATCACCTCATTCCATGACCAAAATAACACTTCTTTATTCTAACTTTGCGTTCAAGACAAAGCAAGACTCAGGAAAAAGTTAAATAAATAATGTTATGAATTTAAATTGACGTTAGAATAAATTTAAAAAAAAACTCACAAAAGATAAGGTTCTGCTGACTGCGATAAAAACCGAGACATTTGGCGTCCCGTTAAATATTTTGCGGGACAACGAGACTCAAAACGAAAAAAAAAGGACAGACCTGTCAAAAAGGGGAAGTCTGGTCACCCTAAATTGCGGGTCATTCAGTTATGTTTGTAAATCTATGGGACTTAACTACTCTGGCCATCAGTCCCTAGACTTACAAACTACTTAAACGAACTTATGTTAAGGACAACAAATACACCCATGCCCGGCGGTGGAGTCGAACCTCCGACGGCTAGGCGCCACTCCACCGCGACGCGGTGATTCGAACAGCCCGCCGGTTTGGATCATTGGGAAAATTTTTGTTTGTCGATTGCCGACACTGTTTTGTATTGTTGCTACATCTACAAACGTTCCGATTATCGCATTAGTCTAGGGTTGCCATCCACCCCGCGATATCTGGATCGCCACTCCCTGAACCATCTTGCCCCGACAATACCCACTTTGTCCCGATTTCGCACAGGACTATAACGAGTTTGGCAAAACTACTTAACTGAAGTAACGTCATCTATTAGCGCAACAAGTAAATGCAGAGTGATAATAATGATCATCATTTAAGACTGATTATGCCTTTCAGCGTTCTGTTTGGAGCACAGTCCCTCTTATAAAATTCCTCCGTTCAATGCCATCATTGATGCCTCGTCTGATATTAAGCCTGTTCATTCTTGACCGAACCCAAATACATTCTCGTCGCTCAACCGCCACTCTACTCTCTAGTACCGAACCCATGAGTCTCTCAGGTAACCTTGCCTGTAACATGAGTCCACCATCGAAGCCTGTTCGCTCTATGGTGTTCATTCCCAGTTTTTCTTTGATTTCCTCATTATCGACACCCTCCTGCTATTGTTCTCATTTATTAATGCCTTCATTTACCTCTGTTAATTTCATATCTGTTACCTCAGCCTTATTAATAAGGTAACCTGTATCCACCCAGTTTACACTCCCACACAACAAATTTGGTCGATAGATTGAACGGTGCTCTGTTAACCCAAGTCTTCGTACTGACTTCCTTCTTGCATAAGAGTGAATCGTAGCTGACCACTCACTACATTAGCTTTGCTACATCTTTAATCCAGTTTTTTCACCATGTTGCCTTCCTACGAGAAAATACATCTTCAGTACTTGAAACTGTCCATCTATTTACTTGCTTCATCCTACTTGGGAGTTAGCCTATTTAAATCTCTTTCTCATAGTCATTATATTCGTTTTGGAGAAGCTGATCTTCACACCATAATCCTTACGTCTCTTAACTAGCTCTAAAATTTTATTTGTAACCTTTCAATCAAATCGGCAATCACCACTAAGTAGTCTGCACATCCTAGAATGCTTATTTTGTTTTCACCTCTTTTAATCTCAACCTGCCAGTCTATCATTTTCGTGATCCATAAAAACATGAACAACACTGCTGACATGTTACAGCCTCGTCATACTCCTGAAACTACCTCCCATTCCATAACCTTATAGAACTGACAATAGTTTCCTCCTAGGAACATGGAAATAAGCATTTCACAGATTTATAAAACATAGATACAAGTCCACTCATAGCACTTCTCCAATATTTGCCGGCCGCGGTGGCCGAGGGGACTGAGGCGCTTTAGTCACGGTCTGCACGGCCACTACGGTCGGGGGTTCGAATCCCCCCTCGGGCATAGATATTTGTGCTGTCCTTAGTATTAAGTAGTTCATAAGTAGTTTGTAAGCTTAGTGACTGATGACCTCGTAGTTAAGTCCCATAAGTTCTACAAACATTTGAACTTTTGAACTCCAATATCTGTCACAAGCTAAATATCTAGTCCTGACAGCTTCTAAGAGGCCGAAACCCATGTAGAGATTTCATCCAACTTTTTTCCACTAATAACTTCTCCTTGAGAAGATATTGCACATACCACTAATTAAACAGATACCTCTGTAGTTGTTACAGTCTTCTTCTGTTAGCATGCTTGAAAATTGGTGTGATTACTGCTTAGGTCCGCGCCACTTCAAACACCCTGTGAAACTATTTGACATCTGAAATCCCACGTCCCCACTCCCATTAACCACAGACATTGCCGAGGTGGGGTGGCTTGCGTGCCTCAACGATACAGAGAGCCGTACCGTAGGTGCAACCACAGCGGAGGGGTATCTGTGGAGAGGCCAGACAAACGTGTGGTTCCTGAAGAGGGGCAGCAGCTTTTCAGTAGTTACAGGGGCAACAGTCTGGATGATTGACTGAGCTGGCCTTGTAACATCAGCTAATGTGGATTTGCCACACAGTTACTGCGAACGGCTGAAAGGAAGGGGAAACTACAGCCGTTACATATCCCGAGGACATGCAGCTCTACTGTATGAACATATGATGATGGCATTCTCTCGGGTAAAATATTCCGGAGGTAAAATAGTCCCCCATTCGGATCTCTGGGCGGGGACTACTCAGGAGGATGTGATCATCAGGAAAGACAATACCGGCATTCTACGGGTCGGAGCGTGGAATATTAGATCCCTTAATCGGGTAGGAAAATTAGAAAATTTTAAAAGGGAAATGGATATGTTAAAGATAGATATAGTGGGGATTAGTGAAGTTCGGTGGCAGGATCAACAGGATTTCTGGTCAGGTGAGTACAGGATTATAAATACAAAATCAATTGGGGGTATCACTGGAGTAGGATTGATAATGAATAAGAAAATAGGAATGCGGGTAAACTACTATGACCAGCACAGTGATCGCATTATCATTGTCAAGATAAATGCGAAGCCAATACCGACAACAGTAGTACAGGTTTATATGCCAACTAGCTCTGCCGATGATGAGGAGATCGAAGAAATATATGAGGAGCTAAAGGAAATTATTCAGACAGTTAAGGGAGAGGAAAACTTAATTGTTATGGGAGACTGGAATTCGGTAGTAGGACAAGGAAGGGAAGGGAAGATAGTAGGTGAATATGGTCTGGGCAAAAAAGAGGAAGCCGCCTGGTAGAATTTTGCACAGAACATAATTTAGTTATAACAAACACCTGCTTCAAGAATCACAAAAGAAGGTTGTATACGTGGAAAAGACCAGGAGACACCGGGAGATACCAGATAGATTTTACAATGGTAAGACATAGATTTCGGAACCAGGTTTTACAATGTAAGACATACCCAGGAGCAGATATAGACTCTGACCATAACTTGTTGGTTATGAACTGTAGGCTGAAACTGAAGAAACTACAAAAAGGAGGGAAAATAAGGAGATGGGACCTGGATAAATTGAAGGAACCTAAGGTTCTTAAGAATTTCAGAGGGACCTTAAGGCAACAATTAACATAAACAGGAGATAATAAAACAGTAGAGGAGGAATTGGTAAAATTGAAAGATGAAATAGTGAAGGTAGCAGTGGACATAATAGGTAGGAAGGCAAGACCTACAAAAAATCCTTGGATATCACAGGAGATACTAAATTTAATCGATGAAAGGAGAAAATATAAAAATGCAGTAAATGAAACAGGCAAAATGGAGTACAGACGACTAAGAAATGAGTTTGACAGGAAGTGCAAAATGGCTAAGCAGGAGTGGCTAGGAGGCAAATGCAAGGATGTAGGAAAGTGTATAAATAGGGGAAAAATAGATACAGCCTACAGGAAAATAAAAGAAACATTTGGAGATAAGAAAAACAGCTCTATGAATATCAAGGACACTGATGGAAAACTAGTTCTCAGCAAAGAAGGGAAAGCTGAAAGGTGGAAAGAGTATATAGAGGGGCTCTACAAAGGAAATGAACTTCGAGACAATATTGTAGGAAGGGAAGAGGATGTAGATGATGATGAAATAGGAGATACTGTACTGAGAGAAGAATTTGACAGAGCCCTGAAAGACCTAAGTCGTAACATGTCCCCTGGAGTAGATGATATTCCCCCAGAGCTACTGAAGTCTCTGGGAGAACCAGCCATGACAAACCTGTTTCATTTGGTGTGTAAGATGTATGAGACAGGAGAAGTACCCTCAGACTTTAAGAATAATGTTATAATCCCCATTCCAAAGAAAGCAGTTGCAGACAGGTGTGAAAACTACAGAACCATCAGTTTAATAAGTCATGGTTGCAAAATATTAACACGAATTATATACAGAAGGATGGAATAACTGGTAGAAGCCGACCTCGGGGAAGATCAGTTTGGGTTCAGGAGAAATGTAGGAACTCTGGAGGCAATACTCACTTTACGGCCCATCCTAGAAGATAGATTAAGAAGAGGCAAACCTACATTTCTAGCTTTTGTACATTTGGAGAAGGCTTTTGACAATGTTGATTGGAATAAACTCTTTCAAGTTCTGAAGCAAGCAGTTGTCAGAGTTGAAGGGCATGAAAGGGATGCAGTGTTTGGAAAGGGAGTATGACAGGGTTGTAGTCTTTCTCCATTGTTATTCAATTTGTACATTGAGCAAGCTATAAAGGAAAGCAAGGAGAAATTTGGAGAAGGAATTAAAGTTCAGGGTGAAGAATTAAAAACATTGCGTTTTACCGACGACATAGTAATTATGTCAGATACAGCAAAGGACCTGGAAGAGCAATTGAACGGAATTGACAGTGTGCTGAAAGGTGCATATAAGATGAACATTAACAAGAGCAAAACTAGGGTAATGGAGTGCAGTGTAAGAAACTGAGGTAATGCTGAAGGAATTAGATTGGGAAACGAAGCAATAAAGAAGGTAGATGAGTTTTGTTACTTGGGCAGTAAAATAACAAATGATAGTCGCAGTACACAGGATATAAAATGCAGAATGGCAATGGGTAGAAAAGCATTTTTGAAAAAGAGAAATTTGTTAATATCGAATATTGATTTAAGCCTAAGGAAGTCCTTTCTGAAGGCATTTGTATGGAGTGTTGCTTTGTATGGGAGTGAGACATGGACGATAAACAGTACGGACAGGAAGAGGATAGAGGCTTTTGAAATATGGTGCTACAGAAGAATGCTGAAGATTAGGTGGGTGTATCGCGTAACTATGGAGGAGGTACTGAACAGGATTGAGGAGAAAAGAAATTTCTGGTATACCTTGACTAAAAGAAGGGATAGATTGGTAGGACACATTCTTAGACATCAAGGAATTGTGAATTTAGCATTAGAGGGAAGTGTGTGGGGTAAAAATCGCAGAGGAAGACCAAGAGATGGATACAGTAAGCAGATTCAGACAGAGGTAGGTTGCCGTTCTTATTCAAGTGGATGTGGGTTGTCGTTCTTATGAGGAGATGAAAAGGCTTGCTCAGGATATAGTATTGTGGAGAGCTGCATCAAACCAGTCTCCGGACTGAAGACCACAACAACAACATCCCACGTCCACGTCCTCAAATGTGATCCTGTATCCATCATGATTCCTATCCCATTGTACATCGAAATCGAAAATAATATATAACGTCTATCCTATATCGCGCAACTCATCGAAATGTTTCCTCCATCTGCACAAGGCATTCACTAGCAGCTTTCCTGATCTGTCCAAAACACTTCTTGATTAATCTCTTCTTCCCTCTCTATTAAATACTGCTAAATACACTCCAGAAAGCTTTTCCAGTGGTTTGGTCCAAAGTTTCCAATAGGGGATTTTCCTGTGTTAAAAATACGGTTCGAATTATTGTTACTCTGAGTGATTATAACATTCAAACAGCATTTTGGCTCATAATTTTTACAAAACATCTGTTATTTTTACGTAATTAAAGCTTAAAAATCATCCAATTTCACGATTAGATCACGTGATCGAAAACGCTCCATTATTGGCTGAAGAACTGGTGACATCATAGAACACCTACAGTGCGGCAACTAGAAGTCGGAGCTGTATTATTGTACGCGTTTCCTCTATTTCGCAGTTTTAAGTTCAGTTTTTTCGCGATCTAAACGCGTTTACAGTTTTTATGCGACAATGGAAGATGGTTATGTAAAGGCTGACAGCGGAAACCTCCCTAAGGTTGATGCAATTATGGTGTCTTCATTCTTTAAAAACAATCCAAATTTTTACGTGTCAGAAATAAGAAACGTGAAAACTGCATTGTAAGTAATGCATACCTACATTTTAAATCTAATTATTTCGAGAGATATTTTATGCCATTGGAAACAAGTACCCTATTTGTTGATGTCAGCAGACTTAATCTGAAGTCACCATATTATGCAATAAAGGGTGAAATTTTATCTTCTATCCAAGCGGCCTTGAGTGATTATGTTGGCAACATCAACAACACGATAGAAAATCTTTGTCCAGATGTTCAGACCACATAGAATGACTAGATTAGTGTATCGTACAGACCATGAAGTAAATAAATAATGCTGTTCCTGTTCTATGATTCTTGTATGTACCCTTGTCCGATCAGTAAAAGTAACTGCCCTCGTAAATCAAAGGTTTCAGGACAAAATATTTGCGCTGTCACGTGATTGGTTAATAGCGACGTCTCATGATTCTCGCTATTCAGCATCTGTTGCCAACATAGTCACAGGAAGCCGCCGGGATAGTTAGTAAAACTTAACCCAGTAAAGCTTCAATAAACACATATTTGGGTAACTAACACTTTTACTCGTATTTACACTTGAATATTACGAAAGTTTGAAAGCTAAATAAATCGGCGCATTAAAGACATCTCCCATATACGTATATTACGATATGGTAAGTTGTTGTGAAGTAACCAGAAGGGCGTTGTCGTTGTATAAGACGGTTGTTTGACTAAGATCTATTGGTGATAAAATTGCACTTACTGGAGATAAATAATCAGTGCTATACTTTTATAGTGGGCTGCAACAATATTCATGCTGTTCTTTCACCAAATATATTAGGAAACTGCTATAATTACACATGAATCGTAGGCGTGTAACATTATGAAGTTTTACTTCGCAAATGTAAACATCAGGTCATTAACCTACACATAATACTACGGTACTTTACACCTTTGCAGTAGAAGAGAATGATACTAAACAGTTTAGTTTACCAATGGAATAATATTGTTTACTTATATCAAAATGATACTCACAGAAATACACACATGAAGTAGCCGCTATTTCATTTTGATCTAGAATGAAACTTTCGCTCTGCAGCGGAGTGTGCGCTGATATGAAACTTCCTGGCAGATTAAAATTGTGTACCGGAACCGGGACTCGAACCTGGGACCATTGCCTTTCGCGGGCAAGCGCACTACCGACTGTGCTATCCCGACACGACTCACGATGCCGCCTCACAACTTTAATTCCGCCAGTACCTCGCCTCCTACTTTCCAAACTTCACAGAAGCTCTCCTGCAAACACGCAAGACTAGCACTCCTGGAAGAAAGGATATGGTGGAGACATGGCTTAGCCACAGCCTAAGGGATGTTTCCAGAATGAAACTTTCACTCTGCAGCGGAGTGTGCGCTGATATGAAAATTCCTGGCAGATTAAAATTGTGTGCCGGAACCGGGACTCGAACCTGGGACCATTGTCTTTCGCGGGCAAGCGCACTACCGACTGTGCTATCCCGACACGACTCACGATGCCGCCTCACAACTTTAATTCCGCCAGTACATCGCCTCCTACTTTCCAAACTTCACAGAAGCTCTCCTGCAAACACCCAAGACTAGCACTCATGGAAGAAAGGATATGGTGGAGACATGGCTTAGCCACAGCCTAAGGGATGTTTCCAGAATGAAACTTTCACTCTGCAGCGGAGTGTGCGCTGATATGAAACTTCCTGGCAGATTAAAATTGTGTGCCGGAACCGGGACTCGAACCTGAGACCATTGCCTTTCGCGGGCAAGCGCACTACCGACTGTGCTATCCCGACACGACTCACGATGCCGCCTCACAACTTTAATTCCGCCAGTACCTCGCCTCCTACTTTCCAAACTTCACAGAAGCTCTCCTGCAAACACGCAAGACTAGCACTCCTGGAAGAAAGGATATGGTGGAGACATGGCTTAGCCACAGCCTAAGGGATGTTTCCAGAATGAAACTTTCACTCTGCAGCGGAGTGTGCGCTGATATGAAACTTCCTGGCAGATTAAAATTGTGTGCCGGAACCGGGACTCGAACCTGAGACCATTGCCTTTCGCGGGCAAGCGCACTACCGACTGTGCTATCCCGACACGACTCACGATGCCGCCTCACAACTTTAATTCCGCCAGTACCTAGCCTCCTACTTTCCAAACTTCACAGAAGCTCTCCTGCAAACACGCAAGACTAGCACTCCTGGAAGAAAGGATATGGTGGAGACATGGCTTAGCCACAGCCTAAGGGATGTTTCCAGAATGAAACTTTCACTCTGCAGCGGAAACATCCCTTAGGCTGTGGCTAAGCCATGTCTCCACCATATCCTTTCTTCCAGGAGTGCTAGTCTTGCGTGTTTGCAGGAGAGCTTCTGTGAAGTTTGGAAAGTAGGAGGCGAGGTACTGGCGGAATTAAAGTTTTGAGGCGGCATCGTGAGTCGTGTCGGGATAGCACAGTCGGTAGTGCGCTTGCCCGCGAAAGGCAATGGTCCCAGATTCGAGTCCCAGTTCCGGCACACAAATTTAATCTGCCAGGAAGTTTCATTTGGATCTCTTCGCGCCAGTGTCAACCACTTTTTGCGTATCTTCTCATTTTTTGGTACTTGCAAGAACAATTTTTCTGGAGTCTTGACATATGTATTGGTAAAGTGCGGAACTAAGCAATATTTGTAGGTCATTATGCAAACGTTAACGCCCAAACACGAGGCCTCGGCCCAAACAATATACAGGTATTTGTTCATCTTACGAGAGCAGCAGCAGCAGCAGCAGCGTGTTGTATGACGTCACAGGCATCACGTGACTCAAACGTAGCGTTTTAGCGGGCTTTCAAATTATTTGAATTTCATTTCTTTTTTAAAAAAAAAGTACTGAAATCCACAAGGTAAAAAAGCATGTTCTGACCATAATATGACATAATTAACAATTTAAAACGATTTCCAGAAAACAGTCAAGTACCCGGATCCTGCAATTTCGTGCTTGGCTACGTTTCTTTTTTCAACATAACTTTGTTCAATTCTTAAGGATGAATGTCTCGAATTTCAAAATCGGATTAAAACTGTATATTCGTGTCGAAGACTGGTGTAAAATAGCCTCCGCCATTGACATTGCGTAATTTATGTAGACAGTGTCCTTCTGATTTTGAAGGGCAAGTGTACAAAAATTCATCAAGATCGGAATAAAATTGTAGATTTATTTGAAATGGTAACAACGAAACGGACACTCTTCTGTATATACATTGATGAAGAACCAAAGAAAATTTGTGTATGCCAACACATAAGCTACGTAAACACTCAAGAGGACGGCGCTATAGTCGGCATCGTATATATAAGGCAAATTGTAGCGTGGGGCATGTTGGGGGAAGCTGTAGCTCTGGCTGAATAAAGAAAAGGTGCGAAAATTATCTTCAAAGAGTCTCCGACTATTATTGTTCCCTGACATGCAACTCACCTGCAGATCTTCTGTCCCAGCCAGACAATCGGACTTCCGTCGCTTACAGCAGGGGTTTCAGCGCCTGGCAAGAGGTTTACAAAAAAAGGACATTAAGGGAAGGTACAGAAAAATGAAAGTCGGTATAGCCAGTTGCAATTTATATTAAAATCAGAGCACATAGAGGCGAGGTAGCCCTGTCACAAATTTCCATATACACTCACACACTGAATGCAGCCACCGGGCGTGGAATAGACTTGCTGTAGGCCAAGTCTCAAAATACACACTAGAGTAACAATATAAATAAGAACCAGTCTTCAGAGAGACTTTAACCCTTAACTACCTACGTCATTTGTCTGTTACACTCTGCCCCAGGTACTGTCTGACAGACTTCAATTTTTAAACAATTATGAATATTTCTGATTGTTATCTAAGTGAACCAATTTAAATTATTACGCAAAAGTCTACTTATGTCTACATCAGTTGTGTAAAAGGAATACATTTTGAAATTAATTTTATGAAATATATATATTCAAAGTACTTGCTTCGGAAGTACATATACTAAAATTGGACCGATACAGAGAATATTAGCATGACCCCTGCGCAAGGATGACAAATGTTCAAATGTTTGTTAAGCTTATGGGACTTAACTACGGGGTCATCAGTCCCTAAACTTACAAACTGCTTATGAACTACCTTATACTAAAGACGGCACAAATATCCATGCCCGATGGGGGATTCGAACCCCCGGCCGTAGTGGCCGTGCAGACCGTGACTGAAGCGCCTCAATCTCCTCGGCCAGCCCGGCCGGCCAAGGATGACACGCAAAATCGTGAAGCGTTCCACATTTTTATGTCGCTAAAATCCTTTGCGAACAGAGTTAATAGTAAAGAAGTAATACAACAAAACCTGATGCGTGATGGGACCATTTTCCATAAACGTTACTGTTTATATGCTCATATCTCATGAACTATGTGTCGTACTGTGATACAATTTAGTAAGTACCCCATGAACCACAGACATTGCCGAGGTGGGGGTGGCTTGCGTGCCTCAATGATGCAGATAGCCGTACCGTAGGTGCAACCACAGCGGAGGGGTATCTGTGGAGAGGCCAGACAAACGTGTGGTTCCTGAAGAGGGGCAGCAGCTTTTCAGTAGTTACAGGGGCAACAGTCTGGATGATTGACTGAGCTGGCCTTGTAACATCAGCTAATGTGGATTTGCCACACAGTTACTGCGAACGGCTGAAAGGAAGGGGAAACTACAGCCGTTACATTTCCCGAGGACATGCAGCTCTACTGTATGAACATATGATGATGGCATTCTCTCGGGTAAAATATTCCGGAGGTAAAATAGTCCCCCATTCGGATCTCTGGGCGGGGACTACTCAGGAGGATGTGATCATCAGGAAAGACAATACCGGCATTCTACGGGTCGGAGCGTGGAATGTTAGATCCCTTAATAGAGTAGAAAAATTAGAAAATTTAAAAAGGGAAATGGATAGGTTGAAGTTAGATATAGTGGGGATTAGTGAAGTTCGGTGGCAGGATGAACATGATTTCTGGTCAGGTGAGTACAGGATTATAAATACAAAATCAATTGGGGGTATCACTGGAGTAGGATTGATAATGAATAAGAAAATAGGAATGCGGGTAAACTACTATGACCGGCACAGTGATCGCATTATCATTGTCAAGATAGATACGAAGCCAACACCGACAACAGTAGTACAGGTTTATATGCCAACTAGCTCTGCCGATGATGAGGAAATTGAAGAAATATATGAGGAGCTAAAGGAAATTATTCAGACAAGTAAGGGAGAGGAAAACTTAATTGTTATGGGAGACTGGAATTCAGTAGTAGGAAAAGGAAGAGAAGGAAAAATAGTAGGCGAATATGGACTGGACAGAAGGAATGAAAGAGGAAGTCACCTGGTAGAATTTTGCACGGAACATGATTTAATGGTAACAAACACGTGGTTTAAGAATCACAAAAGAAGGTTGTATACATGGAAGAGACCAGGAGACACCGGAAGGTATCAGATAGATTTTATAATGGTAAAACATAGATTCCGGAACCAGGTTATAAACTGTAAGACATACCCAGGGGCCGATATAGACTCTGACCATAACTTGTTAATCATGAACTGTAGGAAAATAAGGAGATGGGACCTAGATAAATTGAAGGAACGTGAAGTTCTGGAGAATTTCAGAGGAAGATTTAGGCAACAATTGACAGAAACAGGGGGAAATAAAACGGCCTGTGGCTGATCGTCACTTAAATGGACATCAGGTACAAATCGACATGGAGAAAGTACCCTGATTATGACTGTCATATACGAACACACACAAGAAAAATATAAAATCCATCAGTGGTCACGTCTTTACCAACTTTATCATTTTATGAGGACTGATTACTTGTTCACTGCCATTGGAAGAGTCCAACTGCCATCATGGTGTGTTGACATTTATTGTACTAGAACGAGGAGAAAGCCGATTGCGCGTAGGTGTCATGTAAACATTTCCAAAATAACGTCTCAGTAGCTTTGCTTCTCCATAGAAGACGATATTTTATTATCACCTCTGTCGACCTCTAGTCGAAGGAAGCGAGAAAACGAATTCGCCCCGGGTGGGCTCGAACCACCAACCTTTCGGTTAACAGCCGCACGTGCTAGCCGATTGCGCCACGGAGGCCCTGGCCTGCATACGTTCCTCTTCGCATTATGACCAAATTTCTTCAGCGCCTTTCAAGCCTTCTGAATGGTGCCACCAGCTTATGCGTCTTTAGCGGACATGGATACATCGCACCCACCCTGCAGAAACTCACATAAACAAATGAGAAGTTTAGGCACAGCACTATCTCCGCAAATTGCCGGCGATTTCAATGATGCGCCATCAGTAAGTGTCAGCGTGGGAAGCACTCAACGGAACTTGACCGATAAGGGCTTTCGTGTACCTACATCTACATCTACATCTACATGGGATACTGTGCAAATCACATTTAAGTGCCTGGCAGAGGGATCATCGAACCACCGTTATACTATTTTATCTCCCATTCCATTCTCGAATAGCGCGCGGGAAGAACACCTGAATCTCTCCGTTCCAGCTCTGATTTCTCGTATTTTATTCTGATGATCATTTCTACCTATGTTAAGTGGGAGTCAACAATATAGTTTCGCACACGGAAGGGAATGTTGGCGATTGGAGTTTCGTAAGCAGCCCACGCCGCAGCGATAAGCGCCGTTGTTGTAATGATTCCCATCCCAGATCCTGTATCATTTCCCCTGTATCGTGACAATACGAAACGAGCTGCCCTTCTTTGGACTCTTTCGATGTCCTCCGTCAATCCCGCCTAATAAGAATCCCACACTGGGCAGAAATACTCCAAAAAGGACGGACAAGCGTAGTGTATGCAGTCTTTTTAGTAGTTCTCTTGCATCTTTTAAGGGTTCTGCCAATAAAACGCAATCTTTGGTTCGCCTTTCCCACAACATTATCTACGTGTTGTTTCCAGTTTAAGTCTGCAGTAATAGTAATTCCTAGGTATTTTGTGGAGTTTTACGGCCTTCACTTTTGATTGATTTATCTTGTAAACAATGTTTAACGCATTTCTTTTCGTACTCATGTGGACGACTTCACACTTTCCATTATTTAGAGTGACATGCCAATTTTTACACCATAGTGATATCTTATTTAGATCGTACTGCAGTTGGTTTCGATCTTTAGATAATTTTGCTAGACGGTAAATGACGGCGTCATCTGCAAACAACCTACGAGAGCTACTTAGATTTTCTCCTAAATCGTTTATGTAAATAAGGATCAGAAGAGGACTAATGACACTACCCTTTGGAACGCCCGATATCACCTCTGTTTTAGTCGATGCCTTACCATCGATTTCTACGACCTGTGTCCTCTCTGACAAGAAATCTCCTATCCAGTCACAAATTTGGGGCGATATACCATAACCACGCAGGATAAGTTGTCCTTAGAATAAATTAACCCCTTACTGCATTTTTTTTTTAATATTATTCTGAAGAAAAAAAAGTGACATCTCAAGTATAATCAGGGCCGGTCCGTCCATACAGGCAAAGTAGGCAATTGCCTAGGGCGCTGGAATTTGGGGGGCGGCAAATTTGTCGGGTGTGACGAACCCTCGTGCGCTCTCGGCGTGGTTTACTTTGTTGTTGCGCCGCAGCTCCAGCAGCGATGGATTCCCGGTTACTATACGTAGATATAGCAATAGACAAGCTGCCAGTCAATGTTACGTACATTCGGAATTGTGCTAGTAAGCTTTTAATGAATAGACAAGTAGCAGTTTGCTACTAATCATCCCGTGATAAAAGCTAGCGATACTGCAATAAATTCAATTGACGAGAGATTTCATCAGATTAACAACCTAAATCATGTATTTAGCTGTAAGTACAAAATACATTATGTACAAAATGAAACTCTTAAAGGTTTCTTGAATAATGTGTTAATTTGGAAGAGTCTCTAATTCACAAAGACTCTGAAGATATTGATGCTACTGATCTATGCAACGAATTACAAACCATTGTTAGCAGAGTACCGAATAACTCAGGGTCACAGGACATTCTGAGTTATATTTGTAAAAATGGACGTACAGACATTGTACATAATTTAGTTACTGCACAAAGAGTGTGGCGTACTCTTTCTGTGTCTGTAGCCAGTGGTGAGCGCAGCTTCTCGAAATTAACCCACAATGACTCAAGAAAGAATTGTCGGATTGGCAACTTCGTCAATTGAACGAGAAACAGCAGACAGGATTGATTTAAAGAAGATCGTCCCAGATTTTGCATAAGCCAAGATGAGAAAAATGAAATTTGTGTGACTCTTCTACATCTACGTGGATACTTAGCAAATGACATTGAAATGCATGGCAGAGAGTTCATCGAACCACTTACATGATATTTCTCTGGAGTTCGTCCATCAGTCGCTCCCACTCTTTGTATAATGAAGCTTATAATTGTGTCACTTATTTTACACTATCAACCAAAACCTTTTTAAAAGACAAATGTAAAGACGATGGAAAGTAACATTAATATAAAAGTGACGTGTCCCGTTTTAACAGGAAAATACGTTCATGTAATGTATATGTTGTTATTAAGTATTTGAATAATAAATATGCAATCTCTACTTTACACTGATGTTTTGCCGGCCGCGGTGGCCGAGGGGACTGAGGCGCTCCAGTCACGGTCTGCACGGCCACTACGGTCGGGGGTTCGAATCCCCACTCGGGCATGGATATTTGTGCCGTCCTAGTTCGTAAGTAGTTCATAAGTAGTTTGTAAGTGTAGGGACTGATGACCCCGTAGTTAAGTCCCATAAGCTTAACTGTGGTATCGCACAAGTCCAAAGTGCGCGCCACCTACTTTCGCCGCGCGCCGCCATGCACGCACGGCGCGGCGTTCTTACGACGACAGCCACGAGCGCCCTCTGCGGCAACTCCGCTCGTGGCCACCACTGAACGACATCGTTCACTTGGGACTGAGTTAGGAACCAGTAAAGACTTCGGAATCCGATAGGCACCAGTGAAGACTTGGCTATCAGTAGGCACTAGGCAGGACTCTAGCTCAACTATGTATCAACATTCTGCAGTACTATGTAAAAGTTAAGTATTGTATAAATTCTGTGCAATATATATCTCGTTCTAATTTACTCCAGTGTTTCTAGTTTCTGGCTGCTCCTCTCCGTACCTGCGCCAGCGTGCTATCTTTGTTCCTGTGTCGGTCTCATTCCGCTCGGCCACCGACACCTACGACGGAAACGAGACACAAAAGCGGCGACGAGGCTGGGACACAAAATTAACAAACATTTGAACACTGATGTTTTATTGGCTCATAATTAAATTGGGCGCCATTAAAATAATTTGCCTAAGGCGCCGAATTTGTTCGGGCCGACCATAAGTATAATGTCCTGATTTCATAAAAAAAAAAAATACTTAAACATTCTAAATCTTATGTGGGGGCGTTTATTTTGGAATTAAGGGTTTGTGCCATATATGGGACAGTATGCAGTAATGACTAATACCTTGTGATGCCAGTTTTGTGGTGACGATGCACAACATGGAAAGTATATATATGTACTAGCAGAACTAATCATTACAATACACATTTTTGAGAAAATAACACTAATTCATTTTCCATTTTTCTCTACCCATTATGAAACTCGAAAAAGTAATTTTTCTCCTTACTAAAGCACAATGTCGCACTGCACTTCAGACATGGTATATGGTATTTTCCCTTGCATTCTGGATACTTCAAATAACCACGGTTTTCCTGCCAGATATGCAAGTGATCCATCCCATCCTGTCCCACCTGACGCTGTGGAAGATCTGCTGTAGGGCCTGTCTTCTTCTTACTGTCAAGCTGTATTTGTATTTCATTGCTTGTCCTACCACTTTCTTGGATAAAGATTTCCCAGTTTTACAGAGGGCCCCTGCAACTTCGACCTTGAAATCAACAATGGGCATGTAGACCGTATTTCTTCTTCTCCATAGCAGCCAGATGTTCACACAATCCAAGTCAACTAGGTGAAAGAATAACTTCAGTTGCCATTTTTTCATCCTAGCATAGAATATAATAGATCGACAAAAGTTGAATTTTTACTCTATACTTCCAAGGCTGCAAGTTGTGCCATATGTGTCACAGACCTATTTTTCAATATTAGATGTATTCTAATTCACAAATATATAAACTTACATCTTTATAATTGTCCACAGATGTCCTTTTCCCTCTGCAAATAATATAAACATTAAAATCAACAGTTTTCTGTAACTGATACAACTGATAGTGTGGCCAAACTTGGACATAAACAGCTCGCAACACAAATCAAAGTTTTTCATACCACGCAGTCCCGTACTCTCTCAACAAATGGCACAGCTGCTCTTGGCTGCGTGCCATATCTGTCCCAACATGCAACAACAACAACAATCCAGCAATCACAGGCCCTGCAGACCACGCGCTACTTCCACAAGCTGCCTCCATTCCCTCCTGTTTTCCTCCAGGTTTCTTCAATCCCCAGGCTGCCAGGTCCTTCGCCAGGTCGTCCATCCAGCGCTGCCTTGGTCGTCCGATGGGGCGTTTGGTGTTTGGTTTGCCTTCAAGTGCCATCTTCACCTGTCTTCCTTTTGGCATACGGGCTACATGGATTCTCTTGCTCTTTATCTTCTGTCAAATATTTGGTTGTCGCATCAGAAGGGAGATTTCCTCATTCGTCCTCATCCTCCATTCTCCGTTATCTAAAATTGGTCCCCAAATCTTCCTCATTACTTTTCTTTCAAATATTAATAGTTTTTCCTTGTCCCATGTAGTCAGGCTCCATGAATCGTATATTACCGCTGGGAAAATCACCGTGTTATAGACTTTTATCTTAGTGTTCACAAACACTGATTTGGAGCCGAGTGTGTCTTTCAGGGAATGGATGCATTTTATTCCCACTGCTATTCTCTCCTTGATGTCCATTTCTATTTTGTTGTCTGTGGTAAACCAAGATCACAAGTACTTGAATAGGTGTACTCTGCTAAATCTCATGCCATTTGTCCCCAAAAATTCTTCTTCCTCTTGTCTTCTTCCTAATTGCATGAACTGTGTTTTATCTTGGTTTACTTTAAGCCCAACCTTCAGTGCACAGCTGTCCATTTGTTGGTACATTCCTTTCAACTCGTGCTTAGATTCACTTAGCAGGACTATGTCATCTGCATATGCGAGACAGCTGAAGTTGCCATTCATCTGTACTCCAGCCCACTCCTGTTGCCTACACTCTCTTATTACTTTCTCTAAGATGACATTGAACAAAACACACGAGAGGACGTCCTCTTTTCTGACCTATTTCTATCTCGAATGTTTCTGATGTAACTCCTCGGAAACGTACTGCTGCCGCCGGCCGCAGTGGCCGAGGGGACTGAGGCGCTCCAGTCACGGTCTGCGCGGCTACTACGGTCGGGGGTTCGAATCCCCCCTCGGGCATGGATATTTGTGCCGTCCTTGTTATTAGCTATTTCATAAGTAGTTTGTAAGTTTAGGGACTGATGACCCCGTAGTTAAGTCCCATAAGTTTAACAAACATTTGAACATTTGTACTGCTGCCTTTGACCCTTCCATACAGGTCTGCATCATTCTAACCAGCTTTTCAAGTATTCTGGGGTCACGCATTGCATTGTACAGGCTATTCCTGTGGATGCTGTCATATGCCCGTTGAAAATCCACCAACAGACTGTATATATGTTTGTCATATTCCCAGTGTTTTTCAAACAGTTGTCTTAGGGTGAAAATGTGGTCTATTGTTGATCGGTTTGGTCGAAAACCAACTTTGTATTCCTGTATGTTGTTCTCTGTGAATGGTTGAAATTTTCTGAGTATGATGTTAGACAGTACCTTATATGTTACATTCAACAGACTGATACCTCTATAGCTGCCACATCCCATTTTGCTCCCTTTCTTGTATATTGGGTATATTATAGTCAATTTGCATTCTTCTGGCAGCGTTTCTTTCTCCCATATCAAACTGGATCAGTTTATATATAATTAAGTGCAAGCTCTCACCCCCCCCCCTCCTTGATTAGTTCTGGCGTTATTCTGTCCTCCCCTGGGGATTTGTTGTTTCTGAGTCCTCTGACTGCGATCTTCATGTCTTATTCACTCACTACCCATTCTTCATCTTTTCTTCCATCCCAACATGCAGTTTGAAAATATATGCTCAGATACGAGTTTGACAAAGAGAAAAGTGGTATGTGCCATATCTGCCACAGTATGCAGTACAGGGTTAAAGTAGTTTGTAAGACTAGGGACGGATAACCGGAGCAGTTTGGTCCCTTAGGTCTACAAACATCTGATTTGAATCCAGGAACATATTACACCTCAGCTGGCCACCAAACTGCCCACACATGGACATTATTGGCCGTATCTTGGATGCCTGGCAACGTGCTGTCACCCGCTCGTACTCTCACAGCCCTGCACGGCGTCAGTTCCTTCAGACATCAGTCGAGCTCTCGGCAGTGGGCAGCTGCACCAGTTTCTACAGTGTGCAAGACGAGCTGAAGACAGGGCGCTGTCGCGGTGTTTATTAAACCCATTAGTCCCCACAATTATTAAGCTCGTATTTTCTACTTAAAAATAATTGTTTTGTAGTAGATCTACACAAATAACGTAGTTTCAATTTCAAATTTGATGGGCAATTAGGGGAAAAAAGTAAGTTTACAGATTTATGAATTTCTTATTTTTCGAACGGTTTTCATTTCTTTTTTAAACTATTAAAACAGTCAAAACAGTTCTGAGTCACAAGAAAAATTGTTATCACTATCATTCGTCCCTTACTCGTCCCGGCTATGAGGTTTTCTAAAATTTATGAAATGCTTCAAAAGAATCTGGATGAACTGGTATCTGACATTCGATTCTTGAACACCACGCATCTACGATACTTAGACTGTCCTTTGACGATGGTCTCTTCTGTCTTGTTCAAATGTTTGTAATTCTTATGGGACCAACCTACGTTGGTCATCAGTCCCTAGACTTAAACTACTTAAACTAAGTTAAACTAACCTAAGGACAACACACATACCAATGCCCGAGGGAGGATTCGAACCTCCGACGCGGGAGGCCGCTCGACCCGTAACGTAGAGCCCCAGACAGCTCGGCTACTCTGCGCGGCCTTCTGCCTTGCCTTGTAGCATCTAATGAAAGGAGTCGTGATAATGGACCAGGTTTTGCTCGTGCCGTGCCATGGGTATTCTGAATTTGAAGAACAACGTGCCTTCAAATTGAAGATACGGTAAATCATTTCCCAAACTCCGATATAACAGCCATCGCTGTACGCGACATGCGTGAATACTCCACGCAATCGGAGGGCACCACTATTTTTAATCATCATTTTTGTCCTGTACAGAGCAGTAAATTGATCATTTAGATCAATCCTCCCAGATGCAGATTACACTGTTTTACAGCATCAGGCATCTTTATTTGTTACACTCTTTCTGTTCTGCTGAATCTTTCAACACTTCGTAAAGGTTCTCAATGATCACAGTTGGATAGAACTGTCATCGCATTGTCATTCCATATCATTGCTGTAATCTGGTCACTGGATACTGAAACATATTTTACTATTTCTTGTTTTCCAAACACATTATTCGATGGAAAAATCAATTACTTTCAAAATCTGTTCTCTCTCATTGTTCGTGTACCACGTAGCTTTCTTCTACACAGTTCTTTCAGAAATGAAACTGACGTAAATAAATTGTCGAAGTAGATTTTCGTTCCACCTGGAATATTTTCATGCACAGCCGAAACAAACACTACATCTCCAATTTGGCACGGACCAGTTTCAGTTAAAAAAAAAAAAGTTAAAATGTTTGTATAGCTTATGGGACTTAACTACCGGGTCATCAGTTCCTAAACTTACAAACTACTTAAAAAAATAGCTAATACTAAGGACGGCACAAATATCCATACCCGAGGGGGGATTCGAACCCCCGACCGTAGTGGCCGTGCAGACCGTGACTGGAGCGCCTCAGTCCCCTCGACCTCCGCGGCCGGCCCAGTTTCAGTTATTTTAATATGTGTGCCACAGTAATGTTCTGCATTTGTAATGCAGTCATTAGAGTTTGTCAGTAACCACAGCTTCAAACCAAAGCTTATTTGTTTGCCTTTGGTAAACTGTTTCGCTCCATGCCGTGCACAATATGGTACTATACTCTCATCAATACACACTACTTTGTCAGAGGAAACTTGCTTGAAAGCATCATTCAGAAAGCTTAAAATAGTACCATTACTATATAAAACCCATCTTTATTTATGTTTGCGTTGTCATTCAAATCTATATATTGATATACATAGACAAACTTTTCATTGGCTTCTATTCACGATTCAAAAGGAACTTTAAAAAGAGAATACTAAACAGCAACAACCAAGATAATCTAAAAAAAAGGTTATTAGCAACTGGAGACAGTGAAGTTAGACACTGTTTCGCATTTCACTAACTGCTATATCTTCTAGATAGTTTATGATATCTGCATGAGTCGCTTATGTAGTTTATTAATGTGTGTGTTAGGTACATACTGTAGAATTTCTCATTTAGTGTACGTAAACGATAAAATCTGCTTCATAGTTTGTAAGTGGGGAAACAGTTTTCATTTATAATCAAAAGTGTCTAACATAATGTTGATTGATGGTTGGTTGATGGGTGGATGGGACCAAACAGCTAGGTCATCAGTCCCATGACCTTTGTAGCAGTGCAAATCGGGTTGTGGTCGGCTAAGACCGTAACGAGAGTAAAATAGAGGAACTAAAAGGGGGTTAAAATCAAGTAGAACAGGACTAAAACCAATAGAAAAAGCGGGATTCTGCTAGGAACGTCGCGACAAATTTAGAATCCCTCTTAATTAACGACAAGCAGATACAGGAGAACAGTGTATGAACCTAAATGAGAAGCCTAAAAATGTAAAAAAGGGAAAGAACGTGAATCAAAACCAACTTAAAAAGAGAAACGGAAGTCGTCATGGGGAGGGAAGGGGAGAGCTCCAAACCCTGCTGCTCGCAGGGAGGGCCACAAACCCACCCATCCTGTCCAAGCGTCAGGGATAAAATCTTATAGCTGAGAGTAACAACCGCTTTCACGGATAAGTCCAAGGACTGTCAGCCATCCGTGAATCATTCACCAAAACCGAGGGCAATGAGGGCGGAATTCCGTATTTGCCACGGAGCGCCAAGAGGAGTGGACATTCTACTAAGATATGAGCCACAGATTGTAGGGCCCTTCAACCACAATGTGGGGGAGGCTCATTAGGCAGACCATGGGTCAGCCTGGAGTGGCCGATGCGGACGCGGCAAAGGACAGGACAGTCTGTATTGTTTTTATGGTATACATACATATTAAGTAGCAAATCTATAGAAACAATACAGACAGTATTTATTTATTATTCACTTTTGCAGTTTATTATTGACGAAATTACTTTCTAAATAATTGACTATATCATACTCAAAACATACTTACCTGTACAAAGAGTGTTATATCTTTCGAATTAAGACGTTTGTAAATAACAGCAGCTGTAAAAGCACATGTTGGACGCTGGTAAAGTGTTGTTTATAGTACAGTTAGAACCCAACAGAAAAAGTGATGTGTTACTGTGACTTAAACAAAAGAAGACGCAAGAAATGGAAATTAACCACAAAAATCCGGCCATACAGTCGCAGTAAGTAGATCAGCAAATTTCACGGAATCTTACAAATACAAAACAGACCTAAGCAACGTGCAATTCGAGTTTTTAAAAATAATTTCCGTCTTCCCACCACAGAGCCAGCATCCAATATGACGCTTAAAATGTTATTGTAACATGATCCATCTGATGATGAACCTGAACAGGTTTGAAAACCGGTTCATGGAATAAATATCATTTCAAGTAAAAGTGACTGCAGCAGTTTTCTTAAATAATCTTTGTATCGTATTTCAAAATTCCTTCCTGTTTGTCCTATATAGTAGCATGACCAGCTGTTACACTTAAATTTGTATATGCCAGATTTTTGTAAAGGTGTGTTGGTTGATTTAGTGTTGTGAACTGTTTTGTTTTGTATTTTATTGTTTGTGTGTAAACGTATTTTGACATAGTGTGGTTTAAAGAGTTTTGCAAGTCGATATATGTTTTCGACAAAGGGCATTGAGATATATTTGGATTGTTCTGCTTCTGATGGTTGATAGGCACTGTATGGTTGGTTTGTAGTTTTTTATCCAATTTGTCAATTATGGTTGGGTCATAATCATTGTTGTAAAAGGTAAAGCAGTCAACAATCCGAAGATTGGTTTGAACACCACAGTGCTTTACTAGGCATGGTCCTGTTTGGAGGTGGTATGCCGTTGCCTTCCTCCGACCTTCGAACTGACTTACCCAGCCAGTTATAGGGGGACCTACAGTTTAACGTGGGTTCCGAACCAAGGTGCAACTCGGTAATTTTCACATGAGCAATACTGCCAGAGGTGAAAGAAGTGGAAAGTGACAGATAAAAATCCTAGGGAACTGGCGGGGATCGAACCGGCGACCTTTGGATTTGTAGTCTGGCACTCTACCACTGTGCAACCCAGGTAGGCTATAGTTTTTAGAATGTTAATTTCTTTTGTTTATGTAGCAGGTTCAACATTATTTATACGGTTCAATGCTGATTTAAAAGATGCAAGTTTGTGTTGTTGTGGATGGCAAGAGGCGTCCTTTATATATATATATATATATATATATATATATATATATATATATATATATATATATATATATATATATATATATATATATATTTCTTATTTATTTATTTATTTATTTTTTACCAGATCCTCGTAAAAATAAAGATGATAATGGAGGTTAACTGTTCGAGGAGAGGAAAAAAAAAGAAAAACCAAAATAGTTGTGTGGTGGTACGGCGAGTCGCCGGGGCCCTGTGGGCTGGCGACAGAGAACGACCGCGGTTTCCCTATCGAGGCAGTCCGGAGACTGTTGCTCCTCGGCGCAGCCACAGCGGGTGCTTCGGGGCTAGCTTGTGCTAAACGCGCGGCCGCGGTCCCCAGACCCCCACAGTACGCCCGCACCGCTATCGGAGTCACGGTCCTCTCCCACACAACGGCCTCCCAGTAGCCTGGATTACAGGAGTGCGCCACAGCTCCCGGCCGCCATAACCCCTCCTCTGACACCAACACCCTCAGGGCGACGAGTGCCGACTCTGTCAGCCAGTACTGTACTCATTTTAATTTACATCACCGAATTCGATGTGCTGAACAAAAGTAACTAATCAACTAAAAAACTAAATCGGAGTATAATAATAGTGTAATTAAAACAAAAAAGGAATTGGTAATTTCGTTAATAAATCGACCAAATAACGTATTTCAACACTAGAAGCTAATGGCGTGTCATCCTCTAAAAACTGATTTAATTTTACATTTCCCTTCCATTCGATGTTGCGCCTATCCGCCACCATATACAACACATTACCAAACATCCGTCGTGTTTCAGAGTTGCCGCGCTTACTTGCAGCGCACTGCTGGTAGATGGCGCGCGCGTCGCAAACGCTTATCCCTTCCCTTGGCGTTGCTTCGACCACACGACCTTGTAAAACATCTATCTGGCTGGCATCCTCTTAAAGCTTAATAGCTGCTTAGTGCTTAACCGTCCAGCACGTCATATTAGGAGCGGCATGTTGTGAAATATATACCACGGACATTGCGAGTAAAAGCAAATCCGTACGGAACAAATTAGCCACCTTCCAACAGGCGCTCCTACGAGAAGGCGCATGTTATAAAAATTCACATCAATATTTTTAAGCAAAAGCATGAAGAAATAAGTTGTGATAAATGTAAACCTGGGCTGAACGAACTATTAAAACTAGTCCAGAAATTAGTCCACATCCACTATCGCTACCCATTATAACAAAAACTGTATCTCTTATTTCCATTGATAACACCTTACGTTCAGTTTCATAACATTTCTCTGACGATTTGTTACTGAGTATGTTCTTCGCAAACAACTTTGTTACATCTTTAAATTTCAGTACCGCTAAGGAGCATTTGATAATTACTGTTCTGATTACATGCCACAATAAGCGGCGTAAAATGCTTTTGCATCACATTTTTCCAGGTATATACAATTTGCTAGGCAGTAGGCACGTACTGAAGCCATAAACAACAGCCTCAGAAGCTTATTTATTGCTGCTTTGAGCCTTACACAAGCATCCAATAATGTACTAATTGTGGGCAACTTTTGTTCTACCATCCCTCTTTCCCTTATTATTAAAACGCGTACAAACTAGAACAACTAATCTCAGCCCTAACCAGTTGCGTGCCCCTTCCATATATTTTACAGACCTTTTCGTAATCCACTGGAAAAAGTACAATCCCGAAACTACAATTATATTGAATGTTAAAGCTACAGAATAAAAAGTACGTTGTATCAAAATAAACTACTATTTATTTTGCTTAATTATTATGCTCAAAATGTTTTATTGCTGATAGATATATTTTAAAAGCAAACTGCTAAACAGCTCCTCAGCATTTTTGCAATTCTGCATCTAAGGTAAATAAGTAATTCACTTTTTTTTAAATAAAAATCAAATTCACAGACTTTTGTTTCCATTTTTCGCCCCGGCACTTCAACAAGAGCAAAACTCTCTGTGAATGCTAAAGTTCCTTTTATGAATGAGTCACTATTGCATAAATCTGATTAATCGTACTTGATAGCTATCAAGCCGCTTCACACAAAGCAAACTCCCAACACAATCACGGTGTGCCACCATGTTGTGTTGGCAGCCTATGGGCGCGAAATGGTGTTACCTATTTGTGACGAGCAGTTCTCTGGAGTTCTTCGAGTAACTTTCCATGAAATAAATCATCCACAGAGAGATATGCACTTCCTTCACATTGTCATGTGGTACTTCACTCAACTGATCCGTTATAAGCAAATTACGATAAACTTTAGTGGTCTTCTAATAATTTCACATACAATGAATCCTACAAAAAATCAACGCATTTAAACTATTCATGAAGACGTACTGAAGTACTGAGAACAATTCCCCAAAATAAGGGCAATACTTTATAATAAAGTACAGGCGACAACCCTGAACTTCCAGAACTCCCACAGATGTCACGGCTACGAAATCTGCAGCGGGCTCGCCTTCCAGCCGGTATTAACCATCGTGACCCCAATATACAATGAAGTCACCTGCAGCAATTCAAAAATAATAAAAGCAATGAGTGAACAAGCCTAGTTCACTTTTATTACACGTACATCTGCAGAGTGATTGCTAGAATAAATCTTGAAGCTGTTAACAGCGCGTTTGCAATTCAGAAAGGTAGCTGAGAAAGCTAACCAAGGAAACTAGAACCGTTTTGATCAGTACGCATCAACAATGAAATACATTTCAGCAGCGTCGCAATAGCGCCAGATTAAAACGTTGCTAAGGTCTGGCGGGTTAAATATTGAAGAAAGCAGTTCACGTCCACTACAAGTACGATTATATCAATTTAAGCTCTATCAGGTAACTTCGGTTTGGTTTCTGTTTTGAAGGGACCAAACTACAAAGGTCATCATTCCCTAAGTAACATTTGAGCCACTTATTCTGTCATACGTTCACTTATTTACTGTCTGGTTTATTATTATTGCATCTGTCACATTTAATTGGTGGACAAATTTTTACGATGGCCATATATACGAATTTGAGTGAAGGCGTCACATCTCCTTTCAATATGTGCTCGGGAAAATTGGATGTTCGATATTGTCCTGGCAGAATCAACCTCCAGACTATTGTAATACAATGTTTTTGATCTGTGGCGTATCCTGGATCGTGGTCTGATGGGGGCTGAGGTAAAAAAAAAAAAAAAAAAAAAAAAAGGGGGGGGGGGGGGTCTGCTGCACCTTTACTCATATTGGGGGGATTGATCCCTTTCTTTTTTCTCCCCCCCCCCCTTCTCTCTCTCTCTAGGGGTGGCTGCAGCAAGGTCTGGGAGGGGGGGGGGGCGGGCTCCAGGAGGGTCTTGGGGGGGGGGGGGCTGCAGCCTGACAGCACCCTTTCCAGTTTTGGTTGCTTACTGCAAAAGTATTCAGTTGGCTGGCTTGTTCGCCACGTACTTAATTCAACCACAGTTGAAACATTTCGTTTTTATGAATTCAGTCAGTTTGTACCAACTGTGTCAGTTGGCAACATAAGCTTCCAATAATGTACTAACTGCAGCCAACCTATCAGTTTATATTACGTCGTTCATCGTTGCCATATCATCAAATCGCAGACAATGTACAACAACTCATTGAACCCTAAGCAGTTGTATTCCTCTTTCATCTGTTGTCTAAAGTTATAAATTAATGGGACGATCAGGAGTGTCAACAGGACAAATGCAGAACTGTAGAAGAATGCATAACTAGGGGAAAGATAGATACTGCTTACACGAAAATAAAAGAGATATTTGGAGACAAGAAAAGCAGCTGTATGGATATCAAGAACTCAGATGGAAAACCAGTACTAAGCAAAGAGGGGAAGGCTGAACTGTGGAAGAAATATATAGAGGGCCTATACAAAAGAAATAAACTTGAAAGCAGTACTCTAGAAATGGAAGACGAAGTGGAGGAAGATGAGATAGGAGAAGAATTTGACAGAGCGCTGAAGGTCTTGAGTCGAAATAAGGCCACTGGGGTAGATGATATCCCGCCTGAACTGCTGAAGTCGTTAGGAGACCCAGTCATGAAAAAATTGTATCACCTGGTATGAAAGATGTATGGGACAGGGGAAATACCCTCCGACTTCAAGAAGAATGTTGTAATTCAAATTCCAAAGAAAGCAAGTGCAGACAAGTGTGAAAATTACGGAAATACCAGTTTAATAAGTCATGGGTGCAAAATACTAACACGAATTATTTACAGGCGAATGGAAATACTTGTGGAATCCAACCTCGGGGAAGATCAGTTTGGATTTAGGAGATATGTAGGAACACGGGAGGCAATACTCATATTACGACTTATCTTAGAAGATAGGAAAGGGAACTTACGTTTTTAGCGTTTGTCTATTTGGAGAAAGCTTATGACAATGTCGACTGAAATACACTCTTCCAAATTCTGAAGGTACCAGGGGTAAAATATAGGAAGCGAAGAGTTATATTCAACCCAGAGCCGGCGCAAGCCCAAGTGCCGCCCAGTGCGAGCTGCGAAGTTGCCGCCCCCCCCCCCTCCCCAGGCCGGTTTTTTTTTTCTTTCTTTTTTTTTTCAAACCATTGTGAAATTTTATTTAAAAAATTTGTAGGAAAAGTCAGCAATCAATCGCAATTTTTGTTTTTACTTTTCAGATCTATCTAGGTTTCGGCCACTGAGTGACCAGTTTCAAAGCTTTTAATATGTGTTAACACCTAAACCGTCATGTTGACAGTTACGTTCAGCACGACGGTATAGATGTAAACATAACTCAAAGCATTGAGAATAGCCACTCTGTGCCAGAAATCTATGACGATTTGGAAAATAAAAACAGTTGAAACGGCCAAAGCGTGGGGCGGAAGACAATGCAGAGAGGAAGAATAAGGAGATGGAGTAACATAATGATGCAATAAATACATACTCGGGTATCGATGGGTACTGATGCTAGTCGAAATATATTAACTCTCTGCACTGCGGTTATTCATTTCAAAGAACTGACACTCGCCATCTGTCGTAATTTGCATGTGTCAGTTCTGTCGTGTCTGATTATGGAATAAGGGATAACAAATTAGTCATCGCCATATCATGTCACTTTTCTGCGCTTTATTTTCATTCTAGCTGTTGGGGTGACGCTTGTTTATTTGCCGAGTTTCCAATTTTTTAAGTAATAGATCATATGAAAAATTCTAACTTATGAGTAACGTGTATGCGCAAAACTAATTGTAGGTTTTATGAAAAGCACTTACCTAACACGTCCCAATTTTCAAGAAATTCGGATGCACCAATTCTTCTGTTCTTGTGAAAGGCAACGAAAGTGCTTCTGACCAATCTTGACTCTTTCAGCCAACTATCGAAACGATTTCTGTAGTTTTCGTTGTAGAGAACGCAACAATACCTACTGTCTGGAAAGGCGAAGTGGTGACGCGGCAGTGCCAGGGATCTAGGTCGCGTGACGAGGTACAGCGAGGCTATGGTTAAACTAGCGCCCAAGAAGATGAAGCAAGAAGCTCACAAGAAGTATGTGACCGAAATGTATTATCATGCATTACGAACAATAAAAAGAAATACGAACTTTGCGAAAAGTGCACAACTTTTGTCAAACAGAAATGAGCTCCAAAGCTAGCAAGGAAACCCTTAGAAGCAATGTTCTGTCTATGGATTTTCGTTTTACAAGGTGTCAAAATTAATGTTTTGTTTCGCGCGGACGAGAAGGCATTGTTGCTAAAAGAACATACTTTCTCAGGTTTTCGTCAGAATCAAAGCGACCAGTAGTTTACTTAGACGAAACATTGATTCACACGCATTATACAGTAAAGAATTGTTGGCAAAGTCATAGTGTGCCAGTAGAATTGTCACACAAAAGTGATGTCAGAGTTTAATTGTGTTCATGCAGGAGGAGTCAGGTGTTTCAGGGCTCAAAAACCAAAACGTCCGACTATCACTCAGAAACGGATAGCAAACATTTTCAAAAATACGTCGGAACCCAACTTATGCCAGGCTTACTATCAATGTCTTTATCTCTTGTAATTACTCACAGCGTATTTACTCATTCGGAATACTTCTAGCCATTGTAGGTGTTGAACATGTTTGACTGTAGTGATGTTCAACAATTTTTTTCCATGCGCGGGAAGAATAAAACACTCAACTGTCATTGAAGGGCTTAGCAAAATTGCTTCAGGCTTAACATGTAACCGCAGTATCGAACACTGCATTCGAATTTCCAAATTAGATATCGTCTCCTGCAAAATTAGTTGTGAGTAAACGCACGGCGCGTAACACGCTGGCAGCGCTCCGCTCATAAGAATACTGGCGTGTGCGCCAGACTGCTTTCCTTCCGGCGTAAAGACGACGGCGCTGCCACAGTGGCGAGGAAGACATGAGCCCTCCTCCCTCCCCGTTTGCAACAGGGGCGGCCGGCATGTAGTCGAGGCGCCATGCCACAGTTCCCGAAGCCGCTCCCTCTGAGGTTTGGTTTCGAATCCCCTCTTGGGAATGAATGTTGAGTTTGTCCTACAGAAAAAAAGGGGGGGGCGGCAGATTTGCCGCCCCCCCCCCCCCCGGAAAGTGCCGCCCCGTGAGGCCGCAAGTTTCGCACGTGCCTTGCGCCGGCCCTGTGTCATCTACAAATACTTAAGTGATAAATGTTCCCATCTGTGAAGATATTCTAAAACTCAATATGTTACAAAATTTATTTTACAGCAGCTGTCCGATATTCGCCAGTGCAGAAGCCTGGGCCCTCTCAAGGGGCCCGGGGACTTTATCCCCCCTCTCCTCGGTCCTGGTGATGACACATCAACTGCTGTGTTCCGCTAACCACTCAGCCACACTCTTGGCCCTGTAAGTAACATACCGCCGTGAAGAGGTGTAGCTGGCCTGCAAGCAAGGTACAATCTTGTTAGCCGTCACGGTGCCTTGCAGCAGCATGGATGCCCATGTAAATGTTCCCCATAGCATAAAAAATTTCCGACCCTCAGTTCGGATTTCAAGGAGCATTCGCAACATCCCATCGCGTAGTTGACGAGATATAGCGTGAGCTAGAGCACTGTATAGTACAAGCAGAACAATCCGCCATTTTGAATCCCACGTTGAAGGCGCGCATTTAAACACTACGGAATACTTGTAATATGCTCTTAGACCATTAAATATACTTTCATAAGGTATTACAGAATAGTAAATTTCGTCTTACATTTGCCTGTAAGAGGTAAATAACTTAAAGTTAGCGATTGGATGGATATTTGGATATATGATACATTCACTTACATTGTACATTAAGGCATATGTTGCCGTTCTAAATATTTGTAAAATTCAGTTAAAATAGGTTACAATTATCGTATTTTCTGGTTTATAAATGATACATCCACATACGTTCACAGTAACTAAGAGTTGCATTCGAAAACAATTTCAGAATAATGTTAAATTGCAATTCTGTACTTCCTGTATTTCCACCTCTAATGTCTCGCGTATTTTACACACAACATATTTCACAGAAGATTTTATGATTATTATTTTTTTATCCAGACAATCTGTTCACGGCTTGGCTTAAGCCTACGTATTCCCGTGTTGAGTCACATTTAAACACTAAAGTAATGCGAAATAATATATTTTAGAAACCACTAGCTGGGTAATGATAGCTGCACGTATGCATAACTGAAAATAAATAAAATAAAATAAAATTTAAAAAAATAAAAGAGAGAGATTTTGTTTTTAACGTTACACAGCTGGTTGCTCGATTTTGGCGTCCATACTTGGCGTCTGAAATCTACCAGCCATCTTTAGCGCCGACCTATGTTTGAAGGAAACCGATAAAACTTGTATTAAAAAAAAAAAAAAAAAAAATGTTCAAATGTTTGTAAAGCTTATGGACTTAACTATGGGGTCATCAGTCCCTGAACTTACAAACTATTTATGAACTACTTACGAACTAGGACGGCACAAATATCCATGCCCGAGGGGGGATTCGAACCCCCGACCGTAGTGGCCGTGCAGACCGTGACTGGAGCGCGTTAGTCCCCTCGGCCACCCCGGCCGGCAACTTGTATTCATTTGAGCAGTTTGGACCTGCAGAACCAACCATTTCATACTGTGAAAAAATAAAATCACATTCGCTGATTCACTTCGCTACACTACACGGATTGGGATTCAAAATGGCGGATTGTTCAGCTCGGTATATCTAGCGCTTTAGCGTGAGCTATGACGTCAGGATGCGCAGTGGTGCTGCGTCGGTTGGGCAGCGTTCGTTTCACACTGGCATTTGTAATCGTGGCGTCATAGGTTCGTTCGAAGAGTTGCCAGAAAGCTACTTGGAGAGCCAGCAAACAGGCGCTACTACGCATGCGCCGCAATGATGACGTCATGTGTCCGTGCTTGGTGTTTGGGCTCTTTGAACACCTATCGTGTTTTATTTAGCCTTTTTGCCACCTTCGGTAGTGTAGCGTGAAAAGACAGCAGAAAGAACAGTAACGGCGCTAATGTTATTTACATCACATTTGATTTGTTTATTCACCACTTATCTTTTACAAAATTTTACGAAACGTGTTTAGCAAGATAATTGAATGAAAGATACACTTACAGAAAAATATATACAATATAGCACAGTATTGGCCTCCTGCTTACAAAGGAAAGTTTTTCCTACTTTTTCTCAAATTTTATTTTCTTTAAATATTTTCGCCATATGATATTTTTTGTAAGGAGAAACATTCTGACAACTTATTGTACAATATTGTCCTGAGTTCTCAATTTGTGTTTTCTTATCAGGTCCAAGTGCTTCCAAATTCGTGTATTATGGTTATTATAGAGCTGTTTCTCCCACACAGGGAATTTTGTGGTGTAGAAATTCTACATTGGTTGTTAATAGAGTTTAGCAAGAACCACAGCGAGAGATTTAAACAGAAACAGCAATTGCTGGGAGACAGGGTGGCTTATTTGAAAGCATTCACTGCAGTGCAATGCGAGAACAGATGTAGATGACTGTTAAGGGCATACAAAACATCACTAATAAGTCCTATTTTTGAGAGAACAACTTTCACTTTATGCTGTCTCGCCGTGATAAACGCTCAACGAGGTCAACAAATGCCTCAGACCGGGATAAACACTGTCACCCATAATATAAAAACCTTGGCACTTTTCTTCAGTGGTTTCCACAGTGTACTCGCTCTGAATATTCTGATCTCGTGGACCGATCGAGAAGAGGTCTCTAATGCGTCTCTTGCGGAAACCATCTGCAAGTGAACGGGAAAAAAATTCTGTATCTTCTTTGGGCCTATTTATTATGCCATGGGTCCCATCTATTGCACCTGGCATTCCTTTATTGCGCAAATGGGATTCCATGTCATCTCTTTCCTCTTTATAACGTCCACTCCTTGGCTATTAATAAATTTCGCATTTTTTTTTTTTTTTTTTTTTTTTTTTTTTTTTTTTTTTTTTTTTTTTTCCCCAAACAAAACGAGCCGACAAAGGTTGAACATGGCTGTTACATTACAGAAACCTGCAGCTTCATGGCCAGCAAACGACAAAAAGAATCAGATTATTCTGTAATAGGAGTATCTCCCCCATTCCCGCGTCCTGGTACTTAAAAGAAACCAAATTTCTAAATTATTCTGCCAGAAGCCACCGCAAATTCCATGCTGAGAAACGTGGCACAAAGTTAAAAAAAAAAAAGGAAATAAATTCTGATTTTATTTTGGCGCAACAACATTGCGTAGAAATCGACGTCACTGGATACGAAATCTGAATTTTGAATTCTGTCATCTTCTACAGGTGATATTATAAGAATAAATAAGACCGTACAATTACAGAAGAAACACACGGTAGATATATGTGCACATCTAAAATAACTTCCATTTTGAACAAGGGAGCGTCGTGTATCCCCACAAGTAAAACGAGAGCCACGCGCATGCGCGAATCTGGCAGCCAGAAAAATTTCATCGGGCAGCATCTGGCTACTTGGCGCTGCTTGCAAGCAACTCTTCGAACAGCTGGCGCCACACGTCAAATAGCCAGATTCGGAGCCAGGAGCTCTTCGAACGCGAACTTTCGTACTACGTATGCGCGGTAGCCAGAAAGCAACTCTTCGAACGAAGCCATTGTGACGTAAGGAGGCTGTTACTGGTGGGCTTTCGACTATCGACTTTTGCGAGCGCGTTTGAGTGACTCAGTGTCGACTGCAGGAATTCGGATATTCATTCTTTTTGTCGTGTGTGTGCCATTGTGTGATCATTTGTACTGAGCGGGAAGTAGATGCTTATAAAAAGCTATTTCAGGCAACATTACAGTAATACTGACAGAATCTTGCTCTATAAGGCAGAGAAATGGCGTGCATAGTTATAGCACTAAATATAAATGAAGTATATGCTCACAGGTTTAAGGCCAATTCACACTGTCCGTCACGTCACGTCACCGTCCGTCAGAACAATGCGCAATGTATTTCTAATGGCGGCATTCACACTGTCCGTCACCGTACCGTCACGTCACGTCAACGTCCGTCAAGCTTTCTCGAGAAGAATGTTTTGACGGAACGGCCGTCTGCTAACATCGGAAGTTAACCTATTTTCGACACGCGAATTACATGTTGCAGACTACGAGTGCACTGTATATATGAAAATGTGTCTTATTCATCTTTATTTTGTTGTTATACTTCGTTTTAGGGGTAAATCTCAAATGTTTCATGACGACTTAAATATTTTTGTCAATTGAGTGTCCCCCTAAAATCGAGTTGTTTACGATGGTACTAACAATGTCAGCGGGCAAATCGTAATGGATAATGTAAACAGGCGCTATCCATGCTCTTATAAGTATTGTTTGACGTTTTCATATGTTTATTTTTTCGATTGAAAATAGATGTCGATGTTTTGAAATGTTGTTTCAGTTCCCAGTAAATTGGCCAAAAACATACGTAGTAAGGTTTTCTTTGGCCGTCAATAACATTTAGCATTGTTGTTCCCTCGATTCTAATGTTAAACTATGACTTTCTACATAACAAATTGCCACTCATAACCTTACTTTCAACATCGCGTACTGAGATGGGCGAAATGACGTGACGGACAGTGTGAATACAACTTGACGTGACGGTGCCGTGACGTGACGTTGACGTGACGGACAGTGTGAATGGCCTTTATGGTGAAGAAAATCACAGTACTTTTAAATAGAGTGTGATAGAACTTAACCACCTCCGCAGCTGGAAAAAAAAAAAAAAAAGAATATACAGCATGCACTAACAGAAAAATGTCACGTCAATTTGTATTCACACTGTCCGTCACGTCAATTCGCCTATCCCAAATCCCAATACGCGATGGTGAAAGTGAAGTTATAGAGTTGCGATCTGTTACATAGAAAGTCAAAGTTTAATACTGGAATTGAGGGAACAACAACACTATGTGTTATCGATGGCCAAAGAAAACTTTACATGTATGTTTTTTGCCAACTTAGTGTGGTTAGTAGAGGGACTTGGAAAAACATTTCAAAACATATGTATTTTCAAGCAAAAAAATAAACATATGAACATGTCAAACAATATAAGAGCATAAATAGAGCCTGTTTACTTTATGCATTACGATTTGCCCACTGAGATTGTTAATACCGTCGAAAACACTGAATTTTTGTCTTTCATTATGCCGACTTTTTCATACAAAATGTTATTTAATGACAAATACGTCATCAAAATACAATGTTATTCAGATAAAAAGTTTGCTTCAGTCTTTTCTGTTACAATATTACGAAACGTAAATCATTTTTCGGTTTCAGATATCCGTCCTCGCTTTTAGGAGGACACAGAATTGAGAAAAATATATAAGTCTTTATGAAACATTTGGAATTTACCGCTAAAACAAAGTAAACAATTAAATAAACATTAATAAGACACATTTGAACATAAACCCTGTAATCATCGACTACAACATGAAAATCGCGTGACGAAAATAGGTTAACTTCCAATGTTAGCAGACAACTGTTCCGACAAAATATTTTTATCGAGAAAGCTTAACGTGATGTAACGATGCGGTGTCGTACAGTGTGAATGCCGCCATTAGAAATGCATTGTGGAACTTTCTGACGTACAGTGAATTGGCCTTAAGAAGTTCTCGTTACTACTGGTTCCCATATACTCAAACAGTTTCAATCTCGATGCTGTAGCGATCGACAGATCGATAGCCGCATTGACAGCACTGATACGTCACGATTGCAAATGCCAGTGTGAAACGAACGCTGCCCGCGTCGGTTTTGTGTAGTGGGGGAAGGTGCGGGAGCATACACCTGCAGTGACCGCCGCGCCGCCGCACAGTTCGCTTCGCACGCTTCACTATAGACCGAACACATCCAGTCGTCTGTTGCTGCGTTAGTGCTGAAGAATAACAGCAGCAGAAAAATCCCCCATAGTCAGAGCCATGGAATTGTATATAGCGTATACAAATGCATGAAGAATGAAGACGATTTGAGCCATCCAATTAATTTAAAAAGTGTTCAGTCGCGTGTTGCTGCAGCTACAGGTGTCTCAGTAAGTAGTTTGAAACGCATTGTGAGTGAAAAGTATTAGGGTTGACCAGCAAGAAGGGACATTTACAACGCCGAATAACAAACGTTCCAGGCAAAAGGTGAAAACTGAAATGGATGATTTCGGCAAATGCGGCTTACAATTTTCCTGAAACGAACGGAAAACGGCCAACAGTGAGAACATTGCTTCCAGTCTTAAGCGAAAAGGTAAATTTTTCGGTCAGTAGCTGAGCGCTACGTTAAATAATTACCGATTTGGGAGTTAGATGGAGGAAACGGAAGTTGTTAACTGAAAAGGAAGACATACGCGAAAAACGATTACAGTTTTTACGGGCTGTACAAAATTACAGAAATAGTGAGAGGCCTATTACTGTATATATATCGACGAGACTTACGTGCATTCGTCACATACCACCCGCCATTCTTCGAGTGATGATAAAAACAAAGTTTTACTTGCACCAGTCTCTAAGGGAAAGCGAGCTATCATTGTGCATGCTGGTGGCGAAGATGGATTCATACCAAATGCATTACTGATTTTTAAGTAAGGAACAAACTCATCTGATTATCACAATGACATCAACTTCGAAAATTTCGAAAAATGACTGAAAAATAAATTAATCTCTAACCTCCCGCCGAATACATTGTTAGTGATCATAATGTAAAACTTAATCCCTCTCCAACTTCTTCTCGGAAAGAGGAAATGGTTAACTGCATTTCGCACAGAAGGAAGGAATGTACAAAGCATAACTGTACCGTCTCATTAAATGCAATAAAGAAAGGTTTCAAATGTTCAAAATTGAACTGCTACTCGCCGAACATGGTCATTCAGTGCTTAGACTACCCATATTTAGACGCAATTGAACTCATATGTGCTACAGTGAAAGAAATTTTACGAAAGAAGAATGTTACGTTCACTCTAGATGATGCAATTAAAAGCGTGGAAGAAAAGTTTCACAGGAAATAGGTAAAGACGAGTGGGCTTCACGTTGCAGTCACGTGCGTAAATGCGAAGAGGAGTATCTCAGAATTGAGCAAAGCCTTGACACGATGACAGAACGATTGGTCTTTAATTTAGAACACAACAGCAGCAAAACAGTGTAGCGACAATGATGAAGGAAGTGGCGTAGAAGGCACCGACACCGAGGTCAGCAGTAGCAGCAGCAGCAGCGACACCGACTGAGTGGCATCCAGCCCCTCTAGAACTACGTCACAGGAACGTGTCACTTGACGGTCTAAATGCAGGGCCGGTACAAGCTTAACTGCCGCCCCGTTTTCAGTTCAGAAAACGGTGGACAGCATATTGAACATGTTTTGCGACAGTCACACGGAAATTAAAAATCTAATTTCATTTTGACTTATGCTTTTTATGTGGTTTTTGGCCTCAGGACAATTAAAAACCAATTTTTCCCATCCGATGTGATATGACCTTGCCGTGGTGGATGGGCTTCCGTAACTAACAGTATCACACCCGTACACCCATGCATACTGTTTAGTACAGTTTGTTTAACGTCTAACTTACACCTTAGGTATTGTATGATGCATTTGTCATTTGTGATCGACCACTGTCGTACACCGCACGGCAGTGCATAGTATTAACATGTTCGTAAACGCCGCGTGAGAATTCGCTATTCTTCAGGGCCTATTGATCATAGAGTTAAGGGGTAAAGTGCTCTGAATAGCCAATGGAAAGCTGATCTGAAATTTAAAATCAAAATTTTTATTTATAAAATTTATTTCTAGCAGTCAACAATTTACAAAATCCCGACATTCTGCATTTTTTCTAGATATTTTATTTAATTTTTCCATAGTAGGACGGCGATCTTCTCACTTTAGGTAAAGTATTAAACTGCAAAGATCGGAATTAAGTAATTCATTTTTAACGACCGGTCTGGTCAAATTTCAGCGGAATTCTTGATCCAAATTCTTGCATACTTCCGTGTGTGTGATTTCATGCTGAGAACACTGCTTGCTGAAATGAATGTGGAGCCGCAATGTCGTTAGCTTCTTTTTTAGTGCCAGCAGCGTAGGGCGTCCCTTAGTGCCTGGCGTGGCACGATTTGGAAATAATAATAATAATGAAATCGTGCCCGCCAGAGTTCCGCTGAAATTTGACCAGATGTTGGTACCCTAAGTGCAACGAAACCGGTCGTCAAAAAATGAATTACTTAATTGCGAACTTGGCAGTTTAATACTTTAAAAATATTTTACTCTTCGAATCTGATAAGTCTTATTGTACTGTACATACAAAGTCTTCCATATTTCATCAATGTCAGTTATTGCCTACTAGAGGACTCTTGCCAATACTTCGCACCGTTAGTGGAATGACAAAACAGTAGTGAAAAATGGAAGTTAAATGTTCACGCAAGGCTTTCTTAAAAAACAATCGATGCAAGTTTTTAAAAGCGTTGAGTGTTGTTAGGTCAAAAAGAACTGCGTACCTTATTTAATACCGAAGATACCGTAAAACAAACCGATTAAAATATTCAATGCAAGGACAGAAGGAAACTGCGTTTGAATAAAAATAAAAGATGAAGAGACTTTGGTTGATTCTGATACTTGATGACAAATCTGCGAATGAATACTATTCGTTTGAAACAAACATGAACACTACGGTCGGGGGTTCGAATCCCCCTTCGGGCATGGATATTTGTGCCGTCCTAGTTCGTAAGTAGTTCATAAGTAGTTTGTAAGTTTAGGGACTGATGACCCCGTAGTTAAGTCCCATAAGCTTAACAAACATTTGAACATTTTTTGAACAAAAATGAAGGAAATCGGCCTGGTAGTTTGGTCTGCCCGACTGTCTTTAGTTTTCGTAGATTCTTTTAATGTATAAGATAATAGCGAGTTAGAACAAATTGTGGCGCTCCTCTTTTTCCAAGTTCATGATAAGCAATGAAGTTGCGTCCACTCTTGACTCGATCGGACAATTGCCTATACGATTTGTGTATTTTTCCAATCTAAAGAGCGTAACAATGGCTAGAATGGTTCTTCTAAAAAAAGGCAAGAATTGGAAAAATAGCTTTCATAGCCAGCGACCACATGAACCCCGCAATGGATACTCTCAAAACAAACAAATGAGTTGTGACGAAATTACCGTCGGCTTCCTTCTCACCAGGGTTACGATATTCAGAGCGCCCGATTCTCGTTTGAACACAACAAAACGTCGTATTTTGCTTAAAATTCTCGTACGTTTTAAAAATATCGTCTTTGTGGCGTATTATAGATTACATTTGTTTTCCAGAAATGTGAGAACGAGCGAGCACTGTTATTCTGTGCTCCCTGGTGAGAACATTGTTTGAGCGCGTTGAGATTGGGTAGGTCGCTCTATTTCTGAAATTTCACCCTTGCAACAGCAACTCGGGCGACCAACCAGGTTGGGGTAGGGAGTACATTCTGCCCAACCAGAAAAAATTCGAAAAAAGTCATAGAAAATTTTGTCAATCTTTGTCGATTATCCTTAACAACAACCTTTTTAAAAATTATCAATATATATTTTTGTACACACTCGTAGAACTTTGGATTATGTGCATTACCGAGAAGGGAGCACATTACGATCAACATAAAACATTTTAAAGATACATTTTTTATTAATTGTTGTTGACATTTTCTTTCAGTATACTTTTTAAAGAGATACTGATACGTAAATACGATCGTGAACCTAAAAATATAGAAACTATATTATTCCCTGGGAAGATCGCATTTAGTAAACAAATATAAAATTTTGTAGTGCGTTTATTCAAAAAATTAAAAACATTTTTGCAGTCTGGTGAAAGACTTCATTAATAACAATAGATATTTTATCACAATTTCAGAAAGTGGGCCCACCACCCCTCCTACACGTTCCTTGGTATTGGCGAATGGAGGGAAAAAACAGAGTGAATCGTTATTACGGACATGGTTTGAAGCTTTGTTCTCGACTTCAGTTGGCCACTCGGTGCTTAGTCAGTCTCTCTGGCTCAATCTGATGACTGGCAAGAGACGAGTATTGTCCATAATCAGTCTGTGTAGTCGCTTTGGCTGCAAGACTGTGTTAGCTGGCGGGCGCAGTGGCTCAGCGCGCCCGGCCAGGCAGCTAAACGCTCTCTGTAATAAAAAAAAAGCTGAGCCCAAGATTCAGCGAACAATCAAGAACGAACCGAAACGACGACCGCAAAGCATGACTTATAAGAAGGGGGGGGGGGGGAAGTGGTCTAAAGCGCCTACCTAGTAAGTAGGAGGATTCGGGTTTGAATCCCGGCCACAGCACAAATTTAATTCAATGCCGCTCCTTATGTTTTACGACCAGTTTCGAAGTAATGTTTCAACCAATCCTGAAGAGACTGACGGAGAGTTAGAAAGCTGAAGAAAAACTGGACTGATGTATTATGCCAAAATGTTGTACTTTCTTTATTAATAAAAATGGAAAAGCTGGTAGAAGCTGACCTCGGGGAAGATCAGTTTGGATTCAGGTGGAATATAGGAACCCGGGAGGCAATACTCACTTTACGTCTTATCTTAGAAGATAGATTAAGGAAAGGCAAACCTACATTTTTAGCTTTTGTAGATTTGGAGAAAGCATTTGACAATGTTGACTGGAATACACTCTTTCAAATTCTGAAGTCAGCAGGGGTAAAATATAGGGAAAGGAGAGTTATTTACAACTTGTACAAAAGCCAGACCGCAGTTATTAGACTCGAAGGGCATGAAAGGGAAGCATCAGTTGGGAAGGGAGTAAGATAGGGTTGTAGCCTTTCTCCGATGTTATTCAATTTGTACGTAGAGCAGGCGGTGAAGGAAAGCAAGGAAAAATTTGGAATAGGGATTAAAGTACAAGGGGAAGAAATAAAAACATTGCGTTTTGCTGATGACATTGTAATTCTGTCAGAGACAGCAAAGGACCTGGAAGAGCAGTTGAATGGAATGGACAGTGTGTTGAAGAGAGCATATAAAATGAACATTAACAAGAGCAAAACAAAAATAATGGAATGCGGTCTTAGAAAATCGGGCGATGCTGAAGGAATTAGATTAGGTAACGAAACAATGAAGGTGGTAGATGAGTTTTGTTACTTGGGTAGTAAAATAACATGTGATGGTCGCAGTACAGAGGATATAAAATGCAGAATGGCAATGGGAAGAAAAGCATTTTTGAAAAAGAGAAATTTGCTAACATCGAATATTAATTTAAGTGTAAGGAAGTCTTTTCTGAAGGCATTTGTGTGGAGTGTTGCCTTGTACGGGAGTGAAACATGGACGATAAGCAGTGCGGACAGGAAGAGAATAGAGGCTTTTGAAATGTGGTGTTACAGAAGAATGCTGAAGATTAAGTGGGTAGATCGCATAACCAATGAAGAAGTACTGAACAGAATTGGTGAGAAAAGGAATTTTTGGCATACCCTGGTTAAACGAAGGGTTCGCTTGGTAGGACACATTCTTAGACATCGGGGAATCGTAAATTTAACATTAGAGGGAAGTGTGTGGGGGAAAAATCGCAGAGGGAGACCAAGAGACGCGTATAGTAAGCAGATTCAAGTGGATGTGGGTTGTCGTTCTTATGAGGAGATGAAAAGGCTTGCTTAGGATAGAGTAGGGTGGAGAGCTGCATCAAACCAGCTCCGGACTGAAGACCATAACAACAACAAATGTTTTCCTACTGAAATGTGGTTAATTATGGAGGAAATGGTCCTACAAAGACTTTTTCATTCACTTTGGAGCAAAAAGAAGGCAGCTCCAAAATTCAAAACTCCATTATTGCACTTATCTTCGTGCATGCATATGTTTGTATTCTGGTCAGATACCTTCAGTTCACCGGGTGTAAACAGATCCAAGACGCCTGCGATGTCACTGTACGTGGCGTCAGAGTCCCCCCTCCCTCTCCCCCTCCCACCTGCAGGAATTGGGTGGCATGCACACAGATGTGGTGCCAATTCCTTCCTCTCTGACCTGCCAACGCCTCGTTGCTCATTGCTCATGTCAAGAAGCGACGCTGCTGTTACCCCTGCCAAAACTCGACATACTGGCGGCCGTAATGTACTGGCTGTTCGGTGTAATTATACAGTGAAAATCGATGAAGCTGATAATATAATTTTAATTAAAATAGCTGTGCGACGCTATGGGCCGTTTTGTGTATTCATACATCTAATATATAAAGCAGAGTTACGTATATGTGTACGTGTTGCATACAAATCTACAGTTTTGATCCAATCTTTCTCAAATTTTATACAAGTAAGCTTCAAATCCATGAGAACGGTCGCCGTAAGTGTAAGAATCACGTACGATACATAGTTGACAAGATTTGACGTCATAAACAATGAGATGCGCTAAAAACTGCTGCATTTTGCGACAATGCTGCTCATTTTCTCGTAAACCATTGGACCGATTTCAACCAAATTTGGTACACACATTCCTTACCGTGAGGTAACAATTGCTGCATGTTTAAGACTAACAAATGGCACATAGTTCAAAAGATATTACGTCATAACCAATAGAAATAGCAAAAAAATGCAATATAATGCGGCGAGACTTTCGAAATACACTGTATGAGAATGACGGTATTTAGCGACTTGCAAAAAACTTTAAACATAATTTCAAACCTTTATTAAACTTTTTCTCGCTGGCAACCATAGTAAAATGATGAAAGGAAAATAGTTTCTCGCTTACTACTTTTCCGCTGTTTATGGAGTAAAACTACGGCTCTCGGTATGACGTTACAATTTATAATTTGTACACTACAAATTGCAGCCGCATAAAGTTTTACATATGGTATACATACATATAGTTGAATGTACCTTCTAAATTGTGTCACAGTACGACACGGTAGTTCATGAGATAAGACCACATAAACAGTAACGTTCCGCTGTTCATGGACTAAAGCTACGGCATTCAGTATGACGTTAAAATTTTTAATTTCTACACTAAAAATCGCAGCCGCAGGAAATTTTACAGACAGTATAGACGCATATAGTTGAGTGTACCTTCTAAATTGTATCACAGTGCGACACATAGTTCATGGGATATGAGCACATAAACAGTTAGTTCATGGAAAACCGCCCCATCATGCACCAAGGTTTAATATATTACTTCTTTACTACTAATTGTGTTCCCAAGAGATTTTAGACATTCAGCCCTTATAAATATATATCTAGAAATGACAGGTATAAGTAAATAAATACCCGAGCAGCGCCGGGTTTTCAGCTAGTTACACTGTATAAAAGAACATACATTTATGTATGGTAGTCGATGAGTTACTCGACTTAGGAATGCTGTAGTATTTGGGACGCTAAACTGAGAGGGACACCCCTGTAGAAAAATAAATAAAAATATTTATTTATTTATTTTATTTTTATGTTTTTAAGTGTACCCTGGATGTAACATAAGTAGTAACGAGAAGACAGCGTGTGTCCTTGATCTCGTGCTCCCGGATTCGATTCCCAACCATAAGCTTACCGACTTCTGAACTCTGAATTGAAATGTTCAAATGTTTGTAAATCTATTGCACCAAATTGCTAAGGCCATCAGTCCCTACGCTTACAAACTACCGTACTTTAACTTGCACTAAGGATGATGGAGGGAGGACACCACCCTCCGGCGGGAACGGCCGCCTTAGACCACTCGGCTATTCCGCGCGGCGAACTCTGAATTTCGGAAGAAAATCTACAATTTAAGAATCAGTTTTCAATGTCAGTCGTGAATGTGTCTCCCACACAATTTTGTTCTCGCGAGCGACCTATTTAGCGGATTCACTCTCCAGAGGCAATATTTCGCATAATTATTGCCCGAATTTAAAAATGTAATTTTCTTTCCATTTTCAGAGTTGTCCAACAATACACTGCATAATTTATCAGATCAGTTCGTATTTTTATAGCTTGTATTATTTTCAACCCCGTGATTACTTGCTATGATCTCTTCAGTCTTCAGAAGACATCTTCTTCAGTAACGATTTATTTTTTACTCATTTTATTTATTTATTTTAAGAAGATGTGAGGGCAACTCTTTCTTTCCTGTGTTTCAAATTAAGATGATGTTTGGAAAAATTCGCCTATGTATTGACTGCACCGATTCCCTCGAACTTGATTGAAAAAGTGTGACAGCAATCTTTACATTAAGTGCTGATCTTATTACCTCCATTTGTTGTAAATACAGCAACACCGATGACTTGATGTTGACGCAGCGATTCGTTTCCCTTCTCCCTCCGTCTTCAATACTGCCGGTACACAAAACACTATATATTTTTTCCGCACACTGCCATGCTTGGCATATAATCGATGAAACACTCGTATTTCATGAAGTACAATACAATAACACGAATAAAATAATAAGGTTATGGCACATAATTTCGGAGATGTAATTTATCTCAAGAGCCTCACAATTCCAGGAGAATTCGGGACATTCAGGGAGAGTTGGCTGGCCGTGTTGTGTACTTCGTATGCTCTGTGTTTAGGGTATATTACCGTTGATATTACACGGAGCGTATTTGGTCGCTAGTCGCTGGCGTCTGTTGTCGCTCGGCGTATAGCGAATGAATACGCTGACGCAATGACACGCAGCGACAACAGTTCTGTTTCCCGCCAAACAAAATATGAAGTGGAATTGTAATCAAATTTCTGGACACTTATCAAAGTTTTCCAGTATTATAGAACATTAAAAATGATTATTTAAATACTAAACTTAAAGACACTCAATTTAACCAACTGTTTGACGAATGACGAATTGAACACTGAAGATCTCTTGGGGGATATGGATACCAAACACCTGAAAATAAAAATCAAAACAATAAAATATCTTCATTATATTTCTGTAGGCAGAAGGATCTCCACACAATAATTCTCTCAAAAGATTTGCAGCAGTACTATACTTATCCCTCCCCCCAATTCACCTTCTTATCCATTTTCTTTTATTTTTGCCTTCTTTTCCGTTTTGATTTTTGTAGATTGTTCTTTTAAGACTGTTGCGAGAAACACAATACTAGCATTTATTACTTCCTTCGACATTTTGACGCGACTGGTGGCTACTTTATACGCTCCTGTGTATGACACGGGGCGACCAAAATTTGCGAGCAACCAAAAACACCAGCGTCTAAAGTAGCCCACCCTTCAACTTTAGACGCTCGCGTTTCGAAACAGCGACTTTGTTCGTTGTCCTTGTTTACACGGAGTGAATTTAGAAGCTGCGTCCAAATTCGCCAGCGACTAGCGACCAAATACGCTCCGTGTAGTATACCCTTTTATGGTTCGCATCGTTTTAAGCACTTTGTCACGTCTTCGTCACAAAGACTTACAAGTCGTCGAGTGACGTCAAACAAAAACGCCAGTAACCGAACAACACCGTATTCGGATCTCCCAGCCAAGAACGAAATATGTCCCTTTACTAGGCCTACCAAAAACAGCCCACACTCACTAACTTTACCTTTATTGTTAAGTCTTACGAAGATAACAAATAACGACAAACGAGGGTGGGAGGGGAGGGGCACCAAATAATAGCCCTTTGTCTAGAAAATTGAGGGGAGTGGGAGGCTGGTTGGGGGAGGGAGGATGTTAATATGCTTGTGTGCAGAAATTTTCACTAACCAGCCCTGCTCGGACACACCAATAAATAAATAAAAACGCAAAAGTTGTAGTCACGTATTTACATTGCTGATGCGAACTGGATTTTGCATTCTTGAAGCATATGAAAGCCTTATAAGCGTGGCAAGAGGCACGCCGTTCTTCATTATCATCAATCCGACGTGCAACCACAGCTTGTGGGTAGCATATCGCTGCAAATCTGACGCATGAACCGTATTTTGTTCGATATGTTGTGTTTTGTATGTGTGCACAGTGAATTTAAAAATGGCAGATACCGTACACCTCAGTGCTGAATGAACAATTCATTGCCGGATCTACTGAAATTTATAAGAGTCACAAAAGTTTGTAGATAATGCAGTACAACTTGTTCCAAATGTGGAATACATAGATGCGCAGTTGTCTGCTCATAAATGTACCTTCCCGGGCCCAGTGGTGTAGCGAGCGTAACTGGCGCCACCGTTACTCTGCGCCCACTTTATTGGTGCCGACCCCCCCCCCCCCCCCCACCCATCACGCAGTTTCAACCCAAGGTTTCAACCATTCAAAATCCCATGGTACAACATTATACTTCACTGACGCCCTCTCCTGCCGGAAATACACATAATAATACAATATATCGAATCTGACAATGCTAAAGTGAGTGATGTCATTGCTGTGCCAAGTGACGGGTGGCGAATGAAAGCGTACCTGAGACGGAAACAATACCACAAAATAAGATAGCGACATGGAAAGACAATGGAAGGTGTTACTTACTACACAGAGAGTAGCGTGGAAACTGGAAAGGAATATTGAACCTCTTTAAAAGTCCTCAGTGCTCCTTCTTGGCTGAGTACTGGCTCCCGTGCGCTTTAAGTCAGCAGAACACGGAATCAGCACTTACAATGCTAAACACCACACAGTGCAACAGTGGCGTATAGGCAGGCTATGGTCCCGCTGTGGGCAGTGATGCCAACGTGTAGATACTTGAAACTTCTCAATTCTTTTTTTTTAAAAAAAAAAAAAAAAAAAAAAAAAAAAAAAAAAAAAAAAAAAAAAAAAATCGCCGTTTTTAATCAAAACGCCCCTAAAATTTAAAACAGATATAGAAATAAAATATCAAAATTCATTTATTATAGTTAAACGAAATTGATCAAGATAATCAGATACTACCTAAAATAAAGGGTTAAACGCAGTTTCTGGATGCACGGTTGCTGCTACACGTGTAGATATTGGTAACTCGCACGATGAAAGACGGGAGTGAAGGCAGCCAATCAGGAGTAGCGTTCAGACACCGAATAAGAATGGGTCTTTCATGTCCATGATCAAATTACTAGCGAATATAACGTAAACTATATATGCAGCTTTTAAGCGAAATATTGAAGCCGGGGCGGAGTGGTCGAGCGCATTGAGTCGCTACGATTGGCGAGGCCGTTCCCGCGGAGGTTCGAATCCTCCCTCGGACATGGACGTTTATGTTGTCTTTACTAGCTATTCGTTAATATATTCCGCTCGAAATCCATAAATTAAAGAAAACATAAATCACACGTCCTGATTCTCTGTATCTCTATAGGTATAAACGCAGGTTGCCGCGAAACAGACAAAAAAGTACTTAAACTAAAAACATATAAAGAAACTTATAAAACATAAAATAGGTGTATTCCCTCTCTCGCTAATCTAATTTACGTTGTGATGATTCGTAAGAAAATCAGTCCTACTTTGGACACAGTTTTTAAGCAAACACTTTAATTTGCATTATTCATTTTCTCAGAGACCACACAAAAGTAACATTACATACTTGAAGACAATTTCTAATTGTGATACGTCTCTTATCAAGAGGAAGAGGAGTGACATTGATCAACACTGCATTATAGACATAATAAAATGTCCTTTAACGAAGACACAAAGCAGCTTCTCAATGGTAGCTATAAAATTATCTAATGTACTACCCAGTGTAAATTAAAAGAGAAACCAATGTACAGCATTGAAGAATTTATCTCTAGTGATATCACAGTGACTACCCCACTTCAAAGTTGTAATCAAGAATAGACTATCTGTTTTTTATTTGTTCTTGTATTAGTATTATTGTATGGTTATTGTTAAGTGCATACATATGCTCAATTTGTGTTACAATATCTATAATCTGATCACAGTTTTTGGAGTCATTTTATTGTGACGTATATATTGTATTTTTGACGCTGTCTGTCCAACCATGGCTGGTGAATGACAAAGATTTGGTAATAACTTGGTAATGATCACGCAAAATATTAATAACATAATTTTTGTTGCATCTACAAGCCTGCAACTGGATGGCTAACGGCTTGCACGAATCAGTAGTCGCAATACTCGTTTCGTATCATAGATCAGTGGACCTATCACAGTAACATTTTGAAACGAAACGTGAATATTCTGGTAGCATGATAGCAATAGAAAAATTTACTTTTTAAGTGCTGTTGTTCTGAGAGATTGAACTTTTTGTATACAGAGATTTGTCATTGATTTACTGCAAGTATTATTTATTAGACAAGTCATGAAAGGAAATAATTATATTATCACGATTATCAATTTAAAAATGTTTTGCAGCAATCGATAAATATAACAACTGAAATTATCCGGAAGATCTAGTTTGTCTTTTGAGACCCTTTGGCGCCCCTCTGCTGGTGGCGCCCGGGGCATCATAGACCCTCTTGACCCCCTCACGCTACGCCACTGTCCCTGCCTTGAGTTCGCGAATTGAAAATACCTTCTCAGAAACAAACTGCTGCTCACTGATCGCCCCCTACAATTTCCAAGTATCTGCTGATTTTATTACGTACGGTACCGTAAATAAAACAATCAACTCGCCAGAATTTATATATTACGGATCTTTACTTGCTTGTATGAAATCCTCCTTCGAGGCAGCGTAAAAAACTTCGCACTTGTTGAGTATGATTCCACTTAATTCTTGTTCCGATACTATAGTAGAAAATTGTAGATCATTTTATCTCTCTACTTGTTGCCTGTAACATTAACGTCACCAGCTGCTTAAAATGCTCATCATATTCAGGTTTTTTCGTATTATAGTACTGAGAGTTATGAATGTACAAAGACAATTATGTGTTTCCCGGCAGATCATAGCCTACGCTAGTGATGGGCAAACCGAGTACTGAGAATGCAAAGTTCTCGATTCCAAAGAGTTCTCGTTGTTCTCGAGAACCTGAGTCGGTTCTCGGTTTTCAGTATTCGCTTTTTAATGTTAGGAAATAGTCGACAGAAAAATTTATGATCCTACCGTTGACAAATTTAGAAGTAATGTAACATTTAGTTACGTTTTGTAGCATACGCCACACGGGTTCTGTGTACCTGATCGTGTGGTGTAATGGGTTAAATCATTATGATGCTATGAAGTAGGGTAAGGGTTCGAATGCTGACAGTGCAAATAAGATTTTAATTTTTAAATTATAATCACAACTACTGTAAAATCTTTTTTGAAACATCTTCAATCATTAGTTTTATTGAAATGATTAAAAAGTTACGTTAAACCAAATTCTAATTTTCGCTACATCATTTTAATCAGCGTAGTAAATTTTCATTTCCGCTCATTTATGCTTCTTATCGTTCTTTTTTTATCTGGAATATTCGTCTATCAGATTTTAATTAATGTTATCCAGTAACTTCAAAATAATTTATGCCGTTTTATTATTTTATAATTGTGTTTGTTGGAATCATTATTTATATTCCTCATTTTACTTTATTATATTTATAATACAGTACCCAATCTTCGTTATTATACTCGTAATGAAAAAAGAATTAAAGTTTAACATGTTTGTATGACGATTACCAAACAAAAGTTCTCAGCTCTCGCACCTCAGAACTCGCTTCTTAGTTCTCGCTTTTCAGTACTCGTTTCTTAGAACTCGATTCTTAGTTCTCGCTTCAGATCTCGCTTCTCAGTTCTCGCTTCTAAGGTCTCGGTTTTCGGGTCTCGCTTTTCAGTTCTCGCTTCATGGTTCTCGTTTACGGGTTCCCGGTTATGGTAATCGTTTCTGTTGAGCAAAGTGAAATGAAAATTTTCGGTTTTGTTTGTATTTGTTTCAGTTTTGCGGCTGCTATGTTTTATTATATCCAGGCATTGTCACTAATATCCTCATTTGTCAAAAAATGGAAAGGTTTAATTTGAGTATCTATTAAATCACCCATATGTTTCTTATCTCTGTATGTGTAAAAGCGAATGATTAATCATTCACTCACTCACTGAACACGGAAACACCAAAACTACTTCACCTATGAAGCTGAAATTAGGCAGGTATGTTGTTTATAGGTGGAATACATCAGCCGAAAAAGGATTTTGCGTTAGGGTCGAATTAAGGCACATGGCGGAGGGTACTTTAGCTACAGGTTTTTTTCGATCTTCATAAAATTTTGTATGGTTGACTATCAGAACAAGTGGAAGGTCCCTTCTAAATGTTCAAATGTTAGTTGAGCATATGGGACTTAACCACGGGGTCATCAGTCCCTGAACTTACAAACTACTTATGAAGTAGCTAAGACTAAGGACGGCACAAATATCCATGCCCGAGGGGGGATTCGAACCCCCGACCGTAGTGGCCGTCCAGACCGTGACTGGAGCGCCTCAGTCCCCTCGGCCACCGCGGCCGGCGGTCCCTTCTACATAAAAGTTTGTATGGTGCATGGCGGAGGGTACTTTAGAAACGGACTTTCACAAAATCTGTAGTTTCTTTCCGATCAATATGAAATTTTGTACACTTGATTTCCAAACCATGTTTTTTAAGTAAATGTTGAGAATGCTTATTTCACAATCAGAACTCGTCCAGAGCGGTAATACTGGCATCTAGTAGATTTGTCTAGGCACCTAATTTTTTTTAGTTCTCGGTTTGGTATTTGATTCCTTTGGTTCTCGAGGACAGAGGTCTCGATTCCTGAAAGTTCTCGGTTTTGCCCATCTCTAGCCTACGCGTAAAGTCGGCAATGCTGCAGCCTTTCCTTAAGCAGCTGCTGAGTTTTTTTAAAATGTTCTGTTTCTTGCATTTTTAACAATAAAAAATTGGAAACTGCATCAATAACTGAATTTTACTCGTTATTAATTTCCGGATATGAACTGAATTTGTAAATGCGAGTGCGCAGATTTTGCGTCGAAGAAACAAACAACAAACGTTATGTCATTGGTTTCTACCAACTGACGGGCGATTAGTAGCTTGGAATTTGTACTATACGATCCGTCCATATATGTAGTATTTTATTGTATGCACATACATTTGAGAAAATTTCTGCATTAGCAGATCATGCATATGAACGAGACTTTAAATTATTTATCGAGAATAACACACTCAGGCGCCTTTTTGTGTATTGTACATTTCCCTGGAAGAGATCAAGTTCCGCAGTTGGCTATCCTGTTATATACGGCGCGAGAAGACCTGTTTTCAAATTGAATGTCAACGACAATATGTTTATTTTCTTTTTTGAAATATCAATATTTTTTGTTACCTGTTCAGTTTCGTCTTCAAGTGTGATGTGATTATTCGACCCAATACCATTGAAATATTAAGTTGCGGCGACGTTTGCGTAAAAAATACCCTTTAGCGTGTGTTCTTTGTCCCCGTGAGCTCTTTAAGTCTTTGTTTACACCCTACGAAAGTGTATAGAAATGGAGTTGAAGCCCCCGGATACTTTTCCATTCCCATTCACGGCATATTCAATACAACATGATTTCATGACGAATTTGTACGAAGCATTAGAATCTGGGAGACTGGGAATATTTGAAAGCCCTACAGGCACTGTAAGTACATTTTCTACATTCGCAGAAGTGATTTAAGACATTTTATTTTTTACATCGCTTTCTTTATAAATTTGCGTTGTTATTGGAGATTTAAAATTCGTCACATTTGTTACATGACGAAAAATAAATTTTTGCATACAGGAACAGTTGACAGGGACCCTTGTTTTCCTTTATGTAAAATATCACTCAGAATTACCCAATAAGAACGTCAATAATATAGAGTGTGGGCATTCAGTTGCGATATTTTTTCTCTTCAAGCAGTCTCCATATGCTGATCGCGATATATTTATTTTTCCTAGGATAACGTATTCTAGCTCTTGAGTAATTCTACCCAAACCAGCCGTCTGTAACGAGTCACCGCTTTTTCTATTCATAAACATAGCTGATAGTTTTGACACTGTGCATTTGGTTACCTTTTGCTACTTATTTGCATTATTGGTAGAAGATACTTTGCATGAATTTTGCTGCCTTACTGCAATGTTATATCTGTGAAGTTTGTTCAAATCATTGCCCATACATCATGTACTGTTTTTATTGAGAAGAGGGAATTTCTGTAATTGAAGAGTAGAGGACAAAGAGTTAATGGGGCAGTTGAAAAAATGCCCTTTTCCCTCTAGAAAGGTCCTCAGATAACACCATCCCCCTTAAATAGGCCTACAGATGTGTGGGAAATTATCATATTACTTTAGAAGGAATAAGTACATAAAGTAAACTTGAATAGAGCATCCTAAAATAAAATTATTGATAGGCTATTTTGTTTGTTCCATAACAGGATGCAAGTTGCTTCATGTGAACTTGTTTCAGACTAAATAAAAAATGTTATAGCCCTTCTGAAAACTTATCAGTGCCTCACAATTGCCAGAATACTCAATTTGAAGGAATAAATAGTAAACGGGGTTCAATAGGCCTGTAGGATCTGTTGTCATTCTTGCCATATGTAAATAACATGCCACAATACAGGTACATCACAGAGGTTGAAGTTGTTCCCTTTGTATTGAAGCAAGTTTCGTAATCAAGCCAAAAATAAATAAACTTTAATAGTTGAAAATGTGAATAAAATTTATTAAAAAATAAAAACGTATTCTGTACAAATACTGCCGCTGAATACATGCAGTTCTTTTTACAGCACATGGACAGACCACACAAATATGTATGCTTTGTAACTTGTGAATTTCAAGCACTTTACATACTTCAAAAATGATATTGTAAAAAAATTAATTGAACCTTCTTTTCCTATTGTGGCCGAATAATAGCCTATATTAACACCAAAGCATCATATTTCAGGCAGGTAAGGTGGGGATAAAACTATCATTAAGGAAACTGTGCTCCGGGTATAGAGTTATGTAGGCCAAATAAGTGCTGTTCATTGTAGAGACTCTTGTAGACAGCTCTTTAAACTGTCTATCTTTTGATAACAGCCACACAGTTTATTTACCCATTCATATATCTTTTTATCCACAGTAAAAAATAATTGATCTTAAACATTGGTAAGGTTCATAAATATAAGAATGGGAAAGTACATCCTACTTAGTACAGTACCTGTACATAAAAATTTTTGTCCACTTACAACGTATTAAATTCAAACGTGGCAACCAAAACAATCACGAAAACCACTGACAAATGCAACTAGGCTAGTGAAAATTAAAACCAATGAAATGATATGCAACAAACACAGGAATGTGGGGCACTTTGGGTGAGGACATTCTAAGAGGGGTGGGGGGGGGGGGACAATAAAAAGTCAACCACAAACACACACACACACACACACACACACACACACACACACACAAAACCATAAAATACGCAAAATAAATACCGAAAATGAATAAAACTCTAGGCACATGGAATCAAAAAGTTCAATTGACCTACACCTCAAATGAAGACAGTGGTACCAATCAACACTCTGTACAAAAGGAACATCAAATACTTCAATTAACCTATAGTAAACCTAAAATCAAGAAAATGATACCAATTGACCCCTGCCCAAATCCCATCAACATTAAAATGGTTTCGAATACTTAAATTGACCTATTACACATAAAATGGAGGCATCAATACTAATTGAACACTTGCCCCCACCCCCTATGCAATAAACCAGAAAGACATAGTATCATAAAATGCCTCCCACACAGCCTTGCCACCTGTGGCAGCAAATTTGCACTGATGAGAAGTCCGTAACCCAATGTGCCAAAGGCCTCACAAAGTCTTTCACAGATGTAGATTACTCTCATGACCTAGTCTGCAAACAATTTCCCATGCCATATCCCCCACACACTACCAGTCCTCCATCCACCCCTAATATCCAAAGGAGTGTCCTTGTCACCCAATTCCACCACAGATTGGAACAATTAAATCACATTCTTTTTCAGGGCTTTGATTATCTGTCATCGTACCCTGAAATGAGAGACATCCTACTCAAGATTCTTTTGACCCCGCCTAAAGGGGTGTTCCATCGCACACCAAACCTCCTCAACATCCTAATCCATCACTATGCCACTACCAATCCCAACCCCTTACCACAGGGAACATATCCCTGTGGAAGACCCTTATGTAAAAACTGCCCAATCCATCCACCCAGTGTTTTTTATTCCAGTTCTGTCACAGCTTATCCTACTTCATCAGAGGTCAGGCTACCTGCAAAAGCAGCCATGTGATTTACGAACTCTACTAGAATCATTGCAGACCATTTTGTATTGGTATGAGGGCAATCAGGCTGTCCATTAGGATGAATGACCACCACCAAACTGTGGCGAAAAGCAAGTGGACCATCTTGTGGTGCAGCATAGTGTAATGAAATCCACTACTTCTCATCCAAGTCGATCAGTTCCAAGACTCCCACTAAGGAAAAATCCCTGACAGTACCAGTAATGGAACCTAGGTCTTTTGCGTAATGACCAGACACTTTGGCCATTAAGCTATAAAGGTAGATACATTTAATAAATCCTTAAAATTATTAATTTTTCCCTTGCAGTACATCAACTTTCTTGTGTTTCATCCAAACTTGTATCATTTAATATGAATATAAATTTAGTTGTTTTGTGGAGGTTACTTTACTTGGACATGATATTTGAGTTTACCATATTATGTATAGTTTTTGGGGTGCAACTACATACAGTATTTTTTTCGTCTACAGCAACTGTTTTATTTTGAATAGTAACCAATCCCCCAGTTGAAATGGTTTTATTGCTGGTTTTGGACAAAAGTATATTGGTGACGTGTGTTCTGTCCAAACAGGGAGTATATATTGGGCAGCTTATGTGTACAATCCAAACATGGTGTTCCCCCTTATGTCTGGACAGATCATATAGGATCACCAGTGTACTTCTGAAGAAGGGCACTAAGTGCCTGAAACTGGTCAATGAAACCATTTCAACTGTGGAAGGAAGGAGAGAGAGAGAGAGAGAGAGAGAGAGAGAGAGAGAGAGAGAGAGAGAGAGAGATTGGTTAGTGAAAGATAGGGAGCTCTACATAAAGATAATCTAAAGTTTGCATTGTTTTTCTTCTTTTAATTCAGGGCAAGTCATTAAGTCTGATTTGTAGTGCTCTGCGGTGGCTGCTGGATCATGAGATGAGGTGCCAGACGGACCTGGAAGCACATGTGGCAGCCCTGACTCTACAGTTGGCAGAACTGGAGGTAAGAAAATAAATAGCCAAGAGTAATGTTTATATAATTATAAAGAAAATAGTTAAGGACTATGAAATCCAGCAGCTTCTAAGAATTATATTTTAAATAGTACAATAATTATTCAAAATCTTATTCAAAAGAGATAGTGTCTGGCCAGTACTAAACTGCTGACAGTCACACAAAAGATGCCAATGAAGACGAAAATAAATGTGAACACAAGCTTTCAGAAATTAATTCCTTCGACAGGTAGCAGGGAGGAGATAGGGGATAGAAGGTTAGGGCTATTCACAAACAAAGCTGTGAGGTGTAATGGTCGATATGCAGAAGTCTGACTTCCATAGGTTCACATTTTATCAAATTTCAGTTGCATCACTGTCATATGTGAGACAGCAGCATGTCCCAGCCCAGCATCTATTCTTCCAGAGCACTGTGGCACCTTCACCAGCTTCCTCATCTAGCTCAATTTTTGGTTCATTCTTGCAAGATTAGCTGTAACACATCAAATGTTTCTTACATGAGTGTGCTGAATTCAATCAGTAGTATAGATAAAAATGACCATAGCTGTGGCCGGTGAGAAAGAAAGGCCTGGGCACTTCGCCAGGTCACATGATTGCTGAGGCAATGTGATTGCGAAGCTGGCTGGTTGGCTGCTAAGAGACAGTGGGCCGTGCTCCAGTAGCCAGCCAGTAAACTTCGCGATCACGTTGCCTCGGCACTACTATTATTACATGACCTGACGGAGTGCCCAGGCCTGTCTTTCTCGCCAGCCACGGATCATTCCCTACTGTAGAAATCATTGCATGTGTCAGACTGATATACACTCACACACACACACACACACACACACACACACACACACACACACACACACACACACACACACACACACACACATAAAAAATAGAAAAGAGATGACTTACCAAAAGGACCGGCTCGTCGATAGAAATAAATAAAATAAAATAAAATTACACACAAACACACATACAAGCTTTCGCAGCATAGCTGCTTCGTCAGGCAGAAGGGAAGGAGAGGGAAAAGGAAATGATGAGGGTTTTAAGGAAGGGGGTAAGGAGCCATTCCAATCTCGGGAGAGGAAAGACTTACCTTGGGGGGAAAATGGAGGGTAAACAGATGCACACACATTCACACAGACACAAGTACACCTAGGCAGACATACCCAGGACTGGTGAAGTTAAACCACGTTCTCTTCCAGGGTTTTGATTACCTTTCATCCTGCCCTGAAATGAGAAATATCCTTCCAACCCTCCTACAGTGGTATTCCACCGGCTGCCAGACTACGCAATATCCTTATCCATCTCTACTCCCAACCCCTTACCCCATGTCTCATATCCCTGCAATAGACCTATATGCAAAACCTGTCCTATCCACCATCCCACCACCACCTACTCCAGTCCTGTCACCATAAAAGGCAGGGCAACCTGTTAAAGCAGTCATGTTAACTACAAACTGAGCTGCAACCACTGTGCAGCTTTCTGTGTGGGCATGACCAGCACCAGCTGTCTATCCGAATGGATGGCCATCGTCAAACTGTGGCCAAGAGACAGCTAAAACATCCTGTTACAGAGCAAGCAGCACTGTGTGACTCACTTAAATGTTTGCTACACAGCTTGTGCCATTTGGATCCTCCCCACAAACACCAGCTTTTCTGAATTTCACAGGTGGGAACTCTCACTAGAATATATCCTACACTCCCACAATCCCCCAGGCCTAAACCTTTGCCAGTTCCTGCCTCTACAACCCTTCCATTCCTCTTCCTGCAACACCCAATCCTTACATTTATCTCCCATCCCACCACATATTTCAGTCCCTTCCCTTCCTTCCACATTGTCCGTCAAGCAGCACTGGCGTATTCCCTCACCCATGCCATGCATCCCTCCTCCCCTACTGCTTCCCTCTCATTGCCACTCTCTCTCTCTCTCTCTCTCTCTCTCTCTCTCTCTCTCTCTCTCTCTCTGTGTGTGGTGTGTGTGTGTGTGTGTGTGTGTGTGTGTGTGTGTGTGTGTGTGTGTGTGTTTGTCAGTACTAATATACAGTATCTCTGACTTCCACAATCCTCCAACACCATCTTTATGACCTAGGTTGTGAATTACCTTCCCCTTTCTTTCCCATTCCTTTTTGTTTTCCTACTCTCTTACCTAAAGAGGGAACCCTATTCTGAAAACTTGTTTTATTTTCACCCTTTTTTTCTTTCTGTGTGTGATTATTGGCGGTACAGCAAAAAGGTAAGTATTGGCCAGCCAACCTATCTCTTTTGAAAAATAATTTATATGTACCAGTACCTCATTGTTTAAGTACAATCTACTTCTAAATCCACCAAGCCGCCTCACAGTCTGTGGTGGAGGGTACCCATACTACGAAACAGAATGACTATCTTGCAATGTCTGCCACAGAAGGTTGCGAATCACCTCCGTGGCGCTATCACATTTACTAAGTGAACCTGTAATGAAGTGTGCTGCTCTCCATTTAATCTTCTATTTTTTCTACCAACCATGTGTGGTGCAGATTCCACACTAATGAGCAAGACTCCAGAAATGGGTGAAGGAGTGTTTTTAATCTACTTCCTTCGTTGATGGACTACACTTAATGAGGATTCTTTGAGTGAATCTGTCTGGTATCTGCCTTATCTATTATTGTTTTTATGTGGTCATTCCATATCAAGTTGCTCCTTATGCATACTTCCAGATACTTTTTAGAAGTAACAGCTTTGGGTTTTTGTCCTGTTATTGCGTAGTCATGTAATAAAGGATCTTTGTACATATTTGCAGTCATGTTCTATGGGTATAAGAGAGGCTGGAAGTGATGGATATTAAGATGTATCTGCTTAACTCAACAACTCACCCGTGCTGTACCTTTTTTCAGCCACATATAGAGAGGATGATGATCTCACTTGTGTTCGCATAGGACACAGATCTATGATGTGTGGCTTCTTGCTTCAGCACAAGGATCTAATGTTGTATGATGCTTCACAGTGATACAAATTTTAGTAGACTGCATTTTATATTCGGGCAAGAGAGCAGTGCCCACTATTTTGACAATTAGACAAGTGTCCTAAGACTATTAATGTTTTGTGAAATGCCCAAATAAACACTGTAGTAAAACCATTTTGATACTCTCTGACTCTTCCAGTATCTTTTAAATAATAATTACATTGCAGAGAACTAAATGGTATAAAAGTAAAGAGTACTGCTTCTTATGCATGGTTTCTTGTGTATCATTAGCATTAAGTGACAGTTGATATTATTTTCTATGCCATTAACAACAGTGCCACAGCTCTGTTACATTTAATTAAACAAACACAATAAAGTGTTAACCATTTTACATTAGCATAGCTTAATTTTAACATGGTAACATTATCAACAATCTTCAAAACATTTCGATAGTGTCTCAGAAACAGTCAGAAAAATATTTTCCGTGAGGAAAGACTTTGGCTCACAAATTGTGTGCATTCATACTCAGCAATGACACTGATTATTATGCCATAGTGCCACACAATGGACAGCATAATCAAAGTAATCATCATTGTGGAAATATGTGCCCTTTCTACAACATTTACTTTTGCACTTAGAGTTGTGATTGTTTTCATGTATCTTTTCAAAATAATTTACACGAAGATCTTGTAGCTAATATTGATTTGTACTTCTCAATATTCTGATTTTACCTCTGAATTTGTTATGTATATATAATTGTTCTCATATGCATGTTAAATAATCAATAATTGTGAGCCTAAATTCAGTTTCTACCTAAAACATGAATTGTAAGATTAAACTGCTGAATTAAAGTTACATTGTTTAATATCTAGGTAGAGAATGCAGTTGATTGGTTGGGTCAGCAGGCTCAAGAAGTGGAACTGAAAAAGAAATTAAACCTTGCTGTACGCCAACTTGGTGTTCTTCAGAAAAGAGAGGAGAAATTGCGCAATATAAGGAACAATGTCAAAAAGGTCTGTAAAATTTGCAACTAATTATAACAACTAGAAGTAATTATAAATAATAATAATAATAATAATAATAATAACAGTACTACTACTTCTGCTGCTAATAGTAATAAATTAGTAGTAGTAGTGATGATTTTAGCTCATACATCAGTGTATGAAACCCAGAGGAAATATCATCTGTCCAAGTGGACTTGGTGGCTGGTAGGAAGTACTTATTGTTACATTTTACGAAAACTACTCTGTGGAAAAATTTGATCATGTATGTCACAGGCTGATATCTTCTCTCTATAAATGACAATTTATTAGCTATACCCTGTACATAAACATCTCTAACTATATAACACTTTCAGACCCAAGGTTGTAGGTGATGTGACATTAATATGGAGAGGTACGTTTAAGATACAAGATACTTACAGTAATTCATTACAAAATATAAAATAAATTTATTTTCAAAAATTTTGTACCCACACAATTGTCTGTTTTGGCTCTTCACTACAAATTTTTATGATCTGCACCATCTTACAGTAACATGCCTCTGAAAGAAATGACATAATAACATCAGAGGATCATATGAAATCAACTGGCTGTCAGATATGATAGCCTGACATGTCAAAACAAAGATATCAACACCTTGTCAACAAGCATTTCTTGCTGCCATTGTAAGTGTACTAGAATTTTTACTGTCTTTGGCGACTGCTGGTGTCACCCAGTGCAGAAAGATGGAACTAAAACATCTTGTGCATTTTACCAGAGTCCATCGACAATTGTGTGATGCAAACCTGAACTTCCTAGTGTGAATTACAAAGAAATAAAGCAAGCAAAACCATAACCACCCAATTGTGCATGCAGGTTCTGAAAGGGTTATTAAAATCCTTATTATCTGTCATCCATTAAAACGTTTATTATCTATTGTCAAAGGATACTAGTTGCTAATAACAGAGATAGTCCACTATAAGTTTAGATAAAATGCGCTATATGTAATGTCATATATAAAAAATTAACTTATGAACAGCTCCAGTAAGCTGTTCATAACTTATTTTTTTATATATATGGGTACAAATAGTGCATTTTAATCTGAACTTAATAATTGACCATCATTGTTATCAGCAAGTTATGGTTTTTTTATTATGTATTTCCCTGATCTGTTTAAAATTTTATCATATGATGGTGGTCAGTGATCGAAATTGGAAGATAATAAAGGTTTATTAAAGCAGCTTATGGTGAAAATGCACTTTATAACATCTTATGTGTGTCTATTACAGCATATTTTTGTGTGAGCTCCAGAGTAAGTGTCATTGGCAGGCCTGAGCTCGGGTAACCTGTAATACTGGGCTGTATAGTTGTTGTAGCGAGGTGATACAGTATTCCTTCCTCTCCGAAGATGTGGCTACCAAAAGGAGGAGATTCCCTGGGATATGGAAGACAGTCACCGGTTAGGTGTTCGTAATGGGAATGCCTGGACTCGGGAAGTATTGGCTGAAGACATTCTGATTGGATGCGGCCATGACAGACAGGTCTACTCAGACAAGAAACGATAAAATTGAACCTAAGGGAGGGGGTGGAGGGGGAATGGTGCACTGTCTCATCGTCTGGAAGATCAAACTGGCTGCCAGAGGGTTAAGTGGAAATGAGAGACATTGTCATTGCTGAAGGTGACGCTAGAGGCAGGATTTCATGTGGCCTAGGTTTGTTAACAAAAATTGTTCAGGAGGGCACCACTGGAGGTCTTGTGAAGTCCTGCTCATGACCCTGCAAACTACTTAGGCCTTGCACAGTGTCACCAGCGTGAGGAGTCCAGGAGAGGGGATGGAGCAGGTACAGCACAGAGTGTGGGTTGTCTGAAGGTATGTTACATGTTGTGATATTGTTCATCTGTAAAGAGTGCTAAAATGTGGTATATGATCTTCTTTGGAAAGAGAAGAATGGTATCATTGGAGAAACATGTGAAATGGTGCAGAAAATACTGGACAATTTGTCTTATGGACAGGTGTAACCAGAGGTGAGGGGCCTGCGAAAACATGACAGGAAGCATGTAAGGCATATGTCACGATTCTGTAGGGTAGGAAGGAATGTGATATACCAGGAGAGCCAAAGGCTTTGAGTATGTCGATAAGAATGGAGGAGCAGCAAGTTGTCGAGGAGTGGTGTGAAGGATGTTGCAGAATGTGTGTTGTACAGATGATCAGTGAGAAGTATAGGAGGATGATGGATGTTGAGTGAGATGCTTTGGAATGTAAAGTGCCACAGTAGGCATGTAGTTGGTCCCATGAGTGAACCTATGAGAGGATAGTAAGCTCTGCGCTTGGGTCAAGGAATTGAAGAGCTCATTAGGTGCAAACGCCAGAAAAGTGAACAGTAAAGCTGATGGTCAATTTGCATTATAAATTGTAGAGGCCACAAGTACTTTCTTACCTGCATGAGGATGGTATATCGGAAAGATAGATCTGACACAACTGGAGTAGGAGTGTTCATCACTGTGGACAAAGATATTGTTCCTACTGAGATCGAGGTTGAAAGTAACGATGAAGTAATCTGGGCATGTATAACAGGTCTAAAAGAAGTAAAGTTAATAGTTGGGTACTTTTACCGCCCCCCAGTGCTGCTGTAGCAGTTTTCGAGTCATTCAAAGAAAGTTTACACGAGGTAGTGCGTAGGTATCTGGGCCATGTTATATTAGTTGGGGGAGACTTCAACCTTAAGAGTATAGATTGGGACCTCTCTAGTTTCATTTCAGGTGGTACAGACAAGCAGTCTTGCGAGTTACTTTTAGACACATTCTACCAAAATTGTCTTGAGCAGCTAAACCGGCAACCCACACACAATGGTGAAAATATTTTAGACCTTATAGCTACGAACAGGCCTGACCTTATTAATGATGTCTGTGTAGACAGGATATCGCCATAGCATCGATGGTGACCAAAGTTCATAAGCCCATCAAGAAGTCTAGGAGCGTGTTTTTATTTTTTATTTATTTATTTATTTATTTATTTATTTATTTTTGAAGAGTTGATAAGCAATTGTTAGGATGGCACTTAGAAAATGAATGGGCATTGTTTAGTTCTGGTACTATGGATGTAGAGGAATTGTGGACTAAATTTAAGTGCATTGTACATAAAGGGTTAGAGAAATATTTGCCTGTAAAGTCGATTAACGATGGAAAAGATCCACTGTGGTATAATAATAATGTTAGAAAGCTACTGAGAAAGCAAAGACTGTTACACTCTCGGTTCAAAAAAGAACATGCAAATGATGACAGACAAAAGTTAGTAGAGATTTGTGCGTCTATAAAACGATCAATGCGTGAAGCATACAATAATTACCACAGCCATAGCTTAGCAAAAGATCTTTCCGAGAACCCAAAAAAATTCTGGTCCTATGTAAAATCAATAAGCGGGTCAAAGCCCACTATCCAGTCACTCATTTTGGGGCAATAATAGAATAAAGCAAACAAAACGCTGAAGTTCTAAATTTAACCTTTAAGAAGTCTTTCACGCAGGAGGACTGCACAAATATACCATCATTTGATCAACATACTAATTCCGAAATGGAGGACACAGTAATAGGTATTCCCAGTGTAGCAGCTGAGAGAACGAAATACGAAAATGTCTGCTGGTCCGCATGGAATACCAGTTCGGTTTTACAAAGATTATTCTGCGGCATTGGCCCCTTACTTAGCTTCCATTTATCACAAATCATTAATTCAGCGCAAAGTTCCTAGTGATTGGAAAAATGCAGGTGACTTCTGTTTATAAGAAAGGAAAGAGAAATGACCCACATAATTACAAGCCAATATCGGTGACATCAGTATCCTGTACAATTTTGGAGCATATTCTCAGTTCGAATATAGTAAATTTCCTTGAGACGGAAAAGCTTCTTTCTACGAACCAGCATGGGTTCAGGAAACATCGTTTATGTGAGTCAGCTGCCCTTTTCTCACATGGCATCTTGTGAGCCATGGAATGAAGTACATCTTCCCAAAATTCTCCCAATAAACTGAAGTCAGCTGTATGCCTTACTCACAACTGTCCTTATATGTTCGTTCCATTTCATACAGCTCTGCAATGTTACACCCAGATATTTGAACGATGCAACTGCGTCAAGCAGCTCACTACTAATGCTGAATTTGAATATTATGGGATTGTTTTTCCTACTCATGCGCATCACCTTACATTTTTCTACATTGAGAGCTAGCTGCCATTCTTTGCACCAACTAGAAATTTTGTCTAAGTCATCATGTATGCTATTACAGTTAGTTAAGGATGACACCCTCCCACACAACACAGCATCATCAGCAAACAGCCGCAAATTACAACTTACTCTGTCCATCAGATCATTTATATACACACACACACACACAATCGCAAGCTTTCGCAACCCAGTTGCATCTTCAGGCAGTAGGGAAGGAGAGGGAAAAGGAAATGATGAGGGTTTTAAGGAAGGGGGTAAGGAGCCATTCCAATCCCGGGAGAGGAAAGACTTACCTTGGGGGAAAAAATGGAGGGTAAACAAATGCACACATGCCCACACATTCACACAGACACAAGTACACCTAGGTGTACTTGTGTCTGTGTGAATGTGTGGGCATGTGTGCATTTGTTTACCCTCCATTTTTTCCCCCAAGGTAAGTCTTTCCTCTCCCGGGATTGGAATGGCTCCTTACCCCCTTCCTTAAAACCCTCATCATTTCCTTTTCCCTCTCCTTCCCTACTGCCTGAAGACGCAACTGGGTTGCGAAAGCTTGCGATTGTGTGTGTGTGTGTGTATTTATTTATTTATTTATTTATTTATTTGTGATGCTGTCACACCTGTGCTCCTTCGCCTGGTGAGTAATCTTCGTCTATTTTTTATATTTTATTTTTCCTGCTAGGAATTTTTCGTCTTAAAGATCATTTATATAGATAGAAAATAATAGCATTCCTATCACACTCCCCTGGGGCACACCTGACGATACACTCGTCTCTGGTGAAAACTCACCGTCAAGAACAATGTACTGCGTTCTATTACTTAAGAAGTCTTCCAGCCAGTCACAAATCTGTGAACATATTCCATAAGCTCTTATCTTCGTTAGCAGTCTGCAGTGTGGCACCGCATCAAACGCCTTTTTGAAGTCGAGAAAAACACAATCCGTCTTGAGTCTTGCTCAAGTATTTGAGACCCACAGCGGATCAGTTTAAAGGAAGACATAGAAGCAGTTCTGAGGTGAGCAGCTAGGTTTGTTACTGGTAGGTTCGACCAATGTGCGAGTGTCACGGAAATGGTCCAGCAACTCAATTGGGAATCGCTGGAGGAAAGACTATGTTCTTTTCGTGAATTTGTGCTGAGGAAATTTAGAGGGCCGGAATTTGTAGCTGAGTGTAGTACAATCTTGCTGCCACCTACTTACATTTTGTGTAGTGATAACAATGACAAGATAAGAGAGATTAGGGCTCATACGGAGGCATATAGGCATTCCTTTTTTTCTCGTGAGAAAAGAGCAAGATGAGTTTTCCATGAGCAATGCTTTATAAAGCCATGTTGACTCATTGACAGCTTTTCCGTGTTTGATCTTCGAGCTATGGTGTGGCGTACTGTGACGAAACTTTGCAAATTGACACTTATTGCCAATGTAGAAGAATTGTGCAAACATTAATCCTGTTTATCTTAGCAATGTTTGTGATTGCGGGGGAACAACACACTACAGCAACTAATGTGTCCAGGTGGCCAATTAAAATGGAACTTTGAGTGTAATGAGTAAAATTGTAACAACAGTTTTGTAGAAAGTGAGCCTTCTTTACTGGGTTCAGTCATGTGGACACAGGAGCATTGCAACGTTGTAGCAGTGAGTTGCTAACTACCCTCATATATTGACATTCCAACCTGGAATTTTTGTTTTCTTTTTTCCTTTTTATCTTTTTAATAATAGAACATTTATTTGTAAAAACTGAGTTGTAGAAGTAAAGGTTATTTTCATGATGTACGGTATAAAATTTTTCCTTTAGTTTTAAGGAAGTATAAAGTAGTTGTCAACAAATATAAATGTTTGATTCTGGACATAAATATGGAATTAAACTTTCATTCTTTGGTATTGCTTGAAAATAGGGTTAGTAAAATGTGATCCATGTTGGAAACATACCGAGTGTCGATGATTCAACTGAAATAAGGTAAAAACCACACTAACATCATACTAGATCAATGTTGTGGTTCCTTCAGTCTTGCGTATATTTTATATTGGTATAAAAGCAATATAGAGATGTTCAGAAAAATGTTAAATATAATTCTCAGAGTTCAAAATATGAAGGTCGTTTCTTATGTGAAACACATAGGCTCTTCTTTCTTGAGTCCCCATCTACACACCACGTGGTCCTGTCCACACATACATGTCTCTCAAATCAAAGTTGTTAGAGGGATTTGCTTGCATGCATTGTATACATAGTTAAATTTTTCCATGCAGTGAAACAGTAGATGAAGTGTTTGTGGAGTGTTAATACAATAAGTTTACAACTGTATATAACAAAAACTTTTTTTCCCTCTCAAACATGTAGAAAATGTCTTCAGCGAATTTTATTAGTCTGCAAATGGATAATGCTCTATGCTTCATTTTTTAACCCTAATAAAGTCAACCAGCATTATCTTTTGATTTTGCATCACTCTCACTGTTAAATTTCGTCCGTAGTGTATCTGTGTATAACTTTCCCTACTCATTCTTATCTTTTTATTTATTTATTTTTCTCAGTTACTTGCAAATGTATGTTTTCTGAGCAATGAAGCTTTGATCTGTTGTGCTTGTTTGTTGATCATGTAATTCGTCTCTAGCAGTGCTTTTTTGTCATAAATTGTATTTTATGTCCAACAGGAGGCTAAGAATACTGACAAGAAATATTTCCAAAGGTCTGAAGAGTCTCCATCAATTACTGCAACAAAAGATGTTGTTACTGATGAAGAAGAAGTTTTATTGGAAGAATATGATGAATCTAATAACCCAGATGGCATCAATGATGTCAATGAGGAGGAAGAAGATGACGAGGATGACCTGGATGAACCAAAGCCAACCCAAGTACATTGATTAGGCTAGCTTAGACATTTCCTATAAAATATGTGTAAAATTTGTCTGTGTATCTTGATATTGATGTATCAGAAGAATAAGTGAGCCTTACAATCATGTGTAAATTCGGTGAGGTATTTGATAGAGGGAGGATCACTTGATGTATATATAAAGAAAAGTATACAGTTTTAGTCTCAACAAGTAGAACATTTCAATAATGGAGGATAGGTAACAACTCACCAAAAAGAGGCTCACTGAGCTGCTGACAGACATGAAAATAGATCATCACATACACACAACTTAAATTTTCGGCATTGGCCTTCATCAGAAAAAGAAACACATACATCCACGCAATCACTCAGACAACTATACAACTACAGGTCCGGCCACTCCAGTAACACTCCAGTACTCTTGACGTGCCTTTTGATTCAGCTCCAGAATCCATGGAGACTGATGTAACTTTGGGGCAATAAAATCGCTCCAAAACTGACCTTCCACTGGGGCAAACATCTCGCCCCAAAGGTGAACCCCCTCCTGTTACAGGCGGCTAACCCCTTCAGAAAGAGAGGGTTAAGATTCAGCCTCCTTGATAAATGGGCTCCATCTTCCGGTGGAACTGTCAGGGATTTAGAACGCACGTGGAGGAACTCAGGGATGACCCATGTGTATATGATGTTAGTGGAGAGAGTGCGAGGGGAGGAGTGGCTGTTTTCATCAGCACAGTCTACCACTCAACCCATTTCCCTCAACACCACCTTACAAGCAGTTGCAGTGATTGTACATGCACACCACCAACTGACTGTGTGCTCTCTGCATCTGCCTCCTCACGATCATCTCAATGAAGAGGCTCTTGAAGACCTCCTTCAACAGCTCCCTCATCCATTCATCCTTTATGGTGATTTTAATACACACAATGTGCTTTGGGGGTCTGTAGTAACCTGCCACAGGGGGGAGGGGGGGGGGGTAGCGCAAGTTAGAAGTTTCTCTTATCTTCTTGCGCTCAAGTATTAAATACAGGTAAGAGCACACACTTTTGCGCTGCAACAGGGTCGTTCTCTGCCATCGATCTTACACTCTGCTCTCCGGCCCTTGCCCACTTTGCTCAATGTGAAGTGGATGCAGACTTGGATTGTAGTGATCACTTCCCAATTTGGATTGATCTTCCAGACAGAGCAAACCCCGAAAGGCATCCACCTTGATGGATGCTTCGTAGGGCAGACTGGACTCTTTACGTCCAACTTGCCGAATTTAAGCCCTGTGATGGCATCCAGGAATGGGTGGATCATGCTACTGAAATAATCCACCACACTGCCACTGTGTCCATTCCAAGGTCTTCTGAGTGCCCAAAATGGCATCCAGTCCCTTGGTGGAATACCGAATGCCGTTCTGCCATCAGAAGAGTGGTTCTGAGGCAGTTCAAGAGCCGTCTGACTGTGGAGGACCTTGTAGCTTTCCGCGTTTCAAGGGCCCAATCTCGCCGGATTATTCGCGAGAGTAAGAAGAGATCACCGCAATAGTTTGTAAATTCTCTGAACAGTTCCACTAAGACTTCAGTTGTATGGGAGACTATCAGGAGGATCTTGGGAAGAGGAGGAAGGTGCCTAGTAGCTGCTGTGGTGGGGAATGTTATTCTCCACACCACCCCGCGTGACATTACCCAGACTATGGGGGCCTAATTTTCGACAGTTACAGCCTCTGCCAGTTACGATCCAGCTTTCCAGTGCCACCAGATGGCTGCTGAGAGGGTTATTTTGGACTTCCGATCAAGCATTAGGAAGATTATAACTGCCCCTTCACTATGTGGGAACTGGATTCCGTATTATCTGTGGCTTGTGACACCTCACCAGGTCACGATGGAATCTACTACTCTATGATACGACACCGGACGAGGCAAAATCCGAAATCCTTTTCAAGCTTTCTAACTACGTCTGGGCATCGGGCCAGTTCCCTGAATCGTGGAGGGAGGCCATTTTTGTATCCCAGCCTCGTCGCCGCTTTTGTGTCTCGTTTCCGTTGTAGGTGTCGGTGGCCGAATAGAACGAGACTGACACAGGAATAAAGGATGCATGCTTGTGCAGGTATGGAGGAGAGCAGCCAGTGGGACAGCAGAAACTAGAAACACTAGAGTAAATTAGAACGAGATATATATTGCACAGAATTTATACAATACTTAACTTTCACATAGCTCAGTACCTGCAGTATGCTGATACATAGTTGAGCTAGAGGCCTGCCTAGTGCCTGTCCGATAGCCAAGTCTTCACTGGTGCCTATCTGATTCCGAAGTGTTAGCTGGTTCCTATCTTAGTCCCAAGTGAACGATGTCGTTCAATGGTGGCCACGAGCGGGTTGTAGCAGAGGGCGCTCGTGGCTGACGTCGTAAGAACGCTGCGCTGTGCGTGCATGGCGGCGCGCGGCGAAAGTAGGTGGCGCGCACTATGGACTTATGCGACACCACACCCCTCCCCCCCAAACTGCCTCTGCCGTCGTGGTGTAGGGCTGAGGGCCACGGCGATGGCACTGGGAGGAGGGCCTGGGCGGGGGCGTTACTGGTGGGACGGGCGTCGTAGCTGAGGCTGGGATCGAGATGCCATCCGCGCCCCGGTATACACCTTGCGATCCCCCGGGAAACCCACCAAAACCAGGGGAAGGGCGCACCCCTCTTCCCGGAGGGAGTAGGTCATCTTCTTCTGAGGTGCGTGGCCCAGGCGGCAGGGGCACGCACGGTCCCGGAGTTCCACTCAATGACGCTGTCAGCCGCGGCGGCGATGGAGGCGCGTCGATCTCCATCGGGACGATCTCGTAGTCCGGGGACGCTGGACCCGTCGGCGGGCGATGTGGCTGTGTCCCCTGGCGGTGAACTGAGTCTGGAATCAAGAAACCCAAGACAGGATTGCGCGGCCTGTGCAGGCGCAATTGGTTTGCGTGGCGCCGCAGCTCCGACCCTGTGGAAGAATGTACAACATACATATTGCGACTGAGCAAGCGCTTAATGGTGCCCGGCATCCATGTTTTCTGCCTAGCATACACCCTGAAAACGCGAAGTGCCATACGAACCGACTTGGTGCATGGGAGGCTGCAGCAGGTGAAGGAGAGTGCGGTGACAGCGGCCGTGTAGCAGCTCGGCAGGAGACGGGCCGTCATGTGGCCATGCACCGATACGTAGACAGGAAAATTTGAAGAGCTTGCTGCCTGGAGTGCTGACCTTTCATCTTTTCCATGTGAGACTTGAATATTCGAACGAAACATTCTGCTTCACCATTGGACTGAGGGTGAAAAGGTGCGGTGGTGATATGCTGAATGCCATTCACATGACAAAACTGTTGAAATTCTGTCAGCTGTTCCAAAAAGCGCTGAAAAATAGCGGGGGCAGAAGAACTGCCAAAGGGTAGGCGTTGAAATTGAAAAAGACCCATGTGAGTATTAATGATGAAATACTTTTTTGACTCGTCATCAAGTGGAATCTGTAAGTATGCCTCTGCTAAATCAATCTTAGAAAAGAAGCGAGACTGTCCTAATCTGTCCATCAGGTCCTCAGGTCTGGGCAGAGGGTATGTGTCTACAATTGTTTTACTGTTCACTGTTGATTTGAAGTCCGCACAGAGACGAAGTTTTCCCGGCGACTTGGGTATAATTACTAAAGGCGAGGCCCACTGACTCGCAGAAACAGGAGAAATCAACCCACTATCTTGCCACCGTTTAAGTTCTTCGGCAACCTTATCACGAATTGCGATAGGCACTGGTCTAGCTTTACGAAATTTTGGTACTGCAGATTCTTTTAAAGTTACATGTGCCACGAAGTCTTTAGCACAACCTAATTCCGGCGAAAACAAGTCACTATATTTTTCACTCAATGCATTTATTTTGTCCTGAGGCACTACTGACGAAATTAGAAGCACATCTCTTTGAATTGATAAACCAAACAAGTCAAATGTTTCTAGTCCAAATATGTTCTGTATAGATTTGGCCTGAAGAACTACAAAAGAAACTGTTTTTGTTACACCTTGAAAAGAGGCGGGCAGGCTACACGTTCCTAGCACGGGAATATTTTGACTAGTATAATCTGTTAGCACTTGTTGAGACGGCGACAATTTTGGCAAACCCAGAAGTTCATAAGTATCTTTATTCAGTAATGTAACAGCGGAACCAGTATCAAGCTGAAATTACACAGTCTTATTTTCTATGCAAAGAGTCACAAAAAGTTTTTGCTTGTGGCGCTCGACAGGTGCGCGAATGTTGGCAACGTCTACTACAGTTTGTTTGCTGGCCTTGCGCATGCACGGGCTGCGTACGGAAGTAAGCGGCGCAGAATCGGCACACAGCGGATTAACAACACTGTCACTAGATGGCACTACCGCCGGATCGGCATCCACGCAATGCGAGGCTGCTGCACTAAAATTACTTTGAGTAGCTACATCAGGTCTACTGTCACTAGCTACACAGTAGTGTAGCAATGAGCAGTTGCAGAAGGCACTAGTTTCACTGCAGGATTGCACTGTACAAAGTCATTTTACTTGTCCCGAACCCTTTTCCGTTGCACTGTTTTACGCGTTCGTCGGCGCTTGCGATGTGGCTCACTACATAGTTTTGCTGTAGGCGCAGAATAACTGTCTTGCTTTTGAGAACCAAGTAAAGCACTGTTCAATTCTACAGAGTCTATGACATTGACAGCATGAACTATTCGTGCACTCAGCAAATCACTGTTTCTAACGGTACCGTTCTTTGAGTTCTTAATTTGCATACACACTGTCTGTACATGTCCCGATTTGCCACATTGATAACAGGTTGCGTTGCGATTAGGGCATTGTGCACGCTTATTGCGAGATACATACTGGGGGCAAGACTTACGAACATTTTTCTTAAATGGGTGTTGGCGCCCGTTATTCAAATTACTGTTTCTAACATGGCGGGGCGACCTTTGTGTTGCACTTTTACACTGGCTACTGTTCACTGTCTGTTCAGCAAGGCCGGTATAAAAATAAGAATCACTAGGGCTAGACTGAGAATTACGGCTAGGAAAGCATCCGTTGCGGCGCACTGAATTTACACTGTGGCTTTGCATTTCTACATCTGCTAAGTCAAAAGTATCATGCGCTTCTATAAGCTGCAGTACACTGTCTAATGAGGGGTCAGACTGTTTCAGAATTGCTTCTCTCATAATGAGCATTCAGTGCATCGACAATTTGATCGAATTCTAGATCACAGGTGATGCTTGGGGGAAAAGTTTCTGCAGTAACACGAAAGTTGGAGTTCCTACAATCGATAAGAAAAGGTTCTTCACTCTCTGACCTGTAATTTGGTGAGCCGCGACGAGTTCTTGAAACTGCGCGAAATAGTCACTCCATTCCTCCTCACGTTCGTTGTACTGGCGAAACGTAGGGAGCGGCGCAGCGGCAGGTGTAGGCTGCTGATGCGACGGCTGTTGTCGACTTGCCGTCAACTGCGCCACAGCTTGTAGTAGTTGCGTGATTTGCGCCGTCTGTAACTGAATAATTGCACAAGCCCCAGTAGTTATTGTAGTGTTGATCTGACTAGCTATGTGGGGAAGACCTTAGAGTGGATGGGCAACCACCGCCTTGTCTGGATGGGCAACCACCGCCTTGTCTGGATGCTGGAATCCCGGCAACTTCTCAGCCGCTTTCAATGTGGATTCAGGAGATATCGCTTCACCTTTGATGACCTGGCCCTCCAGAGGCGGCCATACAAAAAGTCTTTTCTGTGTTGGCATCACTTGTGAGGGTATTTTTCGATATTGACAAAGCCTATGATACTACATGGCAGCATCTTATCCTCAGGCAGCTCCATGACTGGGATTTTCGTGGTCTTCCCTGTTTTATTCAATCATTCCTATCTCCACATTATTTAGGTACTGATTGGGTGACACCCTTTCTGATTACTTTGAGCAGGAGAACGGAGTCCCACAGGGTAGTGTTTTAAGCACGTCTTTGTTTGCAATAGCTATTAACAGTATTACTTCTGAAGTTTCATATCAGCGCACACTCCGCTGCAGAGTGAAGTTTCATTCTGGAAACATCCCTTAGGCTGTGGCAAAGCCATGTCTCCACCATATCCTTTCTTCCAGGAGTGCTAGTCTTGCGTGTTTGCAGGAGAGCTTCTGTGAAGTTTGGAAAGTAGGAGGCGAGGTACTGGCGGAAGTAAAGTTGTGAGGTGGCATAGTGAGTCGTGTTGGGATAGCACAGTCGGTAGTGCGCTTGCCCGCGAATGGCAAAGGTATCAGGTTCGAGTCCCGGTTCCGGCACACAATTTTAATCTGCCAGGAAGTTTCATATCAGCACACACTCCGCTGCAGAGTGAAGTTTCATTCTGGAGTATTACTTCTGTTGTGAAAAGTCCTGTGCAGTGTTCTCTTTTTGTGGCTGACTTCTCTGTCTTTTTCTCTTCATCCAATCTAGCAACGAATACACTTGTTGCAACTGACTCTTCAATGATTGGATGACTGGGCGAGAAGGACTGGTTTTAAGTTTTCCACTGAGAAGTCTGTGTGTGTCCTTTTTAACTGTTCACATACTGTTTTTAATCTGCCTGAACTGTAGATGATGGTCTCTGTGCTCACTTTTAAAGCCACAGTTCAGTTTCTGGGTCTCACATTTAATTGTAATCTTACATGGTTGCCACACTTTAATGACCTGAAAACCCGGTGTCAGAAACATCTTAGTCATACTTCTTGGGGAGCTGACAGAACCTGTTTGCTTCGGTTTTATAGAGCCTTCATGTGATCCCATCTGGACTATGGGTGCACAGTTTATGGGTCTGCATGTCCATCTTATTTAAAGATGTTGGACGCGGAACACCATGCAGGGATTCGGCTGGCAACTGGGGCATTTAGGGCGAGCCCCATACCAAGTCTCTATGCTGAGGCTGCAGATCCACCATTGTACATCAGATGACAGCTGCTCATTGTGTGCCAGGCATATAAGTTGCTGTCCACACCTTTAACACCAACAAACACCTTTCATACCATTGCTCGGCCTCCATTGGAAAGGCTCTTTCACAATCGGCAACAAGCGACAAAGCCGTATGGAATTCGTGCGAGGGATTGCCTTCTTGAAATATGTTCCCCAACCGTGTTGTTAAGGTTTGACTCCCCAAATACTACTCCATTTATTCGGCAGAGCTATATGCTATCTTCAAGGCAATACAGCTGATATGTTAAATACAGGGAAAACGATTTCTGCTTTGCTGTGATTTTCTCAGTGCTCTGCAGTCACTACAACAGCTATTCCCATCTGTGACTTTGCTGCAACAAACCCAGGATGAACTGTCCTTCATCCAATGTTGTGGGAAGGTGGTATCGTTTTGCTGGGTGCCTGGGCATGCTGGTATTCTGGGGAATGAAGAGGCTGATCGGGCTGCCAAGAGGCGTACAGAGTGCCTGAAGTGGCACTGTGTCCGATTCCCTTGCAGAATATTGATTCTTTGTTACAGCAGCGGTCTCTGAAATTATGGGAGGAAGAATGGCTTTCAGTGGCAAATAACAAAGTGTGGTTGCTGAAGCCTTCGGTCCGTCCATGGCACTCCTCCTCCCAGCCTATCAGGAGGAATGAAGGCGCCCTCATCCGCCTCTGAATTGGGCACTGCCCATTTACACAGGGTTTTTTATTCCGACGAGAGGATCCCCCAATCTGTGATACCTGTAGCGTACAGATCACTGTCTGCCACATTTTAATTGAGTGTGACTTATATCACACAGAGAGGGTAGTGGCTAATCTTGGTGTAGATTTGCCTTCAATTATAGGGAACGACGAAGCGAGTGCGAAGAAAGTTTTACACTTTTGTGACTTGTCTCAACTCTGGCCTAAGCTTTTAGGCTGGAGGATTTAATATGTTGCAGAGTGGTTGGCTCATCCTTTTTATCACTTTGGTCAGCCAGCTATGGTCGTTTGCTTATTAGCTTTTACTATCTCTCTGACATTTTTCATGGAGTACTATTCTTAGCTTCACCTCTAACCTTTACTTTTTGTATTTTATGTCAGTAGCTCATGTTATTGCGCTCTTTTATTTTATTTTGTTTGTTCACACTCCTTGCTTCTTGATTGAAATATCAAATTTGTTTATTTTTTATTTAATTATTATTTTTATTTATTTGTTTATTATTTAGTTTTATCATTTTCCATCCACTCTCCCCGAACACACCTTTACACCTATCCTTTTCCACTCTCCCACCCATATTCTTTACTGCATTCTGTTATAGCGGGCTGCGCCATAATTTCAAGCTAGCCGCTAAGCGTAGTCCGCGTCAGTGTTATTAGAGGCGCCACTTGTTGCAGTGTCAGTGATCTCAGTGCCACCACAGTTTGTGGTACTTACAAGAGTCAGTCAGTGACAAACCACTGAGCAATAACGTACTCGAACTTCATGGAGATAAGTGAAAGTTGCAACACATTCTGCGCTGTATCTCACATTCCTCCTATCAGAGCCTTCATAATCCATTATACAATGCGAAACGTTCTGTCCCCACCCTCGCCTGGTGTTCTTCCCCGTCTCTAATGACCACGCTGTCGACCGTACGTTAAACCCTAATCTTCCTTCCTTCTTCCTTCTGGTGTTCTTCCACCTATCACTCACTATTGAGATGCTTATTGTGCTGGAGTGTCCAGAGTTGGTGGTCATATGTGCTCGAGTTACGTCAGAGTGATTTTATGAAGTTACGTGTATCCTTTTCTGATGGTGGTCATGGCCAAAAATTTCAGCTGTGTGTAGGTGAGTTCTATTTGACATGCCTGTCTGTGGCTCAGCAATCATTGTTATGTTGTGTTGTTATCTATTCTTTATTATTGACATTCCAATTGGATTTTCCATTGTTAGATTATTAATTTACACCCTGAATATTTTGTTGGAAGTGTATCTTCATCCACAGCAGTTTCTGTCCTTGGTGCTGCCAGTTCTAGTGTATGAGATTTGTTTTGCTAAGAATATCAATTAAATGCCCTTTCTCAGAATGAGTTCTCTACTTTCTGTAAACCTCTATATGTATTTTTTTCCCAGTAGATACTACATGTATCATCAACATATCCTTTGATGAGGGGATTTTTGTCAAGAGTAGCTGAGAAATCATTGTTCATAACACATAAATATGAATGGGTGCAAGAAGAGCTTTGAAAAAACCCAATGTTTGCTCCATAATGTGGCTATTACCAACGTTATAATTTTTACATTAGAATTGTAATTTCAGAGTAGTATTTCCTAACTTCTAAATATAATTTTTATACACCTCTTTTTCAAATTTTTTATCGAACTATGTTGTTGCATATTCTTTAGAGTTCAGCAGTTAGCAAGTACATTTCACATTGAAGATGGTATATGGCTTCTTTCTATGTTGCAGATTTATTTCTGCAGTCGAACGCACTCTCAGCTGGCACAGGTGGTGGGTGAGATTCGGCGTAGCCCCTATGGGGATGAAATCCGTGCAGTTCCCCTTGCGTCTCGTTCTAATTGCTGCATCAACGACAGTGTCCGTCGCCTTGGCAACAACACTCTTATTAATGAAAGGTAAAGAGCTCAGTTAGATCTCTCTCTCTCTCTCTCTCTCTCTGTGTGTGTGTGTGTGTGTGTGTGTGTGTGTGTGTGTGTGTGTGTGTGTTGGGGGAGAAGCTTGTTACATTTCTTCTGAATGTTACTCAACTTATAATTGCACATACTTTGTGATAAACCTACCAAATCTAAAAAGAATGGTACTGGATTTTGTAGACGACCCATCTCGTGGAGGCTGTCATCAGTTTAAAATATTTGTTACAGTGTTGATATCAGGTTTTATTATCCCAAATTCATATCCTAGAACATATTAGAAAGAACATAACAGATTTTAAGACAGGTTGTTGCAACCCATATTGATTAAAACTGTTGCAGTTATTGTGAATTCTTTATGAAAAACACAGTAGGTTTTGTCGTTTGAAATTACATCAGGTACCAATGTTGTGTAATACAGTGGAACATCTATTTTACGTCTCCATGCAGCCTGAAATAAAATAATAATAATAATAAACATAAAATTGAGGAAAACTCGGAATCAAGGAAAAACATGAAAACCCCCCAAATACGATCAAAAACAAATGTAATTGGCATATGTACATAATTAAAAATCGTAATTCTCTCCGATAGGTCTGCATTATATATTATGCACGTAAGTGAAGGAAATTAAATGAACAATAGGTACAATGTCTAGAATAATGCCAGTGACATACTTACGTGTGCGCTACAGGAAAGTTGTCAGTGCTCCCCGTGAGCAATGATGGGAATGAAGCCATGTGAGTCAGCTGTTTGTTGTATGCATGGGATGAGCCAACAGAAAATGGATTCCACAATATGAAGAAAAGTGTGATGAAATATGGCTTTTTGACTTCCCACAAGAAAAGCAATCTCAATGACAAATGATCCATGTTCCAATCAAATCATGGGACTAGGTAGGTGGATGGGTGAAAACAAGTGGATCAGTTTGTATTGTAAAAAGTAATAACAATTTTCTTCACGTAAATGAATCAATTTAATGGAATGCCTCACCATAAGTACACGAAACAATGATACACATTTGCAAATATGCACTTCTAAACACACGAAACCAGACAATTGCTCCAATTTTGGCACTATAAATTCATACTGTCTTATCTCATGTCTCATTGGTAACTTGAAAGTAACATATCATTGGCAACATGAAGTGGTACGCTGCCAAAGCTGTTGCTGGCCCCCAGGATACTTTAGTGTGCATTACACTTGTTATACTTTAGTTATTTTCTGACAGGTTGCAACTACAAATTTTTCATCAAAACAAGTTTTTTTAAAATCTTACGATACATTGGATGCTTGGATTTGATCAATTCCCAATTGGGTAGCAATATCTAAGGCCTTTTCTATCAAAATAGTACCATATATGGCAACATTTGCTGTGCGGTTGTGGTTGAGCCAATTCATGTGAATTGATTCAAGTAATGATGACTCTGATTTCTTCTTTTGAGAAGAAGAAGATTCACAAATGGTAAAAGTTATTCTCAATGTCTCCACATTTCTTTACAGTAGTACTTAAAGACGTCTCTGAAATTCCAAGAGATGCATCTAAATGTGCACGAATCCCAGAATTAATGTCAACTTGTTTTAGCAGACTATATGCATATTTTCTTCTAGCGTAAATGCTTGTTTTTGTTTTTTTGGTTTTTTTTTTAATTAATTTTTTGAACCATTGTTCATGTCCAAAGCAAGGTTTTTCACTTGGACAATGCACAAACACATGTAACAATTGCATTTACAACAGTAAACTTTCAATAATTCCTATTCTGCTCTCTACTATTTGTGGATTGTTTGGGTCAGAGTAGATTTTTTATGATTTTGGCATTTTAAAAAAATTTATCTACAGAGAAAAAATGAATATAAGTCTTAAACATTGTAGTTCTGTTGTAAAAAGCAAGATGTAAATAGAAGAGCATTGTACTACTGTATCTGAGGGTAATTAAAGTCAAACAACTCCCTTGGTAATAGATATCACCTATTACACCTCAATCGGAGAAAAATGTATCTGCACCAAAAATGAAACACATTATTGCAAACATTTCTGTCTACTGGATTACACACAGTACTAGCAAATTAAAATCTGCTTTAAAGTGAGTTGTGACTTTATGTTTCTGCAGATCCTATTAAGATTTATTGTTTAGCCAATATTAGAGTCGTAGCTGTCTCAATTTGTATGTTACTATTTCACTGACTAATTATTCCCAATTCCTCCTTGCTGGCATACTGAAATAAACCAAATTACACAATGCAATCATATGGTGAGTTGTAAACTATCCTTATTATACTGTTTAGTTCCAACCTGATCTTTCAATTATTGAATAATAAATTATATGTGTCATCATGACAAAATTGTAATATATGCACACATTATTTATGAAACACAAGAAATAAAAAATGACGTTCTCATTGGCTGTGTGCACATGGGTCATGAATGGGTGTTCTTACTTCCCATTAAACACTGCATATTTTATCCATGGGAAGTTCTACACTAATGTGTAAAACATTTACCCTTCAAAGTATTGATAAGTTTTCCAGCTCTAATGGAAAGCATATTGTCAATTAATATGGAAAAAGTGTATTGTCACCGGGGGAAAAGTGGGAAATCGGGAGAAGACCAGGAATTTTGTTTTTATTTTCCTTGTCCACGAAGACACCCTGTAAATCCATTTAAACATATGGACAGAGGAGAAGATACACTGATGAGATACATCAAGTCATCTTGACTTAGTCATTTCATGACCACCATCTTATTAGCTTTTTTTGGTCTATTTGTGGAAGGCAGTACAAGTTCTACATGGCCTGGATTCGACTATTCCTTGGTAAATTTCTGCAGATATGTGGACCATACAGGTTATATACACTTCCTGAAAATTATGAATTGGTTGTTTCATATCAGATATTGATATAAGTTCACTGTCATGCTCTTCATACTAGTCTAGTATGGTTGTGGCCATATAACACAGATCATTATCATGCTTGAAGATACAGCCACTGTTTGGGGAAGACATTGTGACATTACAGATACAGGGGGAAGCTAATTGTTTCCATGTGAAAGGCAGGTTTCGTCAGGCTGTGGTTTCCCCAGCTGGTGGGCTAACAGTTTGGACCTAGTGAATGGAATACAGGTTATTACGGAAACCCTACCCTTATCTGTTTGGAAACAGGAAATGGTGGAGTGAGGGGAGGCTATTCCAGATTGAAACTGAAACACAATTTAGCCACACACATTATTCTGAAAACCCATATAAAAATCAGGGACTGATCCTACGGGAAGACTTGGGAGAATCAAATGCCATAATTACAATTTCAATATCCCTTACAGATAAAAAGCCAATAAATTTCAATACTATGATAATAATACTATAAGACTTACATTTACAATTATTGACACGTAGTGTTTATCAGAAACAGTTTAAGAAGCAGATGGACAGTATTGCACCATGCTGCCTATCTTAAGATGTACAACGTTATTTCTGTATTCTTTCAATAAACTTTATTTTACTCTCTTGTTCTGCTTTTTGTTGAGGTAGTAATATTCTTGTGTCAGAACATAGATTCCACCACAGAAACACAAAACATGAACCGAGCAAAGTGCATTTACAAGTTCCTTCAATCTTGACCCGAAATGAGATCCGTCCTTCATGACATCCTTCCCACTCCACCAACAGTGTCTTTTCGCTGCACCTAAACTTCGTAACCTCCTAGTCCATATCTATGAAATCCCTAAACCACCTTCCCTACCCTCCGGCTCCTACCCATGTAATGACCCCATTCTGAAACCTGCCCTATGCATCCTTCCAAAACCACTTACTCCAGTCGTGTAACCCGGAAGGTGTACATGATCAAGTGCAGAGCACATGCAATAGTACCCACATGATTTACCAACTGACATGCCTGCACTGTGAAGCATTCTATGTGGGAATGACCAGCAACAAACTGTCCATTCACATGAATGGTCACAGGCAGACAGTGTTTGTTGGTAATGATGATCACCCTGTGGCTAGACATGCCTTGGTGCATGGCCAGCACATCTTGGCAGTGTTACACCGTCCAGGTTATCTGGATACTTCACACCGACACCGACACCAATCTTTCAGAACTCCGAAGATGGGAACTTGCCCTTCAGTATATTCTCTCTTCCCTTTGCCCACCTGGTTTCAACCTCCGCTAAATTCACCACCATTCTATAACATCTTTGCCTCTGTTCTCTGAACACAGCCTTTGCCTCAACTGGTATCTCTGTCCAACTTCTTTGCTTTCTATGTGTGTGTGTGTGTGTGTGTGTGTGTGTGTGTGTGTGTGTGTGTGTGTGTGTGTGTGTGTGTGTTTGTTTGTTTACCTTTCCTTTTTTCCCCTAAGGTAAGTCCTTTCACTCCCGGGATTGGAATGACTCCTCATCCACTCCCTTAAAACCCACATCCTTTCCTTTTTCCCCTCCTTCCTCACTCTTTTTCTAATGAAGCGGCCAACGGCTGTGGAAGCTTGCATCTTTTTGTGTTTGTGTGTGTTTTTCTTTGTGTTTTTGTATCTGTTAATGAGCCTGTGCTTTGGGTAACTTTAATGATCTTTAATTTTTATGCATTTATATGTATTTTATTATATTTAATATTATTATTAGTAATGTTCGTTTTCTGTTGTATACTTCCTCTTAAATATCTCATGGCCAACTAAAAATAGTTAATATTCAGCAGATAATGTATACATAAACAATTATATGTCTTTGTGGACAAGAACTGAATATATTTGCCTAAAGAGCAATGATAAAATAAATATTAATTGTGTAACTATATTTCGATTGCGGCAGTATATTTGAACAGTGAGATGCCAAGCTTAATAGCTACCTGAGCAAAAAGCTTCAGTCTCAACCGATTTCAGTATTGGAAGGAAGGAAGCTTAGGGTTGAACGTCCCATCGACAGCTTGGTCATTAGAGACGGGATTTCAGTATTGTTAAATATGTATTTGTTCATTATATGTAAACAACATTTGTAGGGAGGTGGTCAGAGCATTTAATTCTATGATATTCAAATGTATAATGTTTTGGAAGGGAAATTGTATTTAAAATATGAGGCGTTAGTATGTGTGAAAGAATACAATTTTGGGAGCAGATAGAACATGTTTTCGAACGCTGGGGAAGGGACTCGTAACTTGGACGCGGTGGTGAAAGGTTGTGACACTGGGCGGTCGGAAGCCGCATTACGAACTTGTGATTTGAAGAGATAGGCATATGTGGACTTCCTAAATTTACGGGTCTGTGACTGCAAAACTTAGTCTCTGGTTGAAAAGTGGTAAACTATAGATGTTAGTAGGGCTGTGGAACTGTTATAATTTAGCTCTCGTGTACTCGTGTGATGACAACTGTGTTTTATAACAAATACTGTAAATAATTGCAGATTAATTTGGAACTGCATTGTTCGATGGACTTGATTAATTTACTAGTGATAATTTGGAACTTTTACTCTAAAGTGCGTGTGATACTTATTGTGGCCCTCATGAACAATTGTTGGGGAAATATTCTGTTATTTACCAATGTATAAAGGAGGACCGCCTCTGCATTTTCATGTCCAAAAAGAATAATGAACTCCATTTATAAAAATTACTACTTGAATGACTCTCTTGTAAACATTATCTTCGAATCCATTTTGTTGGTTATTCAGAGCTTTAATTTATGTTTGTTAAAATATATCTTCACGTCATCATATGCAGATTGATAGACTGGATAAACAACAGATTAATTATTGATCTTTTGTAAACAGATTTGGTAGCTGTGTAGGGCATAGAAGCTGACAGACATAACTCACCCCTATGAACAGAGACAATGAGCCATACACCTTTTACTACACCGAGTTATGTATTGCCCAATTCTTATTTGTGTGTACCAATAGGAAGGTTGCAACATCATACATGAAGGAATGCGGGTGGTTTGCTATAATGTTTAAATTGTACACTGATTCATTACTACCATGGATCTTCCCGGAGTCCAGGTGAAAATCCCCCATAGTCCCTGACATAATAGTGGAATGGACCAGTTAAGTTAAGACTCACACTCTGAATTATGTTTTGTAGAGTTCAGTCATCCCAGGAATTGAGAATCTTGGTGATTATTGGTGGTGGCAAGATTTGGTGTCTGAAATTGCAATACCTGTGATTAATTTTGCATTTACTATTGCAATTTTTCATTTGTTTATTAATGTCATATATTAACCAAAATTCTAAATACTCAGAGGCCTCAGAAGAATTTAATTATTGGTTTTACGAGAAAAAACTTTCCTGGTGGGATAAATTTATATAAAAGATAGAAACCGGATAACTTACCCAAAGCACAGGCTCATCAACAGAACCTGTGCTTTGGGTTAGTTATATGATCTCTATTTTTTAGAATTATTGGTTTTATTAGAATAGGCATGTTTTGGCTAAAATTGTCAGTTTCAAGTGACCTGCAAAATCAAATTTTGTGTTGTGCTCTTCAGTCTGCTGACTGGTTTGATGCAGCTCTCCATGCTACCCTGTGCTGTGCAAGTCTCTTCATCTGAGAATAACTTCAACAACCTACATCCTTTTGATTCTGCTTACTGTATTCGTCTCTCGGCCTCTCCCTACAATTTTTATCCCATACACTTCCCTCTAATGCTAAGTTGAAGATTCCTTGATGTCTCAGAATTTGTCCCACCAATCTGTCCCTTCTCTTAGTCAGGATATGCCAGAAACTCCTTTTCTTCCAAATTCAGTTGAGCACCTCCTCATTAGTTACATGATCTACCCATCTAATTTTCATCATTTGTCTGTAGCACCAATCATCTTTTTGTCTGAACTCCTTATTGTCCGTGTTTCATGCTCATACAGTGCTACACCCAGACAAATACTTTCAGAAAGGCTTTCCTTATTGAAACACATACTGTGAGCACTGCACGTTTGACTGATTAGTACAGGTTTCTACTTATGTCTAGATGAACCTGATGTCCATATCATATCACTAGTACACTGTCATATAACTGTCAATGCTTAGTTGATAAAACTGTTAAATGATGTTATAAAGTATGGAGTGGTTTGACAACACTTTGGTTGTGTTATATGCTTCCAGTGATGTTATTTTTCACAGGTCGGTAAGAATTAATGGAAATCTCCAAACAACCATACATTACAACCACTTGTAAAGATATTGTTATTCAAATGTCAAACTAAGAGATAAGGATATAAAAAATAGATGAATATTACTCACCAGGCGAAGGAGCACAGGTGTGATAGTAGAACAAATAAATAGAACACACACACACACACACACACACACACACACACACACACACACACATAAATGCTAGCTTTCACAGCCTAGCTGCTTTGTCAGGCAAAAGGGAAGGAGGGGGAAATGATGAGGGTTTAAAGGAGTGGGTAAGGAGTCATTCCAATCCTGGGACAGGAAAGACTTACCTTTGGAGGAAAAAAGGAGGGTAAACAAATACACACACACCCACACATTTACACAGACGCAAGTACACCTAGGCAGACATACTGTAGAAAGCAAAGAAGTTAAGAAGTTAGACAGAGATACCACTTGAGGCAGAGGCTCTGTCCAGAGAACTGAGGCAAAGATGTTAAGATGGTGGGTGGGAAGTCGAATGTAGCGGAGGTTGAGACCAGGTGGGCAACAGGAAGAGAGAATATGCTGAAGGGCTAGTTCCCATCTCCGGAGTTCTGAAGGTTTGGTGTTGGTGGGAAGTATCCAGATAACCCGGTTTGTTGCTGGTCATTCCCACATAGAACGCTTCACAGTGCAGGCATGTCAGTTGGTAAATCATGTGGGTGCTGTCGCAAGTGGCTCTGCCCTTGATTGTGTACACCCTCTGGGTTACGGGACTGGAGTAAGTGGTGGTGAAATGGTGCAAAGGGCAGGTTTTACAATGGGGCCAGTTGCAAGGGTAGGAGCCAGAAGGTAGGGAAGGTGGTTTGGGGATTTCATAGGCATGGACTAGGAGGTTACGGAGATTAGGTGGGTGGCGGAAAGACACTCTCGGTGGAGTGGAAGGATGTCATGAAGGATGGATCTCATTTCGGGGCAGGATTTAAGGAAGTCGTATCCTTACTGGAGAGCCACATTCAGAGTCCGCTCCAGTCCCGGAACGTATCCGGTGACAAGAGGGGACACTTCTGGGATTCTGTTGAAGGTTGTGAATTTTGGGGGATGGGGAAGTGGCTCTGGCAATTTGCTTCTGTACCAGATCAGGAGGATAGCTGCGGGATGTGAAGGCTGTTATCAGGTTATTGCTGTATTGGTTCAGGGATTCAGGACTGCAGCAGACTCGTTTGCCAAGAAGTCCTAAGCTGTAGGGAAGGGAACGTTTGATGTGGAAAGGATGGCAGCTGTCATAATGCAGGTACTGTTGTTTATTGGTAGGTTTGATGTGGACAGATGTGTGTAGTTGGCTGTTGGACAGATGGAGGTCGACATCGAGGAAAGTGGCATGGGATTTGGAATAGGACCATGTGAATTTGATGGGAGCAAAGGAGTTGAGGTTGAAGAGGAAATTCTGGAGTTCTTCTTCACTGTGAGTCCAGATGACGAAGGATAATGAACAACAGGTTGGGATGGACTAGGATGTTCTGGAGGTTGGGTGGGCGACGTTACATCACTTTAGGAGGGGTCGGAAAGGTTAGTCCTTCCACTCCTGGGATTGGAAGGACACCTTTTCCACTTTCTTAAAACCCATATCCTTCCCTTTCTCCCCTCCTTTCTTCCTCTTTTCCTAAAGAAGCAACCAACGGTTGCGAAAGCTTGTATGTGTGTTTGTGTGTGATTTTATTTGTGTCTGTCGACGAGCCTGTCCTTTGAGTAAGTCATCCGTTTTCTATTTTTTATATTTGTTTATACCACCAGGAAAGTTTCCTTCTATTATTTTCATTTCATCAATTTGAACCAAATTTGCTTCTACAAATGTCTGCCTAAGTGTGTTTGGATGTGGATATGTGTGAGTGTGTGTGTATTTGTTTACCTTCCTTTTTGTCCCCTAAGGTAAGTCCTTCCACTCCTGGGATTGGAATGGCTCCTTTTCCACTTCCTTAAAACCCGTATCCTTCCCTTTCTCCTCTCCTTCTTCCCTCTTTTTCCCGAAGAAGCCACCACTGGTGGCGAAAGCTCGAATGGTTGTGTGTTTTTGTGTGTGTTTAGTGTTCCTATCGACCAGCCTGTACTTTAGGTAAGTCAAAAAACTTTATTTTATACTATATATATATATATGTATATATATTCAAATTGATGAAACGAAAATTATAGAGGGAAACTTTCCCGGTGGGATAAACAAAAATAAAAATAGAAAACAGATGACTTACCAAAAGGACCGGCTCGTCGATAGAAATAATGAAAATAAATAAAATCACACACAAACACACATACAAGCTTTCGCAGCCTAGCTGCTTCGTCAGGCAGAAGGGAAGGAGAGGGAAAAGGAAATGATGAGGGTTTCAAGGGAGTGGATAAGGAGTCATTCCAATCCCGGGACAGGAAAGACTTACCTTGATGGGAAAAAAAGAGGGTAAACAAAAACACACACACCCACACATTTACACAGACGTGTGTATATATATATATATATATATAGAAAAGAGATGACTTACCAAAGGACCGGCTCGTCAAGAGAAACAAATAAAATCACACACAAACACACATACAAGCTTTCGCCACCACTGGCAGCTTCTTCAGGAAAAAGAGGAAAAAAGGGGACGAAAAGGGAAGGATATGGGTTTTAAGGAAGTGGAAAAGGTGTCATTCCAATCCCAGGAGTGGAAGGACTTACCTTAGGGGAAAAAAAGGAAGGTAAACAAATACACACACACTCAGACGTATCGAAATGCAAACACACCTAGACAGACATTTGTCAATATATATATATATATATATATATATATATATATATATATATAATCATCCTTCATCAAAGACACCAACCACTTCCTCGATCGCCTGAATCCTTACCCAGCCTGTTACCTCCTGAAACCATCCTTGTAACCATCGATGCCACTTCCTTATACACTAATATCCCACATGCCCGGGGCCTCGCTGCGATGGAATATTTCCTTTCACGCCGACCACCCACTTCCTTACCTAAAACATCTTTCCTTAATACCCTAGCCAGCTTCATCCTAACCCACAACTTCTTCACTTTTGAGGGCCAGACATACCAACAACTAAAGGGAACAGCCATGGGGACCAGGATGGCCCCCTCGTACGCGAACTTATTTATGGGATGCTTAGAGGAAGCCTTCCTGGACACCCAAGCCTGTCAACCCAAAGTTTGGTATAGATTCATTGACAACATCTTCATGATCTGGACTCACAGTGAAGAAGAACTCCAGAATTTCCTCTCCAACCTCAACTCCTTTGGTTCCATCAAATTCACCTGGTCCTATTCCAAATCCCATGCCACTTTCCTCGATGTCGACCTCCATCTATCCAACGGCCAACTACACACATCCGTCCACATCAAACCTACCAATAAACAACAGTACCTGCATTATGACAGCTGCCATCCTTTCCACATCAAACATTCCCTTCCCTACAGCTTAGGTCTTCGTGGCAAACGAGTCTGCTCCAGTCCTGAATCCCTTAACCAATACACCAATAACCTGATAACAGCCTTCACATCCCGCAGCTATCCTCCTGATCTGGTGCAGAAGCAAATTGCCAGAGCCACTTCCTCATCCCCCCAATTTCAGAACCTTCAACAGAACCCCAGAAGTGCCCCTCTTGTCACCAGATACTTTCCGGGACTGGAGCGGACTCTGAATGTGGCTCTCCAGCAAGGATACGACTTCCTAAAATCCTGCCCCGAAATGAGATCCATCCATCATGACATCCTCCCCACTCCTCCGAGAGTGTCTTTTCGCTGCCCACCTAACCTCCGTAACCTCCTAGTCCATCCCTATGAAATCCCCAAACCACCTTCCCTACCTTCTGGCTCCTACCCTTGTAACCGCCCCCGTTGTAAAACCTGCCCTATGCACCCTTCCACCACCACTTACTCCAGTCCCGTAACCCGGAGGGTGTACACAATCAAGGGCAGAGCCACTTGCGACAGCACCCACGTGATTTACCAACTGACATGCCTGCACTGTGAAGCGTTCTATGTGGGAATGACCAGCAACAAACTGTCCATTCGCATGAATGGTCACAGGCAGACAGTGTTTGTTGGTAATGAAGATCACCCTGTGGCTAAACACGCCTTGGGGTACGACCAGCACATCTTGGCATCTTGGCATAGTGGCGTTATCTGGATACTTCCCACCGAGACCAATCCTTCAGAACTTCGGAGATGGGAACTAGCCCTTCAGCATATTCTCTCTTCTCGTTGCCCACCTGGTCTCAACCTCCGCTAAATTCGAATTCCCACCCACCATCTTAACATCTTTGCCTTGGTTCTCTGGACAGAGCCTCTGCCTCAAGTGGCATCTCTTTCTAACTTCTAACTTATTTGCTTTCTACAGTTCTACAGTATGTCTGCCTAAGTGTACTTGCGTCCTTGTAAATGTGTGGGTGTGTGTGTATTTGTTTACCCTCCTTTTTTCTCCCCAAGGTAAGTCTTTCCTGTCCCGGGATTGGAATGACTCCTTATCGACTCCCTTAAAACTCTCATCATTTCCTTTTCCCCCTCCTTCCCTTCTGCCTGACGAAGCAGCTAGGCTGCGAAAGCTTGTATGTGTGTTTGTGTGTGATTTTATTTAGTTTATTTGTTTCTATTGACGAGCCGGTCTTTTTGGTAAGTCATCTCTTTTCTTTTTATATATATATATATATATATATATATATATATATATATATATATATATATATATATATAATATTATAGAAGGAGACCTTCCAGGTAGGAAAATGGTATAAAATAAAGATTTTTGACTTACCTAAAGTACAGGCTGGTCGATAGGAACACTAAACACACACAAAAACACACAACCATTCGAGCTTTCGCCACCAGTGGTGGCTTCTTCGGGAAAAAGAGGGAGGAAGGAGAGGAGAAAGGGAAGGATACGGGTTTTAAGGAAGTGGAAAAGGAGCCATTCCAATCCCAGGAGTGGAAGGACTTACCTTAGGGGACAAAAAGGAAGGTAAACAAATACACACACACTCACACATATCCACATCCAATGTGGATATGTGGATATGTGTGAGTGTGTGTGTATTTGTTTACCTTCCTTTTTGTCCCCTAAGGTAAGTCCTTCCACTCCTGGGATTGGAATGGCTCCTTTTCCACTTCCTTAAAACCCGTATCCTTCCCTTTCTCCTCTCCTTCCTCCCTCTTTTTCCCGAAGAAGCCACCACTGGTGGCGAAAGCTCGAATGGTTGTGTGTTTTTGTGTGTGTTTAGTGTTCCTATCGACCAGCCTGTACTTTAGGTAAGTCAAAAATCTTTATTTTATACCATTATATATATATATATATATATATATATATATATATATATATATATATATATATATATATAAAATATAAAAAATAGACGAAGATTACTCACCAGGCGAAGGAGCACAGGTGTGACAGCATCACAAATAAATAAATGAATACACACACACACACACAATCGCAATAAAAATAAAAAACCAAAGGGAAAGTAAGATGACAGAAAAGATTTCGAAAAGTAACAGAGCAAGGACGGAAGTAATTGTTGAATTCAAATATATGAAACGATTATTAAGACGAAAAATTCCTAGCAGGAAAAATAAAATATAAAAAATAGACGAAGATTACTCACCAGGCGAAGGAGCACAGGTGTGACAGCATCACAAATAAATAAATGAATACACACACACACACACAATCGCAATAAAAATAAAAAACCAAAGGGAAAGTAAGATGACAGAAAAGATTTCGAAAAGTAACAGAGCAAGGACGGAAGTAATTGTTGAATTCAAATATATGAAACGATTATTAAGACGAAAAATTCCTAGCAGGAAAAATAAAATATAAAAAATAGACGAAGATTACTCACCAGGCGAAGGAGCACAGGTGTGACAGCATCACAAATAAATAAATGAATACACACACACACACACACAATCGCAATAAAAATAAAAAACCAAAGGGAAAGTAAGATGACAGAAAAGATTTCGAAAAGTAACAGAGCAAGGACGGAAGTAATTGTTGAATTCAAATATATGAAACGATTATTAAGACGAAAAATTCCTAGCAGGAAAAATAAAATATAAAAAATAGACGAAGATTACTCACCAGGCGAAGGAGCACAGGTGTGACAGCATCACAAATAAATAAATGAATACACACACACACACACACACAATCGCAATAAAAATAAAAAACCAAAGGGAAAGTAAGATGACAGAAAAGATTTCGAAAAGTAACAGAGCAAGGACGGAAGTAATTGTTGAATTCAAATATATGAAACGATTATTAAGACGAAAAATTCCTAGCAGGAAAAATAAAATATAAAAAATAGACGAAGATTACTCACCAGGCGAAGGAGCACAGGTGTGACAGCATCACAAATAAATAAATGAATACACACACACACACACAATCGCAATAAAAATAAAAAACCAAAGGGAAAGTAAGATGACAGAAAAGATTTCGAAAAGTAACAGAGCAAGGACGGAAGTAATTGTTGAATTCAAATATATGAAACGATTATTAAGACGAAAAATTCCTAGCAGGAAAAATAAAATATAAAAAATAGACGAAGATTACTCACCAGGCGAAGGAGCACAGGTGTGACAGCATCACAAATAAATAAATGAATACACACACACACACACAATCGCAATAAAAATAAAAAACCAAAGGGAAAGTAAGATGACAGAAAAGATTTCGAAAAGTAACAGAGCAAGGACGGAAGTAATTGTTGAATTCAAATATATGAAACGATTATTAAGACGAAAAATTCCTAGCAGGAAAAATAAAATATAAAAAATAGACGAAGATTACTCACCAGGCGAAGGAGCACAGGTGTGACAGCATCACAAATAAATAAATGAATACACACACACACACACAATCGCAATAAAAATAAAAAACCAAAGGGAAAGTAAGATGACAGAAAAGATTTCGAAAAGTAACAGAGCAAGGACGGAAGTAATTGTTGAATTCAAATATATGAAACGATTATTAAGACGAAAAATTCCTAGCAGGAAAAATAAAATATAAAAAATAGACGAAGATTACTCACCAGGCGAAGGAGCACAGGTGTGACAGCATCACAAATAAATAAATGAATACACACACACACACACAATCGCAATAAAAATAAAAAACCAAAGGGAAAGTAAGATGACAGAAAAGATTTCGAAAAGTAACAGAGCAAGGACGGAAGTAATTGTTGAATTCAAATATATGAAACGATTATTAAGACGAAAAATTCCTAGCAGGAAAAATAAAATATAAAAAATAGACGAAGATTACTCACCAGGCGAAGGAGCACAGGTGTGACAGCATCACAAATAAATAAATGAATACACACACACACACACAATCGCAATAAAAATAAAAAACCAAAGGGAAAGTAAGATGACAGAAAAGATTTCGAAAAGTAACAGAGCAAGGACGGAAGTAATTGTTGAATTCAAATATATGAAACGATTATTAAGACGAAAAATTCCTAGCAGGAAAAATAAAATATAAAAAATAGACGAAGATTACTCACCAGGCGAAGGAGCACAGGTGTGACAGCATCACAAATAAATAAATGAATACACACACACACACACAATCGCAATAAAAATAAAAAACCAAAGGGAAAGTAAGATGACAGAAAAGATTTCGAAAAGTAACAGAGCAAGGACGGAAGTAATTGTTGAATTCAAATATATGAAACGATTATTAAGACGAAAAATTCCTAGCAGGAAAAATAAAATATAAAAAATAGACGAAGATTACTCACCAGGCGAAGGAGCACAGGTGTGACAGCATCACAAATAAATAAATGAATACACACACACACACACAATCGCAATAAAAATAAAAAACCAAAGGGAAAGTAAGATGACAGAAAAGATTTCGAAAAGTAACAGAGCAAGGACGGAAGTAATTGTTGAATTCAAATATATGAAACGATTATTAAGACGAAAAATTCCTAGCAGGAAAAATAAAATATAAAAAATAGACGAAGATTACTCACCAGGCGAAGGAGCACAGGTGTGACAGCATCACAAATAAATAAATGAATACACACACACACACACACAATCGCAATAAAAATAAAAAACCAAAGGGAAAGTAAGATGACAGAAAAGATTTCGAAAAGTAACAGAGCAAGGACGGAAGTAATTGTTGAATTCAAATATATGAAACGATTATTAAGACGAAAAATTCCTAGCAGGAAAAATAAAATATAAAAAATAGACGAAGATTACTCACCAGGCGAAGGAGCACAGGTGTGACAGCATCACAAATAAATAAATGAATACACACACACACACACAATCGCAATAAAAATAAAAAACCAAAGGGAAAGTAAGATGACAGAAAAGATTTCGAAAAGTAACAGAGCAAGGACGGAAGTAATTGTTGAATTCAAATATATGAAACGATTATTAAGACGAAAAATTCCTAGCAGGAAAAATAAAATATAAAAAATAGACGAAGATTACTCACCAGGCGAAGGAGCACAGGTGTGACAGCATCACAAATAAATAAATGAATACACACACACACACACAATCGCAATAAAAATAAAAAACCAAAGGGAAAGTAAGATGACAGAAAAGATTTCGAAAAGTAACAGAGCAAGGACGGAAGTAATTGTTGAATTCAAATATATTGCGATTGTGTGTGTGTGTGTGTATTCATTTATTTATTTGTGATGCTGTCACACCTGTGCTCCTTCGCCTGGTGAGTAATCTTCGTCTATTTTTTATATTTTATTTTTCCTGCTAGGAATTTTTCGTCTTAATAATCGTTTCATATATTTGAATTCAACAATTACTTCCGTCCTTGCTCTGTTACTTTTCGAAATCTTTTCTGTCATCTTACTTTCCCTTTGGTTTTTTATTTTTATTGCGATTGTGTGTGTGTGTGTGTATTCATTTATTTATTTGTGATGCTGTCACACCTGTGCTCCTTCGCCTGGTAAGTAATCTTCGTCTATTTTTTATATTTTATTTATCCTGCTAGGAATTTTTCGTCTTAATAATCGTTTCATATATTTGAATTCAACAATTACTTCCGTCCTTGCTCTGTTACTTTTCGAAATCTTTTCTGTCATCTTACTTTCCCTTTGGTTTTTTATTTTTATTGCGATTGTGTGTGTGTGTGTGTATTCATTTATTTATTTGTGATGCTGTCACACCTGTGCTCCTTCGCCTGGTGAGTAATCTTCGTCTATTTTTTATATTTTATTTTTCCTGCTAGGAATTTTTCGTCTTAATAATCGTTTCATATATTTGAATTCAACAATTACTTCCGTCCTTGCTCTGTTACTTTTCGAAATCTTTTCTGTCATCTTACTTTCCCTTTGGTTTTTTATTTTTATTGCGATTGTGTGTGTGTGTGTGTATTCATTTATTTATTTGTGATGCTGTCACACCTGTGCTCCTTCGCCTGGTGAGTAATCTTCGTCTATTTTTTATATTTTATTTTTCCTGCTAGGAATTTTTCGTCTTAATAATCGTATCATATATTTGTATTCAACAATTACTTCCGTCCTTGCTCTGTTACTTTTCGAAATCTTTTCTGTCATCTTACTTTCCCTTTGGTTTTTTATTTTTATTGCGATTGTGTGTGTGTGTGTGTATTCATTTATTTATTTGTGATGCTGTCACACCTGTGCTCCTTCGCCTGGTGAGTAATCTTCGTCTATTTTTTATATTTTATTTTTCCTGCTAGGAATTTTTCGTCTTAATAATCGTTTCATATATTTGAATTCAACAATTACTTCCGTCCTTGCTCTGTTACTTTTCGAAATCTTTTCTGTCATCTTACTTTCCCTTTGGTTTTTTATTTTTATTGCGATTGTGTGTGTGTGTGTGTATTCATTTATTTATTTGTGATGCTGTCACACCTGTGCTCCTTCGCCTGGTGAGTAATCTTCGTCTATTTTTTATATTTTATTTTTCCTGCTAGGAATTTTTCGTCTTAATAATCGTTTCATATATTTGAATTCAACAATTACTTCCGTCCTTGCTCTGTTACTTTTCGAAATCTTTTCTGTCATCTTACTTTCCCTTTGGTTTTTTATTTTTATTGCGATTGTGTGTGTGTGTGTGTATTCATTTATTTATTTGTGATGCTGTCACACCTGTGCTCCTTCGCCTGGTGAGTAATCTTCGTCTATTTTTTATATTTTATTTTTCCTGCTAGGAATTTTTCGTCTTAATAATCGTTTCATATATTTGAATTCAACAATTACTTCCGTCCTTGCTCTGTTACTTTTCGAAATCTTTTCTGTCATCTTACTTTCCCTTTGGTTTTTTATTTTTATTGCGATTGTGTGTGTGTGTGTGTATTCATTTATTTATTTGTGATGCTGTCACACCTGTGCTCCTTCGCCTGGTGAGTAATCTTCGTCTATTTTTTATATTTTATTTTTCCTGCTAGGAATTTTTCGTCTTAATAATCGTTTCATATATTTGAATTCAACAATTACTTCCGTCCTTGCTCTGTTACTTTTCGAAATCTTTTCTGTCATCTTACTTTCCCTTTGGTTTTTTTATTTTTATTGCGATTGTGTGTGTGTGTGTGTGTATTCATTTATTTATTTGTGATGCTGTCACACCTGTGCTCCTTCGCCTGGTGAGTAATCTTCGTCTATTTTTTATATTTTATTTTTCCTGCTAGGAATTTTTCGTCTTAATAATCGTTTCATATATTTGAATTCAACAATTACTTCCGTCCTTGCTCTGTTACTTTTCGAAATCTTTTCTGTCATCTTACTTTCCCTTTGGTTTTTTATTTTTATTGCGATTGTGTGTGTGTGTGTGTGTGTGTATTCAATATATATATATATATATATATATATATATATATATATATATATATATATATATATATATATATATAAAGATTTTTGACTTACCTAAAGTACAGGCTGGTCGATAGGAACACTAAACACACACAAAAAAACACAACCATTCGAGCTTTCGCCACCAGTGGTGGCTTCTTCGGGAAAAAGAGGGAGGAAGGAGAGGAGAAAGGGAAGGATACGGGTTTTAAGGAAGTGGAAAAGGAGCCATTCCAATCCCAGGAGTGGAAGGACTTACCTTAGGGGACAAAAAGGAAGGTAAACAAATACACACACACTCACACATATCCACATCCAAACACACTTAGGCAGACATTTGTAGAAACCAAAGAAGTTGGACAGAGATGCCACTTCAGGCAGAGGCTCTGTCCACAGAACCGAGGCAAAGATGTTAAAGATGGCGGGTGGGAATTAGAATTTAGCGGAGGTTGAGACCAGGTGGGCAACGGGAAGAGAGAATGTGTTGAAGGGCAAGTTCCCATCTCCGGAGTTCTGAAAGATTGGTGTTGATGGGAAGTATCCAGATAACCCGGACGGTGTAACACTGTGCCAAGATGTGCTGGCCGTGCACCAAGGCATGTTTAGCCACAGGGTGATCCTCATTACCAACAAACACTGTCTGCCTGTGACCGTTCATGCGAATGGACAGTTTGTTGCTGGTCATTCCCACATAGAACGCTTCACAGTGCAGGCATGTCAGTTGGTAAATCACGTGGGTGCTATCGCAAGTGGCTCTGCCCTTGATCGTGTACACCCTCCGGGTTACGGGACTGGAGTAAGTGGTGGTGGAAGGGTGCATAGGGTAGGTTTTACAACGGGGGCGGTTACAAGGGTAGGAGCCAGAGGGTAGGGAAGGTGGTTTGGGGATTTCATATGGATGGACTAGGAGGTTACGGAGGTTAGGTGGGCGGCGGAAAGACACTCTTGGTGGAGTGGGAAGGATGTCATGAAGGATGGATCTCATTTCGGGGCAGGATTTAAGGAAGTCGTATCCTTGCTGGAGAGCCACATTCAGAGTCCGCTCCAGTCCCGGAAAGTATCCGGTGACAAGAGGGGCACTTCTGGGGTTCTTCTGTGGAAGGTTCTGAATTTGGGGGGATGAGGAAGTGGCTCTGGAAATTTGTTTCTGTACCAGATCAGGAGGATAGCCGCGGGATGTGAAAGCTGATATTAGGTTGTTGGTGTACTGGTTCAGGGATTCGGGACTGGAGCAGACTCGTTTGCCACGAAGACCTAAGCTGTAGGGAAGGGAACGTTTGATGTGGAATGGATGGCAGCTGTCATAGTGTAGGTACTGTTGTTTGTTGGTTGGTTTGATGTGGACGGATGTGTGAAGTTGGCCGTTGGACAGATGGAGGTCGACATCAAGGAAAGTGGCATGGGATTTGGAATAGGACCAGGTGAATTTGATGGGACCAAAGGAGTTGAGGTTGAAGAGGAAATTCTGGAGTTCTTCTTCACTGTGAGTCCAAATCATAAAGATGTCGTCAATGAATCTATACCAAACTTTGGGTTGACAGGCTTGGGTGTCCAGGAAGGCTTCCTCTAAGCGTCCCATAAATAAGTTGGCGTACGAGGGGGCCATCCTGGTTCCCATGGCTGTTCCCTTTAGTTGTTGGTATGTTTGGCCCTCAAAAGTGAAGAAGTTGTGGGTTAGGATGAAGCTGGCTAGGGTATTAAGGAAAGAGGTTTTAGGTAAGGAATTGGGTGGTCGGCGTGAAAGGAAATACTCCATCGCAGCAAGGCCCTGGGCATGTGGGATGTTTGTGTACAAGGAAGTGGCATCAATGGTTACAAGGATGGTATCTGGAGGTAACTGGCTAGGCAAGGATTTCAGGCGATCGAGGAAGTGGTTGGTATCTTTGATGAAGGATGGGAGACTGCACATGATGGGTTGAAGGTGTTGGTCTATGTAGGCAGAGATTCGTTCAGTAGGGGCTTGGTAACCGGCCACAATGGGGCGGCCGGGATGATTGGGTTTGTGGATCTTGGGGAGTAGGTAGAAGGTGGGGGTGCGGGGTGTCGGTGGGGTCATGAGGTTAATGGAGTTAGGTGAAAGGTTTTGTAGGGGGCCTAAGGTTTTGAGGATTCCTTGAAGCTCTGCCTGGACATCAGGGATAGGATTGTGTTGACAAACTTTGTAGGTAGTATTGTCTGAAAGCTGACGCAGTCCCTCAGCCACATACTCCCGCCGATCAAGTACCACGGTTGTGGATCCCTTGTCGGCTGGGAGAATGACGATGGAACGGTCAGCTTTCAGATCACGGATGGCTCGGGATTCAGCTGTAGTAATGTTGGGAGTAGGATTAAGGTTTTTTAGGAAAGACTGAGAGGCAAGGTTGGAAGTAAGGAATTCCTGGAAGGTTTGAAGAGGGTGATTTTGAGGAAGAGCGGGTGGGTCTAGCTGTGATGGAGGACGGAACTGTTCCAGGCAAGGTTCTATTTGAGTCATGTCTTGTGGAGTTGGATCATTAGGAGTAGGGTTAGTTTTCTTCGTGGCAAAGTGATATCTCCAGCAGAGGCTACGAGTATAGGATAGTAAATCTTTGACAAGGGCTGTTTGGTTGAATTTGGGAGTAGGGCTAAAGGTGAGGCCTTTGGATAGGACAGAGGTTTCAGTTTGGGAGAGCGGTTTAGAGGAGAGGTTAACTACTGAATTGGGATGTCGTGGTTCCGGATTGTGTGCAGTAGGATTTAAAGGTTTGGGGGGGAGTGGAGCTGGAAGTGGGAGATTGAGTAGATGGGAGAGACTGGGTTTCTGTGCAATAAGAGGAGCTTGAGGTTTACTGGAGTGGGATTGGAATGGCTCCTTTTCCACTTCCTTAAAACCCGTATCCTTCCCTTTCTCCTCTCCTTCCTCCCTCTTTTTCCCGAAGAAGCCACCACTGGTGGCGAAAGCTCGAATGGTTGTGTTTTTTTGTGTGTGTTTAGTGTTCCTATCGACCAGCCTGTACATTAGGTAAGTCAAAAATCTTTATTTTATACCATTTTCCTACCTGGAATATATATATATATATATATATATATATATATATATATATATATATATATATATATATATATTATAGAGGAAAAATTCCTAACAGGAAAAAAATATACGTAAAAAATAGATGAACACTTACCAGGCGAAGGGGCACAGGCAGTAATAGCAACAAATAAACACACAGACACACACACACTCAAAAATGCTAGCTTTCGCAGCCTAGCTGCTTCATCAGGCAGAAGGGAAGGAGAGGGAAAAGGAAATGATGAGGGATTTAAGGAAGGGGGTAAGGAGCCATTCCAATCCCGGGACAGGAAAGACTTACCTTGGGGGAAAAAATGGAAGGTAAATAAATGCACATACACCCACACATTTACACAGACACAAGTACACTTAGGCAGACATACTGTAGAACTGTAGAAAGCAAAGAAGTTAGACAGAGATGCCACTTGAGGCAGAGGCTCTGTCCAGAGAACCAAGGCAAAGATGTTAAGATGGTGGGTGGGAATTCGAATTTAGCGGAGGTTGAGACCAGGTGGGCAACGGGAAGAGAGAATATGCTGAAGGGCTAGTTCCCATCTCCGGAGTTCTGAAGGATTGGTGTCAGTGGGAAGTATCCAGATAACCCGGACGGTGTAGCACTGTGCCAAGATGTGCTGGCCATGCACCAAGGCATGTTTAGCCACAGGGTGATCCTCGTTACCAACAAACACTGTCTGCCTGTGTCCATTCATGCGAATGGACAGTTTGTTGCTGGTCATTCCCACATAGAACGCTTCACAGTGCAGGCATGTCAGTTGGTAGATCACGTGGGTACTATCGCAAGTGGCTCTGCCTTTGATCGTGTACACCTTCCGGGTTACGGGACTGGAGTAAGTGGTGGTGGAAGGGTGCATAGGGCAGGTTTTACAACGGGGGCGGTTACAAGGGTAGGAGCCAGAAGGTAGGGAAGGTGGTTTGGGGATTTCATAGGGGTGGACTAGGAGGTTACGGAGGTTAGGTGGGCGGCGGAAAGACACTCTCGGTGGAGTAGGAAGGATGTCATGAAGGATGGATCTCATTTCGGGGCAGGATTTTAGGAAGTCGTATCCTTGCTGGAGAGCCACATTCAGAGTCCGCTCCAGTCCCGGAAAGTATCCGGTGACAAGAGGGGCACTTCTGGGGTTTTGTGGAAAATTCTTAAATTCTTAAATTGTTAAATTCTTAAATTGTTAAATTGTTAAATTCCTCATCTCCCCAATTTAAGAATTTTCCACAAAACCCCAGAAGTGCCCCTCTTGTCACCGGATACTTTCCGGGACTGGAGCGGACTCTGAATGTGGCTCTCCAGCAAGGATACGACTTCCTAAAATCCTGCCCCGAAATGAGATCCATCCTTCATGACATCCTTCCTACTCCACCGAGAGTGTCTTTCCGCCGCCCACCTAACCTCCGTAACCTCCTAGTCCACCCCTATGAAATCCCCAAACCACCTTCCCTACCTTCTGGCTCCTACCCTTGTAACCGCCCCCGTTGTAAAACCTGCCCTATGCACCCTTCCACCACCACTTACTCCAGTCCCGTAACCCGGAAGGTGTACACGATCAAAGGCAGAGCCACTTGCGATAGTACCCACGTGATCTACCAACTGACATGCCTGCACTGTGAAGCGTTCTATGTGGGAATGACCAGCAACAAACTGTCCATTCGCATGAATGGACACAGGCAGACAGTGTTTGTTGGTAACGAGGATCACCCTGTGGCTAAACATGCCTTGGTGCATGGCCAGCACATCTTGGCACAGTGCTACACCGTCCGGGTTATCTGGATACTTCCCACTGACACCAATCCTTCAGAACTCCGGAGATGGGAACTAGCCCTTCAGCATATTCTCTCTTCCCGTTGCCCACCTGGTCTCAACCTCCGCTAAATTCGAATTCCCACCCACCATCTTAACATCTTTGCCTTGGTTCTCTGGACAGAGCCTCTGCCTCAAGTGGCATCTCTGTCTAACTTCTTTGCTTTCTACAGTTCTACAGTATGTCTGCCTAAGTGTACTTGTGTCTGTGTAAATGTGTGGGTGTATGTGCATTTATTTACCTTCCATTTTTTCCCCCAAGGTAAGTCTTTCCTGTCCCGGGATTGGAATGGCTCCTTACCCCCTTCCTTAAATCCCTCATCATTTCCTTTTCCCTCTCCTTCCCTTCTGCCTGATGAAGCAGCTAGGCTGCGAAAGCTAGCATTTTTGAGTGTGTGTGTGTCTGTGTGTTTATTTGTTGCTATTACTGCCTGTGCCCCTTCGCCTGGTAAGTGTTCATCTATTTTTTACGTATATATATATATATATATATATATATATAAAGTACACTTACCAGGCGAAGGGTCACAGACAGTAATAGCAACAAATAAACACACACACACACACACACACACACACACACACACACACAAAAATGCTAGCTTTCGCAGCCTAGCTGCTTCATCAGGCAGAAGGGAGGAGAGGGAAAAGGAAATGATGAGGGTTTTAAGGAAGGGGGTAAGGAGCCATTCCAATCCCGGGACAGGAAAGACTTACCTTGGGGGAAAAATGGAGGGTAAATAAATGCACACACACCCACACATTTACACAGACACCACACATATAGTATAAAATAAAGATTTTTGACTTACCTAAAGTACAGGCTCGTCGGTAGAAACACCAAACACACACAAAAACACACAACCATTTGAGCTTTCGCCACCAGTGGTGGCTTCTTCGGGGAAAAGAGGGAGGAAGGAGAGGAGAAAGGGAAGGATACGGGTTTTAAGGAAGTGGAAAAGGAGCCATTCCAATCCCAGGAGTGGAAGGACTTACCTTAGGGGACAAAAAGGAAGGTAAACAAATACACACACACTCACACATATCCACATCCAATCACACCTAGGCAGACCAAAATGTCTCATCCTTAACTGAATTTTCAAGACCTGGGGGTCCCCTTGTCAGAAAATATTCTTGATTATTCGATTAATGGTGGAAATTCTCCACAGAGATGATAAATTGTTTTTCAAAAGAGATAAATTGGCTGGCCAGTACTTACCTTTTTGCTGTATTGCCGATAGTCACACACAGAAATAAGAAAGACAAAAATAATAAAAAAAAGCTTTCGGAACAGAAGTCCTGCTTCAGGTAAGAGAGAAGGGAAGAAAAAAAGGAATGGGAAAGGAAGGGGAAAGTAATTCACCTTCCTCGTGACCTAGGTTGTGAATTACCTTCCCCTTGCTTTCCCATTCCTTTTTTCTTCCCCTCACACTTACCTGAAAAATGAACTCTGTTCTGTAAGCTTGTTATATTTTTATCCTTTTTTTCTTTCCGTATGTGACTATCGGCGGTACAGCGAAAAGGTAAGTACTGGCCAGCCAATCTATCAAATCTATCTCTTTTGAAAAATATTATTCTTGATTATTATGTTGACACAAAAATATAGGTATAGAAAGACATCAGATGAAATGGTGCAAACTGTGTTTATTAATCATATTAATTTTAGGTGCCTTGAGCTCCAGAGCAAAACCAAATCAAAACCTGTAAATAACGAAAATGCACCCAAGCGGCAAAAGACAGTGGGCGGGGGCAGTTGTCCATTCCGACAGCGTGAGAGAGTGCAGCAGCTGAGGGATGTGGCTCTCTCGTCTGTCCACGATGTTGAGGAGTTGGTGACTGCTGGGAAAGAACTGAAAGCGTGCCCCTACTATGCTGCCAGGGATGCAGTCACTCTTGCACAAGTAAGTGGTTCATCTCAGCCCTTGTATCAGAGACCCGCATAGGAGGGTTTCTCTATATATTAGAAATACCGGCTTCGAAATGTAGTGATTTTAAGGATGACTAGTTTAAAGAGTTTCAATTTTGCCTTCCCATCAAGTGGCTTAATTTAGATGATTTCTTGTTGGATGTCTAAACTGCCAAAGAACAGTGTTTCTGAGACCCAAAATATTTTTAAATGTGCCTCTGTTGGGCCTGCAGCACCCAGTTGATAATAATGTTTCAAAATATGCAAAAACCACAGTCTGTAAATATATATACAATGCTACAATTTACTGAGAGTGATTTGAAATAAGCTTTACAGTTGTCTTGAGTAAGCTTTAAATTGATTTGTAATAGATGATGTAGTATTATAGAGGGAAACATTCCTGTTTGGAAAAATATTTAAAGAAAACTTAAAGAAAGTTGAACTTACCAGGCGAGAAGGCGCCGGGTCGTTGATACACAAATAAATAAAAACCAACACATACACACACATACAAAACTAAGCTTTCACAACCTAAGGTTGCTTCATCAGAAAGAGCAGGGAAGGAAAGGGAAAAGGAATGGATGAGGGTTTTAAGGGAGTAGGTAAGGAGTCATTTCAATCCTGGGAGAGGAAAGACTTACCTTGGGGGGAAAAAAGAAGGGTAAACAAATACACCCACACCCACACATATACACAAACGCAAGCACCCCTAGGCAGGCATACTGTAGAAACCCAGTGGTAAGTAATCTTCATCTGTAGGATAGGTAAACAAACACACACATATACATGCACGCACACCAGGGCAGACATATGCAAAATGCAAAGCGGTTGGACAGAGATGCCAATCGAGGCAGGGACTCTGTCCAAAGATTGGAGGCAAAGATGCTATAGAATATTGGGCGGGAATTCCAAACTAATCAAGGTTGAGACCTGGTGGGTAACGGGAAAAGAGAATATGTTGAGGGGCAAGTTGCCATCTCCGGAGTTCTGAAAGGTTGGTGCCAGTGGGAAGTATCCAGATAACCCGGACGGTGTAACACTGTGTCAAGATGTGCTGGCCTTGCACCAAGGCATGCTTAGCCACAAGGTGATCCTCATTACCAACAAACACTGTCTTTCTGTGTCTGTTCATGCGACTGGACAGTTTGTTGTTGGTCATTCCCACATAGAACGCTTCACAGTGCAGGCATGTCAGCTGTCGCAAGTGGCTCTGCCCTTAATTGTGTACACCTTCCGGGTTACAGGACTGGAATAAGTGGTGGTGGGAGGATGCATAGGTCAGGTTTTACCACAGGGGCGGTTACTTGGGTAGGAGCTAGAGGGTAGGGAAGGAGGTTTTGGGATTTCATAGGGATGGACTAGGAGGTTACGGAGGTTAGGTGGGTGGTGGAAAGACACACTCGGAGTAGGCAGGATGTCATGAAGGATGGATCTCATTTCAGGACAGGATTTAAGGAAGTCATATCCTTGCTGGAGAGCCACATTCAGAGTCCGCACCAGTCCTGGAAAGTATCCAGTGACAAGAGGGGCACTTGTAGTGTCCCTCTGTGGGAGGTTTTGGGTGTGAGGGGAAGAGGAAGTGGCCCTGGCTATTTGCTTCTTACCAGATCAGCAACTACCCTCTTGATCTGCCAGTCTTTCAACATGAAGGAGGTTTCATACACATCATTTCCATTTCACTGTCTCATTTTCCTCCCAATAGCAGTTTCTTCTGTCTGTGTCTCCCACTGCCACTGTCTTCATCCTTTTCTCTCCATTCTGGCTGCCTCCTTCTGCCGTTCTCTAAGCCCCAATCTTTTTATCTTACCTTGACATGGCCTCTATCTTTCTCATAGTCTGCTTGCCATTTCTTCAATCAGGATTAACACTTCTTTATACCTATCCTTGTGAATGCTTTATTTGGGCTTCTAAATCTGACCAAGAAACTAACACTTGTGTTTAGGATTTTTTTGCTGGTTTGGAGGATCCAGATCTCCAAAGCTTTTGTCTAGTCTAAATTTAAGTCTAATAACATAAACTCCAGGTTGGAATGCAACAACATAATGAGGACAGTTTACAAATCACTGCAAAGACATAACAACAAGATGTGACAAACACATTAAAAAGACACACACATGCAACACTTAAGTTATCAACCATGGCCTTTTTCAGAATAAAAAGCATTCATGCAGTCACAAAGGCATACTTCACGGTCACACAACCATTATCTCCGGTTGCTGCACTCCAAATTGTGCTCTGTGGTGAAGGAATAAGGGGGAACATTCCAATATGGATTTCCCATTGTTCTATTTATTAGACCCTAAAGTTTAAGGGGTCACACCATGCCTATCCAAGCCATGTTAATTTAGGCAAGTATTTGACCCATTTCGGGGGGGGGGGGGGGGGGAAACTATTTGATGCAGGACATTAATGTTTTTACTGTATGTTACATGATGCTAATAGAGTCAACTGTACTAAAATCTACTTTATCCATTTTATAGTTTTTAAATTTATTAACAAAAATGATTATATTTCCTCTTGCGAGAGTGAAGGTTGGGGTGAGAGTTTAAAATAGGTAAAGTTTAATTTTTAAAAACTCACAACCACCAACTGCGAACCATATTCCTAAACATGCAAAAACACTGGAACTGTGATTGCTGCTGTTTGACTCATTTTCTAGGGGATGATATCACAAGTTCGCAGCTTTCCTTCCCTGCATATGTTTAACAAAGAAATTCATAATAAAGTCAAGTTCATGAGAGAAAAGGGTGTACCAACTACTATTTTTGAACAACATGTGAAAGTTCACTTTATGTTGTTTATTTCACAATATTAGAACCCTGTGGCTGATACGTCTGTACGTCGACACATTTATCAAATAAAGTTATAGCTCGTGAGCCCCCAGACAAAATGAATATTTTGTCGCAAATTGTTTTCACACCATGTTCATGCCTATGTGACGACATGTGTTACATTAACAAATCACAGTCACTTTAATTCAATGCGATGCACACCTTGTTCCACTGGCTAAATATTCACAAACACACAGTAGCACTCGATTCAACGTAGTGCAGTTTACGACGAGCAACCACACATGGCGATTGCCATACACAAATCTATAACCTCCACCTCGAGATCCACATGCCGACTGCTGCAGAGCGCCGCCGCCCGGCCAGCTACCCCACTTGCTCCCGACTCGTCACTTCCTGCCCTCGCGCGCGCGCCAAAAGCTCAACTGCCGGGGTTTTTTCCCCTGCGTCATCAACTTCCCCACGTGAGCTGTTCTAACCGATTTGACAACGTACAGCGCTCAGCCAATACATTTCTAAGACTTTACTTAAAATCAAAATAATTACACTACACATTAAATAAATTTCTTCTTAGGTTTTTATATTGGTATAAACATCCTTTGTACTATTTATCATAAACATGCAATTTCTTATATCACAGATAAGTGATTTAACTGAATATTTCAAGATAAAATACACAAGATTAATTGAAAATAAAATGAGAAATAGTTAATGTATTATTTTTATAAACAAACATTGCCATGCTAGTTGTGTAACTGTCTTGTATTCATTGGTAACTTATTACTTTTCATTGTCAATTAAACATTTATGCCAGATGTGACTATATCAGCTAGTATATTGTTTATTTATCAACAGGCTATTTTGTAATGAGGGCCTTAAAGGTTCCTAACTGCATCGTATTACTTCAAATGCCAGTAGTATTAGAATATTTTATTTCACGCTGTGCACTGCACTGTGCCTGGCACTCGCCATTGTCCCTCTCTCCCCTCACCAGAAACGAACTGGAAAATCCTAAGCTGGAACAAGCCACCAACGTCGGCCTGCTCGCTGGCCTCCAGTCAGCTACAAGCACACAGCAAATCTCAACGTGGAGAATTTATACCTATGGCCTAACTATAAATGTTGTCAGCCAACTGTGTACATACATTGCTACCATAATTAATAAGATTAAAATTGTGTAACATTTAGTGCATTGGCATGGTCAATGTTTGCAGTGAACTTCATACTGTTTAATTATCAAATGTTATTAATTACCAATATTTCTATTGAGCAGTAATCTCACACTCTGCAGAAAATATTTTTTGTGAACTTCCTCCTGGGGGAATATTAATGAATGTAGTACCATAGGTAGCTTTTTATGTTATGCAGAGTTTCTGATATCATGGGCATATGTACTAAAAATTGACTTTAAAGAAAAAAAGAACTTTTGAAATTTGTTACTTGCAGTTAATTAAAACTGTCCTGTTGTGTATGATAGCTCATCTTTGGCCTCTAACAGGTCTTCCAGCTTCTTTTTCATCTTTCTGGATGTTTGTCTTACTTTCTTGGCCATATTAGATGCAGACCTGTTTGCATCGGCTTGCCTCGTTTTATCGCAATGTTGCAGCTCAGTGATATTTTTGCCAGTATTAATTCTCAGCTTTTTCAGTAACCAGAACTTTCCAATTTTACCACAATTGAATGTAAGATCATCATCATGAACTCCTAGTTTCATTGTCTGCATGCCTAATACAGTTTTAGGAAGGAGGTTTCAAATTATGCTGTTGAAACATTCATTTGGGTTTTGTGTCTGCCCATGCAGACATTTCCTTAGGAGGTCAAAGGTCAGGATGAGCCAAGTCTCTGAAAATAGGTTTAATTGCTGTAATAACATCAGCAGGAAGAGAATTCCGTTTAGAATAAAATTCTCCAGTTGCCTGAGCCCTATTGTATTTGCACCATGAATTTTCTCCTGATGGACACAATGCATGACATGGCTTATCATCACTAGAGGACTTACAGAAGAATATGGCTTAAACATCTCTCTTGCCTCCAGATTTTCTGTATTTCTCCTAATTGCCTGCCCATAGTATACATGTTAGTTTTTTGTTTCAGTTTTAGTTCACCCACCCTGTCCGGTCAACAATTTTTCATCTTCTAATTTTTTTCCTCTCATATGAACAGTTAGTTTTCTCAGCTTTGTTCCCAAGGATATCCAACACACACGGGAGTGTATGTATATATGGATGAAACGAAAATTATAGAGGGAAACTTTCCCGGTGGGATAAACAAAAGTAAAAATAGAAAAGAGATGACTTACGAAAAGGACCGGCTCGTCGATAGAAACAAATAAAATCACACACAAACACACATACAAGCTTTCACCACCACTGGCAGCTTCTTCAGGAAAAAGAGGAAAAAAGGGGAGGAAAAAGGGAAGGATATGGGTTTTAAGGAAGTGGAAAAGGAGTCATTCCAATCCCAGGAGTGGAAGGACTTACCTTAGGGGAAAAAAAGGAAGGTAAACAAATACACATACACTCAGACATATCGAAACGCAAACACACCTAGACAGACATTTGTAAAAAGCAAAGAAGTTGGACAGAGATACCAATTGAGGCAGAGGCTCTGTCCACAGAACCAAGGCAAAGATGCTAAAGATGGTGGGCGGGAATTTGAGTTAGCGGAGATTGAGACCAGGTGGGCAACGGGAGGAGAGAATAACATACCTGCCAACTCTCCTGATTTAGGCGGGAGTCTCCTGATTTTTCGATTTTCCTCCCGCCTCCTGATTTTGCCATTATTTCTCCCGATTTTTTAGCTTTCGTCCTGGAACCCAAGATTCGATTTTCCGCCAATGGTCAAAAGTCCTTTATTCATTTGTTAGAAATAAATACGTATCGAAATTCATAGAGATTAGGAGTTGCACTTGACTTATATAATGCTCTTTGCACGTATTTGCAAATACACAAGTAGTGTTTCTATGTTGTACGGTTTTTGAATGTGATGTTTCGTCAGTGTACGTAAGTGAAATCACTTCAGTGGTTTTTTAATCGCTGGTAACCTTTTGATTGCATAGTTAGAGGCATCAGTTTCATACGCGAATTGCAGAAAACAGGCAACTTTCGTGTAAACAGATATTTTACGTGATTATGGGATTTCAATTCGGTGGTAGGTGTTCCAGTATGGCAATAAACATAATACATTTTTATCAGTTTTCGGAACATTTTTTTCTATTTTGTACTCTTTGTCTTTGTGATATTTCCACATCACGTGGTGGAAAAAGCAATGTACCGAAATAGTGCAGAGTAACAATAAAAGACTGAAATTGCTGAAAAAAACTGAAAGTGATCATACGATACAAGCAGAGACCTTATTTACTTTGTTTATTATAGAGTACGGCTTACCAATTAAATGCGACTGTGGGTCATTTGTTCCATAACATGTTCCCAGATAGCAGTATAGCACTAATATACAGCTGTGAACGTTTTTGTTTTGATCTAAAAAATCAATCACTTTACCTTTACTGGCTACAAAATATAAGGATGTAATCAACAATTGGGTTAACACAAGTTTTTTTTGTAGCCATTATGTAGCGTTATGAGATCATAGGAAAAGACTGAAAACAGTTAAGGCTTATAGTAAAGTGCACCGCAGTATTTGATAGAACGTATCTCCTGATTTTTTTTTTTGTGGAATCTCCCGATTTTCTAAACTGGACCTCCTGATTTTTACATTTTGAAGGTTGGCAGGTATGGAATAAGCTGAAGGGCAAGTTCCCATCTCCGGAGTTCTGAAAGGTTGGTGTCGGTGGGAAGTATCCAGATAACCCGGACGGTGTAACACTGCGCCAAGATGTTCTGGCCATGCACCAAGGCATGTTTAGCCACAGGGTGATCCTCATTACCAACAAACACTGTCTGCCTGTGACCGTTCATGCGAATGGACAGTTTGTTGCTGGTCATTCCCACATAGAACGCTTCACAGTGCAGGCATGTTAGTTGGTATATCACGTGGGTGCTATCGCAAGTGGCTCTGCCCTTGATCGTGTACACTTTCCGGGTTACTGGACTGGAGTAAGTGGTGGTGGAAGGGTGCATAGGGCAGGTTTTACAACGGGGGCGGTTGCATGGGTAGGAGCCAGAGGGTAGGGAAGGTGGTTTGGGAGTTTCATAGGGATGGACTAGGAGGTTACAAAGGTTAGGTGGGTGGCGGAAAGACACTCTCGGAGGAGTGGGGAGGATGTCATTAAGGATGGATCTCATTTTGGGGCAGGATTTAAGGAAGTCGTATCCCTGCTGGAGAGCCACATTCAGAGTCCGCTCCAGTCCCAGAAAGTATCTGGTGACAAAAGGTGCACTTCTGGGATTCTTCGGTGGAAGGTTCTGGATTTGGAGGAATGAGGAGGTGGCTCTGGTAATTTGCTTCTGAACCAGATCAGGAGGATAGCTGCGGGATGTGAAAGCTGTTATTAGGTTATTGGTGTACTGGTTCAGGGATTCGGGACTGGAGCAGACTCTTTTGCCACGAAGACCTAAGCTGTAGGGAAGGGAAAGTTTGATATGGAATGGATGGCAGCTGTCATAATAGAGGTACTGTTGTTTGTTGGTAGGTTTGATGTGGACGGATGTGTGAAGTTGGCCGTTGGACAGATGGAGGTCGACATCAAGGAAAGTGGCATGGGATTTGGAATAGTACCTGGTGAATTTGATGGGACCAAAGGAGTTGAGGTTGGAGAGGAAATTCTGGAGTTCTTCTTCACTGTTAGTCCAGATCATGAAGATGTCGTCAATGAATCTGTACCAAACTTTGGGTTGACAGGCTTGGGTTTCCAGGAAGGCTTCCTCTAAGCGTCCCATAAATAAGTTTGCATACGAGGGGGCCATCCTGGTTCCCATGGCTGTTCCCTTTAGTTGTTGGTATGTCTGGCCCTCAAAAGTGAAGAAGTTGTGGGTTAGGATGAAGCTGGCTAGGGTATTAAGGAAAGAGGTTTTAGGTAGGGAAGTGGGTGGTCGGCGTGAAAGGAAATACTCCATCGCAGCGAGGCCCTGGGCATGTCGGATAATTGTATATAAGGAGGTGGCATCAATGGTTACTAGGATGGTTTCAGGAGGTAACAGGATGGGTAAGGATTTCAGGTGATCGAGGAAGTTGTTGGTGTCTTTGATGAAGTATCTTCCCTACAGCTTAGGTCTTCGTGGCAAAAGAGTCTGCTCCAGTCCCGAATCCCTGAACCAGTACACCAATAACCTAATAACAGCTTTCACATCCTGCAGCTATCTTCCTGATCTGGTTCAGAAGCAAATTACCAGAGCCACCTCCTCATTCCTCCAAATCCAGAACCTTCCACCGAAGAATCCCAGAAGTGCCCCTTTTGTCACCGGATACTTTCCAGGACTGGAGCAGACTCTGAATGTGGCTCTCCAGCAGGGATACGACTTCCTTAAATCCTGCCCCGAAATGAGATCCATCCTTAATGACATCCTCCCCACTCCTCCGAGAGTGTCTTTCCGCCGCCCACCTAACCTTTGTAACCTCCTAGTCCATCCCTATGAAACCCCTAAACCACCTTCCCTACCCTCTGGCTCCTACCCATGCAACCGCCCCCGTTGTAAAACCTGCCCTATGCACCATTCTACCACCACTTACTCCAGTCCAGTAACCCGGAAGGTGTACACGATCAAGGGCAGAGCCACTTGCGATAGCACCCACGTGATCTACCAACTAACATGCCTGCACTGTGAAGCGTTCTATGTGGGAATGACCAGCAACAAACTGTCCATTCGCATGAACGGTCACAGGCAGACAGTGTTTGTTGGTTGGTAATGGCCGCGGTGGAGTAGCCGAGCGGTCTAAAGCGTCTGGCTGCGGAGCGCGCGGTTGGTCGCCGTGGAGGTTCGAGTCGTCCCTGGGGCATGGGTGTGTGTGTTTGTCCGTAGGTTAGTTTACCTAGGTTTAAGTAGTTTGTAAGCTACGGACTGATGACCACGCAGTTTGGTCCGATAGAATTACAAACATTTGAACATTTTTGTTGGTAATGAGGATCACCCTGTGGCTAAACATGCCTTGGTGCACGGCCAGCACATCTTGGCGCAGTGTTACACCGTCCGGGTTATCTGGATACTTCCCACCGACACCAACCTTTCTGAACTCCGGAGATGGGAACTTGCCCTTCAGCTTATTCTCTCCTCCCGTTGCCCACCTGGTCTCAATCTCCGCTAACTCAAATTTCCGCCCACTATCTTTAGCATCTTTGCCTTGGTTCTGTGGACAGAGCCTCTGCCTCAATTGGTATCTCTGTACAACTTCTTTGCTTTTCACAAATGTCTGTCTAGGTGTGTTTGCGTTTCGATATGTCTGAGTGTGTGTGTATTTGTTTACCTTCCTTTTTTCCCCCTAAGGTAAGTCCTTCCACTCCTGGGATTGGAATGACTCCTTTTCCACTTCCTTAAAACCCATATCCTTCCTTTTTCCTCCCCTTTTTTCCTCTTTTTCCTGAAGAAGCTGCCAGTGGTGGCGAAAGCTTGTATGTGTGTTTGTGTGTGATTTTATTTGTTTCTCTCGACGAGCCGGTCCTTTTGGTAAGTCATCTCTTTTATATATATATATATATATATATATATATATATATATATATATATATATATATATATATATATATATATATATATATAAAGATTTTTGACTTACCTAAAGTACAGGCTGGTCGACAGGAACACTAAACACACACAAAAACACACAACCATTCGAGCTTTCGCCACCAGTGGTGGCTTCTTCGGGAAAAAGAGGGAGGAAGGAGAGGAGAAAGGGAAGGATACGGGTTTTAAGGAAGTGGAAAAGGAGCCATTCCAATCCCAGGAGTGGAAGGACTTACCTTAGGGGACAAAAAGGAAGGTAAACAAATACACACACACTCACACATATCCACATCCAAACACACTTAGGCAGACAAATGTCTTTGCTTTTCACAAATGTCTGCCTAAGTGTATTTGGATGTGGATATGTGTGAGTGTGTGTGTATTTGTTTACCTTCCTTTTTGTCCCCTAAGGTAAGTCCTTCCACTCCTGGGATTGGAATGGCTCCTTTTCCACTTCCTTAAAACCCGTATCCTTCCCTTTCTCCTCTCCTTCCTCCCTCTTTTTCCCGAAGAAGCCACCACTGGTGGCGAAAGCTCGAATGGTTGTGTGTTTTTGTGTGTGTTTAGTGTTCCTATCGACCAGCCTGTACTTTAGGTAAGTCAAAAATCTTTATTTTATACCATTTTCCTACCTGGAAGGTCTCCTTCTATTATATTATATAAAATATAAAAAATAGACGAAGATTACTCACCAGGCGAAGGAGCACAGGTGTGACAGCATCACAAATAAATAAATGAATACACACACACACACACACACACACACAATCGCAAGCTTTCGCAACCCAGTTGCGTCTTCAGGCAGTAGGGAAGGAGAGGGAAAAGGAAATGATGAGGGTTTTAAGGAAGGGGGTAAGGAGCCATTCCAATCCCGGGAGAGGAAAGACTTACCTTGGGGGAAAAATGGAGGGTAAACAAATGCACACATGCCCACACATTCACACAGACACAAGTACACCTAGGCAGACATACTGTAGAAAGCAAAGAAGTTAAGTTATAGAAGTTAAGAAGTATATATATAAACAAAAATAAAAATAGAAAAGAGATGACTTACCAAAAGGACCGGCTTGTCGATAGAAACAAATAAAATCACACACAAACACACATACAAGCTTTCGCTTTTATATATATATATATATATATATATATATATATATATATATATATATATAAAACGATTATTAAGACGAAAAATTCCTAGCAGGAAAAATAAAATATAAAAAATAGACGAAGATTACTCACCAGGCGAAGCAGCACAGGTGTGACAGCATCACAAATAAATAAATGAATACACACACACACACACAATCGCAAGCTTTCGCAACCCAGTTGCGTCTTAGGTGTACTTGTGTCTGTGTGAATGTGTGGGCATGTGTGCATTTGTTTACCCTCCATTTTTTCCCCCAAGGTAAGTCTTTCCTCTCCCGGGATTGGAATGGCTCCTTACCCCCTTCCTTAAAACCCTCATCATTTCCTTTTCCCTCTCCTTCCCTACTGCCTGAAGACGCAACCGGGTTGCGAAAGCTTGCGATTGTGTGTGTGTGTGTATTCATTTATTTACTTGTGATGCTGTCACACCTGTGCTCCTTCGCCTGGTGAGTAATCTTCGTCTATTTTATATATACACTTAAGCAGACACACTGTAGAACTGTAGAAAGCAAAGCTTTTGCTTTCTACAGGTCTACAGTGTGTCTGCTTAAGTGTACTTGCGTCTGTGTAAATGTGTGGGTGTGTGTGTTTTTGTTCACCTTCCTTTTTTTCCCCTAAGGTAAGTCCTTCCACTCCTGGGATTGGAATGACTCCTTTTCCACTTCCTTAAAACCCATATCCTTCCCTTTTCCTCCCCTTTTTTCCTCTTTTTCCTGAAGAAGCTGCCAGTGGTGGCGAAAGCTTGTATGTGTGTTTGTGTGTGATTTTATTTATTTTATTTGTTTCTATCGACGAGCCGGTCCTTTTGGTAAGTCATCTGTTTTCTATTTTTATTTTTGTTTATCCCACCGGGAAAGTTTCCATATATATATATATATATATATATATATATATATATATAAAATATAAAAAATAGACGAAGATTACTCACCAGGCGAAGGAGCACAGGTGTGACAGCATCACAAATAAATAAATGAATACACACACACACACACAATCGCAAGCTTTCGCAACCCAGTTGCGTCTTCAGGCAGTAGGGAAGGAGAGGGAAAAGGAAATGATGAGGGTTTTAAGGAAGGGGGTAAGGAGCCATTCCAATCCCGGGAGAGGAAAGACTTACCTTGGGGGAAAAAAAGGAGGGTAAACAAATGCACACATGCCCACACATTCACACAGACACAAGTACACCTAGGCAGACAAATTGCTTTCTACAGTATGTCTGCCTAGGTGTACTTGTGTCTGTGTGAATGTGTGGGCATGTGTGCATTTGTTTACCCTCCTTTTTTTCCCCCAAGGTAAGTCTTTCCTCTCCCGGGATTGGAATGGCTCCTTACCCCCTTCCTTAAAACCCTCATCATTTCCTTTTCCCTCTCCTTCCCTACTGCCTGAAGACGCAACTGGGTTGCGAAAGCTTGCGATTGTGTGTGTGTGTGTGTATTCATTTATTTATTTGTGATGCTGTCACACCTGTGCTCCTTCGCCTGGTGAGTAATCTTCGTCTATTTTTTATATTTTATTTTTCCTGCCAGGAATTTTTCGTCTTAATAATCATATATATATATATATATATATATATATATATATATATATATATATATATATATATTTTGTGTCTGTGTAAATGTGTGGGTGTATGTGCATTTATTTACCCTCCATTTTTTCCCCCAAGGTAAGTCTTTCCTGTCCCGGGATTGGAATGACTCCTTACCCCCTTCCTTAAAACCCTCATCATTTCCTTTTCCCTCTCCTTCCCTTCTGCCTGATGAAGCAGCTAGGCTGCGAAAGCTAGCAATTTTGTGTGTGTGTGTGTGTCTGTGTGTTTATTTGTTGCTATTACTGCCTGTGCCCCTTCGCCTGGTAATGTACTTCATCTATTTTTTACGTATATTTTTCCTGTTAGGAATTTTTCCTCTATAATATTCATATTATATATAATTCCCTAATGTGCAATGTAGGGGATATAAAGATTTAAAGCCTTAATCTATCGAAATATGATGAAAACCGAAAATAAATATTTTTCGACCTGAACCACTGTGTGGTCCCTTTAAAGGGCAGTTAAAAAACTGTAATGTTTGGACTGACAACACTAGCTCAATAATAAAGGGTCCAAACTCCACCCTACCTGACTCAGTTTACCTAAAATAAAGAAATAGTTCTTTCAGTAGAAGTGAGCAGTAAGACTATTGCATAGAATTGGTAGCTATATATTCCACAGAAACTTTTTAAATATCTTACACTAAACTCCAAATACATTGATTGTCAAGAAAAGTTTCTTTGCATATTTGTTTCCAGGTTGTCCTTATTCCCTACAATACTCTTCTGCACAAGTCAACACGTGAAGCAAGTGGAATACGACTGAAGGACAGCATTGTGATAATTGATGAAGCACACAATTTGCTGGAGAGTGTTAATAACATTCACAGCTGTGAGGTTACTGGATACCAGGTAATCTTGTCTCTACCAGCATGATGTCTGAAATTGTGTATACAACTAAGAATGTCAAGGCTTAATTTTTGTTAACTTTCTTCTTCTTCTTCTCCTGTTCTTCCAAAAAGAACCATTTGCTTTGATTCTCCCACCTCTACTCTCAACATTCACAATTGCTCCCCCCCCCCCCTCTCTCTCTCTGTCTGCCTTTTGTTAGTTGGAAACTAGCTTTTTCTACCTTGCCTCAGCTACAGCAGTGAGAAAATTTAATGTTCTGTGCACAGATACTGCTGAAATTTGTGTTTGTGAATTTGCTATAATTATTAAAAAGCTTATAAAACTTAAAATGAAACTTGTTTGGTGCAAGCTATAATAATAATAATAATAATAATAATAATAATAATAATAATAATAATAATGGGTGTAGATTATAGCTGTTGTTAAATAAATAAATAAATAAATTTATTGCTAGATAAGATTTGTTGTTGAATAAGGCATTTATTGCATGTTCCCCATTTTTCATTTTGCATTTGGCATGTATCGTCTTAGTTGTTAATAATTTGCAAGCACAAATTTTCAGGACTACTTGTAAGTCAGTTAGGAGGCCATGATAATTTTTAAGTACTTTTTTGTCAGTATTAAAGATGTGTTATATTTTTATTTTTCTTGTTGTTTCTTGTCAGTTTCTGTTTATTTGGCTCACTTTGTGTGTGTGCATTCTTATTGCAGCTGAGCTTTGCTCATAGTCAGCTTTCTCAGTACAGACAGCGATTCCTGCGGCAGTTCAGTCCTGTTAACTTATTACGCCTGGAGCAGCTGATTTTTGTAATTAGCAAGCTCATACGTCTCCTGGGTAAGCTGGTCATTTAACTAATTTGTTCATTTTACTATACTATGGACCTGGCAATGCATCGCAATTGTTAAATGTGTGTGGGATCTGGGTATAGGTTTGATCAAGCAACTGGCAGAGAGGTACACTTTAGAGCTTGAGAAAACAGGCGTTTCTACACATGTACAGCTATGATGAGTAGAAATTTGTGTTTTGTGCTTGTTCTGCTGAAACACGTTTTTTGTTCCAATTGTAGTAGGATTCTCATGCTTAGTGGTGGATCAACAGCTGACTAGTAATCTACAGCCTCATTATTATTATATTCCTATATAATGCCTGTAAGTTATGTAGAGTGGCAACATTGCTGAAACATCTGATCTACACTTTTTAAATTTTTTATTAGTTTCATGTAACAAAACTGAGGTAAGGGTATAAAAACTATTCACGTAATACATAAACTGTAACAGTTAAGAAAAATGTATACAATGCTAAAACACTGTAACATATGCTGCCAGTCTATTCAAATACTTTACTAAGGAAAGACAATCTAAATTTAAAATGTAAACAACACATATTGAGCCATAAAGTGTAGCTTATGAAAGTACAAGAGACGTTTCAAAATATGTCTTGTGTTCAAAAAGACGTTGTTTGATGGAAAGAAAATTTGTGAGAGAAACCATTTTTATTCTGCTAAAGCTGTCATCATATTTCAAATAAAATCTTTTATGGTCATTTACTGATTGAATCACTACTTAGTAATCTTCAAGTGAACATTTATTCATAAATTTGTACATGTAGCGTTAACAGTTCGTATGTTATCGCATAAAAGAACACATCAAAGGATACACCAAGAACATTGGTATTTTGTTAACTTCAACATTTTTAGCATTTGTGGATCTGGAGAAAGCTCTTGACAATGTCAACTGGAATACAATGTTTCAAATTCTGAAGGTAGTAGGGGTAACATATAGGAAGCGAAGAGTTGTATTCAACTTGTACAAAAACCAAACAGTTATTATTAGAGTCTTGAAAGGGTCACAGTGGTTGGGAAGTGAGTAAGACATGGTTGCAGCCTCTCCCCAATGTTGTTCAATCTGAACATTGAGCAAGCTGTGAAAGAATGCAAGGAAAATTTGGAGAGGGAATTAAAGTCCAGGGAGAGGGAATAAAAACCTTGTGTTTTGCTAATGACATAGCAATTCTGTGAGAGACAGCAAAAAGGACCTGTAGGAGCAATTAAATGGACTTGACAGTGTCTTGAAAGTAAGGTATAAGATGAACATTAACAAGAGTAAAATGAGGGTAATGGAATGTAGTGTCAGAAAATTTGGTGATTCTGAAGGAATCAGATTAGGTAATGAGACGATAAAAGTAGTAGATGAGTTTTGTTATTTGGGAGACAAGATAACTTCTGATGGCCAAAGTAAAGAAGATACAAAATGCAGATTGGCTATGGGAAGAAAAGGGTTTCTGAAGAAGCGAAATTTGTTGACATCCAATATTAGTTTAAATGTTAGAAAGTCCTTTCTGAAAGCATTTATGTGGAGTGTAGCATTGTATGGGAATGAAACGTGGACAATAAGGAGTTTAGCCCAAAAGATTATAGAATCTTTCGAAATGTGGTGCTACAGATAAATGATGAAGATTAGATGGGTAGATCACGTCGAGCAGCCTTGCATCAGTTCCCATCAAGGGCCATGTTTCTGAAGCAGAACTAAGATCAGGTCTAACTAGAGTTTTATAAATAGTTAATTTTGTTGGGCGGCTGAGCATCTCCAGCAAGATGGCTGGATGGAGTGGAAGAAGACCTACAAAAGCTAGGTTGCAGAAATTGGAGGAGGGTAGCATATGACCGTGATGGATGGCGAAAGCTCGTTGGAGAGGCCAAGATTCACTCTGGACTGTAGTGCCACAGAAGAAGAAGAAGAAGAAGCAGAAGAAGAAGAGAAGGCACTGCTGAAACACATTAACAGTTCTGTGTATGCATCTGAGGCCTCTGGCAGCTGCTTGAATGAACTTTATATATCCTCTTCTCAACTCTCCAACTGCTCCTTCTCTATGTCCATTCCCCTTCTATATGTCTGTTTCTACACCCCTCCACCCACCTTGGGCCTTGTATACTGTTACCACATACGAATCCTTGATTAGTCATTGAAGCCACTGAAAGTGAATGGGTATATCGGTTGGGGTCATTGGTATAAGGGATCTGAAAGGGATCTCTCCAGCTACTCGGTTTGAGGGGAGAGTGGCTTCAAGTATTTTCCTTAAAAAAAATCTGAGAGTGGTCACATTTACAAAGTTAATCATAATAAAACTCCCCATTTTGTTACAATTGAATGCGTGGTTGCTCGCTGTCGGAGGTTCGGGTCCTCCCTGGGGCATGGTGTGTGTGTGTGTGTGTGTGTGTGTGTGTGTGTGTGTGTGTGTGTGTTGTCCTTAGGTTAGTTTACCTAGGTTTAAGTAGTTTGTAAGCTACGGACTGATGATCACACAGTTTGGTCCGATAGATTTACAAACATTTGAACATTTTTGAAGACAACTAAATTGTGCATTGTTGTGTAGTCAATTGTTGTTTTATTATATATAGAGAGAAATATGACAGTAGTGATTTGTCCAATTCTTTATATCCCCTCATATCATAGCTAAAACTGTGGGAAAGATAAATATTCGAAAATGTACCACTAATCTATACATGATGGAATATAGACACAAGCAACACACTATTTGTATTAGCTTTTGAGCTTAGGCTCACTTTAAAGTCAGAGTATGCAGCTATAGTAATTGCCTGTACGGATGGGGGTGCGGTGGGGGAAGGTGTTAATGGCATAGTGAGAGTAGGTCATGACTCAGTGGCTGCACTTGAAAGGTGGTCAGGGGATAAAGCCTATAAGAGGCAGAGAGAGAAGCAACAATGGAGAGGGAGGGGAGGAAGTAGAGCAAAATGGAAAATAAAAAATTAAGATCAGGATGGTGTGTGTGTGTGAGAGAGAGAGAGAGAGAGAGAGAGAGAGAGAGAGAGAGAGAGAGAGAGAGAGAGAGAGAGAATGTATTCACATTGGGGTGGGATGTGGAAAAAAGTGGTGAGAAAAGGCAGTACACAATTTGGATGAAAAGAAGTGCTGTGGAAAGATGAGGAAAATGGTAAGGTGAGGCAGCTGGATATAAGTGATTGAAAGGTTAGGCCAGGGTATTGCGCGAGTGCGGGATAAGCTGGAGACATAATTTTCTCATAATAACTACAGAGAAACTGGTTCCGAAAGAGATATCCATATTGCTTGTGTAGCGGAGCAGCTGTTGATGTTGTTTGTGCTGTCGTGCACAGCATGTGTGGTAACTTGATGGTTTTTCATGATTAGACAGTGGCCACTCTTGCAAGTAGATAGTTAGTTACTCGTCATGCTAACATAGAATTCTGCACAGTAATTGCAACATATATGTATTTAACATGGCCGCTTTCACAAGTAGCCCTTTCTTTTATGGGGTAGAAGATGCCTGTGAGTGGACTTTAATGGGAAGTGGTGTGTTGTTGTATGGGACAGGTCTTGCACTCAAATCAAAAACTAGGGAATGACATGGGGGTGCAATATTGGACAGGAGGTAGAGAGGGCTAATTGGTTGGTTGTTTGGGCAGTGGGACATACATTTTGGTGATTTGAGTAACATTTTGGGGAGGATATTGATAATACCAGGACACTATGGAGGGTAATCGAAGCCCTGGTGGTGAAGGGTGTGATTGAGTTTCTAAAGACAAAGAGATCAGAGGAGTTCTGCTTGGTGGCTGGCTAATATGTTTACTACTGCCAGAGATTTGTTTTTGGATGAGCTGGATAGGATACAGTCTATTACTAAAGACAGTGCTAAGGTTTTTGCTATATTTCAACAAATCCTGATTTCCGCTGCAGATGTGGTGTTCATAGGTGGTGACCCTGCAAGAAAGAGACTTTTTGACATGGAATGACTGTTGTCATAGTGTAGGTGCCATTTGAGGTTGGTGCACTTGATATGAACAGACTACCAGATTGTGTTGTTGACCAGTGTGGATATGACATACTTATACAACAGCAGCCCCAATGACCACCTAGAAGTCATAAAACACTAGCTTACCCAATGTTCTGGTACCAAGTCAGCTATCTTTCCTGATGTTCTTAGACAACCACATTTTGGCCCACAATTATTTTACTTTTGAATGGCAAATCTGTGCAACTGTGACATGTATTTGTGTAGTACAATTGTATGCCAATTTATTTGTAGGACATCTGGAGGAACCTTTCCCATCCTGCCAACACCTAAACCCCTTGTCTAGTTCAGATTTATTAACATTTTCATACTTTGGACTCATTGCAAGGACAACCTTTGATCTTCTCTCCATAGTGTCAACACCCACCCCAAACATGCTGCAGCTGGTTCTTCCCGAATCAACAAGCTGCTTCCTAGATGTTGACCTCTACCTCTCTGATGGCTCCATAAATGTTTGTCATAAAAAGTTAACCAACCATCCACAGTACCCTCACTTTGTTGTCACCCACTACAGTCAAAAAGTGCCTTCCTTACAGCTTCACCACCTGAAGATACTGCACCTGCACGAGTCATTAAAATATACCAGTAACATTATCAGAGCCTTCTCGAAGATTTCATGCTATCCAGCTGATTTAAACAGATTCCCTGTGCCATTTCTTCTAACCGTGGCTTGCTCTAGCATTAACGCCGCCCTTGACGACAGTTACAATGCCACCCCTCTTCAAGCACGCATCCAAGGAAAAGGGAGAGAGTTGTTAAGAGTCATGTTTCACAAGTACCAATAAAATATTGGTATTTGATTTACAAATGTCTAGACTTTGCCACTTAATTATTAATATTATATTATTGTTGAGGATATTACGCCCTATACAAGACACTTCAATTTTTGTTATTTTTCCCATACACATTTCAATACATTTTGTGAGGATTACTTTATTATTGTTCTGAAACTTTTAGTAACACTATACAAATATCATTCTGATATACTATGTATAAATGTTTTTACAAGTTGTTTCACTGTGCAGTTCACTTAAGTTCGCAGAGAAAAAAAGAAGAAAAATAATCCTACTCCTAATGATCCAGCTCCCCAAGGCATCATTCAAATTGAACCCTGCCACAGCTGAATCCCGGGTTATCCGTGATCTGAAGGCTGACCATTCCATCATCATTCTCCCGGCCGACAAGGGATCCACGACTGTGGTACTTGATCGTGGAGAGTATGTGGCTGAGGAACTGCGTCAGCTTTCAGACAACACTATATGCAAAGTTTGTCAAGGCAATCCCATTCCTGATGTCCAGGCAGAGCTTCAAGGAATCCTTGGAGCCTTAGGCCCTCTACAAATCCTTTCACCTGAGTCCATCAACTTCATGACCCCACCGACACCCTGCATTCCTACCTTCTACCTACTTCTTAAAATTCACAAACCTAATCATCCAAGTCGCCCCACTGACCCAAGGTCAACAAGGATTTAGAAAATATCGTTCATGCTAAACACAACTAGCTCTTTCCTCACACGAAGTGATGAATGCTATTGACAGGGGTTTGCAAATCGATTCCATATTTCTTGATTTTCAGAAGGCTTTTGACACCGTACCTCACAAATGGCTTTTAATCAAATTGTGTGGTTATGGTATATGGCCCAAATTTGTGACTGGATAGGTGATTTCCTGTCAGAGAGGACACAGTTTGTAGTAATCGATGGTAGAGCATCGACTAAAACAGATGTGATATTGGGCGTTCCACAGGGTAGTGTTATTGGTCCTCTTCTGTTCCTTATTTTCATAAACGATTTGGGTGAAAATCTAAGTAGCCCTCTTAAGTCGTTTGCAGATGACGCCGACATTTATCGTCTAGTAAAATCATCTGAAGATCAAAACCAACTGCAGAACGATCTGAAGAAGATATCACTATAGGGTAAAAATTGACAATTGACTATAAATAATGAAAAGTATGAATCCTTCCACATGAGTATGAAAAGAAATCCATTAAAATTTGTTTACAAGATAAATCAATCAAAAGTGAAGGCCATAAACTCCACAAAATACCTAGGAATTACTATTACTTCAGACTTAACTGAAAATACCATGTAGATAATGTCGTGGGAAAGGCAGAGAGAGTGGCCAATCGGCCGGTGTCCGCCACGCTTTCACCAGACTGCGCGGGGGACGGGCATTTACATAGTGTCCCTGGCAGAGGTGCAGCCACTTGATGATTGAAATAATGCATGAAAAGGGAAAGAGAATATCGGAAACAGAGTTGAAGATACAAATATTGAAGGAGTGAGAAGGAGAAGAAGACGGAAGGTCTCAAAAAAATGTTCATATGTTCGTTATGCTTAAGGGACTTAACTGCGTGCTTATCAGTCCCTAAACATACAAACTATTTATGAACTACCTTATACTAAAGACGACACAAACATCAGTTTTTCTAAAGTTATTGAAAAGGCTGTATATTCAAGATTAATTGATCATTTCAGTTCACATAATTTGTTGTCAAACGTACAGTTTGGTTTTAGAAGTGGTTCAACGAGTCTGCATTTTATTGGCCGAACTACTAAAGAGACTGCATACACTATGCTTGTCTGTCATTTTTTGGCGTATTCCTGCCCGGTGTGGGATCCATATCAGGTGGGTTTGACGGAGGACATCAAAAGAGCCCAAAGTAGGGCAGCTTGTTTTGTATTGTCACAAGGACAATGTCTGGCATGGGAATCATTACAACTATGGCACTTATCGCTGCGGGGTGGGCTAATTACGAAACTCCAATTGCCAACATTCTCCTTTGAATGTGAAAATATAGTGTTGACTCCCACTTACATAGATAGAAATAATCATCAGAATAAAATACGAGAAATCAGAGCTTGAACGGTGAAATTCAGGTGTTCTTTCTTCCCGCACGCTGTTCGAGAGTGGAATGGGAGATAAATAGTATAACGGTGGTTCAATGAACCCTCTGCCAGGCACTTAAATGTGATTTGCAGAGTAGTCCAAGTAGTTGTAGATTCCATCTTCTTCTGGGGATTTGTTATTTTTCAACTGTTCGACTATCTCCATAATTTCTTCATGATCCGGATCAAGTGAGTTTGGAGAAGAGAAGACGAGTTTTTCGTGCGATGGTTTGCATTTGAGGAGGGAACTGAAATATTGGGCTAAGATTTTGTATTGTGTTGATTTCCAAACATCCATCGGGTGCTTGATTTTCTCTGAAAGTCTTATAGAAATTTCTTGTATTATTTTTGATGAAATCCAGCTTGATTTCAGTGAGTCTGTTGTCATATCTCTGTTTTTCTTTTCTGATTAATGATGAAAATTCTCCTCAGAGATGATAAATATTGTTGAAACGAGACAGAATGACTGGCTAGTACTTACCTTTGTGCTGTACCACCAATAGTAACACAAATGAAAAAACAGAAAAAAAGGGGACAAAAAGGTCAAGCTTTCGGAACACAGTTCCTTCATCAGGTGGGAGAGAAAGGAAGAAGAAAGGATGGGAACGGAAGGGAAAGGTAATTCACGACCTAGGTCATGAAGGTGGTGTTTTGGGAATGTGGACGTCAGAGATACTGCATGTATGTACTGAGCCAAGCCAGAGAAGAAATATATAATGAAAGAGGAAAGATCAAGTAGTAAAGAGAGGAGAAGATGAGTGAACTGAATGATGCTGAGGGGTGTAGGAGGGGCGGGGGGTTGTCTAAAACGTTTTTCATTAACAGGGAAAGATGGATGGACACACACACACACACACACACTCACACACACACACACACGGGGGGGGGGGGGGGGGGGGGGAGAGAGAGAGAGAGAGATTATTTAGCAGAAGCCTTCATGTAGGTTACATTATATCCTGTAGGTTATATTACTGTACCATTTCGTAACTTGTCAGGAACCTTAGGAAACTTAAGTGGGACAAATGTGGAGCTACTTTGAAGTTATTACCTTTTTTATGGCATTAATATATTTCCTAATGTAAAACGTATCATAAAATCAATATAAACGATGCTATTCGCGCTCGTCCAATATCGTATTCTGAAATGTAGTTTGCCGGCCACTTGGAGCGCTACTGTCACAGTGTATAACAAAAATCTGCGGAATGTCGAGACTGTATATGGTAAACTGTGTTAATAGCATGTCAGAGTGATCTACTGCGCCCATAATCATATTGTAGTCGACAATGCAATGTGGCTTTATTACTTTCTTGCCAGTCTTACTGTTTATCTTTCCCATTTCCCACATTTTTGTAGTGTTACAGTTAGCCTGCATGAACACGTCTCTCTTGTCACAGCACTTGATGGCGAACATTATGTCAGTTGGCATAAATTCTACTTCTCCTTATTTCAGTTTCTTCTGTGGCTTTGGAAAATTGCGCCTGTTGCTTCGTACAGTACCACACAGTGTACCCTCTGAACTCCTTTCTTGTTGTGCAGATGGTGGATGATCTGTTAAATGACCTATCTCAAACTGCTGCTACCGCTTTGTTTACTGTCCTCTTGCACCCTTCCCTATCCATACCCACCTCCATCTGTCAAGTTAACTACTGTAGATAACAATCAGCCTTGCCACAGCCACAGACAGCTCTTTGTGTGTGTGTGTGTGTGTGTGTGTGTGTGTGTGTGTGTGTGTGTGTGTGTAGGAAAATATTCTGAGCACAGAAGCTAATACAGATTTGTATTTTTCCTTTTTTAGTTACTGAATGTATTGTTGACAAATTTGAGTATTTCATGTCTGAATTCTTTCTTGTCATTGGCTATTACATGGGATATATAATACTGAATTTTGAATTTAAATATCATCTGTTGAAGCAGAACACAGTAATCATTACAAATGTTATCACTCACTTAGGATTCTTATCATAGATTTACCTGCTTTTTAATTTTGTTCTCTGAAAGTTTTGTGTGCTGGTAGTTGTTTCTGTAGCTCATTCAGAATGTGGCCTAAATCAATACTCTGCCAAATATATTTTCTCTATCGCTAGTGGCAGAATCTTTTTGAAATATTGTTATCTGAATCTTTTCTTTAAACCAGCTATGCAAATTGTTTTAAGGTTTTTCACAGAATCTACCTTGTGTAAACAATTATGTTCCAATTGGGAATTTTAATGCCCTTTGCAGGTGGTAGACCTGGTCACAATCCTGATGTCAGCACCGGTTTGCGAACTGCGGAAGAGAAGATGTACTCGCTAACAGATTTCCTGTTACTTGCACAAATTGATAATATCAACCCATATGTTTTACTACAATTTTGCAAGAAGAGCAAACTAGCACATAAGGTAACAATATTTAAGTGGTGAAGTTGCCACCAGACATTTAAGAAATATACTTTTTTTCAGATTTCTTATTGATATGATGTACCTGTTGGTCTAGAGTTCTCTGCACAAAATTTAACCCTTTCACTGCTGCAGGATCGAGCTTCTTCCCTGCCTGCCCACCAGCCTGCTTGATGGCATGAAAAAGGTTGGGTCGTGAGTGATGGCGGTTGACTAATGTATGGCCTTTGTGCACTAATCGATTGTGGCAGTGGCCACACAACCTGCCCACAATAACACTGTTTGAATGAGGCGTGTCCAGAAAGTAAGTTCCGTTTGGTAATAAAGTGAAATTGTAACAGATACAGAAGAAATTTTTATTGCACAAAATTCTACAACTCTTAAACAACTTTTCCACATAACTGCCAAAATTTTGCAGGCATTTGTCATAGTGTGGCACCAGGTTTTGTATACCTTCTTCATAGAAATCTGCTGCCTGTGTCTTCAACGAGTTGGAAACAGTTTCTTTCAGCTCGTTGTCATTGGTGAAGTGATGACCGCCAAGGAAAGACTTGAGATGTAAGAACAGATGAAAGTCAGGGCTGTACGGAGGATGGTCAAACACGTCCCAGCCAAATCCCTGTAGGTGGTTTTTCATCACATTTGCAGTGTGTGGTTGTGCGTTGTCACGAAGCAAAACAACACCTTTTGATAGCTGTCCCCGGCGCTTATTCTGAATTGCAAGGCGAAATTTCCGAAGTGTCTCGCAATAAGCATCTGCTTTGATTGTTTGACCATTCGGTAAGAAGTCAATGAATAGTTTGCCTTTCCAGTCCCAGAACACTGTGCACATCATTTTCCGAGGTGTCATGATTTGCTTCGGCTTTACCTTTGGTGGGGATGAAGTGTGCCTACATTCCATTGATTGCTGCTTCCTCTCAGGGGTGTCGTAACAAACCCACGTTTAATCTCCTGTGACTATCCGTCTCAGAAATTCTTCGCCGCTTTCAGCATAACGGGTAAAAAACTCAAGTGCACTACCCATCTGTTGTGTTTTGTGTTGCTCAGTGAGAATCTTGGGTTCACAACGTGAACAAAGTTTACAGAATTTCAGTTGTTTGGTAACAATTTCATGCATCAGTGATCATGAAATTTAGGGGAAGTCCGTAGCGAGAGCACTAATTGTGGACCTACCGTTTTCCTGGAACTTGTCATCAATCGCGTGAACCAGTTCTTCTGTGACCAAAGGTGGACGAACACTTCGTTCTTCATCGTGCCCATCACTATGCTCGCCATTGAACTGTCGGACCCATCTTCTCACCATTGAATCACTCATCGCATTTGGTCTGTAAACATCACAAATTTGCCGATAAATTTCACTTGGTTTCACTTTCCTCGCTTTCAGAAACCAAATCACTGACCTGATTTCACAGGCGGCGGGATTTTCAATCAGCGCTGACATTTCAAACAAGCACAACAAAGCATACGTAACTGACAGTGATCTCCAAATGGCGCACGTTCTTCTCCTTGACACACATTGTCTACAGCGCATGTGCAGAACTGCAATTGCAGCGCTGCAGCAGAGATAAATTGAAACGGAACTTGCTTTCTGGACGCGCCTCGTAAAATCAAAATCTCACTGCTCTGTCACAGTGACTACAGTTCATGATATGAAAGATAGATTCAAATGAAAATGACACTTTCTTTTATAAGATTATCTTCTTCTAAGAATGAACAGATTTATAAAAATTGTAACAGTTTTTGATTTATTATTGAAAAACCTTTAACAATATAGTGTGGACAGTTTACAACGCACACAAAGACCTAATGAAAATCTGTGACAGTGTGACAGGTACATAAAAAAGACACACACACACACACACACACACACACCCCGTAAAATATCAGCCATGGCCTTCTTCAGAATAAAGAGCATTGACACAAGCACACGGGCAGTGTTCGTTAGGATGAATGGCCAATGTCAAATTGTGTCCAAAACAAGGTAAACCACCCTGTGGCACAACATACAACAGAGCAGGTGCATAGGCTGTTTCACAACTCAGGCCATCTGGATCCTCTTACACACAACCAGTGTTTCTGAACTACACAGATGGGCTGCATCTCGTTCCAACCATCTAATAGGTTCATGGTCTGTAAGGCTGTGCTGTATCCATCCCCACCACGACACAACCTCTCTGTCCCTTCTTCTACTATTTCTTCACCAAAGAGCATAAATTGGAGTGCAGCAGCCAGAGATGACGGTTTTATGACTGAACTGTGCCTGTCTGATTGCGTGAATGTACTTTACTCTAAATAAGTCCATGGCTGATAGCTTAAGTGTTGCATGTGTGTGTCCTTTCTGCGTGTCTGTCACAGCTCATCATTAAGTTTTTGCGGTGAGTTTGTAAACTGTCATTATATTGTTGAATTCCAGCCTGGAGTTTCCACCATTGAAAAAAATTTTAATTTGAGACATGCGGTACCAATACATTTCTCGATGACCTATTAAAGCTTTATTAACATCAGACAAGTATGTTTTGCAATATTTACTTTTAAAGTGATAATATAGTAAGGACAGTTTACAACTCACTGCAAAAACGTGGCGACGAGCTGCGACAGGCACATACAAAAGACACACACATGCAACACTTTCAGCTATCGGCCATGGCCTTCTTCAGAAAATAGAACACTCAGGCAATTACACAGGCACACAACACAGTCATACAACCATCACCTCTGGCTGCCGCACTTCGAATCACGCTCTGTGGCGAGTCGATCAGGGAGGGTAGGGGAGAGAGGATAGGAAGGTTACGTCACGGTGGTGGGGATGGGTTAGATGGAAATAACGAGATGCAGCTTAGGAATGGAGTGGGGAGGCGGGTGAGGGGAGAAAAATAAAATAAAATAACATAAAATTTTAACATTTGTTGAATGAGAACTAAATATCTTTTTTATTATATGTAACTGAATGCTTCAAATGTTCAGAAATGTAATGGTGCCGGCCGCGGTGGCCGAGGGGACTGGGGCGCTACAGTCACGGTCTGCACGGCCACTGTGGTCGGGGTTCGAATCCCCCCCTTGGGCATGGATATTTGTGCTGTTCTTAGTCTTAGTTAGTTCATAACTAGTTTGTAAGTTTAGGGACTGATAACCCCGCAGCTAAGTCCCATAAGCTATACAAACATTTGAAATGTAATGGTTAGAAAACAAACTACTTACAAACTAACCTATACTAAAGACAGCACAAACATTCATGCCCAAGGGGGATTCGAACCTCTGAAGGGGAGCGGCCTCACCCATCGGAGCACAGTGCCTCAATCCGCTTGGTCACTCCGCCGTGGCACCATGTATGTCATTGACCTTAATGCAGAATTAAACAACGGAACTAATGACATCACTATCTTCGTGACAGAACTATTGCTTCATTTGTAAGTAAAGCCTAAATTTGATTCACTACACCGAATAAGCCGATAATAAATATCTACGTGCTTTTGATCGCCGATTTCTTTTTCAACTGTTAACATTCGGTATGTTTTGATTTAGTGGTTTTACATACTCATTTTTGACACAGGCTTTGGACTGCCAATGACTGAGTCAAAAACATTTTTATTGCTTTTCTCAAGTTTTACTTTTCTTTAAACATTCAAGGCACCTGAAAAATCTAATATTTCTTTAGTGTACGTATTTTTTTAAACAGGGCACCATGCAGAAAACATCACTACTTTTTCTCCGTTGCTCCAAAAAAACCAGGATAATGTTAATCCCCCCCCTCCCCTCAAAATCTAAAAGGGCTGTCCGTATTTGGTATCCAAGGTGTCTCGGTTGTGAATGAAACTTCTCCAGCAACTGACAGATTAGCTCCAAGTGGAATTTTGCTAGTGGTATCTTCTGCTTCTTTTGTATTACAAAAATTGTTTTTGCATTGAGCACACAGAAGTCAGTTAAATGAAAGAATACTTTCTTATACTATTCCATTGTTTTTCATGTACACACTACAGAACTTAACATCATGTCTGTCCGCTCACCAGCACTAATTAATTCATAACTAATTACAAAAGTGGGTGTTACTGTATGTTGTTCTGTTTCATGATTCTTTTTTCAATCTGAACAAACTCTGCCCTCATAAAACAAAGATTTCATGACAAAACATTTGCATTGTTACGCGACTAGATAGTGCAGATGTTATGTAATTGCCGGCATTCAGCGTCCTTTGCCAACATTTCACATGAAGTCTTTGGGACAGAAAGTAAAATTTAACACATTCTTCTGTTTCTTCAGTACTGGCACTTGGAGCAGTAGCATTGCTTCTTTGCCTAATGATGGTTCCATGCGATGAAACTGTGGCGGACCCGAGTGTTAATCTATGTAAATTATATCTCTGAACTTCATTCACGTTTTATTACTTCAGATGTTTTTTAATTCGTTTCTGTTCTTGTATCTTTTCTGCAATGTTTTGAGTGGCAATTAAAAATTATAAACACATCCTTTCTCTCCTGTATGAACCTTTTACTCAAACCATAAGCATATTGGTGACCCTGATGTGATTAATACGGAGCTGAACGCATTTTTAATTTGTGAAGTGCCGCCTACATCAGCATGGGACGAAGCGGATATTGCTTGTGTTTCAGTGAGCATTCCACCCATCTGGAAGAAAAACATAAAGGTATGCTTCCTTCAAATTTACCACGTTGGGTATCACTAACGAAACCATGAAATTGAATCATGTTGTGGCATCATTAGAAGTGGATGTTGTGGAATTAATTTCCAACTTTTTAACTCGGACACTATCTATCACTTCGTTCACAGAGCTTAAAACAAGATTAATTCAGGAATTTGAAAAGTCAGAAAATAGAAAAGTAACAAGATTATTAAAAAAACTGGAATTAGGTGATAAGAACCCAACTCAGCTCTTACGTGAGATGTGAACTTTAGCTGGTATACAAGTCAAGGCCGATTTTTTTTTTGTAAACCATATTTATGCAGCGGCTTCCTGTTACCGCATGTTCTATACTAACTACAAGTAGAGATGAGCTTGATACCATAGCCACCATGACTGACAAGATTGTCGAATTTTCACAACCAGGATCAAATATTTGTGCTCGAACGTTGCAGGCATCATGCAGTATTGCAGTCAGTAAAATAAATGATACAAATAACAATAGTAACTCAAGACTAGAAAACCAGATTGCCGAATTAACGCTGACTGTCAATGAATTGAAAACACATCACGTTCAAGAAGCAGCTCCCCTCAGGGGCTCAGCATTAATTTGCTGAGTACGGGCTTGGCGAACCCGGGGTCCTGAGCTGTGGGCTGTGTCGCGCCAACAGTCCGCTACACCGTAAGCTCTGTGCGTGCTTCAACGACCATCGTTCGGCGCGACGGTGGAACGTTGTACGTTTCAGAGCCCGGGGATCTTGGCTTCATCGCCCGGGTCGCGAGGACGGTACAAACCTCTCTAAAAAAACCCTCAATCTCAAGGTGTGCTACGTGCCGAGGAGATGCATGGCTGTTGAGGTTGAACAGTCATTAGCAAGCATCCTCTGAGGAACCTGCCGCACCTCAGTTGTACAAGGCTTACCCAGGCAAGCGGGGCTCTGCCTGGGTGGACCTCTTTTCCCTAGCTGGTCGTGGGACGACAATGAAACGAGCAAATAAAAGCGTGGCCGGTCGCGAAAAAGGCGTCTCTAAGCGTGGCAAGACAGAATTCAACGCGTCTACATATGACCCTAAGGCGTTTTCTTCCCTCGCCACCCCGTGGGAGGAACGACAAGCCCGGAATAGATCAGAGCCATATTCGCCACAATACCTTGTTTGTGCGCGTTTAGATGGAGAGTCATTTATGACCACTAAGCCGCAGTTTTTCGTAGAACAGCTAGAAGATAAATTCGGTGAAATAGAATCCTTTTCGAAAATGCGCAGTGGGGCAGTGCTGATACAGACGGCACCCCCAGCACACTCGAGGGCATTACTTGCCTGCGACAAGCTGGGTGATGTTCCAGTCAGTATCACGCCTCATAAGTCCCTCAACATGGTCCAGGGTCTAATCTACCACAGAGATCTCCTCTCTCAGACTGATGAGGAGTTGAGAACATACTTGGAACGTCGGAGGGTTCACTTCGTTCGGCGAGTGCACAGGGGACCTAAAGACCAGAGGGTTGCCACCGGTGCTTTTATCTTGGCCTTCGAAGGCGATACACTGCCTGAAAAGGTCAAGGTGATGGTCTCCCGGTGCGACGTAAAGCCCTATGTCCCTCCCCCTATGCGGTGTTTTAGGTGCTGGAAGTTCGGGCACATGTCCTCCCGTTGTACTTCCAGCCCTAACTGCAGGGAATGTGGGCGACCATCGCACCCAGACGCTCCATGTACTCCACCTCCAGTTTGTGTGAACTGTGGGCAACACCATCCGCCATGCTCGCCGAACTGTGGAGTATTGCATCGTGAGAGGAAAATTATGGAGATAAAGACTCTGGACCGTTTGACTTACTCAGAGGCGCGAAAAAAGTATGATCGGCTTCATCCGGTAAAGATTTCAACATCTTTTGCTGCAGTCACAGCGGCACCAGGTTTCCCCGAACAACAGCACCAGTTTTCCCTCCGTCCATGGGCCCTATGGGCCAACAACGTTCTACTGCCCCCTCAATGGGTGGGGGCACCTCTTCATCTGTTGCTCCCACATCACCACCTGTGGGAGCAATCACCTCCTCTCCTTCGGGGACATCGGTCCCCGTCTCCCAGCCGGAGAAGGAACAGCCCCCTCCGGCTCCTCTCGCTCAGAAGGGGTCCCTTGGGACACTCCCTTCCGAGGCTTCTCGCAGTGAACGTGGGGATCCCAGCCGACGGCTGAAGAGTTCCCGACCTGCTGGTAGAAGGGCTTCTCGCTCTTCTTCCAACCCTGATGCGACTGCTGAGAAGCCCTCCCAGGCCTCTAAACCGAAGGGCCAGCGAGAGGGACGACAGAAGAAAACGAAGAAGGAGACTTTGGTGGCTCGAAAGCCACGTGCATCCTCATCTTCTACTTCGGAGGATGAGGTTGAGATCCTCGCGTCTGCCGAGGATCTCGCAATACTGTGTTCTCCAGAATCCAGGACTGCAGACACTGGCAATCCCGAACACCTGGGAGCAGACGTACCGATGGATGAAACCGATCCTAAACTTTAATATGGCTTTTCAGGTCGGCAATCATGTAGTCCTTCAGTGGAATTGAGTTGGTTTTTTCAACCGCCTGGCTGAATTGCAGCAGTTGTTGTTCCGCTTTCCTGTGTTTTGTTTGGCGTTGCAGGAAACGTGGTTTCCTGCCCAGCGGACCCCAGCCCTTCGTGGCTATCGGGGATATTATAAGAACCGCGTGACATACGACAGAGCCTCAGGAGGGGTCTGTATCTACATCCTCGCAACTGTCCCCAGTGCTACTGTGCCTCTCCACACGACTCTGGAGGCAGTTGCTGTTAGAATCCGGGCGATGCAGGAATTCACCATCTGCTCTATCTACCTTCCCCCGGATGAAGCTGTCTCTATCGCTGATATCGCTACATTGATAGCACAACTACCCCCACCATTCCTCCTATTGGGGGATTTTAATGCCCACCACCCACTGTGGGGTGGAACACAGACGACAGGTCGCGGTAGAGATGTGGAGGCACTTTTCTCACAGCTAGACGTCTGTCTCTTAAACAATGGCGCCCCCACTCACTTTTGCTTGGCGCAAGACACGTATTCGGCGATAGATCTTTCTGTTTCCAGTCCGAGCCTGCTTCCCCATTTACGATGGGAGGTCCATGATGACCTATGCGGTAGCGACCAGATCCCTATCCTCATGTTGCTACTGCATTTTCAACCTACCGGCTACCAGCCTCGATGGTCTCTCCGTAGAGCTGACTGGCAACGTTATGCATCAGCCGCTGTGGTTCCCGTTTCACTACCAACTAATGTGGACATGGCGGTTCACCAGGTCACCAGTTCCATAGTATCAGCCACTGAGGCAACTATTCCCACCACTTCTGGCTCTCCTCGGCGTAGATCCGTGCCCTGGTGGACGCCAGAAATCGCCGCGGCTATCCGGGATCGTCGACGGGCGCTCCAGCGCCATCGCCGTCATCCCACCATGGACAACCTGATCGTCTTTAAACGGCTCCGGGCCCGAGCTCGACAGCTCATCCGACAAAGTAAGCGGGACTGTTGGGAGCAGTATGTCGCCACCATTGGCTCCCGTGCATCCTCATCTTAGGTGTGGTCTTAGGTTCGGCGCCTTTTTGGGCACCATCCACCAGCAGCAATTCCCAGCTTAAACATTCAGGGCACTGTTTGCACAGACCCCACTGCTATTGCAGAACACATGGCGGACCATTACGCTTACAACTCCGCAACTGCAGCTTACAGTGCGGCTTTCCGTGCACTAAAAGTGCGGGCAGAACGGCGGCAACTGTCATTCTGTACCCGCCGTGACGAAGCATACAATGCGCCATTCAGTCAGTGGGAATTCGAAACTGCCCTTGCTGCATGCCCAGATACCACCCCGGGACCAGACCGGATTCACAGCCGATTCCTTCGCCATCTTTCAGCAGAGTCCCAACACCAGCTTCTCGCCCTGTTCAACCATCTATGGACGGAGGGGGCTTTCCCATCACAATGGCGGGAAAGCATTGTCATCCCCGTGATGAAACCTGATGCTGACCCACTGGTGGCTGATAGCTACCGTCCGATCTGCCTCACCAACGTTCTGTGCAAGCTCTTAGAATGTATGGTGAGTCGGCGGCTCATGTGGATACTAGAACGTCGGGGTCTGTTGTCCCCACAACAGGGGGCCTTCCGCCAAGACCGCTCCACTGTAGACAACCTGGTAACTCTGGAGTCGGCCATCCGTACGGCTTTCAGCAGACGCGAACACCTTGTTGCCGTCTTTTTTGACCTCAGGAAGGCCTACGACACCACCTGGCGCCATCACATTCTGGCCACACTGCACGGTTGGGGCTTGCGGGGCTCCCTCCCGCTATTTATACAGTACTTTCTATCGCTTCGCTCTTTCAGAGTTCGTGTCAGTACCTCTCTTAGCTCACCCCGTATACAGGAGAATGGAGTCCCGCAGGGCTCGGTCCTTAGTGTTCCTCTCTTTCTGATCGCTATCGACGGCCTTGCTGCGGCAGTGGGATCAACCGTAACCTCCTCACTCTATGCCGATGACTTCTGCCTATATTTCAGTTCTCACGGCATGGGTGTCGCTGAAAGGCGTTTGCAGGGGGCCATCACAAAAGCTCAGTCCTGGGCCACGACCCATGGATTCCAGTTCTCAGCCGCCAAAACACGGGTCATGCACTTCTGTCGCCGTCGGGTAGTACACCCAGACCCTGAGCTGTATTTGGGTCAGGATTTGCTTTGTGTCGTTCAGACGCACCGTTTTTTGGGGATGCTGTTCGATTCCCGGCTCACTTGGGTCCCACACCTGCAACAGCTGCGGAAGAAGTGTTGGCGCCACCTGAATGTCCTTCGTTGCCTAAGCCATACCACTTGTGGAGCAGCTCGTACATCTCTCCTGCAACTGTATCGGGCTCTTATCCAATCCCGTCTGGATTATGGTAGCCTGGTATACGATTCTGCAGCCCCTTCTGCACTGCGTGTCTTGGACCCAATACACCATAGTGGCGTACGTTTAGCGACAGGTGCCTTCTGCACAAGTCCCGTGACAAGTCTCCTTGCTGAGGCTGGGGTTCCCCCCCTCCGAATCCGCCGGCAGCAGCTACTGGCTTCGTATGTCGCCCGTATTCATGCCTCACCCGACCACCCAAATCACAGGCTTCTGTTCCCAGCTGCCGTTCTCCCTTCCCCACGACGACGTCCACGGTCGGGTTTCCCGATTGCGGTTCGTGTTCGTTCCCTTCTTTCCTCAATCGCATCCCTTCCTATCCCTACCACATTCCGATACCTTTCCCATACACCTCCATGGTGTGTACCTCGCCTACAGCTTAGGTTAGACTTGTCCGGTGACTCAAAAGCCTCCGTTTCGCCAATGGTCCTGTGTCGTCAGTTCCAGGCACTCATTGATTCTTTCCGTGGTGCAGAAGTAGTATACACCGATGGCTCCCTTGTGGACGGTCGTGTTGGGTACGCCTATGTTCACCGTGATCATGTTGAGCAGCGTTCCTTACCCTGTGGGACTAGTGTTTTCGCAGCTGAGCTGGTGGCTATCTCTCGCGCTCTTAAACATTTCCGTGCCTGCCCCGGGGAGTCTATAGTTATCTGTAGTGACTCCCTGAGTGCCTTGATCGCCCTAGAAAAGTTTATGCCACAGCACCATTTGGTTCAGTCCATTCAGGACGCCGTTTTCGCTCTGTGCGAGTCAGGCCGTTCGGTGGTGTTCATTTGGACCCCGGGCCACATAGGCATTCCGGGTAACGAATGGGTTGATCGCCTGGCCAAGCAGGCCACCACATCACGACCCTTAAAGATAGGTCTCCAAGACCAGGACTTCAGGCAGCAACTGGGGATTTGGACCTCAGAATGGGCTGCCTTGACTGAACCAAATAAGCTGCGCATAATCAAGCCCACCACGGCCGTCTGGTGATCCTCCCTGCAAGCCTCTCGTAGGGAGTCAGTAGTCATCTGCAGACTGCGTATTGGACATATGTGGTTGACGCACGGCCATCTTCTACGACGAGAGATCCCACCAACTTGCCGTTGTGGCGCCCTATTGACTGTGGTTCACGTTCTGGTGGACTGCTTACTTTTAGCCGACTTGAGGCAGTCTTTTACACTGCCTTCTGAGCTTCCATTGATTTTATCTGACAATGCCTCTATGGTCGATCGTGTCTTAGGTTTTATTCGCGCAACTGGCTTTTATTGGTCTATTTAGTGGTGGGGCCTATAAGCCCGCCCTGTCGGGCTTCAACCCCTCCAGAACAATAGGCCGCTGTTCTTTTACGGTTTATGACTTGATTTTCAATTGAGGATTTTAAAGTGTGCAGAGTGGCTGGCTCATCCTGTATTATTTTGTGATCAGTCAGCCACACGCTTCTGCTGCCTTGTTTTAGCTTACTGTCTATTTTGTCAACTTCTGTCTTGTCCTTTGTTCTTTGTTTCATGTCATTATTTTACCAATGACTGTCTCTCTGTGCCCAGAGTACGCTGGACCTCGGGTACTATGCGACGAAAAGGAAACTTTTAGAAGTTAACTCTTAACAGGGAACAGGGGACTGATAACCCAGCAGTTGAGTCCCCTTTAACAACCCAACAACAACAACAACAACAACAAGAAGCAGCTCATGTTCATCTCGTTCCTCACGAAGTAGATCGTGAGACAGGTCATGTTCATTCCAGCATTTTAATCCTAATGGAGCATATGTTGGTATCACTTTAAATATCGACACAGGGCAAAGAAATGTCAGAGCCCATGCTCATATAAACCACCTTCTGCTCAAAATTTCAACAAGCAGTCAAACGCTTCACAGTAGTGGCGGCAAGTGACTGGAGCAATTTTTCACACCACCTATTTCTCACACACAGAAGTAGCGGAAGACATTACATAGTTGACACCGGAGCTGACATTTCTGTGTTTCTGCCTTCGGATAGTGACTGCTGAAGAAAAACAGACCGTAAACTTTATGCAGCAAATGGCACTTGTATTAATATTTATGGAGAGCGTCTATTAGTACTCAATTTGGGTTTATGGCACAATTTCATGTGGAATTTCATAATTGGAGATGTAAATTCACAATCGCCAATTATCGGAGCTGACTTTATTCATCATTACAATCTTTTAGTAGATCTCAAGAACAGGCAACTAATCGATCAATTAACATCAGCAGCAACACCTGGCACACTGATTAAAGTCTCGGGCATAGAAAAAGTTTATGTAATGCCTCCAGATCAAAAACATGCTGACATTCTAAAGAAATTTCTCAGCTTGCTTCATGAAAACACCCATTTTGACATTCAAGATACCACTGGTTTTCATACGATTGTCACAGAAGGACATCTGGTAGCAGCAAAGGCACGACGACTACCACCACATAAACTCAAGGTGCTAAAGCAGAGTTCCAACAAATGATTAATATGAAAATCTGTCAGCCATCAAAGAGCGCCTGGTCAAGTCCTCTCCATTTAGTTCCCAAGAAAGATGGATCCTGGAGCCTTGCGGAGATTACCGTGCTCTCAACAACATCACCAAACCTGACAGATATCCTATTCCTAAGCTTCAAGATTTTAACAGTCAAATGGATGGAAAAGAAACATTTTCAAAGATAGATCTGGTCAGAGCTTACCATCACATCCCTGAACATCCAGACGATGTACCTAAGACAGTAGTGATAACTCCATTTTTTTGTTTGAATTTTTGCGACTTTCATTTGGACTCCATAACGTGGCTCAAACGTTTCAAAGATATATCGACAATATACTGAGAGACCTTGATTTTGTGTACTGTTATATAGATGACATTCTAGTGGCATCACAAGATGAAGAAGAGCACAAGAAGCATCTGCAATTGCTTTTCGAAAGCCTCAGTAAGTTCAACATCAGAATCAATCTGAATAAATGCATTTTCAGTTCAACTGAAGTACCTTTTCTGGGATATATGGTAGCTGCAGAAGGAATTAGACCACTACCAGAGCGAGTACAAACCATTGTGACTGTCCACTACCTACAACAATAAAAGAACTGTGCCGATTTCTTGGCCTCATTAATTTTTACTGGAGAACACTACCAAATTCAGCCGGTAAACAATCAGATCTTTTGAACCTCCTCCATGGGACAAAGAAAAATGATAAGAGGAAAATTAATTGGACAGAAAATCTTTGACAAGCCTTTAATGACCTGAAAAATAGCTTAGTTGATTCAGCACTTCTGGCTCATCCATCTTCAAGTTTACCTCTAATTTTAATGGTTGACACCTCAGATTATGCCATTGGTGCATCTTCATAACAAATTAATGACTATAATCTGCAACCATTAGCATTCTTCTCCAAGAAACTATCAAAAGCAGAAAGGAATTACTCAACCTATGACAGAGAACTCGCTGCCTACTCAGCCGTGAACTTCTTTGCTTTCTACAGTATATCTGCCTATGTGTACTTGCGTCCGTGTAAATGTGTGGGTGTGTGTGTATTTGTTTACCCTCCTTTTTTCCCCCCAAGGTAAGTCTTTCCTGTCCCGGGATTTGAATGAATCCTTACCCACTCCCTTAAAACCCTCATCATTTCCTTTTCCCTCTCCTTCCCTTCTGCCTGATAAAGCAGCTAGGCTGCGAAAGCTAGCGTTTGTGTGCTTGTGTGTGTGTGTGTGTGTGTGTGTGTGTGTGTGTGTGTGTGTCTGTCTGTGTGTTTATTTGTTGTAAAACCTGCCCTATGCACCCTTCCACCACCACTTACTCCAGTCCCGTAACCCGGAAGGTGTACACGATCAAAGGCAGAGCCACTTGCGATAGTACCCATGTGATCCTACCAACTGACATGCCTGCACTGTGAAGCGTTCTATGTGGGAATGACCAGCAACAAACTGTCCATTCGCATGAATGGACACAAGCAGACAGTGTTTGTTGGTAACGAGCATCATCCTGTGGCTAAACACGCCTTGGTGCACGGCCAGCACATCTTGGCACAGTGCTACACCGTCCGGGTTATCTGGATACTTCCCACTGACACCAGTCCTTCAGAACTCCGGAGATGGGAACTAGCCCTTCAGCATATTCTCTCTCCCCGTTGCCCACCTGGTCTTAACCTCTGCTAAATTCGAATTCCCACCCACCATCTTAACATCTTTGCATCGGTTCTCTGGACAAAGCCTCTGCCTCAAGTGGTATCTATGTCTAACTTCTTAACTTCTTTGCTTTCTACAGTATGTCTGCCTAGGTGTACTTGTGTCTGTGTGAATGTGTGGGTGTGTGTGCATTTGTTTATCCTCCTTTTTTCCCCCAAGGTAAGTCTTCCCTCTCCCGGGATTGGAATGGCTCCTTACCCCCTTCCTTAAAACCCTCATCATTTCCTTTTCCCTCTCCTTCCCTTCTGCCTGAAGAAGCAACGGGGTTGCGAAAGCTTGCGTTTGTGTGTGTGTGTGTATTCATTTATTTATTTGTGATGCTGTCACACCTGTGCTCCTTCGCCTGGTGAGTAATCTTCAAATAGATGAAGTACACTTACCAGGCGAAGGGGCACAGGCAGTGATAGCAACAAATAAACACACAGACACACACACACACACACACACACACACACACACACACACCACACACACACACACACACACACACACACACACAAACGCAAGCTTTCGCAGCCTAGCTGCTTCGTCAGGCAGAAGGGAAGGAGAGGGAAAAGGAAATGATGAGGGTTTTAAGGGAGTGGATAAGGAGTCATTCCAATTCTGGGACAGGAAAGACTTACCTTGGGGGGAAAAAAGGAGGGTAAACAAAGACACATTTACACAGACGCAAGTACACTTAGGCAGACATACTGTAGAAAGTAAGTTTCTTTGCTTTCTACAGTTCTTGTATGCGTGTTTGTGTGTGATTTTATTTGTGTCTGTCGAAGAGCCTGTCCTTTGGGTAAGTCATCCGTTTTCTATTTTTTATATTTGTTTATCCCACCAGGAAAGTTTCCTTCTATTATTTTCGTTTCATCAATTTGAATCTAACAATCACGATTGTGTATATATATATATATATATAAGACGAAGATTACTCACCAGGCGAAGGAGCCACAGGTGTGACAGCATCACAAATAAATAAATATGCCTTTCTACAGTTCTACAGTATGTCTGCCTAAGTGTACTTGCGTCTGTGTAAATGTGTGGGTGTGTGTGTCTTTGTTTACCCTCCTTTTTCCCCCCCAAGGTAAGTCTTTCCGGTCCCGGGATTGGAATGACTCCTTATCCACTCCCTTAAAACCCTCATCATTTCCTTTTCCCTCTCCTTCCCTTCTGCCTGACGAAGCAGTTAGGCTGCGAAAGCTTGCGTTTGTGTGTGTGTGTGTGTGTGTGTGTGTGTGTGTGTGTGTGTGTGTGTGTCTGTGTGTGTGTGTGTGTCTGTGTGTGTGTGTGTATTTGTTGCTATCACTGCCTGTGCCCCTTCACCTTCATCTATTTTTTACGTATTTTTTTTCCTGTTAGGAATTTTTCCTCTATAATATATATACAGGCGAAGGAGCACAGGTGTGACAGCAGCGAAAATAAACAGAACACACTCACATACGCACAAACACAAGCTTTCGCAACCCAGTAGCTTCTTCAGGCAGGAGAGGGAAAAGGAAATGATGAGGGTTTTAAGGAAGGGGGTAAGGAGCCATTCCAATCCCGGTAGAGGAAAGACTTACCTTGGGGGAAGAGAAGGAAGGTAAACAAGTACACACACACCCATACATTTACACAGATGCAAACACACCTAGGCAGACATACTACAGAAACTACTGCTTTGGTTTCTGTAGTATGTCTGCCTAGGTGTGTTTGCGTCTAAAACATTTTTCATTAATAGGGAAAGATGGATGTCCATATTTATATATGTGCCCAAAGGGCAGGCTTGTCAATAGGCACAAATAAAATCACACACAAACACACATACAAGCTTTCGCAACCGTTGGTCACCTCTTCAGGAAAAGTGGAAGAAAGGAGAGGAGAAAGGGAAGGATATGGGTTTTAAGGAAGTGGAAAAGGAGTTATTCCAATCCCAGGAGTGGAAGGACTTACCTTTCCGACCCCTCCTAAAGTGATGTTACATCGCCCACCCAACCTCCACAACATCCTAGTCCATCCCAACCTGTTGTTTATTATCCTGGTGTGAATTATTTCTTTTTTAGTCCTTGTCACTCCTATCTATTCATGATCCAACATGTATTTTAATTAATTATTTCTCTTATGCTTGTAAAATCAATTAAATTTTTTATTTACTAAGACTTGTATACATCAGTTTGTAATCTGCTATTTGCGACAGTTCAAATTTGGACATAATTTTAGCCTTAGAACTGTCAGCTCATTCTAGATTGCAACTGAGACAGATGGTCCAGCAGTTTAGTCTCTTTGTTGCACAAACTTTAAAACTGAAAATGGCTATTCTTTTCCGTGCAGTCCTGACAGTTTTTCCTTAAATGTAATTTAGTTTTGTTTGTATCTTTATAAATGCCTATAACACTTCAAGAAAAATTTACACATTGCTTTCGATGCTTTAGATTCGTCGTTATGGAGAGCTTTATGAATCATCAGTGACGATGTATCCAGAAAAAAAAGGTGGTATGAAAGCTCTTCTGACTGAAATGGTTAATGCTAGTTCCAAAAATGGAATTAAAGGAAAAGTTGCAACAGGTATGGTAGCACAGTTTTTAACTCTCCTGTCCCGGTTTAGTAGAGTTAAATTCTCCTTTGTTGCATAGAATGAAAACTGCTTATTTTAGCAGTAATACTTATTCTTCTTGATTTTTAATATGAAGTAGGATGTGTAACTTCAGAGTCAAAATGATTTAATTTTTATATATTGTTCACATTTATTGGGTTATTTACAATACACTAGAAATAACAGCAACAACTACTACAATAACTACTCCAACAACTAACTAACTTGATAGGCCCCGCGCATCCTCTATTTATACATTTGTTACGATTAGCTTGAATTAGCTTCATTATTGAACTTTATATAAATAATAAACATTTGATAGATAAATAGTTTTTAGTAATACAAATGTTTGTGTACAATTCTTCGATGAAATTAGTTCATATTACATAAGAATTCCGTCAGAATTAATTTATAAATACAAACTATTCGGTTAAATATGAGTACTTGTCATTAACGATATACATAATTCACGTATTGTATTTGACTATAGAATCAGTACAAATAGATTCAGTATTTAATCAACATTGACGTAAATTCAAACTTTATCATTATTTGCATAATTATCTTGTAATCCACTGTTGTCCATACAATGGTTGAAATGCTTTATTCTAGAACATTGTATTATAAAATGTGTTAATTACAAATCTGAGGTCTGCATTTTTTGAACTACAATGATTAGCTTCATGATAAAAAGATGTGAGAAGTATTGAAATTACACAAGATGTCTTAGTTTGAGCTATAAATATTCTGTAATTGAAGAATAGGTGTAAAGACACTGTGGTATCTGGGGGCAGGGCAGTGCCCCCGCCAAGTCGAGCGCACAGCCGTACCATCCTTTTCTCGAAGCAGTAGACGGCACTTTAGACATCCCTGTATCTCAGTTGTGGAAAAAAGCCAGAAGCCTGAATTTTCTGTTACCAAGAGTATCTACTAAAACTAGCTATATTTTCAAATTCTACTGTTGTACACCTTATAGTTTACAAAATATTAGCAGTCGAAAAGCGCTAATTCTGTCTGTCACTTGACTCACCGATCATCAAAATTCTAAGGTACTTATAGCAGACATACAAGCATCAAATTTTGTATTTAGATAGTGTTTAGTCTGTAATGGAAGGAGAAATTGAAACATCTGTAAATATTAATTACGTTCACGAACAAATTTTCGCTTGAGGAAGAGTATCTGCTATCTTGGGGTCGTGAGGACTGTTTTAATAATATTCTTGTGGTAAAGCGTTGGGTTCATGTCTGGGAGGTCGCGGGTTCGAGTCCCAGTAGCGTATCTTCTTCTATATTTTAACATAACCGTCACCTTTCTACTAACTGTAATTGAAGAGTCATCAGTAATGAAATGTGGCACATGATTAGAGAATGAAGAATAACTGGTACAATATACCTTTAATTGCTGCAATGAACACAGTGCGAATGACACCTACATTCTAGCTTGATTTCAGTTATAGATGAGAAAACTGTGCTCGTAATGTCGAAAATTCCGTCACGTGACACGGAGCAAAAATGTTAGAGCGGGCGCAAAAATGTTAGACGCTGGTTTCAAACCACAACACGGCAGACTTGTGGAGACGTCATTGTACTCGAACTTGAAAATTGAATTACCGATTTTCTACGATAATGTTATCAGGCGGCCAATGAAACGTACATAATTCGAAAGATGATTTGCGGTTGATGTGCGCAATACAATAATCATGAATGAACATAACCAGTAAGAGTCATAAAACGAAATAGATGTGTTGATGATTTAAATGCTCCAACTCCAATAAAAAGTAAATGTCAAAAACTGAAGTACTACCAACTACTGCTCTAGGGATGATTAATATTAGAAAAACATCGAAGGTAACATCAATGTTAACATAAATTCAAAGATATATATAACCAGTAAGAGTCATAAAACGAAATAGATGTGTTGATGATTTAAATGCTCCAACTCCAATAAAAAGTAAATGTCAAAAACTGAAGTACTACCAACTACTGCTCTAGGGATGATTAATATTAGAAAAACATCGAAGGTAACATCAATGTTAACATAAATTCAAAGATATCGATGTATGATCGACATCAAAAGGAAAACATTGATGTCTGAGAATATTAATGTTTTGGATGCCAAAACAAACAATCCTCGGCAGTAACAATGACACCCACTACTAAACCTGCACTACCGAATACAGCATTATTGGTCTCCCTGTCACTTTAAACAACGTATCAACAATTATTTGTGTATGGGTATAATTCATAAGAAATAGGGATAAATAAGATATAATTACACCACATTTAGAGTTTTGACGTAAAGGCTAAATTTTACTTACGGTGTTGCCGTACTGTGCAAATGTTGGCAACAAATGTTCGCTTTATGAGAGGTACATCGAAGAACCTGTCAACTGCAGAGCAGGAACAAAATTAATTATTTACTTCATGGTCTTATTCTACGTGACTGTTTTTCCGAAGTGTCTCATTCGTCATCACTGTGATCCTCAGCACACTACGCCACCACTGCCGTAAGTAAAATTCTGTCGTGTACTAGACAAAGGTGTAGTATACAAAACAGAATTTACATTTATATTCACCAATCTCATTTGTGGATTGGCATCTTAGGCTATACAAATTTGTTTTTAAATCATAAGAGTTGAATCATCTGTAGGGAAATATTTATAGTCTGATGTTTTGTTACCATCGATTTGCCACACACACATATATTAACTGTAAGTCTGATGGTGTATGAGTTGTACGTCTGTGGATCGGTTCGGCGCCACATTAAAGATTTTTTATAAAAAAATATTGGACGAATGTGTGGAGGAGACGTGCAATATTGGTTTTAGTGTTACTGCCAGCGTACTGAAGAGTCTTTATCAAAGAAGAAAATTAGTGTAATATCGGTGTTAGTGTGAGCGCTAATGTACTGTCAATACGTATGCTGGAAACTGTTGCATCAAAGCCTCTGAGAAAAATTAAAAAGAAGGATAGGGAGTGGCTGTTAAAAAAATCTGTTGCTTGTGTACAACAAATGATACCAGAGAAGAAAAGGAGGAGGATTATCTCTAAAAATAAATAGACCTTCATGAAATAAATGTTATTAAGTTGTATCTCAGAAAAATGTGGGGAATGAATTATGGAACTAATGCAACATGTAGGGTGCCCAGGTACAATTCTTGGTCTGTCCACAGATTTTCTCCACTCAGGGCTGGGTGTTGTTTCGGTCTCATCCATCATCATCGACACGCAAGTCGCCTAAGTGGTATCACCAAAAGACATCCACCAGGCAGCCTGAACACAATCACAGAAGGGGTCTAATGTCTAAAATTGTCACACAAAATTATCATCATCATCATGTCCAAAAGCACTTCCAGCTGGAGCCCTCAATGACGAAAATTACAGAAATTCCTCTTTTATATCATAGTTATTATTAACACTCTCAGGTTTGATTTTTTCTCAAGTAAGGAACTATTGTTATTCTGTAACTCTCATAAGTTTTAATTGCAGTGATTTTAGGAGAAAGATTCATGAAATTATATGTAATTGTTTTCATACCGTAGAATCGTGTGCACTATAATGCAAGTTCCCCTCAGGGGCTCAGCATTAATTTGCTGAGTACGGGCTTGGCGAACCCGGGGTCCTGAGCTGTGGGCTGTGTCGCGCCAACAGTCCGCTACACCGTAAGCTCTGTGCGTGCTTCAACGACCATCGTTCGGCGCGACGATGGAACGTTGTACGTTTCAGAGCCCGGGGATCTTGGCTTAATGGCCCGGGTCGCGAGGACGGTACAAACCTCTATAAAAAAACCCTCAATCTCAAGGTGTGCTACGTGCCGAGGAGATGCATGGCTGTTGAGGTTGAACAGCAGCTAGCGAGCAACCTCTGAGGAACCTGCCGCACCTCAGTTGTATAAGGCTCACCCAGGCAAGCGGGGCTCTGTCTTGGTGGACCCTTATTTCCCTAGCTGCTCATGGGACCACCATGAAAAGACCACAAAACGTTGGCGGACGTACAACCACCGTTTCTAAGCGCAGTAGAAGTGAATACAATGCTACGCAGTATGATCCCCTAACGTTTCTTTCCCTGTCTACACCATGGGAGGAACGTAGGGCCAAAACTCAAGGTGAAGCTTACGCCCCGAAGTATTTAGTGTGTACACGTACGGATGGGGAGTCTTTCATGTCCACAAAGCCAATGTTCTTTGTGGAACATTTGGAAGATAAATATGGAGAGGTCGATGGTCTGTCGAAGATGCGATCTGGCTCAGTTCTAATAACGACGTCATCCCCGGCCCAGTCACGGGCTTTGCTAGCCTGTGACAAGCTGGGTGATGTATCCGTTAGTATCACGCCACATAAGAGCTTAAATATGGTCCACGGTATCATCTTCCATAGGGATCTCCTGTTGCAATCTGACGACGAAATATGAGCTAACTTGGAGCGGCGAGGTGTGCACTTTATCCGGCGCATCTATAGGGGTCCGAAGGACAACAGGGTCACCACCGGTGCCTTCATCTTGGCTTTCGAGGGCGATTCATTGTCTGAGAAAGTCAAGGTGATGGTCTACCGGATCGACGTAAAGCCCTACGTTCCTCCCCCTATGCACTGCTTCAAGTGCTGGAGGTTTGGTCATGTGTCCTCCCGATGTGATGCCAACCCAACATGTCTGGAGTGCGGGCGTGCATCCCACCCGGACGCCCCTTGTACCCCACCTCCAGTTTGCGTCAATTGTAACCAGCAGCATCCTCCTTGTTCTCCCAACTGCTCTGTACTCCACAAGGAGCGTAAGATCATGGAGTACAAGACCCTGGACTGGCTGACATACGCGGAGGCCAGGTGAAAGTATACAAAGCTCCATCCTGTGACCATGACCACGACCACCTCATACGCCTCTGTAGCTTCACCATCGATCTCCAGACCATCTGTACCACTAATGCCAGCGGGCCCCCAGGCTCGAACTACTGCACCTGCCCCCTTGGCACTTGGGGCTCCACTCCTTCAGTTGCTCCCACACTCTTCACGTTGGGAGCAACAGATAAACCATCTCAGGGGACGTCGGTCCCCACTCCACAGCCGGAGAAAAAACAGCCTTCTCCGTCTCCTCTCGCCCCGAAGGGGTCCCATGGGACACTCCCTTCCGAGGCTTCTCCTCGTGGGAAGGTGGATCCCAGCAAATGGCTGAAGGATCCCCCGGCTGCTGATCGAAGGGCCTCCTGCTCTTCGTCAGCTCCTGCTGCCCCGTCTGAGAAGCCCCCACAGCCCCAACACCGAAGGGCCAGCGAGAGGGCAAGAAAAAAGAAAGAAGGAAAAAGGATTCTTTGGTGGCTTCCAAGCCACCCACACCCACATCCTCTGCTTCAGAGGATGAAGTCGAGATCCTCGCTTCCGCTGAGGATCTCGCACTTATTGATTCGCCTGAACATAGGAGCTCTGCATATCCGGAATCACCTATGGTCCTAGATTCTGTAAATCCTGACCATAAGGCGGCAGATGTTCCTATGGAATGATCTTCTTTTCTTTCTTTTCTTTTATGGCTTTACAGCGAGGAGAAAGAGTTATTCTCCAGTGGAATTGCGGCGGCATCTTTAATCACCTGGCCGAGCTGTGCCAATTACTGTAGCGCTACCCTGCACTTTATATCGCCCTACAGGAAACATGGTTTCCAACACAGCGGACCCCTGCCCTCCGTGGGTATCGGGGCTACTACCGCAACAGGACCCTTTATGACAGGGTGTCTGGCGGTGTCTGCCTGTATGTCCTGGACGCTGTACCCAGTGCCCCAGTGCCACTCAACACCACTCTTGAGGCAGTGGCTGTCAGAATCCGGGCAACGCAGGAATTCACTGTCTGCAGCTTGTACCTTCCTCCGGATGAGGCAGTGTCTCTCAACAACCTTACTGTCTCCCAACTTCCCCCACCATTCCTCCTTTTGGGTGACTTCAACGCCCACAACCCTTTGTGGGGTGGACTTCAGACCACAGGCCGCGGTAGGGATGTTGAGACATTATTGGCGCAACGAGACCTTTGCCTCCTGAATACAGGTGCTCCCATGCATTTTAGCGTGGCACAGGGCACGTATTCAGCGATCAACCTCTCCATCTGCAGCCCCAGCCTTCTACCACACCTCGGTTGGCGTGTGCATGAGGACCTGTGCGGCAGCGACCACTTTCCAATCTTTGTGTCGCTCCCGCAGTACCAAGCTGCAGACAGCTTACCCCGTTGGTGTCTCCATAGGGCTGACTGGCCAGTCTATGCTTCAACCGCTGTCATCGCTGCACCACTGCCAGATGACATTGACAATGCAGTCCAGAAGGTGACTGATAGTATTGTCATGGTCGCTGAAGTAGCAGTTCCACAACCCACCGGTTCCACTAGGCATAGGTCCGTGCCTTGGTGGACACGGGAGATTGCTGACGCTATCCGAAAACGTCGGCGAGCGCACCAGCGCCATCGACGCCACCCTTCTGTGGAGAATTTGTTGGCCTTTAAACGGCTCCGTGTGCGTGCTTGACGACTCATACAGAAGAGCAAGCAGGATTCCTGGGAGCGGTATGTAGCCAGTATCGGCTCCCGCACCTCCCTGTCTCAGGTATGGACGCAACTCTGTCGCGTCATTGGATACCGCCCGCCAACAGGAATCCCATCCCTTACCATCCAGAGTGTGCTCTGCACGCTCCCGACAGCTATCGCCGAGCATATGGCAGAGCACGATGCTCTGCGACTGCCACGTACAGTGCCGACTTCCGCTCTCTCACAGAGCGGGCCGAGCGGAAACAGTTATCCTTCCGCACTTGGCGTCGGGAAAAATACAACGACCCGTTTAGTGAGTTGGAGTTCTGAACTGCCCTTGCTGCGTGTCCTGATACCACTCCAGGACCAGATAGGATTCACAGCCAATTCCTCCGACACCTTTCACCAGAGTTTCAACACTACATTCTCGCCCTGTTCAACCATCTCTGGGTAGAGGGCACTTTCCCGTCGCAATGGCGGGAAAGCACTATCATCCCGGTGCTGAAACCTGGTGCAGATCCCCTGGTGGCAGACAATTACCATCCAATCAGCCTCACCAATGTTCTCTGCAAGCTCTTCGAACGTATGGTGAGTCGGCGGCTTGTGTGGATCCTTGAAGAGCGTGGACTCCTTGCTCCACAACAGGGGGGCTTTTGCCAGGGCCGTTCTACCATTGACAACCTCGTGTCATTGGAATCGGCCATTCGCACTGCGTTTGCTAGGCGTGAGCATTTGGTTGCTGTATTTTTCGACCTTCGAAAGGCGTATGACACCACCTGGCGCCATCATATTTTGACGTCTCTCCATGACTGGGGCTTACGTGGCGCCCTTCCTATTTTTATTCGCAATTTCCTCTCTCACCTATCGTTTCGGGTGAGGGTTGGGGCATCATTTAGCTCCCCCCGTATTCAAGAGAACGGTGTCCCACAGGGCTCTGTCCTCAGTGTCCTGTTGTTTTTAGTGGCAATTAACGGTCTTGCTGCAGCTGTGGGGTCATCGGTCAGTTGCTCCCTGTTCGCCGATGACTTCTGCTTGTATTTCAGCTCCGTTAGCATCAGCTTACCTGAACGGCAGCTGCAGGGTGCCATCCGAAAGGCCCACTCATGGGCCTCTACTCACGGATTTCAGTTCTCCGCCCGAAAAACCCGCGCGATGCACTTCTGTCGCCATCGGGTAGTTCACCCTGACCCAGAGCTCTACTTGGGTGGTGAACTACTTCAGGTCGAGGAAACACGTCGCTTCCTGGGCATTGTGTTCGATGCCTGGCTGACTTGGGCGCCACACCTACGTTAGCTGAGACAGAAATGTTGGCGCATTTAAATGTTCTTCGATGCCTTAGCCATACTAGTTGGGGAGCAGCACGTTCCACCCTTCTTCAGCTTTACAAGTCGCTTATTCTGTCGTGGCTTGATTACGGGAGCTTGTTTTATGACTCAGCAGCCCCTTCTGCCTTACGGGTCCTAGACCACATTCACCACACAGGTGTGCAGCTCGCAACATGGGCTTTTTGCACCAGTCTGTAACGAGTCTTCTAGCTGAAGCTGGTGTTCCCCCCCTGCGGTATTGCCGGCAATGGTTGTTGGTGGGTTACATTGCCCGGGTTTATGTTTCACCCGCCATCCGAACCATAGGCTTCTCTTTCCGCATTCTACACAAACCCGTCCCCACGACGTCGGCCCAGGTCGGGTCTTCCGATTGCGGTCCATGTCCGTTCCCTTCTCTCCTCACTTGATTCCCTACCTCTTCCTCCACCTTTCCATTACTCCCCCCGTATCCTGCCCTGGACAATTCCTCGCTTGGAGCTTTGGTTGCATTTGTCCCGGGATTCGAAAGACTCTATTCCACCACTGGTTCTCTGTCGCCGGTTCTATGCACTGCTTGACACATTTCACGGAGCAAACATTCTTTACACAGATGGTTCTTTGGTCGATAGCCATGCTGGATATGCCTTTATCTATGGTGACCACATCGAACAGCGGTCATTGCCTTGTGGAAGCAGCATCTTCACTGCGGAACTGGTCGGTATTCTGAGAGCTCTTGAACACCTCAGAGCTCGCCCCAGGGGGTCGTTTGTCATCTGTAGCGACTCCCTGAGTGGTTTACAGGCCCTCAACCAGTTTCTACCGAAACACACTGTGGTGCGAGCCATACAAGATGCTGTCTTTGCCCTTGGCAAGTCAGGCCGTTCTGTCACCTTTGTCTGGACTCCGGGCCACATCGGTATACCGGGCAATGAACGCGTCGATCAGCTGGCCAAGCAGGCCACTACTTCACGGACCCTGGATATTGGCCTCCCAGACTCGGACCTCCAAACCCAGTTGATCCGCAAGGTCCTTCAGGTTTGGAATTCTGAATGGGCAGACTCGACCGAACCCAATAAGCTCTGTGTTGTAAAGCCCTCTACCGCTGTGTGGAAGACCTCCCTGAGAGGTTCTTGCAGGGAGTCGGTTGTCCTTTGCTGTCTCAGTATAGGCATACTTGGCTCACGCAAGGTTACCTTTTGCGTCGCGAGGACCCTCCACAGTGTCGATGTGGTGCGCCTTTGACAGTCGCCCACATCTTAATTGAATGCCACAATTTAGCCGCAGCGAGACGATATTTTAATCTCCCTGACGCTTTGCAGCTTGCATTAGCTGACGACACCTCCATGGTTGACTCTGTTTTAAATGTTATGCATGAGTGTGGATTTTACAAGTCAATTTAAAATTTGTGTTTGTCTGTCATTGCTCTGTCCTCCACCTGCTTAAGTCTGTTAGGTAGGTGGTTTTAACGTGTTCTAGAGTGGCAGGGTGTGTTCCTTATGTCCCTGTGACCACCCAGCAGAAACACTCTTGTACTGTTTCAGCTGTTTTATCCCTTCTTCGTTTTTAATCGTATTCTTTCTTTATATTTGTCTGAGTTTTAATCTTCGACTTGTTAATGCGTTTACTTCGGATCGCTTAACAAAATGTTTTCTCTCTTTGACTGTAACAAGGGACTGATAACCGTCGCTGTTTAGTCCCTTCCAAAACCCCAACAACAACAACAACAACTATAATGCAAGGCTTCTTTTTATGCACTAATTAACTAATTTTGAATTACTATTGTATAAAATAAACTGATCATTCAATAAATATAAGGCAAAATAATAACTACTACTTTCACTTATACAGAAAAATGTACCTTATCGGCAACTTTCGTATATTATGAATTTTACTAACTGATGCAAAATACAACACTAACTTGTTGATATTTCTGTAGTTGTCTACCGCAGGTTGCAGTACTATATATGATGAAAGGATTGAACAATAACAATATAATCGACTTTCCAGACTTCCCAAATACATCAAATCAAACGAAACCACACCAAAACAAAGAGACAAGGAATGGGTTTTAAGAAAATCCGTGATTTATTGGAAAGCACTGTGTACAAAAAGAAGTGATATCCCATCTAAAACATAAAATGTATCAAAATGCAAGTCTCGCAAGGAATTTCTTCCACCATAAAAAGTCATCAGATCTCATGGGAAACCAAGTCGTTTATTTTAGTTAGTGTTCATGGAACCAACTATTCAACACTTCGTCATAATTTTTTATCTAATTAGTTATCTACCAACATCTTTAGTGACTATATCAAAATTATACATCTTTATTTCTATAATAAATATAATGACTTGGCAATCGCATGGCAACATAAACTAATATTTAAAATACCTTATGCAAATCTAAGGTATTTCATTTCTATGTGGTTACCTTTGGTTACATAGTGGAATATAAATTATATGTAGATATGTAATTGCCCGATCATTATATGTATTCTGGTGTGATTGCGAAGTCATTATATGTAGTATAGAATTAAAGATGTATAATACTAATATAGTCCCTATAAATGTTGGTAGATTCCTAATTAGATAACAAATAAGTAGTTCTATGCCCACTAACTAAAATAACGGACTTGGTTTCCCTTGGCAACATAAACTAATATTTAAAGAACTTTATGCACATTTGAGTGTACTTCATTATTATGTGGTTACGTTTGGTTGCATAATGGAATATATATTATTGTTATGTCATTATGATGATGTGCAATTGTCAGATCATTATATTTATTCTGATGTCTTATTATGGTGCGATTGCCAAGTCGTCATATTCATTATAGAAATAAAGATGTATAATTTTGTTATAGTCACTACAGATGTTGATATCTAACTAACTTAATTAGATAAATTATGACGAGGTATTGAATAGTTGGTTCCATGAACACTAACTAAAATAACCGACTTGGTTTCCCATGTGATCTGATGACTTTTTATGGTGGAAGGAATTCCTCATGAGACCTGCATTTTGGTACATTTGATGTTTTTGATGGGATACAAGGTTCTCTCAGTAAAGTATCGGGTATGGGATTCTTGAATAAAGGTTGGGGTTTTGGGCGGATAAATAGGAAGTGGGAATCGGGTGCTTCACTACACATTTGCCCTAGCCATTACAAGTTCAATCATTGCTTACAGATAACATTGAACTGTTTGTAACCTGTAAATATAAGAAAAAAGTTACATAATAAATTTCTAAATGTATGTAGCAATTGTTTCATCTTAACAGCCAAACAGTACTGTTATTTACACATGATTTTTGCTAAAAGTTTCATTTAAATGACAGTACAATGGCTTTAAGTGTCATTTATTCTCTTGTTAATTTTTGTTTTGTGTCTGCCAGATTTTAAAAAAAATCTGTTAATGGAGTACAGGAATTTAAGAAAAAGAAAAAAGAAAAAGAAACTCAAATTGTAATTATTGGAGTCAGAACAAAATCTGACGGATGGATAGAGAGAAGAGAGAGAGAGAGAGAGAGAGAGAGAGAGAGAGAGAGAGAGAGAGAGAGAGAGAGAGAGCAGTGTATCACATTTTAAAATATGTTGTTGAAACTACGGTATTTAAAATTGTTTCATTTTAAATAGTCATTTATCTATGTATTACATGCTGGTGTAGCAAGACTTGCTTAGAGGGGCATTTTTTCAATTTAATATTTTGATTTCATATCTGAACTATGATATGTATGTAAGGTTTGTTTGTTTGTATGTAGTATGGTTGTGTGAAACCTGTATGAGGGATGCCTTGACATTTTGCCTCCTCCATACAGACACATATGATACATTATACTACAGTAAGTTCATTACAGTTTTTGCTGTGGCATAGCTTTATTACAGGAGAAAGAGGAGGGAGGGTGAAATTAGCTAATTGATGTTTATAATGCAGGAAAATAATTTCCCTGGATTGATTAACAGTGTACAACAAAACATAAATTAGCTGAAGCTATTCCTTGATAATTTTCATTTAAACATTTATAGCAGCAATTTACCCACGCAGTACTGGTATATATCAATTGAAAATATTAAATAGTAAAAGTGAAGATAAAACATAAGGCTCATCATTTATATGAAAAAAAAAAAAAATAGTTTTACCATACCTACATGTAGCAGATGAAGCTATCCTCAAATTTTACAATCCAATATCATACAAAATTGAATTTTAGTGGACATTGGTTTTGATTCAGACAAACTTTGAAAACAACCATTCAGATTTTTCTTCAATATTTGATGTAATAAATTTTCTTGCCCATGTAAATTAATTTATAAAAAACCACATAATGAACTTGAGAAGAAGCAACCCAAATGCCCTACATTCGTCATCACTTGAATTGAATGATAGACTTGGAAGCAGATAGACATCGACAGTTGTCATAGGTGGTATATACAGATGATAGGTCAGTGCCAGTTCTACAACATTTCTCAACCGGTCCACATACTTGATAGTGCCCCTCCCCTTTTCCCTGTTTTACATTATTCTTTTTACTGCCCTCCGCCATCCACCAAATTGCAAATTGCTCGTCAGGGGCACATCACTTTTTCTCAAAGACCATTTGGCACCCCCTCTATGAGTGCCTCCCAGGGCAGATATCCCATTCCCCTCCCCCCCCTCTCCGCCCACCCTTCTCTCACCCTCCTATATATGGGTCTGTGGTAGGTATAAATGCGAAGAGTAGTCATAAACTTTAACAGTAGGATTTAAGGTAAATGGTAGGCTTAATGGTAAACGGAGTAACGAAGCATGTTGGGATTTAGTTAAAGCCTTTTTCTATTATTTGATACCTGAGAAGTTTGTTGAATTAGTAAATATTAATTAATTCATGACAAAAGTATATTGTTATATTTCTGATAGAATGCTAATTAATGTTTCTATGAAAAATAGGCAAATTGTTATCTCATAATATTAAAGTAGGCATCACTACGTTTCACAAGTAATGTTAGCAGGGTTTTGCGCTCTTTACTTTCTGTATAATTACCAATAATTACAAAGTAATTGTTTGAAAAAGCTATTAAACTATATTTGGATATGAAGTACTATTCATTTAACTGAGATTTTATATTAATTTAATCAGTATTATTTACAATATCTTTTACTATAGCCAGTTGTATGTAACTGTTTACTTTTCCGTTTTAATTAATTTAATGTTCATAATTAACAAAATGGGGTTTCCAATGGCATTGTTTAGATAATATAAATAGGATGCGCTTGCGGCATGTATGAGACTTTTGTTTCATCCGTTGTATGACGGGGAATCTACGCTAGTTGAGAGTATTGTTTATTTTTCGGCCGTCAGTTTGGAGTTTAAATTTGACTAATTATGTAAAATTTCTTCATTGCAGAAAGTGCACCTACTGCGATTAATTCATGTCTGTGAGATATTACTATGTACACCTAGAACTTTTGTATTCCACACAATGATAGTGTTAATTCGTATTATCGATGTGTAGAATGTGCGTGCCTGGTTGTAATTAATGAGACTTATAAGCTGGCCATAAATGGGATAATTGGGCAATAATAATAAAAAGTGTCAATGAACTGCAATTCTGTGTGTCTTCGTCATTTGTAGTGAATTAGTTCTCACCCCCACGAAATACCAGCTACTGAGAGCCGATCATCAATAACTTTGAGAATCATAGGTATACAACCAGATAATGTCACAACGGTAGGCTTAATGGTAAACGGTAGGCTTAATGGTAAAGGGTAGGCATAAAGGTAAATGGTAGGTGTAAATAGTAGGTACACGTACAGATTGTGGGTACAGGTACAGATTGTGGGTACAGGTACAGATTGTACATACAGATAGTATACAGTATCTGCAGGTGATTGATATAGACAATAAACAGAGGTTACAGCTATCAGTATCTTACAGGCAGGAGACACCATGAAACATACTTATACATTTATAACTTTATTGCAGGCCAGCACAAGAAATTGCCTGATTGAGTGTGGCTGTTGTGTAGTAGAACGTAGTAGAACATGACAGGGTTGCAGTCAATTGTATGCACATTCAGTGTAAGTGTAGTGTCAGCACTGCATGGTGTAAGTGTGGCACGGACTTCTGCATGGCATTTCATCCTGCAGCAACTGGTATATGATCAGAGTCTGTGGGCGAAGCTTGCTTACTTTACTCCCCATGCCTCCCTCAGGATTTTTTCATCTTCTTTAAAAAAAAAAAAAAACTAGCCAACAGAAAAGAAAAATACAAGTAAGATGAATTTTATTATAAAATTTTAAATTAAATTTGTTTTTGCAATTTGCTGTTTAAATTACTGTATATTTCTGCAGATAAGATAAGGTACAAATTTGCATAAAAATTTTATAGTCGAAACATATATATGGCCACTCTTTTTTTTTTTTTTTTTTTTTTTTTTTTTTTTTTTTTTTTTTTTTTCCAAGTATTCTGGATCTAAAAATATGCCTGCAGTTTATATTCTGAGGCACAGCTTCAGGAAGTTCCGAATAATGATGCTAGAAGCCACCAAAAGTAGGTTTTGTGCAGAGAGGTTAGAGATTCTAACCTCCTTGATTTTGTGTAGAGAGCCTAATTTTCTGAATAGTCGTTCAGAAAATGCTGCTAGAAGCCGCCATAAGTAGTTTACATGTTTGGTTCAGCTGGATTTGCGGTCTGATTTTGAACTTTCTTTTATGTAGTTTGTAGTACTACATTGTATCCGATTGTGAAGAAGCATATTTTTTTACATCAAGAAGTTTAAGAGAAAATAATTTAATCGTGCCGATGCACATATTGTGCTGGTGAAAACGCACAAAATTGCCAAAGAACAGAAGAAAGGATTTTAAAGGAAAGCCAGAGAACAGAAGAAAGGATTTCAAAGGAAACTACAATTGTGTGTAGCTCCAAAATATTTTAACCCTTTTACTGCTCTATGTGTAAATATATGCTAATCATTTCAGGGTGACTCTGGATATTTTGAGGAATTATGTATGATAAGTGATATTGTAAAATCGAGCTGCATTGTAAATTATTAATTCTACTCTTCCTTTATGGCGCATAGATTATAGTATGTACCCTTGTTTGCTCAGCAAATTAATAAACCTTGAAAAGCAAATATCTTTTAAAAAATCACGCAAACCTTTGTTTTCGTAATTCTTTCCTCCACGGTGTAAATATCAGACTAAATTTCAATCTCCTTTTTTTTTTGTACTCTCATATAAGATGACCTCGGATTTTGGGGCCTTTTTTTATGATTCAGCCATTGTCTTAACTGCAGAAATATACGGTAATTGAACAAATATGACTATTTTAATCGTCTATGAAAGCTTCAACTTCAATGTTGAAGCTTTTTCATTTCATACTGAAAAAAGTGCATTTCAATAATTGTAGAAGACTAGCGATGTGATAACTGTTTACATTTTGATGATGTAATTGTCATCTTATATATTACATATCACACCAAAAGTCATCAAACAATGTTTAGTATATTTTAAAAAACAAGAAATTTTTGTAATTATATCAATATATAACAAAAAAACAGTGGTGTATTTTGTATTACTATTGGATCCTCTTGGTGTGTTTCTCTATTGTATATTTGTCAGTTATTTATGCAGAAGACACTGTCAAAAACTTGGCAAATTAATGAATTCGATTGACAAGTCAAACACTCAGCAGCTGAGGTATGTGGGGAGTGGTTATTTGTACTCTCTTTCCATAGTTTATAATTATGTGTTCTTCACTGACTGCAGTATTTTTACACTAATGTACACTTTTCATGTTTTCTGAATGTTACAGAGCAAACATCCTTACAAAATATGGTAAAGAAAGAAAGTTCATTTGGAAATCCACTACCATCAATAGTGTCATTCCTTGAAGCCCTGACAGCGAAGAGCGATGATGGGCGTTTGCTGGTGTCCATAAACCCTGTGCCTGGGAAGGGTAGACTGCGCTTCATGCTGCTCAACCCTGCTGCTCACATTGAGCCCATCATAAAGCTGCCAAGGTTTGTCATACCATGTGGATAATTCCACACCTTTATAGTGCTACATACAGACTTCCTTCAAAAATGAGTCACATTTATTGTTTTTATTACTAACTATGCCCATGCTTCACAACAGAAATCAAAGAAGGGCCTACACAAACAAACCATTTCAGACCATTGCACTAAGAATGGATAGTTACTTGCTGAAATCTGGTTTTGCAGGAATTTAGATTGTACAACGAAGCATAAGTCACTGGATGCTGGTCACTAATGTAAACATAATCTTTCAACAATTCACAAATTTTATTGTTGTCTTTCTTTTGTTTATCATTGCATTGTACACCAACTTGACAAGGTGTAATTATCACCATTTGGTACTAAAAACTAATGCGTTAAAACTTCCTACTGCACTACATCTTGCTGTTTTCTTTATACCAACTGTCTGGTGACTGTTTTTCCACCACCCTCATAGTTTCACAGGCAACTGATGGCTGCTGACTACCCTGTAATTTGATTATATATAGTTGGGTTGTCAGTTCTCCTTCCATCTATGCTGACAACTTTTGTATCTCTTTCAGCTTCTCCAGCACCCAAGTGGCTGAACACAGATTGCAGGGAGCCTTTTGGGAGGCAGTCCTGGGATGTTGCCCATGGCTTCCAGTTCTCTCCTACTAGGACAAGTGTTATGCACTTCTGTCGTCCCTGGACGATTCACCCGCACACAGAACTTTATCTTGATGACCACTTACTTGACATAGGGAAACCGATATGTTTTTAGGACTGGTCTTTGACTCCCAGCTGACATGGCTCCTCCTCATTCATCAGCTAAAATGGGAGTGGTGGTGCCATCTTATTGTTGTTTGCCACCTGGGTCATACTGCCTGGGGTGCTGATCGACCCACCCTGTTGCGGCTGTATAAAGCTCTGGTGCAGTCCCGTCTCAATTTTGCGTGCCTTCCTTATGGATCTACAGCACCTTCAGCATTGCACTTGCTGGACCACATTCACAACTGTGGTGTTTGCCTCCTGACAGGTGCCTTCCATACCAGACCCATGAACAGTTTACTTGTGGAGGCCGGGGACCCATGTTTGTGGGTCTGCCACCAACTACTGCTTGCAGCCTATGCAGCCCATGTGAATAGCTGCCAGGACACCCGAACCACCGTCTCCTTTTTTCTGACATAGTCGCCTGTACCCAACATAGACAACCCAGGCGGGATCATATGATTGCCTTTTGGGTCTGATCCCTTCTGTTGGAACTTGAATATTTCCCTCTTCCACCTCTGTATTGGGCCTGCTCATGTATGCCTCCATTGTGCATGCCAAGGTTACTTTCTTGGCTGGACTTGGCCCACAGAGCCAAAGACTCATTTCCCCCTGAAGCTCTCCATATTAAGTTCTTCGTGGTCGTAGCTACATACTCTGGATATGACTTGGTCTGCACGGATGGTTCACAGTTTGTGGGCCGTGTTGGTTTTGCGTGGTGACTTTGTTGAACAGTGCTCTCTGCCGGCCGGCTACAGTGTTTATACTGCAGATCTGCTGGCCATTTCCCGAGCTCTCATGCCTGTCAGTTCCTGCTCAGGTGAGTCTTTCCTTATTTGCAGTGATTCCCTGAGCAGCCTTCACATTCTAGACCAGTGTTACCTGCGTTCTCCCCTGATGCTAGCCATACAGGAGACCCTTTCTGCCCTTGACCGATCTGGTTGATCAGTGGTGTTTCTCAGTCACATTGGTATCCCGGGCAATGAATGTGCTGATGGGCTCGCGAAACAGGCTGTTGATGAGTCTGTTCTAGAGATCGTCTTCTTATCTCCGGTCGGTATTGGCCTGTTGGGTTTACAAGCTGTGGGAAACTGAGTGTCATACATTGACCATTCCCAGCAAATTCTGGGCTGTTAAGGAGACCACGGCTGTATGCTGTTGCTACATGTGGGCCTCTCACCGGGACTCTCTCCCGTCGCTCGAGGCGGAGGCTCAATGGGGAGGCTGGCCGTGCGACATCGCCCGCTCTGCCTGCGAGTGAGCATGTGGCCGCTCCTTCAGCAAGGTCCAAGCATGCACACGGGGGGGGGGGGGGGGGTTCTTAGTGATCGACAGCTCCAATATTAGGCGGGTAATGGAGCCCCTTAGGGAGATAGCGGAAAGGTCTCTGTTTTCTTGCCGGAGGGGGTCTCATCCGAGATGTGGAGGAGGCCCTTCCGGTGGCGATAGAGAGCACTGGGTGCACCCGACTGCAAATTGTCGCTCATGTCTGCACCAATGACTCCTGCTGGCTGGGTTCAGAGGTCATCCTCAGTTCATACAGGCGGTTGGCTTAGTTGGTGAAGGCAGAAAGTCTCGCTCGCGCGGTGGAATCTGAGCTAACTATTTGTTGTGTCATTCCCAGAACCGATCGCGGTCCTCTGGTTTGGAGCCGAGTGGAAGGCTTAAACCAGAGGCTCAGACGATTCTGCTAAGATCTGGGCTGCAAATTTCTCGACCTCCGCTATCGGGTGGAGAAATGTAGAGTTCCCCTGAATAGGTCGGGCGTGCACTACGCGCAGGAAGCGGCTACAAGGGTAATGGAGTATGTGTGGAGTGCACGTGGGGGTTTTTTTAGGTTAGAGAATTCCCTCCCCAGGCCCGACAAGATGCCTCCTGAGCCGCGACAAGGTAGCAGTAGGCAGAACACAACAGGGAAGGAAATGATCAATTTAGTTGTAGTTAACTGCAGGAGCATCTATAGAAAGGTCCCAGAATTGCTCTCAATAATAAACAATCATAATACCCACATAGTACTAGGGATGGAAAGTTGGCTGAAACCAGATGTAAACAGTAATGAGATTCTAAACTCAGAATGGAATGTTTACCACAGAGATAGGCTGGACAGTGAAGGGGGAGGCGTGTTTATAGTGATAAAAAGTGCAGTAGTATCGAAGGAAATAGACGGAGATCTGAAGTGTGAAATAATTTGGGTGAAGGTCACGGTTAAAGCAGGCTCGAACATGGTAATCGGATGCTTCTATAGGCCTCCTGGCTCAGCAGCTGTTGTGGCAGAACACCTGAACGATAATTTGGAAAATATTTTGAGTAGATTTCCCAATCATGTTATAGTTTCGGGAGGAGATTTTAATTTACCCGATATAGATTAGGAGACTCAAACGTTTATTACAGGTGGCAGGGGCAAAGAATCCAGTGAAATTGTTTTGAGTGCATTATCTGAAAGCTACCTTGAGCAGTTAAACAGAGAACCAATTCGTGGTGACAACATATTAGACCTTCTGGTGACAAACATACCCAAACTATTCAGAACAGTTAATGCAGAACAGGGAATCAGCGATCATAAAGCAGTTACAGCATCGGTAATTTCAGCCGTAAATAGAAATACTAAAACAGGTAGGAAGATTTTTCTGTTCGGAAAAAGTGACAAAAAGGGGATTTCAGAATACTTAATGGCTCAGCACAGAAGTTTTATCTTAAGTACAGATGGTGTTGAGGAACAGTGGTCTAAGTTCAAAGTCATCGTACAATATGCATTAGATGAGTATGTACCTAGCAAGGTCGTAAGAGATGGAAAGGAGCCACTGTGGTACAACAACTGAATTAGAAAGCTGCTACAGAAGCAAAGGGAACTTCAGTGCAAACATAAACGTAGACTTGTACTGACTTGGCTGAAAATCCTAAGAAATTTTGGTCATATGTCAAAGCGGTAGGTGGATCGAAACGAAGTGTCTAGACACTCTGTGACGTAAATAGCATTGAAACAGAGGATGACACTCTAAAGGCGGAATTACTAAATGTCTTTCTCCAAAGCTGTTTCACAGAGGAAGATTGCACTGAAGTTCCTTCCCTAGATTACCGCACAGATTACAAAATGGCAGATATCGAAATACTTGACAGAGGGGTAGAAAAACAATTAAAATCACTCAAAAGAGGAAAGGCTGCAGGACCTGATGGGATACCAGTTCGTTTTTACACAGAGTATGCGAAGGAACTGGCCCCCCTTCTCGCAGTGTTGTATCGTAGGTCTCTAGAAGAGCATAGCATTCCGAAAGATTGGAAAATGGCGCAGGTCATCCCTGTTTTCAAGAAGGGTCCTCGAACAGATGTGCAGAACTATAGGCCTATATCTCTAACGTCGGTCAGTTGTAGAATTTTGGAACATGTACTATGTTCGAATATAATGACATTGCTCGAGACTAGAAATCTGCTCTGTAGGAATCAGCATGGGTTTCGAAAAAGGTGTTCGTGTGAAACCCAGCTCGCGCTATTTGTCCACGAGACTCAGAGGGCCATAGACACGGGTTCTCAGGTAGATGCTGTGTTTCTCGACTTCCGCAAGGCGTTTGATACAGTTCCCCACAATCGTTTGATGAACAAAGTAAGAGCAATTGGTCTATCAGACCATTGTGTGATTGGATTGAGGAATTCCTAGATAACAGAAAGCAGCAGGTCATTCTCAATGGAGAGAAGTCTTCCGAAGTAGGAGTTATGTCAGGTGTGCCACAGGGGAATGTTGTGGGTCCGTTGCTGTTCACGATATATATAAATGACCTTGCGGGTAACATCAGAAGTTCACTGAGGCTTTCTGCGGATGATGCGGTAGTATATAGAGAGGTTGTAACAATGGAAAATTGTATTTGGATGCAGGAGGATCTGCATCGAATTGACGCATGGTGCAGGGAATGGCAATTAAAGCTCAATGTAGACAAGTTTAATGTGCTGCGAATACACAGAAAGAAAGATCCTTTATCATTTAGCTACACTATAGCAGGTCAGCAACTGGAAGCAGTTAATTCCATAAATTATCTGGGAGTAGTCATTAGGAGAGATTTAAAATGGAACGACCATATAAAATCAATCGTCGGTAAAGCAGATGCCAGACTTAGATTCATTGGAAGAATTCTTAGGAAATGCAGTCCGAAAACAAAGGAAGTAGCTTACAGTACACTTGTTCGCCCACAGCTTGTATACTGCTCACCAATGTGGGATCCATACCAGGTGGGATTGATAAGAGGAAGTGGAGAAGATCCAACGGAGAGCAGTGCACTTCATTACAGGATCATTTGGTAATTGTAAAAGTGTTACGGAGATGATCGCTAAACTCCAGTGGAATACTCTGCAGGAGAGACGCTCTGTCGCTCGGTACGGGCTTTTGTCGAAGTTTCGAGAACTTACCTTTACTGAGGAGTCTAGCAGTATATTGCTCCCTTCTACGTATATCTTGCGTAGAGATCGTGAGGATAAAATCAGAGAGATTAGAGCCCACACAGAGGCATACTGACAATCCTTCTTTCCGCGAACAACACGTGACTGGAATAGCAGGGAAAATCGATAGTGGTACTCAAGGTACCCTCCGCCACACACCGTCGGGTGGCTTGCGGAGTATGGTTGTAGATGTAGATATTCCGGTTCCGGCTCCGTGTTTGCCATACTTGGCTCATGCATGGCCATCTCCTCAGTGGTGAGGATCCACCCCAGTGTTGGTGTGGCTCCGTCTTGATGGTAGGCTATGTCTTGCTGGACTTTCCTCATTTTAGCCACCTTGCGCTGGACTTTTAATAGTCCTGCAGTTTTAACATATTTTTTATGGGACGCTGCCACAATGTCTGATTCAGTTTTAGGTTTTATTTGTGATGGTGGTTTTTACCACTCACTTTATTTAAAGCTTTGCTTTAGCTGTGTTCCTCTTGTCTAGTGTCTTCTGATTGGAGGTTTCCTTATGTTGTCGCGTGGTTGACCCTTCATATTTTTCATCTCGTGGTTGGTCAGCCACAGACATCGGCTTTTGTGTTTTAGTTCCTTTAATTTTTTTGGTGTTTCTCTGTGACCATCTCACTTCGGGTTGTCTTTTGTTGACTTTGTTGAAATTTTACTGGTTGAGTGGGATTTTTCTCTCTTCTATTTTGAACTCTGGGCACTTTTTTTCTCCTGCACTGATACGTTTCTTGGACGGCCCAGTGATGGAATGGGGGACTGATGACATCCGCAGTTTTGTCACCCTACAAATCCAACAAACCGACCAACCAACCTTGAGTCCACATTTAAGTTAGATACCCCTATAAATGGTTGAATCTGTTGGTTCTAAAGGTGGTGGAAGGCAAAGGAATACCACAAACAATAGGACACTGTCAAATAAAATACTGTGCTAATACCTTTGAGTTTATACACATGTGCCCTTGGGTTGATTACAGACTGAAATTTGTGAAAGAGTTTCACCCTGTCTTGTGCTGACTTGGTCTGTGTTGTAAGTGCCAAATTCATAGGTGGCTTTGGTTCTGAAATAGTTTTACCCAAGATTCAGGTGTGCTAGATTGTATTTTCAAAGGAAATATTATATATCAGCATATGAAACCTTAAATTTCTGAAACAAAAACCTTTACACTTTGCTAAATTAGGCACAATAATAAATATAGTTAATTAAAAAAAAATAGAGTAGTTATTTCAAACTGCCATTAACATCAGACTTAAAAAAGAAAATTAACTCTAGTATACTGAAGAATCATCTTTAGTATCTGAGGTTCTACGTCTCTGATTATCATCCTTTTTTTTTTAAGTTCAGTTGAAGAACTACCATCAGTCAAGACTATAATAGCATTCTTTGGATGTCCCATCATAATTCTTTGTCATCATACCTGCAGACCTCCTGCAGACGGTTTGGTCAGATCAACAACACTTAATAGTCCATCCAACAGGCACACTTAGCTACTTACTATTTTCTGACCAGGACTATTAACTATTTCATTGTTTTTACCTCTTTTTATTTCTGTGTTTTTCATCTGTAGGCCATTTTCTTAATAATTTTTAATTTCTTCAGAAACCATATTTATAGTGGTTATTTACCACTCAAATTTGCAATGATGGCAGATCAAATCCCCCTCTGACTATCCATAAAATGTTAAACTTCAATGACATGATTGTACTGTTCTCTGTAATGGTAAATTTAAATAAATGTTCATATTTTATAACAGAGATTACTATAAAAATTTCATTTCAGTTTTCCCCATTATTTTTTTTTAATAATTCTTGTATCACAGTTTTAAGATGCACACTGACAAGCTTCGTTTCAAAAATATATCAACAAAATTCTTCCCCACACCATAGAGCTTGTGGTTTGTATCTAATGGTTTTGTTGCTGGCAGGGCATCAAACACTAACATTTTTGTTTTCTCCTCTGTCTTTAGTCCAAAACTTCTAATATTTATGCTGATATCCAGGTCAGGTGCCCAATAATATTATATATATCTCCTGTTTCTCTTGAATAAATTTGTAGTATGTTTGTCTCATGTGAATGAAATTTCTCAGTATAATGTACCTGTAAAAAGATTTCGAGATTAACTGCTTCAAATTGGAGTAAACACTTGAGCCTTCAAGAATAACCACTACCACCACCTTCTCCTCCATTTAGCAAAGTGGTGCAATTGTAACACACTGGACTTGCATTCTGGATGACGACAATTCAAACCCACCTGTGACTGTCCTGTGATTTCTTTAATCACCTCAGGCAAATGCCAGGAGGGTCACTTTCAAAGGGCATGGCAAATTTCTTTTTCCAACCTTAGCAAAAGTCGTTTTGAGTATGCTCTGTCTCTATTGATGGCAGAGTTGGCTGGACATTGAACCCTAATCTTCCTTCCTCCTCCTCCTCCTCCTCCTCCTCCTCCTCCACCACCACACCATCAGTGTCATACTTGATCATCATGGAAAGCATAAATTTTTACTCTAGTTTGACCCAATTTATGTATCTGATAATTTAATAATGTACTGTTTATTTATTTACTTTTTATTTTGCCGTGGATATTTTTGTGCAATATTTTTAGAAATCATAAATGTAATGATTGGATGTAACACATCATTGTTAATTCTAGGTGTGTAATAGTCGCAGGAGGCACAATGCAACCTATTTCAGAGTTTAGGAACCGTCTTTTTCTGGCAGCAGGTGGTTCTCCAGAACGAGTGATGCAGTTTTCTTGTGGCCATATAATACCACAAGAGTCCATTTTGCCTATAGCTGTGACTTGTGGACCCTCAGGTGCTGAGCTAGACTTCTCTTATCAGCATCGTGAAAAGCACGATCTGGTCAGTAACGTCAGTTTATACATTGTTTCTCCATCTGATATCATTTCCTTTACACTTAACTTAGCCCTTTTTTTTGCCAGCTCCAGGATCTTGGCCGTATCCTCGTGAATGTTTGCAATATAGTCCCAGCAGGTGTTGTCTGCTTTTTCCCCTCTTACGACTATGAAAGCAAAATATACACATTTTTGCAAGAAAACGGGTTTATTGAGAAGATACAACAGCGGAAACAGGTATGTGCAACATATAATTTGTTTTATCTGCATATTGTTATTAGCTGAAGGAAAGATTGTAAAACTTAATGGTTTGATTCAGGTGTTTCGTGAACCCAAGACATCAGGTGCTATCGATAAAGTTCTAGAGGACTATGCTCTGTGCATTAAAAAGGCTTCTACGAAAGGTGGCAAGGGAGGAGCACTGATGTTTAGTGTTGTTGGTAAGTTCTGAGCACAAAACAGTGTTATCAGTTAGTACTGATTTACCATTTATTGGCCATTAGGCTGTAAGAGAGTGAGAGATTATGCCTTGGTTCACAGAACAATTCCATAAAAACAAAAAAACAGCAATAATGCAAATATTGGCAGTACAAGCCCATTTTCTATAGTGCTATACAAGAACAAAACTGTGACCGTATAATTCCATGTTGTTGCTTTAGCTGGTTGGTCACTGGCAACTGTAAACTTACTAATCAAGTACTCAATTTGCTTAACTGCAATTCAGATGCCATGTGGTATTTATTTATTTTTAACTGTATATTTGTGGAAAAGTAAGTGGACTTGTGGCCTTGCTGTGAGGTAATTTAGAAGTCTTAAAACTTTTCAGCTGTGAAAAATAATATCTTCATCCATATTCACGGAATGTACGACAGATTCTACATAAATATAACTTACCTATCTTCATCATTCAACAGTGGAAATGGGGGCCCAAGGGAAATCTGCAACTTCGCACAGGCCTGCTCCAACTGAGAGAAAACGCCAACTCTACGTATACCTGCGCTAAGCGAGTCTAGGAAGAAAGAAAGATTGAGAGTTTAATGTCCCGTGTCAGTGGTCTGTACTCACCGGCAGTAGGTTGTTGCTTTTTAAATTTACTTTAAGTGCACCTGTTGCCAGTGGATGTGATTTGAGTGTTGAAGAAGATTTGTGTGTGTAAACATTGTCATGGGCTCAACAGTTGATGAAAAGCCTTAGCCAAATCTAAGTGATTTTGTTGATTTTATATCTAGATCGGAAGAGCAAATACTTTTCAACTGTAATTTGTGCCTTCCAAAAAAATTAGCAGTTAAGGCTCACACCACCAGATATGAAATCCATGACTCATTTAATGATGCGGCATTTCTCGGTGAAAATATTTTAATCAATCTTTTTATTAAATATAATACTGCTGTACGACCAAGTGCCACAGTCGAACGTCTTTTTTCCTTGGGAAAAGATATTTTGACACCCAAACGTGCCTCACTGTCAGACGAGAATTTTAATATGCTAATGTTTATTAGGAAGGAAGCTTGGAGTTTAACCTCCCGTTGACAGCGTGGTCATTAGAGACAGAGGTTACGCTTGGAATGTTTGGGTAAGGATGTGGAAGGAAATTGGCCATGCACTTTCAAAGGAACCATCCCAGCATTTGTCTGGAGTGATGTAGGGAAATCTAGGAAAACCTAAATCTGGATGACCGAAGGTGTATTTGAACCACCGTTCTCCCGAATGTGAGTCCAGTGTGTTACCACTCCGCCACCTTGCTCAGTAATGTTAGATAAAAGGAATATGCACCTTATGCCAAAAGTGCATTCAGTGAAATTACATATTTTGAGTCTGCTGTAAATTGTATTTTATTGCTAAATAATTATACTAAAAATTAAGCTTTATATATTACTGGGTCACTACATCGTGGCAGCCAGCCATGAGCATAAACAAACGACATTCTTCTTTTTATACAAGAAGACAAATCATTTCAAAGAACAAAAGACTTTTCTCCCAAAGCAAATGACTCTTGCAGAGGCTATTTTACACTATAGTATGTGATTAAACGTCATTTGTTTATGGTTACGGCCGACTGCCACGATAGAGTGGCCAAGTAAAAATAGTTTTTATTTATACTACAAGCCCTATTTAAACTGGCGTATCCAAAAAATTTTTCTTAAATATAAACTAATTTTTTTAAATTGCAGATTTCAATAATATAACAACATAAATATATAAATTCGGAGACTGAAGGCGATTTTTCGTGGCTGCACAATACTGTTAAGAATTAACGATTAACATTAACTTTCATTAAATTGTCTGCAGAGTAATGCTTTAATTTTTAATAAGTTAACTTTTTAATAATGGATTAATGATTAACAAAGTTAACTTTTTGATTAACGGTGCCCAGGTCTGGTGTGTACCAAATAAAATTATGAGGGATGAGGAAGATCCACCATGGTTCAACAACAGATTTAGGAAACTGTTACGAAAACAGAGAACTTCACTGCATATATAAACATAGCAAAGTCTTGCAGACAAGCAAGAATTAGATGATTCTAAAATTAGTGAAAGGCTTGCTTTGCGAGAGGAATTCAGTAATATTGATAGCAATGTTTTGTGTATCAACTTGACAGATAACCTTAAGAAATTTTGGTCCTACATCAAATCTGTAAACGTGTCAAAACCAAATATCCACTGAAACAGAGGATGACACATCAAAGGCTAAAGTATTACATGTCTTTTTCCAAATCTGTTTCACAGACAAAGATTGCACAGAAGTTCCTCCTTTAAACCATTGCATGAACGACAAAATGGCAGAATTGAAATAAGTGTCAGAGGGATAAAAAAACAATTGAAATCACTCAACAGAGGAAACACTGCTGGACCTGATGGTATACCAGTTTGATTTTACACATAGTATGCACAGGAATTTGCCCCCTTTCTAGCAACTGTGTACCATAGGTCTCTAGAGGAACAAAGTTTTCCTAAGGATTGGAAGAGGACGCAGGTCATTCCCGTTTACAAGAAGGGTTGGTTATCAGATACGCAAATCTATAGGCCTATATGTCTGACATCGGTCAGTTGTAGAATTTTAGAACACCTTTCATGTTCGAATATTACATCATTCTGGAGACTGGAAATCTCCTATGTAGGAATCAACACGTTTTTCAAAAACAATGATCCTGTGCAACAGAACTTGCACTATTCATCCACAAGATCCAGAGGGCAGTAAATACAGGATCCCAGGTAGATGTTGTGTTTCTTGACTTCTGCAAGGCTTTAGATACCATTCCACACCGTCAGCTGATGAACAAAGTGTGTGCATATGGAATATCAGACCAATGATGTGACTAGATTGAGACATTTCTAACTAACAGAATGCAGAGTGCACCTCGGTTGCACAGTGGTAGAGTGCCTGAGGACAAATCCAAAGGTCGCGGGTTCGATCCCCGCCAGGTCCTAGGATTTTTATCTGTCACTTTCCACTTCTTTCACCTCTGGCAGTATTGCTCATGTGAAAAATACCGAGTAGCACTGTGGTTCAGAACCCACGTTAAACTGTAGGTCCCCCTACAACAGGCTGGTTAAGTCAGTTCGAAGGTCGGAGGAAGGCAATGGCATACCACCTCCAAACAGGACCATGCCTAGTAAGGCACTGTGGTGTTCAAACCAATCTTCGGATTGTTGACTGCTTTACCTTTTAGAATGCAGAATTGCTTGCTCAATGGAGAGAAGTTTTTGATGTTAATGTGAGGTCAGGGATGTCCCATGGGAGTGTTACAGGACCGTTGCTTTTAACAGTGTATATAAATGACCTTCTAGGTAACATTGTACATTTAATTAGGCTTTTTGTGGATGATGCAGTAATTTAGTGACAAATTGCAACACTGGGAAGGGTAATGAAATTTCAAGATGATCTACAGTCTGATACTTGGTGCAGGGAATGGCAAATGAACCTTGACATAAATAAAGTGTGAAGTGCTGTGTATACATAGAAAGAAAGATACTTAATTATATAACTATGCAATACCATTAAAAACACTAGCAACAGTTACTTCAGATATTACCATGAAATATCTGGGAGTGGACATTAGGGGCAACTTGAAATGGAAGGATCTTATATAAATAATCTTTGGGATGGTGGATGCCAGCCCGAGATTCACCAGAAGAAACCTTAGGAATTGTTGTCCGTCAACAAAGGAAGTAGGTTGCAAAACTCTGGTTTTGGCCAGTGCTTGAGTATTACTCATCAGTGTGGGATCCGTACCTGTCAAAGCTCCAGTGGCAGAAACTGCAAGAGAGACATTCTGTATCGTGGTATGGGCTTCTGTCACAGTTCTGAGAAGGTATGTTTCATGAAGAGTCAACTGATATATTGCTTCCTCCTACATATGCTCATGAAGTGACCACAAGGGTAAGATTATAGAGAGATTAGGGCCCACACGAAGTTATAATGGCAATAATTTTATCTGCGCAACATAAGTGACTGGAACAAGAGAAAGTGACAAATTTAGACAATGTACCCTCCACCACACAACATGAGATGGCTTGCAGTGTATGGGCGTAGGTGTAGAACTCGCCTACTGGTTCAGACAAAAATTCTTCTCTGAATATCAATCATGAAATCCTATGTGGACTTTTTCAGTCTCTGGCCGTCGTCCATAGCTGTCTCTTTGTCATGACGGGAGAGTCTAATGTAATGTTACAGGCAAATTCTTGAGCATGACAGACCATATAAACACATTGTTTACCACATGGCTCAAGAGTTTATTTGTATTCAGAGTGTTTATATGATAATCATGCCTGAAAATTTACCTTTAAGTAAGATATAATGATACATTCTGTGCGGCTGTCTTAATGAAGAATGTTGGCAGTGTAACCAGCTGAGTTTATTGTATGAACCCAGTTTTGACGCAATAAATGTGTATCAGTTGTGGTGGTTTCTTTATCAACTTTGAATGACTTAGACTATTTTCTAACCATTACATTTCTGAACATTTGAAGCGTTCAGTTACATATCATAAAGAAATTTAGTTCTCATTCAACAAATGTTAAAATTTCTTTTTTTTCTGTATATGATAAGAGCTAGAAAAATCCAACAGGTGCCCTAAATGCCTTAATTATGATAATTCTCTTCTTTCAGGTGGAAAACTAAGTGAAGGACTCAATTTCAATGATGATTTGGGACGCTGTGTGATTGTTGTTGGCCTGCCCTACCCAAATATCAAATCACCTGAAATGCAAGAGAAAATGATTTACCTTGACACTAATGAGGTATGTTTGTAATTTTTCTCCAAATTATTCACAAATATTTTCAATAAATATTTGCAATTATAGTTTGCTTAAAATTTTTACTTGATATTTGGCACTTCACATGCTGGAGCTGCTTTCCTCCAATCAGAAAGCTCTGTGGCATGCCCCAACTATTCACTGCTGCCATATTGTAAAACAGTTGGTTACCTAGTTCACTTCCAATTCCTTGTTCAGCTTTCTCTTTTGATAAGTTTGTATTCTTAATAATAAGTCTACCCTTTTGTGTTTCATCACACTTCATAACCGTACAGATAACAATACACACAGAATGATGCTAACAACATTCATGCACAACACCAATCAAACACTACTGGATCCTTATGCACATGGTGCCTGACTACATTCATATGGTAGTACTGTGTTTCATTGAAGGTAATGGGTCTGAATCCCATTAAGGACAACTGATTTTTTATTTTTAAAATTAATATGAGAATGATTAATTATTTTTCAAGAGAGATAGATTGGCTGGCCAGTACTTACCTTTGTGCCGTACTGCCGATAGTGACACAGATGAAGAAATAGGAAAAAGGACAAAAAAGGACAAGCTTTAGGAAAACAGTTTCTTCTTCCAGTAGGAAAGAAGGGAAGGTAATTCACAACCTAGGTCATCCTTATGTCGTTTCAAAAGTCATTGGAGTTTCCTTTCAAAATTTAGATCTTTGTAGATAATATTTGAAACCTTAATTCACTACAATTTCTGTAGTTGTAGGCTTTTATAAATTCCACATTCTTTCAAAAGATTATATTTTATTATGATGAAGTAGTGAGAGGTCCAATATGTGGAAGAGCACAAGTGTCTACATGGAGACAAGATGGATAATTGGCCAAGGTAGCCCAGAATGCTCCTTTATCAGTCATCTGGAAGTGAAGAAGAGTTTCCCATTTCCTGGGCTCATCAAGAACTGCTCTCAGAAGATTGAAGGACAATGAAATCGGCTCCCACCATGCTCTTATCAAAGAACTGTTGTCTGCCAAACAAGCTCTGGATAGACTAGCAATTTTGAGTTTTGGGAGGATATCAATTGGAGGTAAGTCATTTTCACCTATCAGTGAGCCCATGAGCAGAGGTCTTACTCTTGTTTACTGCACAGATGGGCAACAATATGACGCTTACTTTGTGACCAAATGCACTAGAAGTGGACTTGTGTGAAATGTTAAAGCTGGATGTCTTACATAGATGGAAGAGCCTGATAGCCGAGTTGACCAGCCTCGCTCATAAAGCAAGGTAACCAAAGTCCTGTGTTCATGGTTAAAAATAAGTCGAGCTAAAATGTCTCTACAGTGGACCAGTGTCAATTGCCGATTATTAACTCGTCAGCCAACTGTGCACTTGACCCCTATTAACTGACTGACCAATAAAATATACAATTTATAATATTGGGAAAACTTACAGTAATATTGTATCTGGAATGTAAGTAAATATATACCTATTAGTAGAATACTGATGACAGTTTCTTGTATTTAGTGAATTAATTGTTGATGATTCTTAATATCCTGAATCAAATAGTAATAAGTTATTTCTAACCATTGATTAAACAATACCTTCATGTGAGCGAGCGTGTGTGTGTGTGTGTGTGTGTGTGTGTGTGTGTGTGTTTTATGCACATTCTCTGTGGCAGATGAAGGCTTAAGAACCGAAAGCTTCAGTTTTGCTTATTCTTTTATGTGTGCCTTTCTGCAGCTCGTCAGTTGTGTCTGTGGTGGGTAGCAACTTATCCTTTCCAAAAATTGTTGTAACCATTGATTAAGTATTACAATCATGCACATGTGCCATATACATTAATAATGTGTTAAAATTATTTAATAATGATTTTTAGTTTATGCAATAAGACAAAATTCAGAAGTTATTAGTGATTTTTGAATTTGTTTTAAATTGGTTCTATTTACTCACATTCCAAGTCTAGTTTCATTTAACAGCAATTATTACAAAAATGATTCATAATCAATAATCAATACATTATGTCCTGTGGTGAGAAGACTTCACATAATTTGATCAGGAGATAAACACTGATGATATTTTAGGTCTGAATATTAGTATATTTGTGAAATGTAAAGAAAAGAAATTGAGGTTTTTAAGAAAGTAGAAGAAAAATAGAATGACAAACTATGAACTATTCCAATTTTGCCAATAACCATTATAAACTTAAATACAATACCTATATGTCCTGTAAAAAGTTAAAATTTCAATAGTCTAGTATGGCAGATTTTCAAGTTAAAGTCTTATAAATAAATGTAGGTAACCAGTGGGATGGTACTGAAATATTAACAAGGTTAACAGTTAGATGATATTTTGTGCAATGATACAAAAAGAACTGTACTTTGTAATTTATCCCTGTTGTGATATTCCTGTATTCTTTTATTTTGGATTTGTTAACAGAAAATGTTTGCAATAGTCCCTTTACGTTTCTGCAGATTTTATTTACCACATTTTACTAGTTTATGTGCTTATTGTACTGATGTAATGTGCCATGACTGCCTTTTCGGTATTCCATTATTATCCAGTATTTTAGATTTTCCAATTTATCTACAACATTATAATTATATTGCTACAATATTTCCCATATATCATGACTTAAAGAATCATACAGTTTCAGATTTTGAATATTTCATCAAATGATTTTCAATATTTATTTTTGTTGGTCTATTAATTTCTGTGGGTATATTAATTTCTTTTAGATTTCCTCCATGTCATGGTCAGTGTCTGTGTCACATAGTATATAGAGTAAAAATAAAAATAGAAAACAGATGACTTACCAAAAGGACCGGCTCGTCGATAGAAACAAATAAAATAAATAAAATCACACACAAACACACATACAAACTTTCGCAGCCTAGCTGCTTCGTCAGGCAGAAGGGAACGAGAGGGAAAAGGAAATGATGAGGGTTTCAAGGGAGTGGATAAGGAGTCATTCCAATCCCGGGACAGGAAAGACTTACCTTGGGGGGAAAAAAGAGGGTAAACAAAAACACACACACCCACACATTTACACAGACGCAAGTACACTTAGACAGACACACTGTAGAACTGTGGAAGCAAAGAAGTTAGAAGTTAGACAGAGATGCCACTTGAGGCAGAGGCTCTGTCCAGAGAACCAAGGCAAAGATGTTAAGATGGTGGGTGGGAATTCAAATTTAGCGGAGGTTGAGACCAGGTGGGTAACGGGAAGAGAGAATATGCTGAAGGGCTAGTTCCCATCTCCGGAGTTCTGAAGGATTGGTGTCGGTGGGAAGTATCCAGATAACCCGGACGGTGTAACACTGTGCCAAGATGTGCTGGCCGTGCACCAAGGCGTGTTTAGCCACAGGGTGATCCTCATTGCCAACAAACACTGTCTGCCTGTGACCATTCATGCGAATGGACAGTTTGTTGCTGGTCATTCCCACATAGAACGCTTCACAGTGCAGGCATGTCAGTTGGTAAATCACGTGGGTGCTGTCGCAAGTGGCTCTGCCCTTGATTGTGTACACCCTCCGGGTTACGGGACTGGAGTAAGTGGTGGTGGAAGGGTGCATAGGGCAGGTTTTACAACGGGGGCGGTTACAAGGGTAGGAGCCAGAAGGTAGGGAAGGTGGTTTGGGGATTTCATAGGGATAGTATATAGAGTCATTCAATACATCACTACCAGGAACTGTGAATACCTATGGAATTTTTTCTTGAAATTCAGGCATCCGTAGCCAAATGTTATCAGTGTCTACCATTTAGCCACTCTCCAGCATTGTATACATCAGATGTTTAAAATATTGAACACTACCTAACATTAGCATTCACATACTCGTTAAAATCATTAAAACACTGAGCACTGTTGTGGCAGATATAATTAAAATGTACTGATGGTGGAGGGCAGGCAAAACTGTGACATGTGTAAGCGGTGGTCACGCGGCACTGGCCGAGACAGACACGTTAAAATATTATTAGGCACCTGATGATGTGTCTATAAGTTGCGAAACTGGTTGTGCTTTTTAAGTAAAAGCTTGTTGACTCAGAGCAGACATAATTTTCCTTGGTATTTGGTTCATTCTTTATGGGAGAGAATACCCGTCAATGAAGAATTTTTCTGTGTACTTGAAAGAATCTAAGCTGTTCTTGATGGGAATGGCATGTGAACAAAATATTGAAGCTATGTGTCACCTACTCTTTATTTTATTTCATTTTTTCTGAAAAAAGCCTATTAGGCCAACAATAACAAATTCAAAATTCAAATCTACTTGTCACAGCATTATTTGTATTTTAATAGGTCAGATGAATATCACCCACCATGTAAGATTATTTTTATCTCTATGTGAAGGTCATGTGAATATCATCCTCCAAGAGTGAATATTTTTATTGTTATGGAAGGTCAGATAAATATTATCTTCAAAGGAAGATTATTTTTAAATGTCAAATTCACAAACCAGAATTAGTTATTTACTGAAGAGAGGAGACACACACACACACACACACACACACACACACACACACACAGAGAGAGAGAGAGAGAGAGAGAGAGAGAGAGAGAGAGAGAGAGAGAGAGAGAGAGAGAGAATTATTACTTTAAGGATAAAAAGGTTACCACTCATTCGCCAAGCTGCGGAGTGTGTGGTTGCTCCCTGTCAGAGGTTTGAGTCCTCCCTTTGTGTGTGTGTGTGTGTGTGTGTGTGTGTGTGTGTGTGTGTGTGTGTGTGTGTGTGTGTGTCGTTAGGTTAGTTTAAGTAGTTTTTAAGCCTAGGGGCTGATAACAAAACTAATTAAGTCACATAGATTTACAAACATTTGAAAATTTTGTCTACTCTGTCATTAACACAGATATGAAACATTTGGCATTACAGTAATTCTGCTGATGTAGTACTTGTATTTCAACTGTTTCTACATAGTCAAATGATAATTTTTAAAATGAGTAAGGAATTAAACTGCATTGAATCTCAAAATATGACGTATCCTAACTATTATATTGCTTCTGTTTGCTGATGTAAGTACCAAGCTGACTCTTCACACACAGACCACTAGGTTGGGGAACACTACCACTTCTGAACTTGGACATGCAGAGTGGTCTGTTCTTGGACTCTTAATTATTTGGACCATGCAATCTTTTTGCCTCTTATGGTACAATGTCTTATTACATTTTTACAGAAACAGTGAATGAAACACTCTTTCTTTGTTTGTGTGGCCGGGATGTCTGTAGTTGGTTTTATAATTATTAATGGTAGTGTTTGTCCGTCTATGCAAATATAAATAAAATGCAATTTTTCTCACAGACTTGTTTCGTTATAATGACAATAAAACATCTTCAGTGGTTTGTAATCATAGCAATCTACAGTTTGTTTTGTTTTTTGGATTGAAAAAGAGTTTGTTAGTGAAACATATAAAACAAGCCTACTGTTTTGTTACTTACAGGAATTTTCACCTTGTTTTCACCTCAACTCTTTTTTTTTAATCTGTATGTGGTCCTCAAAATATTTATCTTTAAAATGTATACTCTGGAAATTTTTATTCACTCTGTTTGTACCTAGAAAATATTTTTTGTGAAGGATTCAAGTCTTTGGTTGTTTCTTGTTATTTAATCTATGGGTAAACAATTTAGCATTAACTGTCCTTCAGTGTTGTAAAGCAAAGGTCAGAGCATATCCAGTGTAATCAAATCAATAGGGAATCCTTTTTCTCTTGGAAGTACTTCATGATCACAACCATTTCTGTTGTTTTTGGCACATCTCGGAGAAACGTACTGTTGATTATTGCTTCGTTTGCAGCTTTGAAGAATATATCATAGTTTTGCCTTTTGTTAGAAACAAATTTTGAATGTTGTTGCTCTTTTTTTTATAACATGAGCTTATTTTTTACTTCAATCAAATAGTACAAAGTCCATAAACATCAGGTCTTTCTCACAGTTAAATGTTCATGTGGAACCAAATATTCTGCTGTTTTCCATGTTCCTATAAGCTAATGTCTCAAAGCAATCCTCTTCAATCATAGTATGCCCAGGAGTGAATATTTATGGAATAACTTCTGATTTGATGGATCATCATGAAATGTGTTGCTGACTGAAGCACAACCACAACAAATTTATGTCGACAGATTTTAAAAATTATGACTTAAAGGCATTTGGTGAGAAAAATTTGAATAAAGCAATGTGTTTTCATAAAAATCATGACAAAGTGTCCAATGAAAATCTTTAAATGAAATTTAACAATAAAATTAGGATATGTTGCAACTCACCACAAAGATGTTCGTTGAGCCATGACAGACACATAAAAAAAGACACTCATACACACGCAGCTTAGCTTTCACTACAGCATTGATCAGAAAAATGTGCACACAGTCTTTCATAGAAACATACGGGCACACGTGACAGACACAACCATCATCTCAGGCTGCTGCATGCTGAGTAATGCTCTGTGGTGATGGGGTGGGTCGAAGCAGGTTGTGCATATGGAGAGGGTGGGATGGGGGAAAGGATCTAAATGGCCAAAGTGAATCAGCCATTGAAATCAAGTATATCCTCTGCTGAATATTGTGCCACAGGGTGGTCTACCTGGTTTTTGGTCACAGTTTGCTAGTGGTCAGTCACGGTAATGGACAGCTGGTTGGTAGTCATGTCAATATAAAAAGCTGTGTAGTGATTTCAGCACAGTTGGTAAATCACATTTCTGTCTTTGATGGGATGGGTTAAGCCTCTGATGGGACCAGAATAGGAAGTGTTCAGTGGATGTGGATTGAACAGGCCTTGCAATAGGGTCTTCCACAGGGATATGATCATTGTGATGGGAGATCGGGGATGACTTATAGATGGAACATTTTGGAAGTTAGATGGACAACGGAACACCACTTCAGGAGGGGTGGGGAGGATCTTGTGCAGGATGTCTCATTTCTGGGCATCATGCACTACAAACATCTTTGCAGTGAGTTGCAAACTATCCTTATTATATTGTTGAATTCCAACCTGGACTTTCCATTTCTTAACATGAATTTCCAACAATTGTCAACATTGTTTGTAGAAGTACTCACTGTAAACAAATTAGTTGTCCATTTCTGTCAACAGAATAGTAATATTACATCTCAATAGTGCCGACTAACAGTTTTTTAAAACTTGAAAAAGTAGAAACTTGTATTTCATGTTCAGAAAACATTTATTTCATTTTGTGATTACTGCTAACACATCAGTCTGTAAACTCTTTCTAACTCAGGGCAAGGGTGCAGGCCGGGAGTACTACGAGAGCCTGTGCATGAAGGCCGTGAACCAGAGTGTGGGGCGGTCGGTGCGGCACCGCGGGGACTACGCGGCCGTGCTGCTGCTGGACCGGCGCTACGGCACCGGCCACGTGCAAGGAGGGCTGCCGGCCTGGGTGAGGGCGGCACTGCGCACCACCGACCGTTTCGGCCATGTGCTGTCGCAGCTGTGCAAGGTGAGCTCTGGAAGTGCTGAAGTAGCTCAGTGAGACAAAAAGACTGCAGTTTCACAGTAGTAGACGAGTGCGGAAAGAATCCCAATGTGCGCTCCATATGCTTGCAGGGAGGTCTCATCTGAGATGTGGGAAAAACTCTGCTTCTGACTCACGAGTCCACAGACTGAGTGCAACCTACTGCAAATTGTAGATTGTGTCATATGGCTGATTTGGTGCCTGGGATCTGGAACATTCCTTGGTTTCTGTAGGCAAATGTCTGAATTATTGAAGACAGCTATCTACATGTGCAGAGTGAAAGTACTGGCTGATGTTTCTACTCAGAGGCAATTCCATTCCTCTGGTTGGAGCAAGTGGGAGGTCTAAATTAGATTCAGACAATTTTGTGACAATTATGGATGCAAACTCCTTGATATTTGCTCTTGCTAGGAAAATTGTTGGCTCCCACTTGCCAACATCAATACATGAAAAACACAAAAGAAACAATTACTTTCTACTCAGGAGCAAAAAACAAATGTCAAGCAAAAGAAGTAGTGTCAAGCAAAATAAGTGGTCTTTTTTCTACCCTGAAAGTTTTGGAAACTCTTCCAGAGAGGTCAATATTGAATTAGCTGTACAGTAATTGGAGGAAGATCTGCAGATAAGTCATTACTCTTGAACCTGGAGAACTTCAGCATAGGCTAGGCTAGACTGAAATGCTGGCAGTTGGTTTAGTGATGCAATGATTTTTTTATACATAATTAGGTTATTAGGGATTCTGAAAATTAAATAATGTGAGGGACGTTAAGCACCAAAAGTGGCTCAAACTTTGTGCTTTTATCTACCACCTGTATCAGTAGCTGTAGCGGCAGAGCAATCAGAAAAAAGTTGTACAATATTGCAAATAAGTTTCACAACATTGCTATTGTAATAGGAGGTTGAAGTGCATCAGGAATTCTGCTTCTGATTCAGCACTGAACCACTTCGTATGTTAAGCATAAGCTGTTATTTTAACTGTATGTTTCTGCAAAGGTAAAGACCAGCACTACCACATCAGCCTTACCATGGTTACAAGACTATTTTGCTAATAGCTCACTAAGTCAACCGACAGAGCTTGTTTCAAACTAGAAATATCTCAACCAATTGCATGGTGAAATCTGAAACAGTATTTACTGTGTAAATCCTACTGATTACAAATTGTAAAGGCTTTCCTTGAGAATATAGCAGCATACTAAATGTCATGTTAATTTTCTAGAAATTTATTTATCATATCAGAAGCACAGAGTCTAAAATACACTGACATTATTCAAAATACATAGTACAAAATGCAAAATATAGAATACACAAAAATATAAAATCAACAAAGGAATAAAACATTGTTACATCACTTCATATAGTGGGAGACCAGAAACTGGCCACGTCGAGTGCATTAAGTGTCACCCTCGTCAAGTCTCTCATGATGCCTGTAGCAGGAGATGCTGGACACTGCAATACGTGGTTATTGCACTGCACAGAAGTACAAGTGCAGAGAACTGAATCCACAGGAAGGCCCCACTTCTGCAGGTTGGTTTTGCATCTCGTGGTACCGGAGCGTAGTCTGTTGGGAGTCTTCCATGTTGTCCACTTCTCTGAGTAGTCAGGAGAAAGCTCTTCCATCGGCATCATCCTCTCCTCCTAATATTTACATTTTTCCCTGCCACTTTGAAATCCTGTCTTGCTGTGGTGACCCTATAAGTGTGTTTATAGTTGCCAGAAAGCTCTTTCTTGATTTCAGCCGAGGCTGGCAGGCAGCCAGGGGTTTTGGTAGTCATAGCCTTGCTTTTCTCGTGCATTGCTGTTATCTCTTGCCTGATTTCAGTTGAGGGCTATACCAGTGAGGCAGTGGAGTTCATCTATTGATGTAGGTATTAAGCAGCCCATGATGATGCGACAAGTCTCATTAAGCACCACATCTATGTTTCTGGCATGCCAAACATGCATATTCAGCACTGGAGTAACACAGTGCATGGATAGGCTCCCCAAGTGGTACCCATCAACTTCCTCACTAAGTTACTTCTGGGAGATTCATGTTTAGGCAGTGTTTCTTATAGGAAAGTATGAGATCTAGAGTCACTCCTAAGTATTTAGTAGTTGGACAGTGTTCGAGCTCAGTTCCTTCCCAGGTGATTTTGGGGGTTGCTGCTTGTTTGTTCCTGAGATGGAATACACAGGTCTTGAGTTTTATTAGGGCTCGGCTTCAGTTGGTTTACTTTGTAGTAGATGGTGAATTCTTCCAGGGCTTTATGTAAGGTTTGTTCCACCTTTCCAAAGCAGTTCGCCTGAGCAGTACTTGCACAGTCATCAGAATAGATAAAACTCTGGGTTCCTTTGGGCAATGGCTGATCGTTAGAACAGATATTGCATAACAGTGGTGCGAGCACACTGCCTTGTGGTTGCCCATTCTTCTGTGTTCTCCATCTGCTTCTGTGTCCCTGAAATTCTACAAAGAATCTCCAGATCTGTAGGAGGTTTCTGATACTGCAAATGATGCAATGAGGATGTTATACAATTTCATTAGAAGAAGCTAATGATTGACTGTGTCATAGGCTGCAGAAAGGTCAATGAAAATAGTACCTGTGATGAGCCATTTCTCAAAACCATCCTCAATGTGCTGTGTCAAGTTTAATATTTTCCAATAGGTAAAGTGAAGCCATTGCTCATACCACAACAAGCAGGCTTCAGAGAAGGAAAAAGGCTGTACATGAGAAATATTCTAGAAATGATGGACACTGACATGTTTCTGCAACAGTTAGTGATGAAGTGCTGGGTAGGTGGATTTGGACTGTCACAGGCTTATCGTACCCAATGTGAAGCAGAGCTACCTGTGAAAACAGCCATGTAATTTACCAACTGTGCTGCAATCACTGCACAACTATTTATATTGGCGTGACCACTCACCATCTGCCCATTGGGATGAGTGGCTACTGCCAAACTGTGGTCAAAAACAAGGTAGACCACCTTATAGTAGAACATGAAGTGGAGCATATACTTGAGTTCTACAGCTGCTACACAGCCCAGGTCGTCAGCTCCCTCCCACTCACCACCAGTGTCTCTGAACTGCACAGTTGGAAGTTATCCTTACAGTACATTCTCAGATCCCGAAATTATCCAGGTCTCAGTTTATGATAACTCAATTTTTCTCCATACCCAACAGTTCCTACCTCCGCTTTCCTATCTCCTCATCCTTCTGAGTAGTCCCCACATGGAGATCTGAATGGAATACTTATTTTACCTCCGGAATATTTTACCCAAGAAGAAGTCTTCATCACATGTTCATAAAGTAGAGTTGCGTGTCCTTGGAAAAATTAACAACTGTAGTTTCCCCCCCCCCCCCCCCCCCCCCCTTGCTTTCAGCCATTTACAGTAACTGCATTGCAAAGCCACGTTAGTTAATGTTACAAGGCCATCTCAGTCAATGATCCAGACTGTTGCCTGTATAACTACTGAAAAGGCTGCTGCCTCTCTTCGAAACCACATGTTTGTCTGGCTTCTCTACTGATACCCCTCCATTGTGGTTGCACCTACGATACGGCTATCTGTGTGGTTGAGGCTCGCAACTCACCCTGCCTCGGCAATGTCTGTTTCATGCTAATACTGTCATGTTTCCTTACACGTAACTATCCTGAAAACTCTTGCTCTATTCTGACCTTGCAAACTGCTGCTTTCACTGTCAGTTCTGTCAACATCACTAATTTTACCTCAGTTCTAAAATCTTTTATTCTTAAAGGACTATCATTCCTGTCTAGGCTGCTGTACACTTGTTTACAATTAATTTACGACTGAAACAATTACCTCTCATTTAGTACCAAAACAAAAGACAAAAGCATTATTCAGCATTGAAACATGACACAGGAAATGGTGAGTTGTTGGCAGTTTTCAAAGTAGAATGAAAGAGAATAGTGGCAGTGTATTTTCACATGACAAATTTGAAGACTGAAGAGGACATAGAAATGAGTAACCATAATAGTTAATAATATTTTCAATAATACAAAGCAAAAGCATGAGAACTGTTCTTGATCGAAACTAAAAATCAACCAAAAATGTATAGCACAGGTGTTGTTCTAGTGAGCAATGAATATGCTTTTAAATAAAGTGAAACAAATATGGTATTAATTAGACTGTTATTTAAAATTGCATAAGACCGGTTGCTAGAAGAGTACTGTGCATGCAAAGAAGTGCCGTAAGGATCATGTGTGGACTCAATCCTAGACCCTCATGCATGACTCTTTTTAAGGATCTTTAAATCCTCACAACTACTTCACAATATGTATTCTATTTTTTGTGTTGCATAAGAAAATCCATTTTAAGGATAAAAGTGTGTATTATATTCATGATACCAGAAGGAAACATATCTACTATGAACAGGCAAACATAAGTATGATACAGAAAGGAGATCTTTTCAGTGGCTATAAGATATTTAGTGCCCTCCGTTCAAGAATTAAATAGTAGAAGAACTATTGTTTAAAAAAATTTAAGAGAATTCCTATTGCAAGGGTCGTTTTGTATAATACGAGAGTGTATAGGGAAATAAGAGACATTTGGAGACAAGAAAAGCAGTGGTATGAATATCAAGAACTTAGATGGAAAACCAATATTAAGCAAGGAAGGGAAATATGAAAGACGGAAAGAATGTATAGAAGGCCTGTACAAAGGAAATAAATGTGAAGTCAGTATTCTAGAAGTGAAAGATGAAGCAGGGGAAGATGAGACAGGAGATACTATACTGCGAGAATAATTTAACAAAGCACTAAAAGATTTGAGTAGAAACAAGGTCGCTGGAGTATATGATGTGCTGTCTGAACTGCTATTATCGTTAGGAGAGCAAGTCAAGACGAAATTGTTCAATCTAGTGTGTAAGATGTTTGAGACAGGGGAAATACCCTCAGACTTCAAGAAGAATACAGTGATTCCAATTCCTAAGAAAGCAAATGCAGAAAAATGTGAAAATTACAAAACTATCAGTTTAATAAGTCATGGTTGCAAAATACTAACACTAATTACTTACAGATGAACAGAAAAACCAGTGGAATTTGAAATAGGGGAAGATCAATTTGGAATTAGGAGAAATGTAGGAACACGCGAGGCAATACTCACATTATGACTTATCTTAGATGTTGGGCCCGGTGTTCTTGGGGTAAAGCGCTTGACTGGAAACCGAAGGGTTCGCGGGTTCAAAACCTGGTCGGACCTTGGATTTTTTTTCAGTTTGTGCTTTAACCCATTCTTCACCTCTCAGTGATGTGAGGTGTCGCCGGAAACGACACATGGTTCTGATTCTACGTTAAGCTGTAGGTCCCCTTTCCCCAGTTGGATAACTGGGGGTAGGCTGGGGACATGCAAGTGCCGAAGTGGCATCCCATTGAAAGACTTGCACCAGGCCAATGAACCACACGAAATTATCATCATCATCTTAAAAGATATATTAAGAAAAGGAATACCTAAGTTTTTAGCATTTGTGGATCTGGAAAAAAGCTTTTGACAATGTTGACTGGAATACACTTTTTCAGATTCTGAAGGTAGTGGGGGTAAAATATAGGGAGCGAAGTGTTATATTCAACTTGTACAAAAAGAGGCAGCAATTATTAGAGTCGAAGGTCATGAAAGGGTTACAGTGGTTGGGAATGGAGTAAAACAGGGTTGTAGCCTCAACTAAATGTTGATCAATCTATACATTGAGCAAGCTGTGAAGGAATACTAGGAGAAATTTGGAGAGGGAATTAAAGTCCAGGGAGAATAAAATTAATAAAAACCTTGTGGTTCGCTGATGACGTAGTAATTCTGCCAGAGAAAGCAAAAGAGCTGGAAGAGCAATTAAATGGAATGGACAGGTCTTGAAAGGAAGGCATAAGATGAACATTAACAAAAGTGAAATGAGGGTAATGGAATATAGTATCGGAAAATCAGGCAATGTTGAAGGTATTAGATTAGGTAATGAGAAAATAAAAGTAGTAGATGAGTTTTGTTATTTGGATAGCAACATAACTTCTGATCGCTGCAGTAAAGAAGATACAAAATGCAGAATTGCTATGGGAAGAAAGGCATTTATGAAGAAGCGAAATTTGTTGACATCCAATATTAGTTTAAATGTTAGGAAGTCCTTTCTGAAAGCATTTGTCTGGAGTGAAGCAATGTATGGGAGTGAGACGTGGACGATAAGGAGTTCAGATAAAAAGAGGATAGAAGCTTTCTAAATGTTGTGCTACAGACAGATAATGAAGATTTGATGGGTAGATCAGGTAACTAATGAGGAGTTGCTCAACAGAATTGTGGAGAAAAGAAGTTTCTGGCATATCCTGACTAAGAGAAGGGATGGGTTGGTGTACACATTCTGAAACATCAAGGGATAACTTAGCATTAGAAGGAAGTGTGTGGGGGAAAAATTGTAGAGGGAGACCAAGGGACAAATACAGTAATCAGATTCAAAAGGATGTAGGTTGCCATTCATGGTCTCAAATGAAGAGGTTTGCACAGCACAGGGTAGGGTGGAGAGCTGCATCAAATCATTCTGTGGACTGAAGACCACAAGACAACATAGTACTTCATTTGCTATTAAGAGTTAATACATGCCCAAATCTCTCTTTGAAACCCTCAATATTTTTATTGTAAACACATAATTTTGGGATGCTTAGTTTCCTGTAAAAGTTATTTTTTTCTATTATTGATTTATTGTAGTATAGGAAATCACTTTGTTTTGTTTTATGTATTCCCATAGTTACTAACCAAACAACTTGTAAAACGGACACGGTCCTGTATCTTGTGAATAGTCACAATGTGGATCACCAGAACAATAAATAAAGAGACTAATAAATTTATTTCAATATATATTTTTTTTCACTCTCTTCATATTCTGCAAAGCTTGGTGCCATAAACTTTTGAGGTTGGTTTTGGCTATCTAAGTCAGGGTACGAAATTTATGGTCGCTAACTCACCATCTGGTGATCTGGGCTTACATATACATTTTATTTTCTAAAACACTACAGCTGGATTCAGAATTGTATAGACCCGATGAGGTAAGCAGTATTATAATGATGAATAATATAAGCTCACATTTACAGATAGTTGTATCAGTATTTTTAATTTTTTAACATCCTTTCTCAGTATTTGTTCTGAAATAATCATATAGTATAGCTAGGAGTTCGGCCACCTACTGCAAGTCTTCCTATTGACTTGCATGTCAATGATGATGAAAGTGATGATGAAGACAAACACACAACACTCTGTCTGCTGCAGGGGATCGAACCAGGGTCCCTTGCATTGACCATCAGCGATGCTGCCACTTAGCTATGGAAACAAACCTCAGTACTAGTGCAAATAACGGATATTAAATGCCAGTTTTATTTTGACATCAAGACTGTTGTACTTACTCCATACACTTTTGGTTTGTTCTGGCAGCTGTTAATGCGTGGCGTGCTCAAATTATGTAGAGGCTGCTTCTCCTCCTGAATCTGCCTACTTGAGGTGTGGCTGTTTCCTGTATAAGCAATGACAGCAAGCAACCAGACTGGCAGACTATTCTCTCTCTCTCTTATTTTTGGGGGGGGGGGGGGGGAGTTAGAGTCAACATGATTTGTATTTTTATTTGTCGAGGGTGCTTCAAAGCTGTTGCAGTTCCTGCGTTAAACTATTTCCTATTCATGTTTCGTAGTTAATTCTAAGACAAAGAGGAGGGTTGGAATTTAAATAGTGGCAACTATTTATTCACAACCGATACCAAAGTGTTACATGCTTGCAGCTGTTACTGTCCTTTAAAAGTATTCACCAGCATTGTGTAGAACTCATTGCCAGCAATGTGAAAGGTGTAGTATATTGTTAGCAGAGCCTGTTCTGTCGATGGTGTGAATGGAGCGGTCTACTGCCTTCAAATCTCTGGAACAGTTATGAAGCAAATGCCACAGAGTGGTTCCTTCATCTTTGGAATCAAATCAAAGTCACAAGTACTTAATATTTGCATCACTTTCTGCACAACACACCCATGATTTTGTTCTATAGTGCACAGGTGTGTACAGTGCAAGTTGTGACTGCTCTGTTCAGTCGCTGGGACTGGGAAGTACCTTACCGTCCACCATACTCCCTGAACTTAAGTCCTTGTGACTTTGATTTCATTGCAAAGATACACTTTGTGGTATTAGCTTCAGAACTGTTCCAGAGATATGACAGGCAATAGACTGCTCCAGTCACACCATCAACAGAAGAGGCTCTGTTAACGGTACACTACACCTTCCATATTGCTGGCAGTGGGTTCTACACAATGCTGGTGACTACTTTGAAGGACAGTAACAGGTGCAATCATGTAACACTTTTTGTATTGGTTGTGAGTAAATAGTTGCCACTATTTAAGTTCCAACCCTTGTATTTTATTTAACCCAGATGGCGTTGACGTCCTTCCAGAAGAACGACAGTGGCTTAATTTTTCACACGTGTTACGAATTCGCACACAGTGTTGTATTTCATTTCTTTGAATCTCCTACTTCCATTTCAGATCAATTTTCATTTGTATTCTCGATTGCAAAGTGATAGGATATGGCCACAAAGTTGAGATTCGTTGTTGTTATTGGGGCTTTAGGGCGCTCAATTGAGATTCGTGCAAAAAGATATTGAAGATTTCCTCATAGTTAGGTTGATATTTCTTGAACATTCTTTATGTTTTGCAACATTTGTGTTTATGAAACAACTGTTTAAGATGAAATATATAAACAATGACTCATCAGATGAAAAATCTAAAACACTCATTTTGACATCCTTCCATAAAGATGGGCAATATTCCAAAACTAATGGTGTGTTCCTGAAAAAAAAAAAAAAAAAAAAAAAAAATCACTTACAAGGCTTTTGTTCAGTCATATGAAGGTAATTTATACCTTTTGAAATAAAATTAAAACCAAAAATAATTCCGTGCTATCTGGGATAATCCTATAATTCAACCATAAATGGCACAAAAGTGCATTAGCAGAGCAAGCACCAAATACTAAAAGCAACATACAGGACTTGGCCAAAGACAGATACACCGGAGGATTTGCTGGTAATATTTGTAAATGGATCTCCTCTGGCTGACTTTGACCAAAGGCAGTACCATACTTCCTGCAAAAAGACAATGCTACACAAAAATAAAGTTTTAGACCGCTAGACTGTGATACTGGTATGCATTTTTCTATTAAACAACTTTATATGGGATTGTGTGTAAAGACATTATTCAAGCAGTGACGAGGGAGGGAGGGGAATTCTTTCATATTCAGACAAAGGTGTTGTAGAGGCCAAAGTTGTTGAACTGGCTGGATGCTTCAGAAATGAAATTTCACATCTTGATCTAAGTTGCTATTTTTTATTCATTATTAGACATCCTGCATTACCCCTGTCTGAATTTGTGTTGATAACCTTGTATTTCCCTGAACATAACATTTTTTATTTGCTACCAAACTTCAGTATTTCTCACCATATCTAATGTCAACTTATCCGTGTCTCATTTCCTGGGAAATAATTATGCAAAGTTTTTGAAGTCCACTTATATGTATATTGTTAACGCTCATGAAAATAGTGATATGCATGAGAGCAATCATTGTTATGGTTTAGATTAGATTAATACTTGTTCCATAGATCGTAAATACATTTTGCAGTGATGTGGAATGTGTTGAGATGCTTCAGTATCGTCAGATTTTACACTGAAAGTTTTGTAATATTCATGAGCTGATTCATGTAAGTGCATTTAGATGTCCAATATATAAATTTTAAATATTGTTTCTTATGTTTATAGTTTTTCGCAGCTCAAGCAGCAAAAGCTGAAGGACGGTAGCAGTAGCACCAGTATAGCAAGAAACAAAGCCAGTGTATTAAAATACTCGAAGAAAAGACTGAAATATTTATAAAATAATCCAAGTTATCTGCATCAAAAAATTCTTTCCAATTTAATTAAATGTGCTTTCTTCATCTGTTTCTGTCACTATACATTTTTTTTTTAGAAATATATTGACAACTGTAAGTAAAAATAAAAATGATTCTTAACCCATGAATAATAACCAGTGCTTCATAACTTTTGATAAACTCTTAAATCCTTTGCCATACAGTTAAGTGTGACTTACACAGTAATCAAGAACATGAACAAACATATTTTTCCTACTTTTTTTATGTTCTATCATGGAACAATGACTGAACAGAGTTATAAAAAAGGAAGCTATGATTTTTTGTTGATGAAAGTGGCATACCTACAAAAAACAATGTTTCACATTGACAATAGTATTGTTTATAAGTCAGTTATTGTCCATTTTCAACTATGAATAAATTATAAGGCTATTGTTGCTAAACCAGACCTTATTTACTCATGCATTTAGGTGAAGGAAAAAAAAATTGGTTGTATTAAACTATTTAATATTTAAAACTTTATGGGAACACACTGTAATGAAGCATGTTGGGATTTATTCCCATCTACTTGCATTACTGAACCTCCAGATACCAGTGTTGCATACGAAGATATGAATATAATTAGTCTATTATAATTTCCTTTCCAAAACTTTTGTTATGATTTGTCATAAAGTAAATAGCTGAAGTCTTTTTCTGTTATTTGATACTGAAAAAGTTTGTTCAATTAGTAAATATTAAGTAATTCATGCCAGAAGTACATTGTTAAATTTCAGATAGTATGCTAATTAGTATTTGTTACAACTAAATAAGTTCTTTTCTCTTTACATTAAAGTAGGTATTAATGTTCTACAAGTAATGTTAGGAAAGTTTTGCCCTCATTAGTGTTTTAACAATACGTGATTTACAGTATCATTGTTTAGATAATGTAAATTGGATGCGCTCACGGCATGTATCAGAGTATTGTTTCGTCAGTTGTTAGGATGTACAAGATATGTCAGCTGAGAGTATTGTTTAGTCAGTCATCAGAGGCAGAACCTATGTCAGTTCAGAGTATTGTTTCGGCCGCAATCTGATGCATAAGTCATGTCAGTTTGGACTTTGAATTTGACTAATTATGTAAAAGTTCTTCAGTGCAGAAAGTGCATCTAGCGTGATTCATTAAGATTTGTGCCACATTACTTTGTACACCTCGAACCTATTGTATTCTGCACATGGACAGTGTTAACTAATATTATTGATGTCTGGAATGTGCATGCCTGGTTGTAATTAATGAGACTGTAAGCTGGCCAAAGACAGGGACAAGTGGGCAATAATAATAAATCAGTAAAAGTGTCAATGAACTGCAATTCTGTGTGTTGCCTTTGTCATCAGTGGCTTATCCAGGATCGTGGTCCGAGAATACTTGCTCTACAGTCGGGTAATGTTACACATGGTGCCCCGTGTTTACGAATTGACTGAACTCAAAATCTTTTACTAACAGTGTGTCGTGAATGAAGGTGTATCTAAACTTTCAAAATGAAAATAGTTTGTGTAGCATAGTGAACAGTGTAGAACAATAGTTGGTGATAAGTGAATGTTACTTCAACGTTGGTGATACATGAATGTTACTTCAAGACTAGTTAGAAGATATGTGCATCTGCTTGTATACGAAAATCTACTTCAAGTGGCAGCCAATAGAAGAAGGAGCAACACCAATGTCATCGTGGAGAAAGCAGCCAATCAGTATTCCAGGACGACTTGTAAACATATGGCACAAATTTTGTCATGGTCTTTGAAATCACAGTAGCGGCTGTTCCAAGATCCCTGCCTCCTTGGATATCGCATTGTAAGCAGTGCTGTACTTTGCTGATGAGAACGCCAATCGCCACCAGAAAACGTTGTATTTCTAAGTTCTTGAAAATTAACCATGGATGATAAATGTGAAAAAATTAATCTATTATTGAATGATGGAGAGCAGGAAGCAAATGTTAGGCCTAATGTCGTAAAGAAAGAAGTTTGCTTTGATAAGGTGGGAAGAATTAGTGAAGAATCAGATACAGTAGGAGACAGTGGTTTTACAACTGAATGAGATCAATCTTTAACAACAATGGAAGGTCCAGTAAGGAATGTTAATAATATGAAGATAGGGAACAACTCACTGTAAAGACGAACGTTGAGCTGCCGGCAGACACAAATGAAAGAAATACAAACACACACACAATTCTAAATTGTCCTCCGACAGAGGACACTCACCCACACACGTCAGCTATCTCTGGTCGCCAAACACAGTCTTGTGTTGAGCGGCAAGAGATGGCCGACGTGTGGATGAGTGTGGATAAATGAACATAGTAATGTAAGTGTATATAAAGTAGTTGAAGGTAATAATAGTTATGTAAGTAGGAATTGTAAGTCATCTAGCATAAATAATGAACGTGCACCTAGCAATAGTAATGATAGTTTAAGTAGAATTGTATCTGTGTCTGGTTCACCAGAAGTGAAAGAGAATTGTGAAACTGTTCAGAGGGTGGAAAAGTCAAATGAGAGGTGCCAGGAGGCTTCTGGTAATGGGCAATCATTAAAACAGCATGAAGAAATTGTCTAGCATTATTGTCAAATATTGAGGAAAAAGGAAAGGTGTTAAATAGTTTGTTTGAAGCAAGTGATAGTGATGAGGGTTCAGAGACAAGTAATAGTGAGGGTAGTGAAGAATCTAGTGCTGCTAAAGTTGAGGTAAAAGAATATATTTTTGATGATAGCAAAGCAGTTAGTAAGACAAACGTAGAAAGAATAGTTAGTGAGCCGGAAGGAAAGCAGAGTTTGAGCTAGAAGATAGTGGGGAAGTTGAAGCAGACCATATTGTGTGTAACTTAGCTGTAGCTTCAGATAATTTGTTGAAATGGATGATTACTCATCCAAGGAAAAAATTAATGATCAGTTTTATGAAAAAGAAGCAGTAGTGAGCATTGGTAAGGTGTGGCATCCAGTAGTGTCAACTATACTCTGATTAAAATTACTTGCTAGTTGACAGTTCACAGGCTGGAGCTACCTTCATCCAATCGGAGCACTCAATGTCACGCCCATACTGCTCCCTGTTGCCAAGCTGCCGCAGCATGTGGACAGCTTGCGTCCATTGTTTGGCTAGTGCTGTGTAGAAGCGTGCGTCTTAGGTTAGGAACCGTTTTTGTTCCTGTCGTTGTGCGTATGTGTTGTTATTTGGTGTCGTCGTAATGTCTGGAGGGCTGTTGTGTTGCATACAAAGCGAGTAATAGATGAAGCATGGAAAAATGAAGGTCTTCTGGAAGACAGTGTGACGGAACTTATCATTACTTTCAGTGGTTCATCTACCTCGGAAACTTCTAGTAATTCAAAAATGAGTGGTATCTACCCTCTTTCCGCTGATACAACAGCTTGCAGTTAGCAGTCGGTGAAGGTATGTACACACAGAAAATTTCCTTAATTTTAAACGGTGGGCTTCATTTTGCAATGTATGTGTCGTGACTGTCGCCTATAAGCTGTAATGCTTCAGCTCATTGAAGACAGTTTCATGTAACTAATTAAGGCGAGAAATTATAATTTGCTTTTAGCATTGACTTCTATTTCGTATTTGCTTGTAGATGTTAGTTTTAATCGTCGAGTATTGATATGTTGATAGCATTCTACATTCAGATGTTGACAAAGCTTTATGAACCAGCCACACAGCGTTAGTGTTCACTATTTCACTTAATCTCTTAGTATAACGACTGTCAGATTCAGTTTTTCAAGGGGTCTTTGGACAGTTTTAATAAAACTATGGAACAGTGGTCGTATTAACAATTTACAGTGGTGAACGGCGTATTGACTAAGGCATGTCTTTCTTTATTAATTTGGAAATATGGAAGTCCCTGCAGTATATATGTAAATATTCAGTGACTGTTAAATATGAATCAGCATTATCAGATTATGAAAAAAATGTAAAAAATAGATTTTTTACGTTTGTTACCTGACTGTATCATTGCAGCCCACTGGTTTTATAATTACAGTTTTGCTAATTTTGTTGACTGACATTTCAGCACTAAACTGCTTGTCGCCAATAATTTCAGTTACGCTACAATTAATTTTTCATCCCATTAAAGATTTTTGTTTATCGCTCATCTCATTAACGAATTTTGTTTATTTCTCATATATCACATCAGCAATTTAGTCAGTAAATAACACAAAACAACTGTTCTTTTACATCCATTCACAGATGGATTTTTTTCATCCATTCTCAGAAGTATTCCGTCTTTTTTGTTGTATTCGTTACAGCGAAAATAATTGCAGTACACGCTTTTTCATTTTGGTGTTCGACATTGTCAACAGTAAACGTAGACAACGTTGAATATTGTTTACTGTGAAGGTCGTCTCAGTACATTTATAGCTTGACTAATTAGTACTGTCAACAATGTGTGCAAATCGCTGACAGTACTCGGCGCAGTGCCACCTGTACGGAGTGCCAGCTCTCGGCTGGCAGCTGTCGTGGCAACACTGTAGGCGCAGCTTACAAACATCAACTTGCAAGTAATTTTAATTAGACTATAGTGAGCAAAGTGTACCTGTAAATGCTTGCTGGACTGTGGTATTGATCTTAACGGTGTTTCTCAGGCATTGTTTGCATCAATTAAGGCTTACAGATAGAATAATAACTAGGCATGTTTCTAGAATAAAGAATATTTGTGCTAATGATAATTTATCAAAGAATGTGAAGAAGGAAGTTGTATCAGTGAAGTTAGCAGGACAAAAATTAGTGTACAATCTCTTAATGATAGGTAGGTACACATGTAGGCAATACAGACATGTCATACACAGGCAAGGTCAGTCCTGCCAGCTGATCTGGTGCAAAGAATCATGTTAACGGCAGTTAGGGTAAAGATTAAGAGTAAGAGAGAAATAGAAAAGACTTTAACATAGCTGCAGAGTGGTCACATAATAGCACACATCATCAATTCAGCAAGTCAATTCAACATCTGCAAAATTTACCACTCATATTTATTACTATCAAATATAATGTCAAAATAAAATAAACTACTGGCTGCATTAGTAAAGCATTCCTAGCTTCTCTCTCTCTCTCTCTCTCTCTCTCTCTCTCTCTCTCTCTCTCTCTCTCTTCGCCTTACGTTTGTATGCGGTCTGACCTCTTTTGTAAACAGGATGCGTTATTCAGAGGCAGTTACTCTGTCTTATAAAATATGCCTGTGTATCTAAAACAGTCATATCTAAAATTGTCACGGTTACAGTGTATGCCTATTTGTCTGTGTTCTAACCCAACGTAAATCATTGTGAATATTTTATGACTCTTCTGTCATTGTGATGGTAAATTGTGAACCTTTTTTGCGTCAGCTGGACACAATTCTCGTGCATGACATCAGCTGGAAGGAAAACTTATTCTACTGCTTATGCTACAGATAGCTTATATTAAAAATTAATCTTTTCTCATCAAGTTGGAGAATGGGTTTGCCACATCAGCTTGTGGGGCTGTTCAAATATCTTAAGTGCAATGCATATATCTTGTTATGTGAGTTATATCGTGGCACATCGTTGTAAAGATGTTACACTCATTCTGGTTAGTGCGTCCTTGGGTACCAACATAAAACATTACGCTAACTTTTAGAAAGAACTTATCTGTTGTTACTTGTGTTGTCTGATTAGCGGACCAAAAATTGATTGAAATTTTCCTATAGTTCTGGTCAATAAATTAATCATCCTCATAAAGCAAATAGTTCGTTGCCAACGACAGCAAACTAAAACGCTGCCACTGCAAGTAAAGTTTACCTAGACCAGGTAGGACACAAAAAAAAAATTCCCTTCCTAGCTGCATCCCATATGCTTTGCAATGTCATGGAAAGAAAAGAAATGCACCTTTCGATCGGTATAACCACTAAATTATACATAGAGTAGAAGTATCTATGGAATGAGCATTGGCTTCTGTGCATCTTCTCTACATTAAGATGGAATTTCCAAGTGATATGACAAACCCACTCTTCCACACATTTATTTGCTCTTAGGATTGGTTTGTACCACATTTGTTGCAAAGAAGCCCCACCTCCTTTTCACAGAGCAACCACGTAACATGAAATAATATCTAAATAAATGTGTCTAAGAAGCAACAAGAAAGTTGAGGAAGCGTTGCTAAAAGGGCCATTTACGCATAGTCATCCGTCTTAACCGAACAAATGAAATAATATCTAAATAAATGTGTCTAAGAAGCAACAAGAAAGTTGAGGAAGCGTTGCTAAAAGGGCCATTTACGCATAGTCATCCGTCTTATCGAACAAAAAAGGTCCAAGATGAAGTCATCGATTAGTAGATTTTTCCCAATATCATGTAACATTTCCACCTTAATGTTGAGGGGACAAAATCTGTTCTGCGCATCTGAATGCTTACTCCAGAGATATTACTACTCTGTACCTGCCACTAGAGATAATACACACACGTGAGCAACAAACTCGTGAGAAACCTCTCTGCTTTCATAATTGGTTGGTACAGTATTGTGATTAAAATTTGTAATTACGTACTTTTGGTGCGGACTACATTAAGATAGAGAAAGACATCTTCTTTTGCAAGGACAATTGTACATAGTTATAAACAGACTTCTGAATATATAGTTCCATTGCACAAGATTGATTTTATGCTTTACAAAGTAATCACTGCAGGACGTGGCGATATGTATTAGCTGAAAGGGTTGTCGATGCTGCTAACATTTTTGACTTACCTAAAGTACAGGCTCGTCGACAGAAACATAAAACACACACACAAAAACACACAAACATTCGAGCTTTTGCTACCACTGGTGGCTTCTTCGGGAAAAAGAGGAAGGAAGGAGAGGAGAAAGGGAAGGATATGGGTTTTAAGGAAGTGGAAAAGGAGTCATTCCAATCCCAGGAGTGGAAGGACTTACCTTAGGGGACAAAAAGGAAGGTAGACAAATACACACACACTCACACATATCCAAACGCAAACACACCTAGACAGACATTTGTAAAAAGCAAAGAAGTTGGACAGAGATACCACTTGAGGCAGAGGCTCTGTCCACAGAGCCGAGGCAAAGATGCTAAAGATGGTGGGTGGGAATTTGGATTTAGCGGAGGTTGAGACCAGGTGGGCAACGAGAGGAAAGAATAAGCTGAAGGGCAAGTTCCCATCTCTGGAGTTCTGAAAAGTTGGTGTCCGTGGGAAGTATCCAGATAACCCGGATGGTGTAACACTGCGCCAAGATGTGCTGGCCGTGCCCCAAGGCGTGTTTAGCCACAGGGTGATCCTCATTACCAACAAACACTGTCTGCCTGTGACCATTCATGCGAATGGACAGTTTGTTGCTGGTCATTCCCACATAGAACGCTTCACAGTGCAGGCATGTCAGTTGGTAAATCACGTGGGTGCTATCGCAAGTGGCTCTGCCCTTGATTGTGTACACCTTCCGGGTTACTGGACTGGAGTAAGTGGTGGTGGTGGTGGTGGTGGTGGAAGGGTGCATAGGGCAGGTTTTACAACGGGGGCGGTTGCATGGGTAGGAGCCAGAGGATAGGGAAGGTGGTTTGGGGATTTCATAGGGATGGACTACGAGGGCGGCGGAAAGACACTCTAGGTGGAGTGGGAAGGATGTCATTAAGGATGGATCTCATTTCGGGGCAGGATTTAAGGAAGTCGTATCCTTGCTGGAGAGCCACATTCAGAGTCCGCTCCAGTCCCGGAAAGCATCTGGTGACAAAAGGGGCACTTCTGGGGTTCTTCGGTGGAAGGTTCTGGATGAGGAGGTGGCTCAGGTAATTTGCTTCTGAACCAGATCAGGAGGATATATAATAAAAATAGAAAAGAGATGACTTACCTGAAGGACCGGCTCGTCGATAGAAACAAATAAAATAAATAAACACAAACACACATACAAGCTTTCGCAGCCTAGCTGCTTCGTCAGGCAGAAGGGAAGGAGAAGGAAAAGGAAATGATGAGGGTTTTAAGGGAGTGGGTAAGGAGTCATTCCAATCCCGGGACAGGAAAGACTTACCTTGGGGAGAAAAAAGGAGGGTAAACAAATACAAACACACCCACACATTTACACAGACACAAGTACACTTAGGCAGACAATATATATATATATATATATATATATATATATATATATATATATATATGACAGTTCTACAGTGTGTCTGCCTAAGTGTACTTGCGTCTGTGTAAATGTGTGGGTGTGTGTGTTTTTGTTTACCTTCCTTTTTTTCCCCTAAGGTAAGTCCTTCCACTCCTGGGATTGGAATGACTCCTTTTCCACTTCCTTAAAACCCATATCCTTCCCTTTTCCTCCCCTTTTTTCCTCTTTTTCCTGAAGAAGCTGCCAGTGGTGGCGAAAGCTTGTATGTGTGTTTGTGTGTGATTTTATTTGTTTCTATCGACGAGCCGGTCCTTTTGGTAAGTCATCTGTTTTCTATTTTTATTTTTGTTATCCCACCGGGAAAGTTTCCCTCTATAATTTATATATATATATATATATATATATATATATATATATATATATATATATAAGATGCCTGCCCCGAAATGAGATCCATCCTTCATGACATCCTTCCTACTCCACCGAGAGTGTCTTTCCGCCGCCCACCTGACCTCCGTAACCTCCTAGTCCACCCCTATGAAATCCCCAAACCACCTTCCCTACCTTCTGGCTCCTACCCTTGTAACCGCCCCCGTTGTAAAACCTGCCCTATGCACCCTTCCACCACCACTTACTCCAGTCCCGTAACCCGGAAGGTGTACACGATCAAAGGCAGAGCCACTTGCGATAGTACCCACGTGATCTACCAACTGACATGCCTGCACTGTGAAGCGTTCTATGTGGGAATGACCAGCAACAAACTGTCCATTCGCATGAATGGACACAGGCAGACAGTGTTTGTTGGTAACGAGGATCACCCTGTGGCTAAACATGCCTTGGTGCATGGCCAGCACATCTTGGCACAGTGCTACACCGTCCGGGTTATCTGGATACTTCCCACTGACACCAATCCTTCAGAACTCCGGAGATGGGAACTAGCCCTTCAGCATATTCTCTCTTCCCGTTGCCCACCTGGTCTCAACCTCCGCTAAATTCGAATTCCCACCCACCATCTTAACATCTTTGCCTTGGTTCTCTGGACAGAGCCTCTGCCTCAAGTGGCATCTCTGTCTAACTTCTAACTTCTTTGCTTTCTACAGTTCTACAGTATGTCTGCCTAAGTGTACTTGTGTCTGTGTAAATGTGTGGGTGTATGTGCATTTATTTACCTTCCATTTTTTCCCCCAAGGTAAGTCTTTCCTGTCCCGGGATTGGAATGGCTCCTTACCCCCTTCCTTAAATCCCTCATCATTTCCTTTTCCCTCTCCTTCCCTTCTGCCTGATGAAGCAGCTAGGCTGCGAAAGCTAGCATTTTTGAGTGTGTGTGTGTCTGTGTGTTTATTTGTTGCTATTACTGCCTGTGCCCCTTCGCCTGGTAAGTGTTCTTCATCTATTTTTTACGTATATTTTTTTCCTGTTAGGAATTTTTCCTCTATAATATATATATATATATATATATATATATATATATATATATATATATATATATATTACATTGAGGCCACCATGACGTCTTATTTAAACAGACATGAACTGCTCTGTTGATTGAATTGCCAGACTTTCAGTATTCATCGACTTTTCGATAATATGGAGCACTGCATACAGAATATCTACATTGTCTCCAGTGCAACACTGCAACATTCCAATACTTCAGCATACACTTACTGTGAGAAATAAACAGTTTAGCACTACGCCATAGAACCAATACATGGTACTGTTATTATTACAATATCTCCTCTCAATGGTAGAAGTGTTTTCAGAAGTTTATGCCTGACAGACAATTACAAACCTCAGTCTTAACTTTATGAACGCAAACTAACAATGAATTTACATCGTTCCAGAGTATGGACTTTAATTAATTTCATTTTTTGTATGAAAAACTTTATGAACATTCATAGTTTTCGACAATGATTTCTACTTAAATCTGACATCTTGACTAGGAGAACTGAATTTATTGACAGAACTTTCCAACAAGGATTTCTGTTTTTGCTGACCTAGGTCTGGAACTTTAAAAAACGATGATATTCACAGGTCTCTCTCTAACAACCGTTGTGAAGCACGGGCATATAAGCTAGTTTCTTAATATAGCTCGTACAAGCTGCAGTTGACCATGGAAACAGACACAGTAGTGAGATTAGTGGACATATATTGGTGGAATGTTACATAATAAAATATTGACACAATCATATTAAATATTTCAAGGACATTAAACTGAATATTATTATCAGGTCCTGTTACGGACACGCAAATACTCGTGTAATGATACTTTCCTTTTTGTCTTGGTGTTGCCGTTAAGGTTAGGTACCGCTATTAAATTGAACAGGTCTTGAAATATTATGGAGAAAATCAATTTTGAAAAAGTGATGTACTGAACAAAACATGAAAGATTCCGCACTCAATGTTTAGTGGTCGTAATAGTTTGATCAAAGACAACATCACTACAAAAGAAAGTTGGCGGAACCCGTGCTTTACCTGGTTCAAGTAATCTGCTACTTTTGTAGTCATTTCTCTGCAGTTGCTGGAACAATTTATTCTATATTGTAAAGTCATGCTTGGTTTTCTAATATGTAGATGCAAAAGTTTTAAGGCGGTTGTGAGTGTAAGTTAATATCAATGGTAAAATTTAAAGAAAGAAAAAGAAAATTGTCGGACTTTGTTTTCTGACAGAAGATTTATTGCAGGCATTGTAATGAGATGATTGAACGTTATGAAAAAATTCAAACTGCATCCAGAAATTTCTATCACAATTACATAATAATTTCTCAACAACGGCCAAAGCATCATTTTACAAATGTCTGATATTAATGAAAATATGAAGGGAATTTTAAAATGAAAGAAACACTTCAATTAACTTTGTCATTATTTCCAAATAAAACATCGAAAGCTCACACCTACAATTTTAATGAAGGTCGCGCTGTGGAAGACGTCCGATCTGTACAACTGTAAAAACAAGAGACGACGAGCAACTCGGTTTTTTCTTCAGCCTGTATGAAAAAGTTTAATACCAGGAACAAAAAATAGTAAGAAATATCGCTGGCTGAGAGAATAAAAAATGCTATGTAATGCTACAATACTTATATGTTTAATTGTAGAATAGGTTACGTTGGATTTCTGTTAGAGAGGCAGAATAAATCCATTTGTCTCTGCATAGAAGAGTTGAATGTTATTTATAACTTTTATACAGGGTAATTTCATACTTTTGTAATAATTTAATAAATAATAACATGGGAAGGGTTATTACTTGATTTTCTAGGAGATGTTTTCTTTAGCTTGTAGTGGGATTGGCTACAGACTATTTCTCACACACACACTCACACAAACACGCGCGCACGCGCATGCAAACATATTATATTTACACTATACACAAGTCAAAAATTACAGTCAACAGTACACGATACATACATACATACATTCACTTACACAAAACTGCCAGTTAGTTTGGATTTGACATCTCATGGATTCGGGTGTATTGCCGGTGATCCATGTCTTCCAAACACTATATTTCGACACCATAATTGTCTTCGTCAGGTGATCCCCGAGACTGATAGACAAGCCGACCGTATCCCATATTTATGCCTAGGTGGCGTCTGGTGCTTTCTATGTAGTAAGCAGCCAATGTGCAACAGTCTGGCAGTGGCATCTGAAGTAGGATGACCCATCATCGGTGCGCGCCCAGTGGCGGCCTCTCTGTCTCCTGGCGCTCCATAGTCGGTCCGCTCCCACCTTGCGCTTTCCTAGCACTTTCGCAGTGATTCTTCTGCTGTTGGTGACCACTACGGAATGTTATAGTGGCCATGCTACTCTCCTGGACTTCGGAGTATGGTATGCGCCTGCGAGGTATATTACCCGTCGCATTAGGCTGCTGCTCAGGTGGCACGCCACCAAAATCATTCGGGGCATTGATTGTTGTCTGGAGCTCGCTCCCTTGTTCTGTGGAGGGGGTGCCTTTCTTCCGTTGCTTCTGTAGTTCCAGAGCCGGATTCCATGCAGTACTGAGTTGATACCATGCTTCCCGGTTTATCAGTTTATCCCCCATCTTGATTTCAATTGACTCCATTATAATGCTATCCCAGAACCTGGGGATTTGAGCCAAGATCTTGGTTTAGTCATAATCCATGGTATGGCCCAACTCCAGACAATGTTCTGCTACAGCAGACCTAGTGGCCTGTCATAATCTGGTATGTCTTTGATATTCCTTACACCTTTTATCAATGGTTCTGGTGGTTTGACTGATGTAAGTCATACCACATTCACATGGTATCTTGTAGATACCCGGTTTTCGTAGTCCCAGATCATCCTTGACTCCCTGATAACTGGCCTCATCTTGTTTGGAGGGCAGAAAGCACTTTCGATTTTGTGTTTACTCAATATTCTGCTGATCTTGGCAGATATAGGACCTGCATGTGGTAGAAAGGCTACCTTCCCGGTTTCTTCTCCTTCTTCTTTAGGTCTGAGGCCATAGTATAGGTGGCTGCACCAATATTGCAGCCTGATACGACGGGTAGTACATCTCGTTGGCGCACACCGTAATCCGAAGTCCAGGAGTGTAGTCTGGCTATGATAACATTCTGTAGTGATCACCAGAAGAATCGTCACGAAAGTGCTAGGAACGCGCAAGGCGGGTGCTGAGCACCTATGGAGCACCAGGAGACAGAGACGGCTGCCATTGGGCGTGGACCGACGATGGATCATCATACATCAGACGCCACTGGCAGACTGGAGCACACTGGGCGCAGACCACATGTAAAGCACCAGACGCTTCATAGGCATAAATATGGTACACAGTGAGCTTGTTGATCAGTCTCAGGAAACACCTGATGAAGATGCCGAGTTAAGGTGTCAAAATATCGTGTTTGGAAGGTGCGGATCACCTGCAATATACTCGAATCCAGGAGATGTCAACGAATCACCAGGAAAGCCTACAAGATTACATTGCGAGACCCTACGGGGAGGAAACGTGCAGGAAGATGAAGTTACTAGACAAGCTAGGACAACACAAGGAGAGGATGGTGAGCTTGCTCATCTTCCTACTCAGATGCAGAGAAGGAGACGTGGTGCCTGTTTTTGCCAAAATATAGCATCATATTACACAAGGGCGACAAATAGAATCAAGCATCATGCCAGTATGGCCCTATTAAGGGAGAGGATCCGTGACATGTGGCATGACTGGAATTCACCTCCAGGGAATTACTACACCTACACTTGGACATGGCAAACAACTTAGCACAAAAGGATTAGTACAGGATCGACGACATATCATGGTCGCTGGCAGAATGCATCAAATACTACACTACAGCATGACAAGTGGTGAAATTTGCATGCATGAACAACAAAGTGCAGAAAACAACTGATACCCGCAATGTGGTGAATCTCAGTGGTCGCAAGTTGCAATGATGCTACCCTCAAAGTACTTGGAAGGGGGCCTCAACTTTGCCATCGCCCCTAGAGAACTACCAGATTCCAATATCATCAGTTCTGTGGAACAAGCAGTTAACTCTCTACTATCAAGTGTTGCAGAAGAAATCTGGAGAGAAACTTGTAGGGCGCTTACTAGAGACAGGGTACCCAAAACAAATGTCTCAAGAGACAAGAGGTTGGTCCTCAAGAGTTTGTGGAAAGATGAAAACTTAGTAGTGTTACCTGGAGAGAAGGTGAACACCACTGTCATTCTTCTGAAGACTATGACCAGAGGAACTGTCAACTGTTAGAAGACTCTGCTTACCGTCCACTAGAGAATGACACCAATGATAAAGTGGATAGGAAAACCAGAGCTCTTCTTAAGGAAACTGGGTGGCTTGAGAAAGTCATCAAACTGAGAGCTAAGCACCAGTACCACCAAAACTATATGGATTACCAAAGGTCCATAAAAGGGATGTACCACTGCGGCCAATTGTAAGCAATATTGGTGCAGCCGCCTATGCTACGGCCTCACACCTAAAGAAGATGTTAGCACCATATGTGGGAGAGTGCGTTCATCACATCTGCAATTCAACTGACTTGGTTGAACATCTCAAGAAACTACGAATCTCGAACACAGACATCATGGTCAGCTTTCATGTTGTGTCTCTATTCACTAGAGTACCACTCCAGTACACACCCGATTTAATCAGTGAGAGATTTGACGGAACTGTGCTGGACCTATTCAAGCACATCCTGACATTGGCTTACTTCCTTTCTGGAGGCCATGAACAAACTGAAGGAGTGGCAATGGGTAGCCCCTTATCCCTAGTAATGGCTAATCTGTTCATGGAGAAATTCGAGGAAGAGTCATTGACAACTGCTGCTTACCAGCGAACGTATTTCTTCAGATATGTGGATGACACATTTGTTATTTGGCCACATGGCCAGAATAGGCTGGATGAGTTCCTGGTCTATCTGAACTCAAGACACCCCAACATTTTCACTGTGGAACTAGAGGACAGAGGCCAACTTCCTTTCCTGGACGTGGTGAAGAGCAAGCCAGATGGCACTTTAGGCCACAGTGTGTACAGGAAACCGACACACACTGTCCTGTATCTACAGGCCGACAGCTGCCATCACCCAGCTCAGAAGAATGGGAAACTGTGATCATTGGTACACTGGGCGAAAACACTTTCTGACTGAGACAACTAAGCAGCAGAGCTGGATCATCTTCAGCAAGTATTCACAAATAATGGCTACTTGAGCAGGCGCTACATCCTATCAGACGCCCAGATAAAACAGGAGGAGGAGGAGGAGAAGGAGGAGAAGAGACTGGGAAGGTAGTCTTCCTACCATATGCAGGCCCTATATCTGCTAAGATGAGCAGAATCTTGAATAAACACAATCAAAAGTGTTTTTTACCCTCCAAACAAGATGAGGGCACTTATTGGGGCGTCAAGGATGATCTGGGACTACGAAAACTGGGTATCTACAAGATCCCATGTGAATGTGGAATGTCTCATATTGATCAGACCACCAGAACCGTTGACATAAGATGTTAGGAACATCAAAGACATACCAGTCTATGATAGGTCACTAAGTCTGTTGTAGCAGAACAGTGTCTGGAGTTGGACCATACCATGGATTCCAACAAAACCTGGATCTTGGGTCGAACCCAAAGGTTCTGGGATAGCATTATAAGGAATCAATTGAAATGAAGATGGGGGATGAACTGAAAAAACGGGAAGCATGGTATCAACTCAGTACTGCATGGAATCCGGCTCTGGAACTGCTACAGAAGCAAAGGAAGAAAGGCACCCCCTCCACAGAACCAGGGACAGAGCTCCAGACAACAACCAATGTCCTGAATGATTTCGGCAGCGTGTCATCCCGGCAGCAGCCTGATGCGATGGGTAGTATATCTCGTAGGCGCACACCGTACTGCGAAGTCCAGAAGAGTAGCGTGGCCATGATGACATTCTGTAGTGCTCACCAACAGTAGAAGAATTGCCGCGAAAGAGCTAGGAACGTTCAAGGCGGGTACGGACCATCTATGGAGCACCAGGAGACGGAGATGGCTGCCTCTGAACGCGGACCCATGATGGATCATCATATGTCAGACGCCACTGTCAGACTATTGCACATTGGGTGCTTACTACATAGAAAGCACCAAACGCCGCCTAACCATAAATATGGGACGCGGTCGGCTTGTCGACTGACAGAGGGGCTACAGTTCGCTGCGAGAGGGTGCAGCGGACGGACATACGGATGCACCATGCGCAGTAGCAGTACTCCCTCCCTGTGCAAGAGCAAAGTTGTCGTGCGCACTAGCCTGCTAGTGATACAACTGCGTCCTCCAGGGCACATATCTTCTGGTTGCTTGACAAATTCTCTAGGGATAATTCGGCGAGCACCTAGTGACTGTTAGTGTAGGGTATGCGCACTTCAGGGCCCCTTTCACGTGGGGTAAACCTGTGCTTGCTAGGCCAAGGATAGCTGTATAATTTTTTTCTGACTTGACATACTACTTTACACCATGAGTAACAGAAGACACTACAGAATCAAGAACAACTAGCTGCCCAAGTTACAGTATTTGAAGCCGATCTGGACCAACAAACTCGTGCCAGACATGACTCCCTCGAGTTCTTCCAAACTTCGTCCCAGGTGCAAACAAGGCTGCAACCCCAACAATGAAGGAATCGACAACAGCCAAGAGGAAGAACGTAGACATACCTTCCATAAACACATCTCAACCCCTAACCAAGGAGAAGAGCGTCAAGAAGTCTCACTCATTTACCTGACGAGGATGGTTTCATCCTACCCAAGAAACCAGCAAGGAGACATGCTACTACTTGTCAGCTTGTGCCTACGCAAAATTCTTTCGTGATCATGGACAGAGCCGCTGCCCCTGACAACAGAGCTTCTCTGGCACCATCGGCTGCTGACAATCAGAAGAAGCAGACCCCAAAACCTATAATCATAGAATATAAGGAAGCCTACAAGACCCTGCTTCTAATCATTAAGGAAACACTGAGTGATCCCTAACATTTCTGAGTTGCAGGCAAATATGTATACCACCTACACACTGGCACAATGGAGGACTTCACTAAAGCAACTGAAGAATGCAACAAGAGGGTGGGGCTGTTAACACCTGCACCACAAATAAAGCAATAAAGTAGGCCATCAGAGGCTTCCCTTTTAATTTTACCTGTGACGACCTGTCCAAAATTAAATCGCCGAATACACATGAAGACACACCACTGCTCCTAGTGGTTATGGCTAACACTCCAGCTAACAGGAGACTCATGTCACTCAGGAAAACTGCTAACACTCACGTCACCTATGTAGACCCCCGTGGCAGACGACGACCCACTATATGCTATTGCTGCCAGGGTTTTAATCATGTTGGACGAAACTGCTCTATGCAGGTTAAGTGTGTCAAATGTGGAGGTAATAATTCCCACCAAGATTGCCAGAAAGAAGAGGGCACGGCATCAACCTGCGCCCGTTGTGGGCTGCATCATCCAGCCAGCTACTTAGTAGGATGTGAGGTCAAGTAAGTCATACAAAACCAATCAAAGGCGACAGGGGACGAGTTATGCAGCTGCCCTCACCAGCAGCAGAGACAGAAGCAATGGACTAGCCGCTGCGTGACGTCATGAACACAACAGTAAGGGTAATGCTCCACCACCTCTCTCATCATCCAACTACTTCCCACCTCTCCAAAGAGCGAACCACCAGACACACTGATTTCCTCACTGGGCTGCACCACCCCCTGCTGTTGCTGCATCCATGCAGCAGTACCATCATGCCATTCCTGCAGAACACGCTTTTTCCCCCTCAGTTTCCTCCCACGCTTATTGGGATGATGACTAAGGAAATTGCCTTAGCCATCAAATCCATTATGGCAACAACCTTGCAGCAAATTGCGGCCACAGTCAAAGAAGCCTTCGAGCCATGGTCAGCAAGTGCTCTCCTAATTCAACATGGCTGCTAGATTTGGATTAACAATACGTACATGGAATGCCACAAGACAAGAAGGAGAATTCTGCCAATTCCTCTATGACGAGAACATGGACATCTGTGTGACACAAGAGTACTTCCTTAAACCAGACGTCAATGTAAAAGCTCCCAACTATACATGCTATAGAAATGACCAACCCATGCATGGTGGAGGTACAGCAATATACATATGTAGTTCCCTGCAGCACCACCAATACCTCTTCCTCCTGTCAACTCACTAGAAGCTACAGCAGTCAACATCAAGATGACAAGAGGCAACATCAAATTTATATCTGCTTATAGATCACCAGGCCCAATTCTCCAGGAGTTGGACTTTGATGAGTTACTCTCACTACAGGGCAACCTGTTTCGTGCAGGCGACTTTAACGCCAACTGGAATAGCCGCCTTACAAATCTGAACGGTCACCAACTTCAGAGAGTGGCAGAGAGGAACCACACCATTGCCATAGGGCTGCACGACCCTACCCATTGCCCCTCAAGAGGCAACCCGTACGTTTTAGACATTGCTCTAATAATTGCTCATGCAATAACTGCCTCGGTCAGACGAGCCCTAACATCGTTCCACAAACCAGTCATCTGCGACCTCGACCTGGAACGAATTCTCAGCATTCCCTCACCCAGGATTGATGCCGAGGCATCAACTAGCAGGTTTACCGGCGACGAGCAGAGCAAGAAGTCATCAACATCCTGTATCCAACCACAGCAGGAGCGGATGCAACACTACTCCACCTGACAATCTGTGCTCTAGATGCAGCAGAAGCAGCTGCCCCACAGAGTGAGGATGCAGCAACAATCCTTCAATCAGTTACCTCCCATAATCATGGACGCCAATCGAGAGAAAAAAAAATAAATAAATAAAAATAGGGTCTTCCGTGACTGACAGGCTACAAGGAATCCTGCAAGTAAATGATTAACCAACAGAATGCAACGGGAAATTAAGGTAGCTGTCCAAGAATACAGAAACCAAGTCTGGGCTGACAAGATTACCTCTCTCCAACTGGAAGACCAATTGGCATGGAAGCTGACAAAGAGCCTACTGAGGAAAGGTCTGCCACCTTCAACACAATACTGGATACTGGTGACTATACACTTGCGTGGAAACATGCAGAGATAGTCGCCATTCCTGAAACAGGCAAGGACCCTAGGATGCCTTCAAGTTACCAACCAATAAGTCTTCTGTCACCAACATCCAAACTATTTGAGAAGCTCTACATCAAACGACTTCTACGACATGTTGAAGCTGAACTACTCCTACCAGATGAGCAATTTGGATTTCGTCAGAACCGTGCAGTGACCCATAAGCTACTTCGACTTGTTGAAGAAGCTTTCAGTTCCATAGAGTGGAAGGTGTTCCTCGATGTGTCCCGCACTTTCGACTGCATATGGCACGGGGGCTTCTGTTTAAGCTTCTAGAACAAGGAATTCCAGTGTCTCACGTACTTCTTCTCAAAAGTTATCTTCAAGCAGAACTTTCCATGTCCGTGCCCAAGGTGTTGTATCCTCGATCAGGAACAAAAGCAGGGGTCCCCAGGGCAGCGTCCTTGGTCCACTCCTTTATGCTCTCTACATTGCGGACCCTCCGACAACTTTAGGAATCCAAACTTGCCCTCTACGCTGATGATATGGCCCTTTACTCCCGTAGAATGCTAGCCATCTGCAAAGGGCATGCAATGAGTTATGCATCTGAATCAATAAGTGGAGATTACTATTCAACACTAACAAGACCCAAGCGCTAACAATCGGCAGACGACCTCTTCTGAACAACTGGAGGCCGATGGAGATCAATGGAACACCGCTACCCTGGGGGAACAACCGCCAAATACCTAGGGGTATTGCTGGACAGGAGACTCACCTGGCACCCTGCCATAGACAAACTCTGTGCGAAGGCAACCAGAAGACTGCGGATATTATACCCGCTAATTAACCCTACATCCACACTACCACTATGATTGGCAGTAATCCTATATATCACCCTAGTACGGCCAAACCTTGAATATGCTGCAGTTGTTTGAGGAAACCCTGCTGCCACTAACCTTCAAAGACGTCAGCGAGACCGAAGAGGGCACCCCATCTTCCAACCAAATTCCCAACTTTGGAACTACACGAATTGGCAGGCGTTCCCCCACTGAGGGACCGTTTTCGACAGTCAGCTAAGGAATTCTTCGAGAGATTTCAGTGATCCCAAAAGCAGCTGGTCAGGAACCTAGGACAGCCAGTACACAGATTGGCCAGTACTAGATCGCCAGACTATCTCAGAGTAACCACACATATCTTTGATAGCCACACTTTGTATGTACACATTATGTAAATATGTGTTATTTTCTTTCTTTTAAACCTAATGTTACTGACTGCGATATCATTGCAAGCAATTGTAAGTCATACTTTATATGTACATCTATATGTAAATACCTTTTAATGCAATGTAATGTTACTGACTGTGATATAATAGCAAGCCATTGTACATACACACATCATACAGTTCTACAGTATGTCTGTTTAAGTGTACTTGTGTCTGTGTAAATGTGTGGGTGTGTGTGCATTTATTTACCCTCCATTTTTTCCCCCAAGGTAAGTCTTTCCTGTCCCGGGATTGGAATGGCTCCTTACCCCCTTCCTTAAAACCCTCATCATTTCCTTTTCCCTCTCCTCCCTTCTGTCTGATGAAGCAGCTAGGCTGCGAAAGCTAGCATTTGTGTGTGTGTGTGTGTGTGTGTGTGTGTGTGTGTGTGTGTGTGTTTATTTGTTGCTATTACTGCCTGTGCCCCTTCGCCTGGTAAGTGTACTTCATCTATTTTTTATGTATATATATATATATATATATATATATATATATATATATATATATATATATATATACACACACACGAATATTATAGAGGAAAAATTCCTAACAGGAAAAATATACGTAAAAAACAGATGAAGTACACTTACCAGGCGAAGGGGCACAGGCAGTAATAGCAACAAATAAACACACAGACACACACACACACACACACACACACACACACACACACACACACACACACACAAATGCTAGCTTTCGCAGCCTAGCTGCTTCATCAGGCAGAAGGGAGGAGAGGGAAAAGGAAATGTGAGGGTTTTAAGGAAGGGGGTAAGGAGCCATTCCAATCCCGGGACAGGAAAGACTTACCTTGGGGGAAAAATGGAGGGTAAATAAATGCACACACACCCACACATTTACACAGACACAAGTACACTTAGGCAGACATACTGTAGAACTGTAGAAAGCAAAGAAGTGAAAGCATATGAGATTAGTTTTGATTTATTTGTATGTGTGTGGGTGTGTGTGCGCATTTATTTACCCTTCATTTTTTCCCCCAAGGTAAGTATTTCCTGTCCCGGGATTGGAATGGCTCCTTACCCCCTTCCTTAAAACCCTCACATTTCCTTTTCCCTCTCCTCCCTTCTGCCTGATGAAGCAGCTAGGCTGCGAAAGCTAGCATTTTTGTGTGTGTGTTTGTGTGTGTGTGTGTGTGTGTGTGTGTGTGTGTGTGTGTGTGTGTCTGTGTGTTTATTTGTTGCTATTACTGCCTGTGCCCCTTCGCCTGGTAAGTGTACTTCATATATATTATTAAATAAAGATTTTTGACTTACCTAAAGTACAGGCTCGTCGATAGGAACACAAAAACACACACAAAAACACACAACCATTCGAGCTTTCGCCACCAGTGGTGGCTTCTTCGGGAAAAAGAGGGAGGAAGGAGAGGAGAAAGGGAAGGATACGGGTTTTAAGGAAGTGGAAAAGGAGCCATTCCAATCCCAGGAGCTGCCTAGGTGTGTTTGGGTGTTTGGATGTGGATATGTGTGAGTGTGTGTGTATTTGTTTACCTTCCTTTTTGTCCCCTAAGGTAAGTCCTTCCACTCCTGAGATTGGAATGGCTCCTTTTCCACTTCCTTAAAACCCGTATCCTTCCCTTTCTCCTCCCCTTCCTCCCTCTTTTTCCCGAAGAAGCCACCACTGGTGGCGAAAGCTCGAATGGTTGTGTGTTTTTGTGTTCCTATCGACGAGCCTGTACTTTAGGTAAGTCAAAAATCTTTATTTTATACCATTTTCCCACCTGGAAGGTCTCCTTCATATAATAAAATCGGTAAGTCATGACACATGTATGCATAGCAGCATAAAGCCATGACAGCCCAAATTACAAGTGTTACCCATGCCAAACTTATCATCAGTAAAGGTGTAGCTGTAAGGCTTGTGTTTTTTTTATTCAGACGGACCATCAAGAGGTCCAGACAACTACTGTCCCAGCTTGTTGATCAGTCTCAGGGAACACCTGATGAAGACGCCGAGTTACGGTGTCCAAATATCATGTTAGGAAGACGCGGATCACTGGCAGTACACCCGAATCCACGAGATGTCAACGAATCGCCAGGAAAGCATACGAGATTAGTTTTGATTTATTTGTATGTCTTCGTTTGTTGAGAACCAAAGGATAGGGGACAGCCTCATTTGGAGTGACTGTTCATGAGGGATGAACTTGCCCACATATGCTTGTTTCGAGTGGAGAAATAAAGGGTGACACATGTTACAGACAAGTGCATGTTCGAACACATATTAGATGCGATTGCACGTTCCAAGAAGGTGCTAGTAGGAAATGAATATCCCGTGTGGCTAAGGAACAAGGAGGTATTAGAGGTGGAGAGAGATAGAAGCCCATCAGGTGTGTGGAACTTGTGGAGTTGCTGACTGCCCGAGATCTCCACGACACATGGCGTATTTTCCACCCGATGTATACAGAATTTATGCACCACTACAGCTCTGGGGCAAGCTGGATTGACCGTATGTATGTCTCCTCTCAGCTGCGGGCCCACCTATCCCGTGTCTGTGATCCCCGCCGCATTTAGCGACCACTGCGGCTACATGTGTACACTGCGCCTCCCCGGAAGGATTGAGGCTCCTCCACCCTGACATTGGAAGTTCAATGTTTCCCCACTTGGGTTCCGAGGGACTTCATTCTGAGGTCCTGCGAGTGTGGCAACAGTGTCTAGAAAAAGAGGGTACGTATACATCGGTCCTACAGTGGTGGGCGCACATTGCCAAACCACAGCTGCGGCTGGCAGTGCAGAGGGTTTGCCGCGAGGAGCCATATTGGCAGATACAGATGCTGACTTTTTAACAGCAGTGTCTAATTGATGCGGTTAAGGCCTCTGTTGGCCCTGACGAATGTGTGCGAATGCGCCTTAACAGAATAAAGGCTAAGGTGCTCCGTCTGCACCGTGAGCAGGCCGAGGGTGTGCTCGTAAGCAGTCGATGCCAAAATATTTTCGAAGATGAGGATCCCGCCAGGGACCACTTCGTGTAGGGGCGGAGGCGAAGTACCGCCAATAACATTGAGGGTGTCGACATCGCTGCTGGAGTGTACATTACAGGATGGCAAGATGTACTAACGTACATCCATGGCTACTATAGCGACCTATTTGAACCGGCTGATGACGAAAGGGATGCCCTGCAGGATCTATTACGAGATTTGCCTAAAAACCTGACTGACGCCAATAGGTATGAACTGGTTGCTCCCTTGTCTCCTCTTGACGTCCAGCAGGCGCTCAAGAGGAGCCCACGTGGAAAGTCTCCGGGACAGGACGGGTTGACAGCGGAATTTTATCAGTCCTCCTGGGAGGTGTTTGATGAAGAATTGACCTGCATGGTGTGATGATACTGCCGGCCCCCTCATCTCAATGTTATCGTATGATACCGTCTGCGTCGGATCCGGAATCGTGTGGTTCATTAGTGATGTATGTTGCGTGTGAAGTTACAAACGAAATAGCCATCCTAGGAATCAGTGTAGGACAGTGTCTCGGTGATACTGTGATCAAAACAAGTGATAGATTTCATTAATTAAGAGATTTGTATAAGATGTTTCCAGACAGTTCTATAAACAATACTTTTGTTATCGTACATTATTTCAATAAATAGGCAGACGAACTGTAAAAACTTTTATAAAACAAAGTCATGAAAATAAATAGCATTGTTTATATGTTAGGCTCGTAAACAAGTTGTAGACCAGCTAATTGTGTCATTTCAACTATTACATTAATTATCAATATTAAATTCTTTATATATATTGTCTGACATGAGATTTTGAACTTATTCTGAGAATTGCCAAGATAATTGATAGCTCAATATATGTTAGGAACATGTACTCATTAACTAATTAACTGATATTTAACATTTTGGTTTGTTGTCAAACAAAAAGTAGCGTGATTAAAACTTAACAAGATAGGTGCGATCTAAAACTATTGTGTGTATAGTTTTCATTTTATATTGTGATTATTTTTGTGTACATGAAATGTTTTACTGTTGTGTTCGGTAATTGTAAATTGGTATATTCAATTGCTATAAACAATGTGTAATGTAATTCCATTATTGTGAATGTTATATATTTGTCTCACTGCCTTGCGTGGGGGAGTTAGAGTTTTGGCTTTTCTGAAGTGCACTGGAAGCTATCTCAGTTTGTGTTTTGAAATGGAAGTACTACCGTTCTGATGCTTTGTAATTTGTATATGTTTTGAAGTTGTTACGTTTTGGTAAAGAAGAAGTTTAATTTGAATCAAAGAAGTAGTGAAAAATTGTATCTACGAGTATTTATTTCTACCACGACGTCCCAGGAGAATAATGTTGCAGCGAGCAGAACCCCAATACAGCACAATGTTAAAAAGATGAGTATTATATTTGAAAGTGGTAGAATGAAATGTAATTACTTAAATAGTATATAAATGTTATAATGGCGAACAAAGTCCTTAATGGCGCATGGATTCCCCCCAGACTACTAGAGGGTCGAGTTGTGCTTATACCTAGAGTGCAGGGACGGTGTAGGGCACACGACCTTCGCCCTATCACCCTGATTAACGCTGACTATAAGATGCTGGCTAAGTGTGTGGCCAGCAAGGTTAAGGCGGTGCTAGACAACATTCTAAGCCCGTACCAATCGTGCGGAGGGAAACGCCGCACTACTTTCCACACAGCCGCAACTTACCGCGACATGGTCTGCCATGCAGCGGTCAACAGAATGAACACAGGCATCGTCTCCGTTGACTTCACTAATGCATTCGACCGCATTGGCTATAAGTATCTCCTTTACGTCATGTACTGTATAGGATTTGGTTGGTGGTTCCTGACAGTCATTAACAACATCCTTCCTGGAGCAACGTCTGTCGTCATGATCAATGGATATCCCACGCGACCCATTCCGATCGGGCATTCCGTTTGGCAAGGATGCCCATTGTCCATGTTTGTGTTTGTACTGGCCATTGACCCACTCTTGAGGGCACTGGGTAACAGCATCTCCGGTGTACAAGTGCATGCTGCCTCTGTGTGGTGCACAGCGTATGCCGATGATGTCGGCATCTTTCTATCAAGGGTTGAGGACATAGATATCGTCCAGACAACTATCCGTTTATACGAACTTGCCTCGAGTGCCGTCATCAATCCATAGAAAACAGTACTGATCCCCATCGGTCGGCGTGGCATTGATGCTCCTCGACCGTGGTACTGCGTAGTCGAGAAGCAGAAAATATTATGTCTCATAGTCACCAGGGAACCAAAACAAATGCAGGTCCGTACTTGGAGGAAGGTCCTCGGTCTCATACGTGGACAATGCAGAAACAACTCGACACGCTGCCTCAACCTGCATAGGAGAGTGTCTCTGATTAATTCCCCATACTAGCCCGAGCCATACCAAAAATGATGGCACGTGCCATATCGCAAGTGACATATTGGCTCTTGTGGCGACATCAGATCTTTAAAGTTCAAAGGACCACTTGTGTGCTTCCCCCCCCCCCCCACTGTGGACTGTGGGAGGGTTGGGATTAGTTAACTTTTACAAGTGTATGGCCCCTTCTGATCAATCGGATGGACGCAATACAGGACGCCAACCCACACGGTTCAACGGCAGTCACAGTTGATTATTACAGACCACCACCAGAGTGTGCACCCACTCTGGTCATGAACATTTCATATAAAATGTTGCATATTTGTGACTATTAACTACATCGCGGATATATCCTCCAGACTGCAACCTCTCTCCACCACACGGTTTGTCGGACATTTGACTCATTAGTAGGTCACCAATCGGTACATAAACTGGAGGCTCAGTTCCCGGACATCAACTGGAGGCAGGTGTGGGTGAACATCCTTTGCCCTTCAGACATCTGTAGCCAACGGTACAAAATTGTATACAAAGTACTTCCTACGAACCAAAGAATGGCGGATATCCACCTGGTTGCATTGGGCAATTGTGCCCATTGCCAAAATCTGGACACACGGAAACACCAATTCGAATGCCCCCGGGTGTCCAACGTGTGGGACCTCGCCAGAGGGATGCTAGCCCTCATCAATGGGTTTTGTATCCCATCTTTGTCGCCACTTTTGTGTCCCTGCCTCGTCGCCGCTTTTGTGTCTCGTTTCCGTCGTAGGTGTCGGTGGCCAAGTTGAATGACCGACACAGGAATAAAGGAAGCATGCTTGAGCAGGTACGAAGGTGAGCAGCCAGTGGGACAGCAGAAACTAGAAACACTAGAGTAAATTAGAACGAGATATATATTGCACAGAATTTATACAATACTTAACTTTTACATAGTTCTGTACTGCAGAATGCTGATACATAGTTGAGCTAGAGGCCTGCCTAGTCGATAGCCAAGTCTTCACTGGTGCCTATCTGATTCCGAAGTGTTAGCTGGTTCCTATCTCAGTCCCAAGTGCACGATGTCGTTCAGTGGTGGCCACGAGCGGTGTTGTAGCAGAGGGCGCTCGTGGCTGACGTTGTAAGAACGCCGCGTCGCGCATGCATGGCGGTGCGCGGCGAAAGTAGGTGGAGCGCACTTTGGATTTGTGCAACACCACTCCCCCCCCCCCCCCCCCAAACAGCCGCGCCGTCGTGGCGTAGGGCTGAGGGCCGCGGCGATGGCACTGGGAGGAGGGCCTGGGCGGGGGCGTTACTGGTGGGACGGGCATCGTAGCAGAGGCTGGGATCGAGACGCCGTCCGCGCCCTGGCATCCAACTTGCGATCCCCCGGAAAACTCACCAAAACCTGGGGAAGGGCGCACGCCTCCACCCAGAGGGAGCAGGTCATCTTCTGAGATGCGTGGCCCAGGCAGCACGTGCATGGCAGCACGCGGCGAAAGTAGGTGGCGCGCACTTTGGACTTGTGCGATACCACAATGGGACCACCCCTTGGAACAGGATTGTGGAGTGGTTCAACATTCCAGCAATGACACCGTCCCCATATGCAAGATACAATTCCACCGTTTGGATCGTGGGGCACATGTGCTATGCCATCTTCGAGCTACAGCTCTCAGAAGGGATTGATTACCTCTCCTAACTGTGGACTGCCCACTAGCAATTGCAGTCACAACACAGGTCTCTGGAACGATTTGGCAACCCTTTGTATACGGCGTTACTTCATGGTTAGCAGAAAGCAACTGCTAAATGAGTACACCTAGGGAATGATGTATCGATTACATTGGAGTTACACCTTCAAATGTTAAAGATATGGTTTCGAGTGGCGGACTGGTGTCCAACCATTAATCGAGAGATTCTTTTCTTTCTTTTTAATAGTTGAAATGGAGACACATTTTAGTTGTTGATTTTACCCCCCCCCCCTCCCCCCCCCCCTTGAGTAGGGAACTGTTTTTCATGTAATCCTTTCAATTATATACTTTCACAGCAACTGTGTCTTGGGTTTCGCATCTGAACAATATTAATTTTCATTTAATTACCTTAATTTAACTACGTCTTCTGCAGTGGGGCACAGGTTTCACGTTTTCTTTATTCCTATTAATGCTATTTCCTTAGTAAATTGAAGGGTACTTTAATTTTTCTATTCACAATGAAGTGACGATTGTTTTTAAAGAAGGCTCTGTTTTGTTCTCTTGTCATGGTTGGGTTGTAGGGGTGGTTGGGGGGAAAAATAAAATACATAAATAAAACTGGTTCCTCCAGGGAGAGGCACTTCCATTGCACTTTGGTTGGGTTGACCCCTGCGATTACCTCTGATGTAGGTAACTCGGGTGCATAATTTTTGGTAGTCGGGACTGTGTACGCGCTGTCCCGGTCTTTAATTATTTCAAAACACAGCGAGTAATAACAGAAGCTTGACAGTACTCGAAAATTCACAAGTAGACAAGCGTAGCACGACTAACTGCACATCATCTACATCTACATACATACTCCGCAATTCACCGTAAGGTGCGTGGTGGAGGATACACTGTACCACTACCAGGCATTTCCTTTCCTATTCCACTCCCAAATTGAATGAGGAAAAAAAGAATGCCTATATGCCTCCGTACGAGCCCTAATTTCTCTTATCTTGTCTTTGTGATCTTTACGCGAAATGTATGTAAGCGGCAGCAAGGTCGTACTACACTCAGCTTCAAATTCTGGCCCTCTAAATTTACTTAACAGAAATTCATGAAAAGAACATCGCGCATTGGTCGAACCTAACGGTAACAAATCTAGCTGCTCGTCTTTGAACCGTCTCTATGTCTTCCTTTAAACTGATCTGCTGTGGGTCCCAAACACTTGAGCAATACTCAAGACGTGGTCGTACAAGCGTTTTACACGCGGTCTCCTTTACAGGTGAAGTACATTTTTCCAAAATTCTTCCAATAAACCGAAGTCGGCTGTCCACCTTACTCACAACTGTCCTTACATGCTCATTCCATTTCATATCGCTCTGCAATGTTACGCCTAGATATTTGAACGACGCGACAGCATCAAGAAACTCACTACTAATGCTGTAGTCGAACATTATGGGACTGTTTTTTCTACTCATGCGCATCACCTTACACTTTTCTACATTGAGAGCTAGCTGCCATTCATCGCACCACCTAGAAATTTTGTCTAAGTCATCCTGTATGCTATTACAGTCAGTTACAGACGACACCCTCCCATACACCACAGCATCAGCAGCAAACAGCCACAAATTACAACTTACTCTGTCCATCAGATCATTTATATAGATAGAAAATAATAGCCGTCCTATCATACTTCCCTGGGGCACGCCTGACGATACACTCCTCTCTGATGAACACTTGCCGTCGAGAACAACATACTGGGTTCTATTACTTAGGAAGTCTTCCAGCCAGTCACAAATCTGTGAACCTATTCTATAAGCTCGTATCTTCGTTAGCAGTCTGCAGTGTGGCACCGTGTCGAACGCCGTTTTGAAGTCGAGAAAAACACAATCCGCCTGTTGCCCTTCATCCATGGCTCACAAAATGTCATGTGAGAAAAGGGCAAGCTGAGTTTCACATGAACGATGTTTCCTAAACCCGTGCTGATGCAGGGAAAGAAGCTTTTCCGTTTCAAGGAAATTTACTATATTCAAACTGAGAATATGCTCCAAAATTCTACATGAAACCGATGTCAACGATATTGGCCTGTAATTGTATGGATCAGTTCTCTTTCCTTTCTTATACACGGGAGTCACCTGCGCTTTTTTCCAATCACTAGGAACTTTGCGCTGAATTAAAGATTCGCTATAAATGCAAGCTAAGTAGGGGGCCAATGCCGCAGAATAGTCTTTGTAAAACCGAACTGGTATTCCATCCGGACCAGCAGACTTTTTCATATTTAGCTCTCTCAGCTGCTTCTCTACACCGGAAATACCTATTGCTATGTCCCCCATTTCGGAATTAGTACGTTGATCAAAAGATGGTACATTTGTGCTGTCCTCCTGCCCCTGCTCCAACCTGGCATCGAACCCAGAGCCACCCAGCACGCAGCCGGCTCCGTAATGGCCTCAGGCGCGCACCCTCAGTAGTAGCAGTAACCATGAGATGGCACCGACAACCAGCCTTCATACAACTTTGGTAAAGAACAGTCGGACAGCCACTTGGCATTTCTCTGTCCATTGACGGTGCGCACCAAACGTTAATCAGTGGCGCGTCAACCCCTGGACGGCCGGCTAGCGTGATGGCGCCGTCGTATGAGCAGGCGAATGCGGAGGAAGGGCCGAAATTAAGCGTCTAGCGTAGCGTCCTAAGACTTGCCGCACTTGCGGTGCTGGGGTTGTGACAATAAAACCAACAAGAGTTGAAATGAAATTACAGCCAACAACTCCTCCTTTTCCTAGGCAGTCACCCATCCAAGTACCGACGAGGCCCAATGTTGCTTAACTGTGGGGATCGAACGAGAACCGATGTATCCAACATGGTATGGCCATTGCCGTCAATGTAAATTATTGCTGCTGAAAAGTCATCTTCCGCTTCTCTCCTAACACACACAATTTTCAGCAGAAATCGGGCCCTATTTAACAAAAGAGTATCATTTCAAGATACACTTTTCGATCGTGTGTAAATTAACTATCGGCCGTGGGAACGCAGCACACTGTACCTCCGACATTCCACAAGTGTTTGTCAAGTAATCAAACGCGGCCACATGCCAAAGAAAATATTTTTAATACGCCTTCTGTCAGTGGCACGCGTTTTCTTTACCTCGCGAAGTCAAGCATTGTTTACTTTGGGCCTTTTAGTGTATGGCTTAAGATCTGAGGGACACTGTCTTGCTGGAGAGCGCCGCTGCTGCCCAATTACGGCTCTATACACAAGAAAGACACGAAGGCATTTTTTAATTAATATTTCTGGTTGCCTACTTCCCCTTCCCCTTATGTCTTGACTTGTTTCGACTGTCGCTCAGGGGGAAGGGGGTTTATGAAGGTAGAAACACGAGGGTGCATCTGCGAGAGGCAGAAGAAATAGCAGAAAGCTACGTCTTTTTTTTTTTTTTTTTTTTTTTTGTAATTGTGTTTTACGTAAGTTAAAGGTAACACAATTTTTCAGTTTGACATTCACGATTAAACAGTGAAATGCTGCTTTCGAGTGAGGAGGAGAGAGAAAAACAGATTCAGACACATGTAAAAAAGGCAATAGCAACCTTTTTTTAAATTTTATTTTTTTTACAGGGCTCCCTACTCCCCTCACCCCGTCCTTGCGCGCTCTATTTATCGCCTTCGTGGCAAGCTTCCAAACTATTGTCAGAGCTGTGCTGTGGAACTTAGGAAGCATTGATGTAAAACAGCGAAGCAACTCGTCTGCTGTACTGTGCTTTCCATATATGAGTAACGAGTGTCACATCTTCATGTGAGAGGCGTATTTAAACCCTCATGAGGGTGGAGATAAAGAATATAAAATAGTTCTTCCTCTGAAACCTCGTCGTGCTAAAACACACAGTATTCATAGACGATAAATTAAAAACAATCTTCTTTGTTGAAGAAAAATCAGTACATAAAGCACTAAAATGCAAAACATAATAAAATAAATTAACCAAACGAAATCGCTTGCTGTATTCCCGGCCAGCAAATGTAAATTCCCGCTGTGTTCGTCCACCGTGTGGGTATAAGTCACACATGTGTACTGTTGCACAACGGAGTTGATGTACACAAAGAAAGACACAGTGAAAGTTTCTTGTGTTGCACAGGGAAAAGTACCTCTTGACCCTGTACATAGCCTCGTAATAGTGGGAAAAAAAGTCAATGTATGTAACACAACATTTACCCAAATAACGCTCAAGTATCCAGTAACAAGAAAGCCGAAATGTTCTCAGTAGGAAAGCACGTGACACTGAAGAATTTGATAAATAAAGTCGACAATGAAGAAAGAACGCAACAAATTGTTCATCAAGAGGTGCACACGCACAAACATATACTTTTACGATCATAGTAGTTGTTCCTGTGGTTACACAAACATAGTGTATCCAACCACATGTACGTAATCCAAAAACAAAGTCCTATTCGAAGCCGGAACATGTATTGATAACAGTGGAAGCTTATTCCGAATTCCCCTTCATAACAAATTTTGGTATGTAAACAGCAACAATTAAAAATCTTGCAAAATATCTTTGATAGATCTTCATCCATTGTAATTTATGGTGTTCTTCCGACAGGTACACCATGTAGTGGTACACATGTTCCAGCTGCAGGTGCAGGACTGCATACACTGTGTGCGTGCCAATCGACATGGTGGTGGCGCACTTGGCGGCAGGGAAGGGCGCGAAGTCCGGTCGGAGGGCGGTGTCCTCTGTGAAGGCGTCCGCGGCGATCCGATTGATGAGGGCGAGCATCCTGGCGGCTGATCCCCAGATGGGCGCACCAGGCACAGGAAGCGATGCTCCAGGCTGTCTTCCTGTGGGCAGTTGTCACACTGGCTGGACGTTCACAGGCAGATGCGGTGGAGCTTGTCGTCGGTCGGCACCACCCTGTTGACAGCCCGGTACCAGCAGCAGCGGACGTCCGCCAGCACGAAGGGGGCGTGGACGCGCTTCCACACTGCCCACACTGTCCTCCACCTAGACCCTGGTTACTGCGCCTGCATCTTTTCCCGGCTGGCTGCCCCCGTAGTCCTTCGTACACTATCTTCACCGTGTGCCTCCACGGGTCGAGCCCTTCTCCGTCAATGTAGCTTTTCTGTACAAAATATTCACGGACACACCACAGTTTGTACGGTATGGTAGTCAGGTTTATCGGAGCTACTTCCAACGCCGGCCTGTAAAGGTCAAACAGCACGGCGGTGGGGCTCGTCGGGTCCTTCTCAATGACAGTACGTGATCGGTGTACCAGCAAGGCTGCAGCTTTCATCTCAGTATTTCTTATTTTGCTGATAAAATTTTGAGCGACACGGATATCCGCGTGTTATATGGGGATAAAGAGTGAGGTATCTGCCCGGTACGTCTGTCTAAACGTTGGCTGAAACTTTGAGTCTGTAGACATTCTCTGAATCTTTGCTTGGCCCTGGTACAGCGGAAGTCTGTTGTCCTCATTCCCTGGCCACAGCGAATGTAGCTATACCCGAGGGACCTGCACGTAATCCGTGTATGTGACCGTGACTTATCTGCATTCTGACAAGTGCTTTCTGGGTGGCAAACTGGCCCACTGCCCTCCAGAAGTGCCATGCCAAATTTCCGCTGCCTTCAGTTAGCACTTTGTAGTGACCGAGTGACAACATATATTGTAGTGAATACAGTGACAGTTCTTTCTTAAAATAAACACTACATCAATGGATACTATATCTGGATACTATATCGTGTACAGTGGAAGAGAGGTGATTTGACAATAGTGAAGAAAAAGAAATTGAAATCATCAATTTGGGTACGTATTTGATAGCAAGGAAAAGATCAATGATATAGTGGCCTGTTTTGCATGTAAAAAAGTATATTCTTACACTGGACACAAAAGTGGAACTTCAAATTTGCAGAAACATTCGTGTGAGACAGGATAAAGTAGTAAAATTATTTATTTATTATCCTTACATTAATTGTTACCTCAAGAAAGGAATACTTGCACCTAGTTTTGTTTGAAATCTGTCCAGCGGTTTTTGCAGGAGATGTGCAAAACTGTCACATGACACAGCAATTTACTGTACATATCTTTGTTTATTATGTCCTATGTCCTGAACTATGTGTCTTACAGTCATTTAATTATGTCAATAACCGTCGCAAAAGTGCAAGCATTATGTTGGCAAAGTTTCATTGTAAATGAATAAACAGTACAGCTATGCATAAAATACAAACAAACATTCATGTTTATGTATTAGATAAATGGTGGTGGGAGTAATGAAAGATCGACAATAGCATTTTATAGCAACTTTCATAATCAGATACGGTGTACAGTGAAAGTAACGTATTTAGGAAGGTACACAATGTTAGATTGTATAGGCTGGCCATAGCTGCAGCTAACACTGTCTCTTTTTGCTGACAGTTACCAATTAGATGTAGACAGCAGTTTTAACACTTGAAATGACATGCTTTGCTTTGTGTCACATAACCTCTTGTGCGATAATATGAGGAAAATAATGTGTCCCTTTTGTAAAACTCAGAAAGAGCAGCTTTTTTTTAATGTAAACACAGTAAAATCATCTCTACATCAATCAGTTTTAACTACTGAAATTTAAGAAGATGCCTGTATTAAACAGATGACATAGTGCTCCAACCATGCGGGCTCTGAAGCGCTACTGCATGTGTCTGGAGCGCTAATGTTTTTGTTTTGTTTGGAATAGCCTATTTTGGAGTAGGTATAGAACAGTTATGGTGATTTCAGAAGTCAAAAGTAGTTAAGTTGTCAGAAACGACACTAACAATAATTGTATCATTACATACAATGCTTTTAAATACTGCTATCTATTACGATTACCTATTCAAAACTTTAATATCTGCGGATGAAGATAATGAATTTTCGAATGTAGACAAAGTGTAATGGAAGGGGATATGGGCCTTGCAGATGTGGTGTGGATGACACTTTTGATATTCGTGCAGACCTCTACCCATTACTAATTACTCCTCCTAAGTATATAAAAAGGCTGAGCCTCATCCTTTCTACATTAAGTACTCAGAAACAAAACAAAAATATTTATAAATAATTTACCCTAATCTTCAAGTCACAAAAGGTCCTTGCTTTTATCTTTAATGTACTCACATAAAATGTATGATGTCCTTTGCAGCAAGTGGACCATTTGTAGTGACAAAATCAAATATTTATGAACTTCTATGCAAAACAGTCTTGGTAGGCAAAGAACAAACATATTTTCAGTGTAATAACTTAATGAATGCTATGACAAAATTCTTTTTTTAGTAGGTTTATTCACATTAAAATATTTTCAGATGACTAGCTTTTATATGTATAACGGTCTTTCAGTTCAAAATAATTGAAAATACAGTACTATTCATAAAAGAACTGCTCAAACATTAATATACAGTTCAACATGACAACTGTAACAATTTAATTGCAACTTGATCTCTCAGGCAAAAACAACCAAACATCATGAATAAATATATATATATTTCAAAACTGGAACAAGGCAAAGCAAGTTTATACACATGATTGCCTTCATAATCACACAAAATCCTCTTCTTTCTGCTGCCAACCTCAAAATTATGTTATACACACACACACACACACACACACACACACACACACAAAATTTTAAAATTTTTATTTAAGATGCCGTAATTATAGATACATATCTGTATTGTGTGTGTAACATAAGTGTGCGCAATTTCTCTATAGTCATTCGTAACAAACATTCTATAACATACAAATTTTTTTCCCCAGATTTACCAGTGTTTTATTAACAATGCACTGGTCAGTGAGCAATAAACAATATATACATTCAGGCCTCAATTTTTCATTTAATCAAATTTTGTCCACTGAGTCTGTGACTTCTTTAATGTGGCATCACTAAGATCAACCAAATTTTCAAATATATTATTTGACTGCTGTACATTATTTGATGAATTAGGCTTTGTATTCCCATTCTGAATACTTAAGTTATTGAAATCCAGACCATATTCTCTAAGCAAATCTAGATCTTGACTACTTGTTACTCCTCCAGAGAGAGGTGTTTGTGCAAAAGTCTTTGAGGATGGGCTGGGAACACTGAAAGTACAGCTTGTTCCCTTCTGAATATTGTTGGAATCAGCTGAAAAATATGTGCTTTGATCTGTCTGCAGTCTATTAGCAGCTAAAAGATGTGCTGTTGATGCTGAATAAAGAAAGCTTCTATTACCAGCTGTTGGTGGTGTACTTTCAAATGCAGGTCTTTTCTCCATTGCCGATGGAACAAAATAGGGGTATAAGGGATTAGTTAGGCCTTCAACAGGAACATGTTTCTGTGGAGATGATTGGACATTCCTAACACTCGAAGAAATCCCAGTATCACTTCCTTGGTCTCTTGATAACAGAGGATCAAAATCCTCATCACTGGGTGTAGAATCCAGACGTATGAGATCATCATCTGCTCCTGGCTACGGGAAGAAAAAAGTCGAAACACTATTAAACTCCTGGTTAAAAATATTATAAATGCTATTCCATATATCAAAAAGTTATAATAAAAGCAGTTATTGAAATCCAGATCAAATACTCTGAGCAAATCTAGATTTGGACTACTTGTTACTCCAACAGAGAGAGATGTCTGAGCAAAAGTCATTGACAACAGTTCAATAATTATTCCACAAAAAAAAAAAGAAAAATCCAAAATACTGCAAGCATAAAAAAACATCATCAAATTCTTTAATTCCCTTGAGCCATTAACTGTCTGCACATATGACATCTTTACTGATGCATATAGTTTTTTAGTTGTAGACATCCTAATCAGATAACCTGTAAATGGAATTAAGGGCATCACACTGATTTGAAAATTCCTGCCAGATTAAAATTGTGTGCCAAATCTAGGATTCGAACCTGGGACCTTTGCCTGTTGCAAGCAAGCACTCTACCATCTCTAACTATCCTCATACACTTCATGGTCTGTCATTACAATTTTAATCCTGCCAGTACCTCGCCTCCTACTTTCCAAACTTTACAGTAATTCTCCTACAAAACTTATAGAACTAGCACTGCAAGTTTCATAGGAGATCTTCTGTGAAGTTTGGATACTAGGAGGTGAGGTACTGGCAGAAATGAAGTTGAGAGGACAGGTCATGACGCGTGTCAGGATAGCTCAGATGGTAGAGCGCTTGTCAGCAAAAGGCAAAGGTCCAAAGTTCGATTCCCGGATTTGGCACCAATTTTAATCTGGCAGGAAGTTTCATATCAGGGCACACTTCGCTGCAGAGTGAAAGTTTCATTCTGTGTCACACTGATTGACTGAAAAGGCTGAAAATATTACCAAAATAATTATCAGAGATTTTTCAAAAGTCTACATGTACTACAATTTTGTACAACTGATGGCTAACAATGTGACACTGTTTAAGATTGTAGTGAGGAAAAATTAAGAAATACGAAAATTAACAATACAGTAAAGACAGTTTACAACTCACCGCAAAGACTTAACGACAAGCTGCAATAGGCACATAAAGAGGCCGTGCCTCCTTCAAAATACAGAACATTCACACACTCACACTTCACAACCATCATCACGGGCTGTCGCACTCCAAATCGCACTCTGTGGTGAGTGAATAGGAGAGGGGAGACGGTGATAGGAAGATCGTATCACGGTGGTGGAGGCGGACACAGCATGGCCTTACGGAACATGTACGTTTTAGATGGGTGGAACAAGATGCTGCTTAGGTATAGTAGGAAGGCAGGTGAGATGAGAAGAAGAAAACATAACAAAGCACACAAAATGAGAGAGATGTAGGATAGAGGTGGTAGCAACTGTTGGGGGTGGAAACAAGGGTCTTATCATAGGCTGAGGCATCGAGAATGTGCTATACAGATAGCTCATATCTGTGCAGTTCAAAATTACTGGTCGTGGAGGAGAAGATACAGATGGCCCAGGTTGTGAAACAGCCATTCAAATCGAGCATATGCTGCGCTGTTTAAGTGTTGTACGTTGTAGTGTAACCATTTACACTACATATCTGCCTGCATTGACGCAAGATGACCAAAAAATAATTAGCAGATGAGAGGTCAAATATTGCCCCATTTCTTTTTTCTGTTTCGGTATTGGGCAGCCTGTCAGAAGCAACAGGCAGCAATTGTATTTGAATCATAGATGCTGCATGGACAATGTACATAGAAGAAAAAGAATCATGGAATCTTTATAATATAATTTCTATGTTAAATTGTTTGGCTTTTGTCATTACTGTTAGATTTGCTGTAGAAGTTCATACTAAGACACGGATGTATGAAGTGCCTAACTATACTTGTGGGAAATAAATCCCATTGTATTTCATTATACTGAACTTATGGGATACAGTTATTTAGTAGTTAATGCGTACAGATTAAGAAACAGCTCTCTCTCTCTTTTTATATAGTAACTTTAGTGAGGAGAAAAAGTCAGGCTGTACAATAAAGAAGAGTACATCGAAGTTTGGAGGAACAGCATAGCTGGTCCTCTGGTGTATGAACTATTGTCTTGGAAGTACATCTAAAGAATTCTACAGAAATTATGTGGTGGGTCTAAAGGAGACAAGGACACGCTCACACCACAATATGTGTGTCTTTTTTATGTGCCCGTTACAAGTCACAATTACATCTTTGTCGTGAGTTGTAAACTGTCCTCATTATATTGTTAAATTCCAGCTTGGAGTTTCCACTATTAGAAATCTGAAAATACTTAGACTTTTGTAGAAGGCACACAACACCGAGTAGACAAATGAGGAAAGTTTTAAGATGACACAATGCAGCCATTATTTGCCAAATAAATGTGTAATATAGTAATAAGGACAGTTTACAATTCACCACATGACGTGGCGACGAGCTTTGACAGGCACATACGAAAGACACACACGTACAACACTTTCAGCTATCAGCCGTGGCCTTCTTCAGAAAATATAACATACACACAATCCCACTGGCAACAACACAGTCATACAACTGTCACGGTTGTGTGAATGCGTTGCGTACCTGTGTGATTGCGTGATGTTCTATTTTCTGAAGAAGACTATGGCCGATAGCTGAAAGTGTTTTGTGTGTGTGTCTTTTGTATGTACCTGTTGCAGCTTGTCGCCATGTCTTTGTGGCGAGTTGTAAACTGTCATTATTACTATATTATTAATTCCAGCCTGGACTTTCCATCATCAAATAAATGTGTGAAAGACTACATACTATATTAGAAAAAAACACACAGAGAAACTTCAATGATCTACTGAAGTTGTAGACAGCAATTCTACTGACAGTTACAGGGTTTAACATTTCCCAGGTGGGCCTCATTCACCACGGTAGGGCAGCTGGACAACTGCTTCCCATACATTTGCTGACAATCACATCATTAAAAATATTAATGCAAAAAAAAAAAAAAAATTAGATGATGAAAACTACTTTGACTAACCATACAAGGCTGACCATGAGATAGTAAAATTATCACATGCAGAAACAGCCTCCCATCACCCAAACCATGTTTTTAAGAAGAGGAGTGGATCTGTACACACCATTCTTATTCATAGTGTGTCAGAATATTGTTTGTTTTGAGAGACTCAGGCTTTCTACATAACAATCTGGACACCAGCAGGATCTACATTTACAGACATACTCTGCAAGCTTCCATACAGTAATTATGCAGCAAACTGATGTTAATTATACTGGCCTGTATTTTGTTTGTCTGTGCTTATAAACAGTTGATATCTCTGCTTTTTTCCAGTCATTTGGGACTCTGAACAAGGCCAGATAGTCATGTTAAATGCAAGACGAGCAAGAGACCGAAGCTATAGAATACTCCTCATTAAACTTAATTGCGATTCCATCTGGACCTGACGACTTATCTGTTTTGTACTCTGAGCAGAAATGTTTGTTACTGTGTCATCCATTCAGGAGTCAGTGTGATGGTCCTGGTCCTTCTATGTCAACAATTTCATAAATATGAAATTTAAAACAATAGCTATTGTTTTTTTGTCTTCTATTGTTACCCCAGACGTCTTCTATTGGACCCCAGACTGATTAAAGAGTGACTAGTAGAGGCCTTTGGCCCAATTATTGATTTTGCACAGTACCTGACATTTCTCGTGTTCTCGAAAAGGATTTTGCTATGTGGTGCTAGTTGTACACTTTGGGCACTTGTTTTTAACCGAAAGTGCAACTGTCTTTGCTTCCTGGCATTTCCCAAATATTATTAAAACACAGTCGGTCTTCTCCATTGTGATACATGCATGATTTCAGCTACTTAAAGAAACAGACCTTCAAAGTCCACAGACACATTCAAATTGTGTGACCATACCAGAGAGAATGTCAGTCTACTGAGTTTAGTTAAACCACAAAAAGGTACCCACTACCCAATGACTGGTTTTGACAGGGAGCTGTCATTCACCTGGTGAGGGCCAGAGACTTCAAGAACACTGCAGCTGAGGAATTGACTGGTTTGTCACAACCTACTAAGGTTCATTCATGGATGAACTTCAACCTGTCACCACACCATTCAGTTGTGATGTTGCATAGCCTCTTGGCTGGCTTGCGAACATATGCTGATATCTTGGCCAACCCATGGTGCAGGGCCTGTTGTTCACAGCAACTGGCAAATTGGATTGTGTGGTCAGTGTGGTGTAACAAGGACGTCTGACAGTCGCACTGGCCTACAGTAGCCCTGTACGAGGCCGGAAAAGATAAGTAATTTAGGTAGAAATAAAACATAGTTTAACATTGTTGAGTAATTAAAAACATTTATTAGTGTGCTCTTCCAGCTCATCATTAAAAATTTTTCTTTTTCTCACACACTGCTTTAATAATCAAGAAAAGTTGTATGTGTATATTGCGAGTGTGCAGATATAGCATTATACCGCAATTTTAAGTGCATTTACTAACAGCTCTCACATATTTTAGTGTCCCAAATGTATCTAGAGAACCTTCGTGTCTGTAGTTAATCTATAATACAACTGTTGTACAGGTGGTTTCATTGGGAGGGGCTCGGGGTGGGTGGGGGGATGTAGCAGTGTCAGGTGCAAGGGTTTCACGAAACAGGAGTGGAGGGGAGAAACAGCACTGATAAGGATCAGGACTCGTATAAATGTTGGACTGGTGGCTGTTTTTGTGTGTTATGATCGATCCCAGTTGAACTGCTTTGCCAGGAGAGTCAATATGGAGAAAGATCAGCTGTTTTAGAGCGGCTACTCTGCCAGACATGGGTTTGGTTTCTGTTGATGCTGTTGGTAGACGGGATTTCACTAGGCATGGCCTGCATCTCAATAGGAAAGGGAGGGGGGAAACTGGCTGCGTTCATAACAAAATTCTTGACTGGACACTATAATTCATGGAAGTACTTTTTTTAGGCTAAGATCAGTGACCAGTGAGAAGCTCAGGCAGGCAGGTGGTAAAAATGTTAAAAAATCACAAGATTCTCACAAAAGTAAGGAAAAAAAAATAATGTTAGCATTTTTCACCAGAATATTGGGGGACTAAAGAATAAAATAGATGAGCTTCTGGTTTGTTAAGATGATACAGAAAGATGATGTAATAGATATATTAATGACTGGCTGAACATCATATTGTCACTGGTATGGAAAAGGTGAATTTCAGTGGATATAAACTAGCTACACATGTAAGTAGAGATAATTAGGTAAGAGGAGGAGTTGCCATATATGTCAAAAGCTATCACTGTGTAAGAAATTTAGAAACAAAAAGTTTTGTGTAGAGCAACATATGTAAGCATGTGATGTTGTTGTTGTTTTTTTTTTTTTTGGGGGGGGGGGGCTAAACATCTAGGTTATCAGTCCCTGTTCCTAGATAAGAGCTCACTGTCAGAGGCGAAAAACAGACATAATGAATGGAGACACACAAAAAGGGACAGACTGACAAACAGTTCGCTGACTACACAAAAGAAACACACATAGGTAAAAGAAACCAAGTCAGGAACTAAGTGAAAAGCTGGACAGCAGAATATCATGGCTGGCTGATCACAAAGATAATACAGGATGAGCCAGCCATACTGCACAGACTAAAAACTCCTAGACGTTACATAAGACTCTTAAAAAGTCTTTAAAAGTACTGGATAGGTGGGGACTTCAGATATCATTAGATGGAATAGTAAAAACCAGATGCACGAATAAAACTTAAAACTGAGTTAGCCATGGAGGTGTTGTCCCCTAAAACTACGGGTAGTGTGTGTATAGGATATTAAAAGATTGAACGCAAGTTGGCTAAAGTGTACAGTTCATCAGTAGATGGACTACTGTCAGCACTGCTCCACACTGACACACAGGTGGGGCCTCACAGTGAAGGAGACAGCCGTGGTTCAGCCTTGTATGCCCTATGTGGAGGTGGCAGAGGACAACTGATTCACATTGGGATGAGCCTCAGTGAAGACTTCCACAGTGCCATGGATGGTTTCACTGTGCAAAGCTTATTCTGTGCACCCGTGGTAGCCCATTCAATGTTCCAAACCTCATGAACCTTCCGATGCAAAGCCAACTTGAGGTCAGATTCCGTGACGCCTATCTCCAGACGTGGTGGTGTAGTGGCCTGCTTGGCCAACCGATTGACAAGTTCATTCCCCAGTATGCCAATGTGGCCCAGGGTCCACACAAATGCCACAGAAAGGCCAGATCTGCTGAGAGAGTAAACAGTGTCTAGGATCAACCACCCTAATGGGTGGTGAGAGAAACATGGGTCGATTGCCTGCAAGCCACTCAGGGACTCACCCCTTGGGGCAATCTTTGAGGAGTTCCAGAGCCCTTATAATGGCGACCAGTTCTGCGGTAAAGACAGTACTCTCACGCGGCAAGGAATGCAGTTCGACACGGTCATAATGAAGATGCACATACCCAGCATGACCATCTATATCTGCCAGGGAACAACCAGTGTAAACGATTTCAGCACTACGGAATGTTGTTGTCGGATTTTGGAAGGGACTAAACTGCAACGGTTATCAGTCAAAGAGGTAAAACAGTGTGTTAAGCTTCCCCAAGTATAGACGTTAACACACCAAAATTTAAAAATAACAAGTAATAACAAAGAAGAGATACAAGTAAAAACGAAGTAGGGATGAAAGGACTGAAACAATACAAGAGTACTTTTGCTGGGTGATCACAAAAATATAAGTAAGACATCCAGCCACTCTGTTACATGTTAAAACCACCTACCCAATAGTGGCGGGCAAGTGGAGAACAAATCAATGTTCAAATGTTTGTTAAGCTTAAGGGACTTAACTGTGGGATCATCAGTCCTTAAACTTACAAACTACTTATGAACTACCGTATACTAAAGATGACACAAACATCAATGCCCGAGAGGGGATTCGAACCCCCAATGGGGAACAGCCGGCGCACTGTGGGATAGCACCTCAATGCGCTTGGCCACTCCACCGTAGCCAGAGATCAATGACAGACACACAAGGAACTTTAAATGGATTGGTACAATCCACACTCATGGATAAAATTTAAAACAGAATCAACCATGGAGGCAGTATCATCTAAAACAAGCTTCAAGGTGTCAGGGATATTAAAATTCCACTGCTCTGCAGCTAAATTGGGGCATCCCAGTAAGATGTGGGCGACTGTCAAAGGCGCACCACATCGACACTAAGGAGGATCCTCGAACGGAGAAGGTGACCGTGCGTCAGCCAAGTACAGCCAATATAGAGCCAGAAAAGGACAACTGACTCCCTGCAAGAAGTCCTCACTGAGGATTTCCATGCAGTGGTTCAGCCTTGTATGCCCTATATGAAGGTGGCAGAGGACAACTGATTCACATTGGGATGAGCCTCAGTGAAGACGAAGCTTGTTAGGTTCGGTCGAGTTTAACACAAAACACCAAGGACCTTGCAATTTAACTGGGATTGGAGGTCTGTTTCTGGGAGGCCAATATCCAGGGACCATGAAGTGGTGGCCTGGTTGGCCAGCTGATCGGCACATTCATTACCTGGTATGCCTATGTGGCCTGGTGTCCAGACAAAAGCAACAGAACGACCCGACTCGCCAAGGGCGAAGGTGGCATCTTGGATTAACCCTGCCAAATATTGCTTGGGAAGAAACTGGTCGAGGGCCTGTAAGCCAATCAGGGAGTTGCTACTGATGACAAACAACCCCCTGCGGTGAGCTCTGAGGTGTTCTAGAGCTCTCAAAATACCAACCAGCTCCACGGTGAAGTTGCTACTTCCACAAGGCAATGATCGCTGTTTGATATGGTCACCACAGTCAAAGGCAGATCCAGCATGGCAATTGACCAAAGAACCACCCATGTAAATAATCAAATAATTGAGAAATCAACGGTGTAATGGAGGCTTTCAAATCCCGGGACAAGTCCAACTGAAGCTCCAAGCGAGGAATGGTCCCGGGGAAGGGGGGGGGGGGGCTGCGTTATGGGGAGATTAGTGGAGAGGAGGGAGAGGAAGGGAATCAAGTGAGGAGAGACGGGAAGGGACATGGACCACAATCAGGAGACCTGTCCTGGGCTGTAGTCTTGAGGAAGGGAGTGCAGTAGTTGGGAAGAGAAGCCTGTGGTTCGGATGGCAGGGAGAAACATGGAGCCAGGCAATGTATGATACCAACAACTGTTGCTGGCGGAACTGCAGAGGGGTGAACCCCAGCTTCAGCTAGGAGACTTTACATGGGTCTGGTGCAAAAAGCCTCCTGCCGTGAGATAGACCCCATTCTCTACACTGGTGTGCAAGACCAGGCAAGGCAGAAGGGGCTGCCGAATCATAGACCAAGCTCCCATAGGCTGCTCCCCAACCAGTATGGCTGAGGCATTGCAGGATATTTAAATGTCGCCAACATTTTTGTCTTAGATGACTTCAGTGTGGCACCCAAGTCAGCCAGCCATCAAAAACCGTGCCTACGAAATGATGTGTTTCCTAGACCTGAAGCAGTTCATCACCAAGGTACAGCTCTGGGTCAGGGTAAACTACCCAACAGCGACAGAAGTGGATGATGCGAGTTTTCTGCACAGAGAACTGGAATCCATGGGCACAAGCCCATGATTTGTCCTTTCGGATGGCACCCTGCAGCTGCCGTTTGGCAACACCAATACTAAGAAAGGCAGAAATCACTGGCATACAAGGAGCAACAGACCGATGACCCCACAGCCGCAGCAAGACCATTAATGGCCACTAAAAACAATGGGACACTGAGGACGGAGCCTTGTAGGACACCGTTCTCTTGAATATGGGAGGAGCTAAGAAAGGCTCCAACCCTCACCCGAAATGAGCGGTAGGAGTGGAAATTATGAATAAATATTGGAAGGGGGCCCTGTAAGCCACATTCATGGAACGTAGCCAGTATATGGTGCCGCCAGATGGTATCGTACATCTTGTGAAAAATCTAAGAATACTGCAAGCAGGTACTCAAACCTAGTGAATGTAGTGCGAATAGCCGACTCCAGAGTGTCAATAGCGGAGTGGCCTTGGACGAAGCCCCCCAGTTGCGGCAAGGAGTCCCTGCTTTCAAGGATCCACATGAGCCCTTCGGAGGCACCATTGGGGCAAGTGGTCCGCAAGTTGGTACTGCAAGAGCGACACAAAGATGGGAAACCCAAAAGTGATTTTGGTCACATGTTAAATATACTAGGGGGAAAACACAAACGATATTCTCAATACATGATAGTAATGGCAATCCTGTCATTGATAGCGCTACTACAGTAGTTACTAAACATAAATTTTCTAAAATTAATTAACCAAAGAGGACAAAACCAATATTCCAGATATCGAATTGCAAACAGAGGCTAGAATGAGTAATGTTCAAGTAGATATCCTTGGAGTAGTGCAGCAACTAAAATCGCTTAACAAGAACAAGTCTTCTGGTCTGGACTGTATAACCATTAGATTTCTATCTGATTATGTTGAAGTGATGCTCCTTACTTAACAGTCACATACAACCGCTCTCTCAAAGAAGGATCTGTACCAAAAGATTGGAAAGATGCACAGGTCATACCTATATTCAAGACAGGTAGTAGGAGTAACCCACTAAACTGCAGGACTATTTCATTGACGTCAATTTGCTGCAGGGTTTTGCAACATATCCTATATTCAAATATTATGAATTATCTCTAACAGAATGATCTATTGACTCAAGGCCAACTCGGATTTAGAAACTATCATTCATGCGAAACACAACTACCTCTCTACTCACACGAAGTGATGAGTGATATTAACAAGGGTTCTCTAATTGATTCCGTATTTCTAGATTTCCAGAAGGCTTTTGACACCATACGTCACAAACGGCCTTTAATCAAATTGTGTGGTTATGGTATATCACCCCAAATTTGTGACTGAATGGCTGATTTCCTATCAGAGAGGACGCAGTTTGTAGTAATCGATGGTAAGGCATTGAAGAAAACAGAGGTGATATCCGGCATTCCACAAGGTAGTGTTATTGGTCCTCTGCTGTTCCTTATCTACATAAATGATTTGGGAGAAAATCTAAGCAGCTCTCTTAGGTTGTTTGCAGATGATGCCGTCATTTACCGTCTAGTAAAATCATCTGAAGATAAAAACCAATTGCAGAACGATCTGAATAAGATATCACTATGGTGTAAAAATTGGCAATTGACTCTAAATAATGAGAAGTGTGTATTCATCCACAAGAGTACGAAAAGAAATCAGTTAAACTTTGTTTACAAAATAATTCAATCAAAAGTGAAGGCGTAAACGCCACAAAATACCTAGGCATTACTATTACTTCAGACTTAAGGAAAGAACAAGTAGATAATGTTGTGGGAAAGGCAAACCAGAGACTGAGAACGACAATCTATAAGAACATCAAGAAACAACAAACTATGACCCTGTAAGGTACAATGGAGAAGACAGATTAGAAGTTAGGAAACTCTGAAAAGTCAGGACGGGATGATTTGGGGGCAGTGGAGGTGGATCTTGACTGGATGGAGGAGTGAATTGGGTCAGAAAGGGTTCAATATTGGGATTGGTATGTGTCTGAGTGGTGGGACTGGTGGCAAAATGGTGTTTCCACTGTAGGATCAGGAGAAGGAGAGAATATCCGTAAAAGTCCGGCACGGTTAAATGTGGGAGTGGGGCAAATGGTAAGGCATTTGGAAAGGACGCTCACTTCTGTGGGATTGAGCCTTTTCGAGGAGAGGTGTACGACTGTGTTTCTGGCCTACTTAGGTTGTAGATTTTGTGTAGTGCTGCAGGGTAGTTTCTGAGGGTGTGGTAAATGCAAAAGGCCTGCTAGACAAGGTTTGTCAGCTATGGGGAGGGGGGGAGGGGCTGTGGGGTATGTTTGGAGTCTACTGGGAAGAGGGTAGATAATGGTTACCCAAGGCAGGAGTAGGAGGTGAAAAGGTTAGAGTGTTTTTCCGAGGTGGCGTTGTGCATGCTGCTCTAGTATGTGCTTCGTTTTAGAGGTTTAGAAGGATTAGGTAGATGAGTGCTATGGACTGATGGAATCTGAACAGGTGGAGGTCATTGTGGATGGAGGAATTACAGCCAGAGATGGGTAATTCATTGGTTAAGCCATTTGGGGGGATACCACGAGCAAGGCAGCAATGAAGGTTGAATACGTGGGAATGGATTCTTCCAGCCCTCTCCGTCAGACGGCACTGGCGTATCCCCCCCCCCCTCCCCTGATGCTGTGCATCCCTCCTTCCCTCCTGCTCCCCTCACTTTGCCACTTCCTCACCCTCATCACTGCTCGCTCTCAGCTCGGCTGTGCTGAGTCCTGTGCACAGCCCAAACCTTTGCAGTTTATTTTCTATTATTTGTGCCTTTCTGTGGTTCATCTGACATCCCTATATAGTGGGTAGTGACCTATCCTTCACAAAAATATTGATGAATCCTTCCTGGAATTTCCATTGTTTAATTTTGTAATAGCAATGTGCATAGATACAACACTGGGAGAAAGGGCGATAAGTCTAACTTTGGGGTGAATAATGCTGCCACTGAAGTCTTTGGTCACTTACCAAATAGCATCAAAGATCTGACAGATAGCCAACTAGTATTTTAAATGAAATTAAAAGAAGTTCTGAATGGCAACTCCTCCTACACTCTAGATGAATTTTTAGATGAAACTTAGAAATTTTGAGTTAGAAATCAAAATCATTAATATATTGAGTGCCATGTATAGACACCATTTATTAAAGTGACATTCAGATTGTTCTGCAATTGGTTTTTATCTTCAGACGATTTTACTAGACGGTAAATGACGGCATCATCTGCAAACAACCTAAGAGAACTGCTTAGATTTTCTCCCAAATCATTTATGTAGATAAGGAACAGCAGAGGACCAATAACACTACCCTGTGTAACGCCCGATATCACCTCTGTTTTAGTCAATGCCTTATCATCGATTACTACAAACTGTGTCCTCTCAGAGAGGAAATCCCCTATCCAGTCGCAAATTTGGGGCGATATTCCGTAACCACGCAATTTCATTAAAAGCTGTTTGTGAGGTACGGTGTCAAAAGCCTTCTGGAAATCTAGAAATACGGAATCGATTAGAGAACCCTTGTCAATATCAATCACTTTGTGTGAAATGTTGTATTTATGGTCTATGGAATAAGTATTAATCTAATCTACCTTCAGCTTAGTTTTGCATGTAAAGTTTGCAATAAATCACAGTAAATAATTTTATTTATGCTTTATTATGTCATAAAGAATATTCTAAACTTAAAGTTTTCTTTGTTATATTTCTTTCAAGGCACAAGAATGAGCATTGATACAGCAATGTCAGCTACTTCACCACTACAGAGGTCGGTGATATATAAACCGACCACTTGTGTGGAAAAAGATACTACAGAACAATGTCAACCCTCAGCATTAAAGATTAATAACAGCAGACTCCTATATGGTAAGAAGGCGCTCATAGGCTCAGTTTTAAACATATAAATAAGCCTCAAGTCACAGTTATAGTTTTTGAGATATAATAAATTGAATATTGTCATTAAATAATAATTTTGTAAAATGTGTATTTTGGAAACACTCTGGGCCTATTGCTAAAACAAGGGCTCAAATGAAAGCCCTGCATTCAGTAATGTCAAGTGGTGTATATACCTTTTTTCTCAAACCCAGGAAATTTGAATAAGAGGCTGAAACGTGATTTTTGATCATTAACAAAAACTTAGTATTTAGTAAGTAAATTAAAAACCAAATTATGTACATAAATTCTCATAACATTTCTGAATTAGGAGGAAAATTTCTATTTCATTATATATATATATATATATATATATATATATATATATATATATATATATATTCATTTATGTTGTTGTTGTTGTTGAAGTTGTCTTCAGTCCGGAGACTGGTTTGATGCACTCTACACCCTACTCTATCCTGGGCAAGCCTCTTCATCTCGTCATGAGAACAGCAACCTACATCCATTTGAATCTGCTTACTGTACTCATCTCTAGGTCTTCCGCTGCGATTTATACTCCACACACTTCCCTCATATGCTAAATTTGCAATTCGGTGATGTCTAAGAAAGTGTCCTACCAAACGATCCATTCTTTTACTCAAGGTATGCTAGAAATTCCTTTTCTCCCCAGTTCTGTTCAGTACCTCCTCATTAGTTACATGATCCACCCACCTAATCTTCAGCATTCTTCTGTAACACCACATTTCAAAAGTTTTTATCCTCTTCCTGTCCGCACTGTTTATTAGCCATGTTTCACTCCCATATAAGGCAACACTCCACACAAATGCCTTCAGAAACGACTTTCTTATGCTTAAATTAATATTCGATGTTAACAAATTTCTCCTTTACAAAAATGCTTTTCTTCCCATTGCCATTCTGCATTTCTTATCCTCTGTACTGTGACCATCACAGTTATTTTGCTGGCAACGTAACAAAACTCATTTACCACCTTTATTGATTTGTTACATAATTTAATTGCTTCAGCATCACCTAATTTTCTAAGACTGCATTCCATTATCCTTGTTTTGCTCTTGTTAATGTTCATCTCATATGCTCCTTTCAACACATTCTCCATTCCGTTCAACTGCTCCTCCAGGTCCTTTGTTGTCCCTGACAGAATTACAATGTCATTGGCAAAATGCAATGTTTTTATTTCTTCAACCCTGAACTGTAATTCCTTCTCCAAATTTCTGCTTGCTTTCCTTTATAGCTTGCTCAATGTACAAATTGAATAGCATTGGAAAAAGACTAAAACCCTGTCTTACTACTTTCCCAACCATTGCATACCCCTTTCATGATCTTCAACTTTGACAACTGCTGTCTGGTTTTTGTACAAGTTGTAAATAACCTTCCATTCCTTATATTTTATTACTGCTGATTTCAAGATCATTGTCAAAAGCTTTCTCCAAATCTACAAATGTAGGGTTGCCTTTCCTTAATCTATCTTCTACGATAAGCCGTAAAGTGAGGATTGCCAACCGTGTTCCTACATTTCTGCTGAATCCAAACTGGTCGTCCCCAAGGTCAGATTCTACCAGCTTTTCCATCCCCCTGTAAATAATGTGTGTTAAAATTTTGCCACCATGACTTATTAACCTGGTGGTTCTGTAATTTTCACATCTGTCTGTGCCTGCTTTCTTTGGAATGGGGATTATTACATTTTTCTTAAAGCCTGAGGGTATGTCCCCGTCTCATACATCTTTCACACCAGGTGAAATAATTTTGTCACGCCTGGCTCTCGCAGAGACTTCAGTAGTTCTGAGGGAATGTCGTCCACTCCAGGGGCCTTGTTTCAACTTAGGTCTTAAAGTGCTCTGTCAAATTCTTCTGTCAGTATAGTTTCACCTATTTCATCTTCATATAATTCCTCTTCCCTTCCTACAATATTGTCTCAAAGTTCATTTTCTTTGTAGAGGTCCCTTTATACACTGTTTCCACCTTTCAGCTTTTCCTTCTTTGCTGTTAGTCATCCGTATTCCATTTTGCCTGTTTCAATTTCCTCATTTTTATATTTATTCCTTCCATAAATTAAATTTAGGATTTCCTGTGATATCAAAGGATATTTTATAGGTTTTGCCTTTCTACCTTTTTTATCCTATGCTGCCTTCACTATTTCATCTCTCAATGCTATCCATTCCTCTCCTACTGTTTTATTTCCCCCTGTTTCTGTCAATTGTTGTCTCACGTCCCCTCTGAAATTCTCAAGAACTTAGGGTTCCTTCAATTTCTTCAGATTCCATCTACTTATTTTCCTACCTTTCCACAGTTTTTTCTTTTTTTTCTTTTTTCAGTTTCAGACTGCAGTTCATGTCCAATAAGTTATAGTCAGAGTCTATATGGTATGTCTTACAGTTTAAAACCTGATTCCGGAATGTATGTCTTACCATTATAAATTCGATCTGCTACCTTCCAGTGTCTCCTGGTCTCTTCCACCTATAGAACCTTCTTTGGTGATTCTTAAACCAGGTTTTTTGTTATGATCTAATTATGTTCCATGCAAAATTCTACCAGGGGGCTTTCTCTTTCATTCCTTTTGCCCAGTCCATATTCACCTACTATTTTTCCTTCCCTTCCATTTCCTACTTACGAATTCCACTCACCCATCACAATTAAGTTTTCCTCTCCCTTAATTGTCTGAATAATTTCCTTTACCTCCTCATAAATTCTTCAATCTCCTTATCTGCAGAGCTAGTTGCTTTATAAAGCTGTACTACTGTGGTTGGTGTTGGCTTCGTATCTATCTTGAATATGATAATGCGATCATTGCGCTGGTCATAGTAATTTACCCGCGTTCCTATTTTCTTATTCATTGTCAGATCTACTCCTGTAATACCCCCAACTGCTTTTGTATTTATAATCCTGTACTCACCTGAGCAGAAATCCTGTTCCTCTTTCCACCGAACTTCACTGATTGCGACTATAACTTCAACCTATCCATTTCTCTTTTTAAATTTTTTAACTTCCCTACTCGATTAAGGGATCTAACATTCTACACTCTGATCCGTAGAATGCTGGTGTTGTCTTTCCTGATGATCACATCCTCCTGAGTAGTCCCCGCCTGGAGATCCTAATGGTGGACTATTTTACTTCTGGAATATTTTACCCAAGAAAATGCCATCATCATATAGCGGCATGTCCTCGGGAAAAGTAATGACTGTAGTTTCCCCTTGTTTTCAGCTGCTTGCAGTAACTGCATGGCACAGCCATGTTAGCTGATGTTACAAGGCCAGCTCAGTCAATAATCCAGACTGTTGGCTCTGTAACTACTGAAAAGGCTGCTGCCCCTCTCCAGGAACCACACGTTTGTTTGGCCTCTCCACATATACTCCTCTGTTCTGGTTGTACCTAAAGCTATCTAACACTGAGGTGTGCAAGCCGTCCCTCCGTGGAAATCTCTGTGGTTCGTGCGGATACGGCACAGGAGATCTATTTATTTACTATGTCAGGAGGGTAATGTTCATCTGTGAAGGTCTTTGTGAGGCCTTCGGCATAATGGGTAAGGGACTCTGTGTCACTGCAATTTAGCCATCCATGTTTGACAAGGCTGTATAGGTAGGATTTTTTGATGTGGAATGGTTGGCATCAAAGTGCAGGTATTGTCGGTAATTAGTAGGTTTAATGTGGACGGAGGTGTGGATGGAGCCATCAGTGAGGTGGAGGTTAACATACAGGAAGGTGACTTGCCGGGTTCAGAAGGACCAAATGAAATTGAAGGAGGGATTGAGGTTGTGAAGGAATGAGGTTAGGGTGTCCTGGCTCAGAGTCCAAATCATGAAAATATCATCAATTAACCTGAATCAGACCAGGGGTTTGGGGTAGCTAGGAAGGTTTCCTCTAGACGGCCCATAAATAGGTCGGCACAGGAGGGTGCCATATGTGTGCCCACGGCTGTGCTGCGGATTGGATTGTATACTTTTCCTTCAAAGGAAATGTACTTGTCTGTTAGGATGTAATTGGTAAGGATTATAAGGAATGAGGTATCGGGTTTGCAGCCTGATGGACATCGAGAAATGTAGTGTTCGAGAGCAGCGAGACTGTGGGCATGTGGGGTGCATTGAAGTGGCGTCAACAGTGGCAAGTAACGATCCAGGAGGTAAAGGGCTGGGGACAGTGGAGAGCCCGTGAAGGAAGTGGTCGGTATCTCAGACGTGGAGGCTAGGTTTCGAGCAATCGGTTGAAAATGCCAGTCGATGAGGGCTGAAATTCTTTCTGTGAGAGCACAGTAACTGGCCACAACTGGAAATTGTTTGGTATATGGATTGTTGGCAGCATGTAAAGTGTAGATGCATGTGGGGCTGGACAAAAGACACCATGTATGAAGTTAGGATGGAAATAAGAGAAGAATTGGTAAATTGCATTTTCAATGTCGTAACTCCGATAAGGAACAATCGTGTCAAATTATGAAATCATACATGCAAAGTTCACAGCTATGCAAATCTTTGCCTTAAAATGCAGGGAGGAAATTTTGAACACTTGCTTTAAATGAACTCTGAATGCAAGACTCTGCTACTAAATTGTTTATATTAATTATTATGTTCATTTTTATAGTGAAATCATACAATAAAACTTTTTTCTGCCATTTTTCTGAGTTTTTTCAATTAGTGAAGCTCCTTAATTAAGGATCTCATTCCAATACTTTAGTTATTTCGACCAACCAAAAGAAACCCTCCAGAAGCCAGGGCTAAACCTCGTGACTCAACCTGTATTATGGTGAGGCTTTTAAACAGGCAGCTGAGGAAGTTTTAAGTAATACAAGAAACAAAATACACTATGAAAACTATCCAGGGTTATTTCTGACCATATTGTGACATTTTATTCAAATTTCATGGAGTAGCAATTTTGGAGAATTATTCTATAGAGCGTATTTTGCTTGTTCATTGTTTCCTTGACTTTGGACTCATTATGGAGATTTTTTTCTATCAACATATTTGCCGTTTAGACTTCTTTGTAACGATATGCTGTAATCGAAATTTGAGTTAGGTTTTTACGTCATTTAGCATTATCAGAATATCTTATAGTAATTTCACTCTATCTCTGGCAACTGGACACGTGGAATTAACAAGTAACCCCACCAAAGCCTAATTGTCTTATGTATATATTATGTACCTTCTTAAAATAATGAGTCAGCAAATTTCAATCTCCAGAAGCTGAAACAGTTTTACAAAATAGCATACAAATGTTGATATTTCACATGATAGTTTACAGCTTAGTGCATTCTTTAATTTGCATCCCAAAAAACAATTTGTGGCAGAAAGAGGAAAAACTGAACTTTTTTCTGAGTGGTATGTACTTATTTTAGTTAATTACTTTTATTTTTTTCCCCAAAATATTCTACAAATCAGATAATATTCAAATTTGTTTGTGTGTGTGTGTGTGTGTGTGTGTGTGTGTACATGATATTAGTAGCTTCTGTGCAGATAGTATATATATACTTCTACTTTGTGATCAACTATCACCCCCCTCCCCCAAGAAACATGTTTTCTTTCATTCAATTCGATGATAGGGTTTTCTCATTAAGTTTTCAGTTACATAATGGGGAAATTGAATGTTTCACTGATGGTGTACATACAAAAAAAGAAAATGAAAGACCACAAAAGACACATACAAGTCTAACACTGAAGTCTACAAGTAAGCTAATATTTTTCAGACAGACAAAACACAAACCACATTTAACTACAGGGTCAGAAAGCAAATAGGGCAAGGACTGTTTTCCTGCACCCCACCTTATCCCTCACAACCTCCTCCTCAGTTGCATACTGTGTATTCAGCACACAAGAACCAATAATCTAAAGAAGAATTTAAAGCAAATCATAGGCGACACAAGAGTAAATTAATATTCTATGAAAGACTAAAAATATTTATTAAAATGCATAATGTCTTATTTCATAGCTCTTTTTAAGTGCAGACATATTACCTTTTTATTCCGGAATGTTTGTGCTGGAGGAGGCAACCTGACCATGTCTATGGAAGACGTGGAAGCCACTACAAATAGTGAGTCTTCATGTGAGGAATCATTTATGATAAACGGCGTGGCACCAAATAAATCACAGCCAAAAGCAGTGTTAGGAAGCAGTGAAAGGTGGTTGTCTGGAAAGGTTTTCTCTGGTGATGATGAATTACTGCTAGTGCAGGAGGACACTTGGGTTAAAGCTTGAGTTGCAGTTTGGACAGGTGAATGATTCTTTGGTAAGGGTACAGGTACTGAAAGGAAATCTGTGCCACTTCCTGGTGTGTGCTTGAAACTCTCAAGGCTTCGTACAGGTTTCAACTGCAATAGCAAAGCAAACACACAAATCACACAAGCTCACTAAAGGAAGCATAAAATGTGAAAGCAAGATAACCAAATACAAAAAATAAGACTGACCAAAAGATTTCACATAACTAGAACCTTTCATCTCACCAGAAATATGAAACAATCTTCTGTCAATACTACAACTATGACACGGTACATAAATTTTTAAAGCAAATAAGCCACAATAATGAACGTGTCTCATATTTATCACATGAACTACAATGGAAAACTTTCTTAGCTTCTCACATATACAGCATATTGTGTTATTGGATATATTAATGACATGTTAGCTGAATTAGATGTTGCTTTTTGCTGTTGTTGGTTTTTGGAAAGGCTGCAACAGTTATCAGTCCCTTGGTCCAGTATTAGAAGTAAAACATTGTGTTAAGCTTCCCTAAGTACATGCGTTAACATGTCAAAATTTAAAAAGAACAAGTAAAAATGAAGAAAGGATAAAAGTAAAATCGAAGAAGGGATGAAAGGACTGAAACAATACAAGAGTGTTTTCACTAGGTGATCACAAAAATATAAGTAAGGCATCCAGCCCACTCTGGTACATATTAAAAACAACTACCGAGAAGACTTAGGCGGGTGGAGAACAGATCAATGACAAGACATGCAAGAAACTTTAAATGGATTGGTACAATCCACACTCACAGATAAAATTTAAAACAGAATCAACCATTGGGGCATTGTCGGCTAAAGCAAGCTTCAAGGCATCAGGGATATTAAAATTACGTCACTTTACAACTAAATTGGAGCATTCCAGTAAGATATGGGTGACTGTCAGAGGCGCACAACATCGACAATGAGGGTCCATGCGACTGTGCATCACTCAAGTATAGCCAATATGGAGCCAGCGAAGGACAATTGACTCCCTGCGACAAGTCCTCAGTGAGGTCTTCCATGCAGCGGTGGAGGGCTTGACAACACGGAGCTTATTCAGTTCGGTCGAGTCTGCCCATTAAGAACTTCAAACCCCAACAACCTTGCAATTTAACTTTGATCAGAGGTCTGTTTCTGGGACGCCAATATGCAGGGACAGTGAAGTGGCCAGCTGATAGATGCGTTCATTGCCTGGTATGCCAATGTGGCCTGGTATCCACACAAAAGTGACAGAACGACCCGACTCGCCAAGAGCAAAAACGGCACCTTGTATTGACCGCACCACATAGTGCTTGGGAAGAAACTGGTCAAGGGCCTGTAAGCCACTCGGAGAGTCACTACAGATGACAAACAATCCCCTGGGGTGAGCTCTAATGTGTTCAAGAGATCTCCAAGTATAGTTGACGAGATGTAGCGTGAGCTATGATGTCAGGATGCGCAGTGGCCCTGCGCCGGTTTAGTGTAGTGGGGGAAGGTGCGGGCGCATACCTGCAGTGACCGCTGCACAGTTCGCTTCGCGCGTTTCACTGCAGTCCAAAAACATCCAGCGAAAAATGGAGGAAAATACACTTTTCCAATATTAAAGTTGTAAAAAATTTGGACGGTATATAAGGCCACCCCACATCGTTTTATCAACTAATTTTTTCCGTACAAGCTTTGGTTTGCCTATGAAAAAAGGAAATGTCTAATTTTTATTTCGCGCGAGTTTTTAGTTTATTAATGCTTCTCACTCCAATATGATGCAAGTTTGCGGTTAAAAAAAATCTGATTTTTTGACACTTTGTAGTAAAATATCTCAGCTTTCTAATAAATCATTCACCTTTTCATAATTCATAACAGTCGTTTTCAAATGACGCTATTTGTCAAATGCGTGCGCATGATTTACAAATCGTGTATTGAAAAAGTTGGATAGCGGGCAGCTTACTGTTCTTTGCATTTTAGACCATACGTTATAGCGAGTTAAACGGAGCTAAAAGTACAGAAAAGTTTTTGAAATGGTAGTCGCACTGATATCTACTTCCTTTCACAAGTAATTGCGAGTTATCTTACCGGCGTCACGCCGCGATCGCAAGCCTTCGATACCGGCGGATGTTGGGCGTAGAACTACAATCTACACCACTGAGAAACTGAATTGCTGGCCACGTGTGTCGATTCTTCGTTATGTGTTAATTATCCATAACACGAAAACAAGTATAAAAGTGGCGGCTGATTACAACTGACAATGATCTGCTATGGTTTTACATTACGTCATACTTTGTAAGAGGCATCCAACTGATTTCTTGTCCACATTATACAATTCCATAGTGTGTTGCTTTAATAAAGGCCGAGTTCATAATTACTTTGAAATTCGATGGCACTTACTGAATTTTGAATCTTTTCTTAATACTATTTTAGGATTGGAATAGGCTCGTTCTTAAAATCCAATTCGAAGTAAGAGTGGGAATGAAGAAAGTAAATCTGCCAGTAGGAAGCTGAACTAAAAATTAAAAAGTAACATTTTTATTTATACAATTTATTTCTAGCTGCCAACAATTTTCAAAATCCGGACATTCTGCATTTTTTACAGATAATTTAGTATTCGAACCTGACAAGTCTAATTGTACTGTACATACAAAGTCTTTCATATTTCATAAATGTAATTTAGACCCTATAGCAGCGAGTTAGTACAAATTGTGACGCTCCTCTTTTTCCAAGTTTATGATAATGAAATTGTGTCTGATCAGTCTCGACTCGATCGGCCAATTGTCAACACGAATTGTGTATTTTTACATTCTAAAGAATGGGACAGTGGCTAGAAAGGTTCTTATAAAAATAAAGGCAAGAATTGAAAAGATAGCTTTCATCGTGAGCGACCTCATAAACTCCACAATGGATACTCTATAAACAAAGAAATGAGCTGTGACGAAATTGCCGCCGGCCTCCCTTCCTCGCCTTGCCCGGCCTGCCGCTGCGTCGCCGCCCCGCACTTTTGCACGCGCCCTGCGCCGGCCTTGGGCCAATATCTTTAGGACGCACACCACCGACGGCGCTCACCCTCCCTTCCGCGAGCGCCTCCCCACCTGTGGCCGTTCCCTTCCCCTTACGCGCAGCTCGTAGCTCTTCCTAAATCTCGTCGACTATACCGACCATTTCCGTGGCGAAGATGCTGTTTCCACAAGGCAACAATCGCTGTGGTCACCACAGAAAGGTATATTCATAATGTCCATCAACCAAAGAACCATCGGTGTAGGTAATGTTTGAGCCATGGAATGTGTCAAACAGTGCTTGGAACCAGCGACGGAGAATCAATGGTGCAATAGAGGTTTCAAATACCGGGACAAGTCTAACCGAAGCTCCAAGCTAGGAATTGTCCAAGGAGGGGTACGGTGGGAGTAGTGGGAAGGAGGAGGGAGAGAAAGGGAATCGAGTGAAGAGAGAAGGGAACGGACACGGATCGCAATCGGAAAACCTGTCCTGGGTCGTTGTCGTGGGGTAGGGAGAGCAGCAGTTGGGAAGAGAAGCCAGTGGTTCGGACGGTGCTGCAAAGCATGGAGCCAGACAATGTACGACGCCAACAACTTTTGCTGGCAAAACCGCAGAGAAGGAACCCCAGTTTCAGCTAGGAGACTTGTTACAGGACTGGTGCGAAAAGTCCCCCCTGCAAGATGCACACAAATGTGGAGAATGGGGTTCAAGACCCGCAAGTCAGAAGGGGCTGCCGAATCATAGACCGGGTTCCCATAATCAAGCCATGACTGAATAAGTTCCTTGTAAAGCTGCTGGAGGGTGTAACAGGCTGCTCACCAACCAATATGGCTGAGACATTGGAGAATATTTAAATGCCGCCAACAATTCTGTCTGAGGTGACGTAGGTGTGGTACCCAAGTCAGCCGGGCTTCGAAAACCATGCCCAGAGAGTGATGCGTTTCCTTGACCGGAAGTAGTTCACCACCCAGGTAGAGCTCTGGGTCAGCGTGAACTACCCGACAGTGACAGAAGTTCATTACTTGGGGCTTCTGTGTGGAGACCTGAAATCCATGAGTAGAAGCCCATAAGTGGGCCTTTGGATGGCACCCTGCAGCCGTCATTCAGCTACTAACGGAGCTGAAATACAGGCAGAAGTCACTGGCGTACAAGGAGCAATTGACCGATGACCCCACAGCCTCAGAAAGACCATTTATTACCACTAAAAACAATGGGACACTGAGGACAGAGCCCTGGGGGAAACTGTTCTCTTGAATACAGGGGGAACTAAGAAAGGCTCAAACCCTCACCTGAAATGAGTGGTGGGAGAGCAAGTCTAATATATAAAGCAGAGTGTCCGTATATTTGTATGTGTTGCATACAAATCTACAGTTTTGTTCCAATATTTATGAAATTTTGTACACATAAGCTTCAATCCATGAGGATATTCGCCGTAAGTGTAAGAATCACATACCATATATAATTAGAGATATGACGTCATAAACAATGAGATGCGCGACAAACTGCTGCATTTTGCGACAATGCTGCTCATTTTCTCTTAAACCACTGGACCTATTTCAACCAAATTTGGTACAAACATTCCTTATCGTGAGGTAACAATTGCTGCATGGTTAAGAATCGCATACGGCACATGGTTCAAAAGATATTACATCATAAGCAATAGAAATCGCAAAAAATGCCATACAATGTGGCGAGATTTTCGAAATACACTGTATGAGAATGACAGTACTTAGCGACTTGCAACAAACTTTATACATAATTTCAAACCTTTATTAAACTTTTTCTTGCAGGCAACCACAGTAAAATGATGTAAGGAAAGAAGTTTCTCGCTTACTACTTTTCCGCTGTTTATGGAGTAAAACTACGGCTCTCGGTATGACGTTACAATTTATAATTTGAACACTACAAATTGTACCTACAGGTAATTTTGCAGACAGTAAACACACATATAGTTGAATGTACCTTCTAAATTGTATCACAGTACTACACATAGTTAATGAAATATGAGGACATAAATAGTAATGTTCTACTGTTCATGGACGGCTTTCAGTATGACGTTACAATTTATAATTTCTAGACTACAAATTGTAGCCGCAGGAAATTTCCCAGATAGTATACACACATGTAGTCGAGTGTACCTTTGAAATTGTATCACAGTACGACACACAGCTCATGAGATATGAGAGCATAAATAGTAATGTTCATGGAAAACCGCCCCATCACGCACCAATTTTTAATCTTGAATTCTTTGGTGAGGCAAGTGTCAACAGCCATAATATATTTTTTAAAAACCAACAGCTGTTTATTAAAAACCTTATACATCTACCAGTTTCAGTCATAGACCATCTTCATGGATAAAAAGGTGTTAAATGCATTTTACCATTCTGTTTTAACACCTTTTTATCCATGAAGATAGTCTATGACCGAAACTAGTAGATGTATAAGGTTTTTTAATAAACAGCTGATGGTTAAAAAAAAATACATTTTATGATTTTTTAATCTATTACTTCTTTACTACTAATTGCATTCCCAAGTGATTTTACAGACATACAGCCCTTACACAAATGAACATATACCTGAAAAATGGCAGGAATACGTAAATAAATAATCGGGCAATGCTGGGTTTTCAGCTAGTTTTGGATAAAAATAGGACCCAATCATGCAGCATAGTCAGTATATGGTAGTGCCAAGTGGTATGATACGCCTTTCGAAGGTCAAATAATACCACTACTAAATGTTCACGCCTAGCGAAGGCAGTGCGAATGGCCAACTCCAGTGACACGAGGTTGTCAATGGTGGCCAATGGTGGTCAATGGTGGCGGCCTTGAGGGAAGCCCCTCTGTTGTGGAGCAAAGAGTCCACGCTCTTCAAGGATCGACATGAGCCAGCAACTCACAATACATTCAAAGAGTTTACAGAGAACGTTGGTGAGGCCGATTAGACAGTAATTGTCAGCCACCAAAGGATCTACACCGGATTTCAACAATGGGATGACGGTGCTTTCCCGCCACTGCAACAGAAAAACTCCTCCTGTCCATAGATAGTTAAACAGGATGACAAGGTGCTGTTGAAACTCTGCCAAATGCGTCAAATGAATGAACTATGGATCCTATCAGTTCCTGGAGAGGTATCAGGGCAAGCAGTAAGGACAGTCTGGAACTCCCACTGGCTGAATGGGGTGTTTTAGCATTCATGGCGGCGGGTGCGGTATGAAGACTGTCGCCGTTCGACACGCTCTTTGAGGGCGCAGAAATTCGCACTGTAGCCTTTGGTGGCAAGGTACAGACATGATGCTCCGCCATGTACTCAGTGATAGTGGCTGGGTTTGTGCATGTAATGCTTAGGATTTGAAGACTGGGTATTGCTACTGGTGGGCGGTACCCTAAAATTCGCCGTATCTGGGACCATACCCGTGAAGGGGTGGTGTGAGAGCCAATGGTAGCTACATACCTCTCCCAGGAGTCCTGCTTGCTCTGCTCGATCAATTGCCAAGCTCGGGTGCGAAGCCGCTCGAAGGCTACCAGGTTCCCCATGGAAGGGTGGCACTGAAGTGCACGCCGCCGATCCCGGATGGCCTCTGCCATCTCTCGCATCCACCAAGGCACATATATATATGCTGAGGGGACCAAGTGGTGGTGGGAACCGTTGCTTCAGCGACAGACACTATGGCAGCAGTTACTTGTTGGACCGCCATATCCACATTGGCAGGCAGCGGTACGGGAACTGTAGAAGCCGAGGTGTAACCCTGCCATTCAGCCCTATGGAGAGACCATCGGGGCAGGTGACTGCAGGGTGGAACTGCAGGAGTGACAAGACGAGGGGGAAATGGTCGTTGCCACAGAGAACATCATGGACTCTGCAATTAACGTACAGTTCAAGTCTTGGGCTACAAGTAGACAGGTCTATTGCTGAATATGTGCCTCATGCTATGCAAAAATGCGTTAGGGTACCAGTATTCAGAAGGCAGAGGTCTTGCTGCACCAGAAGGGTCTAAACGTCCCTACTGCGGCCTGTGGTCTGTGTTCCACCCCACATATGATGGTGGGCATTGAAATCACCCAAAAGAAGAAATGGTGGGGGAAGTTGAGCGACCAGAGCAGTAAGGTCAGTGATAGACACTACCTCATACGGTGGGAAGTAAATGCTACCGATTGTAGATTCCTGTCCTGCCCGAATTTTAACTGCTACCACCTCAAGAACCGTGTTGCGAGGCTCTGGGGCACTGGGGACTGTTGCGAGGATGTACAGACAGACACCTTCGAGCGGAGGACGACACTGCGGCCAGTCGGTACCTGGTGGATCTCTCGAGGCCTGTCGGACCGAGTTTAGTTTAGTTTTAATTGTCCCTGGATGTTGAGTCTAGGAACACTACAGTGGAGGATGACAATGTGTTAGTCAATTCTGCTCCTGTGATTGCACAAATGTGAGTGCGTTCTTTTCTGGTGAAGGCTGTGACCAAAGGCAAGATGTGTGTGTGTGTGTGTGTGTGTGTGTATGTGTGTGTGTGTGTGTGTTGTTTATTTTTCTGCTTTTCTTTTTTTGGCATTTGATACTTTTTCTACCTGCCTGTGTGTTGGTTGATGATTACTTGGATGAGTTACAACCTATTATCATTATGTGCTATTTGGGAAAACAAGTTATTAAAAAAATCATGTAATAATTAGGAAGTAGACAACTGTTTGGACATTAAGTTAATGTATAAACTGAGAATGACATTAGATACAACGGTGTGCATGTTCCTCATACAAGTTACAAAATGATTCAGTCCTTTTTTTTATTAGCCAAAAAAGCATGGGTTAAGGCACTCCATTGAAAACGTATACGCAAATTTAAGGAATCATTTACCAGCTGAAAAATGCTGCTGCCGCAGCACAGAAAATGTGAATATCTTATCTGACACAAAAGTGTGGAACTGATTTAATCGAAGTAATATCAAAATATTTATTTTTGGCACAGTCAATCGAGTTTGTATGAAAACAACTCGATGGAACTTCGTAGGTCTACATGTTTCATGTTGAATGGGTTGGCTCTCAACTCACTTTTTTCCAATTACGTTCGTGTTGTGGCTCGCCGTGCCACTTCCAGAAGAAGTGATAACTTGCTCTGCAGTACTTCAACTGCTGTGGATGCCACAAATGTCTCTACCTATTTACCTCGCTTCGCAGGACGGTCAATCGAAAGACGGGGGCTCACCGACATGGGCCGGCGCACCAGTCATGACAGTCAGTCGACGAGTCAGTATAGCAGAGTGTAGCTGTCAGTACGAAGCACATCTATGAGTGTTACAGCGAGCCAGCATAAGCAGGAACACTACTATTGACCGATGGAAGAGATCGTTGCAGAACTGTTTTATAGCTAGGAAGGAACTGTATTATACCACAAGCACAACACCTGAAGTTGAGTATTGTAATTGTAATAAAAGTATTTCTGAACTAATCACTTCTTTCAGTGGCAGGCCTTGTCCACCCTTCTTGCAAGCCATGGCCCACCACCTTATACCGGCACATTCCGAAGATACAAATGTTTGAATCAGTAACAGATGAGATAGGTAGTCATGTCATGAAGAACAAAAAGGAAGGGAGGAAGGAAGAGGAAGAAAGGAAGGTTAGAGTTTAACTACCTATCAACAGAGTGCTCATTAGAGACCAAGCATAGCGCTGAGTGTTTTGTTAAGGATGGGGGAAGAAATCTGACAACCATTTGAAAAGGCACCATCTCATCATCTGCCTAGAGCAATTTATGGAAACCACAGAAAACCTAAATGTCAATGGACAAAGATTGATGCTGTGGTGTATGGGAGGGTGTCGTCTTTAACTGACTGTAATAGCATACAGGATGACTTAGACAAAATTTCTAGTTGGTGCGAAGAATGGCAGCTAGCTCACTATGTAGAAAAATGTAAGGTGATGCACATGAGTAGGAAAAACAATCCCATAATGTATGAACACAGCATTAGTAGTGAGCTTCTTGATGTTGTCGTGTCATTCAAATATCTAGGCGTAACATTGCAGAGTGATATGAAATGGAACGAACATGTAAGGGCAGTTGTGAGTAAGGCAGACAGCCGACTTTGGTTTATTGGGAGAATTTTGGGAAGATGTACTTCACTTGTAAAGGAGACCACATATAAAATGCTTGTACGACCACGTCTTGAGTATTGCTCAAGTTTTTGGGACCCACAGCAGATTAGTTTAAACAAGACTTAGAAGCAGTTCAGCAGCGAGCAGCTAGGTTTGTTACTTGTAGGTTCGACCAATGCGCGAGTGTCATGGAAATGCTCCGGCAACTCAATTGAGGATCGCTGGAGGAAAGACGACATTCTTTTTATGAATTTCTGTTGAGGAAATTTAGAGGGCGAGAATTTGAAGCTGAGTGTAGTACGATCTTGCTGCCGCCTACTTACATTTCGCGTGGTGATCACAAAGACAAGTTAAGAGAAATTAAGGCTCGTACGGAGGCATATAGGCATTCTTTTTTTTCCTCATTCTATTTGGGAGTGGAATAGGAAAGGAAATGCCTGGTAGTTGTACAGTGTACCCTCCGCCACGCACCTTACGGTGAATTGCGGAGTATGTATGTAGATGTAGAGGTTGGTTTGAACCATTTTCCTCCTGAATGGTAGTCCAGTGTGTTAACCACTGCACCATCTCACTCTGCCAGGAATAGCAAAAGCCTCAACACATTTCCAAAGCGTATCTTGGAAGTTACTTCTACATCTGTTGATAACATCCAAGATAACATGCTGTGCCAAGAAATCCACATTCCATACACAAAGCACCACCACCACCACCACCACCACCACCACCACCACCAACAACAAAACTATTAGAGCAATAACAACTGCAATACCAACACAAAAGTACATTGAGAATACCTATACCATTTGATACACTTTCTTCTTCTTCTTCTTCTTTTTTGGAGAGTGGGTGGGTAGAATAAGCCCACTTACTGTTCTATCCACTGGTGGAGAAACATCAGTGACATCTGTTAGAGCTGAGCACTTTTTGAAAATGTCTTGAAGATCCCCCATCAGATTCATATCCAGTGGTGTCAGATCTTGTCCTGGTGGGCTGCTGCTTAGTTCAAACTGCCCTCCTTCAGAAGGGCTCTGGTCAGAAAGAGGGCTCAGAGCACAGTATGGTTTCATCCTGTAATGAGTGAAACAATAATATGTCAAACAAATACCACATTTAAACATTAGTTGGGAATTTGAGTTCACAATGATACGAGTATTAAAACACCTGCATTACTAATATTGAATAAAGTACTGAAATATAGAACATTATACCAAACAATATACATCAAAAGTCCTCAAAATTACAAATACATGTGATTAGATTAGAGCGTGTTCTATAGGTCATGAATATGAGATTTCTTTATGATATGGAACGTGTTCATTTAATAAAAGGTAACTTTATGTGTTATTTTAATGTAATTTTGTAAAATTACTAATTTTTATCAAGAAATTCATCTACCTAGTAGAAGGAGCTGCCATTCAAAAAGTCTTCTCATTTCTTTTTAAATGGTAGCTGGCTATCTATCAGACGTTTGATGCTATTTGGCAAGTGACCAAAGATTTTTGTGGTATCATAATTCACCTCTTTCTTGGCCCCAATTAGATTTAACCTTGAATAATGAAGATCTCTCTTTCTCCTAGTGTTGCAGTCATGCACGGTAATATTACTTCTGAACTGGGTAGGATTATTAATAACAAATGCCATAAGTGAATATATATATATATATATATATATATATATATATATATATATATATTATAGAGGGAAACTTTCCCGGTGGGATAAACAAAAATAAAAATAGAAAAGAGATGACTTACCAAAAGGACCGGCTCGTCGAGAGAAACAAATAAAAAACAAATAAAATCACACACAAACACACATACAAGCTTTCGCCACCACTGGCAGCTTCTTCAGGAAAAAGAGGGAAAAAGGGGAGGAAAAGGGAAGGATATGGGTTTTAAGGAAGTGGAAAAGGAGTCATTCCAATCCCAGGAGTGGAAGGACTTACCTTAGGGGACAAAGAGGAAGATATATATATATAGGCTTGATGACAGATACAAATAAATATTTTTATCTCTTGACGAGACTGTGCTTTGGGTAAGTTATCCGATTTCTATATTTTATATAAATTTATCCCACCTGTAAAGTTTCCTTCTATAATATTATATATATTATGTGTGTACATGTACCTTCCTTTTTTCCCCCCTAAGGTAAGTCCTTCCCACTTCTGGGGTTTTTTTTTTTTAGGGTGACAACTTCTCAGGTCATTAGCACCCAGATCGGAACAGAGATTCACTAGATCTCGAAAAAATTTATAACTGCCAGAAAGGAGAGTATCAAGAGATAGCTAAAAAAAAACAACATGGCCATGCTGATAAAACAAAACTCTAGCAGCTGCTCGTGTGTCATCAGCTAAAAGTTCCTCCAGAGTAGACGGCAAATTAAGGGCTACACGGAGATGATTAAAACTAGGACAAGACAGTAAAACATGTCGCTCCGTCAGCAATTCACCACAGGAGCACAGTGGTGCAGGGTCAGCAGTTAGCAGATGACGGTGGCTAAAAGTTCCTCCAGAGTAGACAGCAAATTAAGGGCTACACGGAGATGATTAAAACTAGGACAAGACAGTAAAACATGTCGCTCCGTCAGCAATTCACCACAGGAGCACAGTGGTGCAGGGTCAGCAGTTAGCAGATGACGGTGGCTGAATCGGCAACCGGGCCAGGATGACCACCTTTCGCCGATAGGGGCGTGAGGAGGCCCTCCGTGCGGTCGGGATCGGTTTTATGGTTCTCAGTTTATTGTCATGGAGAGAGAACCACAAACTGTGCCAGGATGACACAATACACCGGTGAAGAGCCAGTTGAATATCATATTATGGGACGCAAAAGGTAGCCATGCGAGGCAAAAGAGCTGCTGCCTAGGCCTCAATGTTGGTAGTCTCATTCCCGGGCACACCCACGTGGCCAGGGACCCACAGAAAACAAACATGACAGCCATTATCTGCTAGCAATTTAAGGGAAGCGATGGATTCGGTACACGATAGGATGGGTCGAGATAGGGGCCCTAGGACTCTACAGGGCACTAAGGGAGTCAGAGCAGATGGCATAAAAGGAATGGCGGTGACGGCGTATGTATAAAACAGACTGGTGGAGGGAAAAAAGCTCAGCCATGAAATTCGAGCACCGGTCAGGGAGCTTGTATTGGAAGAGGTCGTCCCCGACGACAAAGGCAGATCCGACACGATCGGTGCTCTTGGGACCATCAGTGTAAATAAATATGGCATTATTGAACCGGAAACGGAGTTTGACAAGCTTTGAGCGATATACCAAATCCTGAGTGCTCTCCTTGGGGAGCGAACTAAGTTCAAGGTGGGTGTGAACTTGGGCCTGATGCCATAGTGGCAATGGGCTCTCGCTCAACCGAAAGGTGGAAGGAAGGGTGAAATTAAGTCGCTGAAGCAGGCGGTGAAACCGAACTACAGGTGGAAGCAAGGCTATCACAGACAACCGATAGTGGCGATTGAGGGAGTCATCGAAAAATAATGGGTAAGATGGATGGTTGGGCATCGACAGCAGTCGGCATGTGTACAGACACAAGAGTACGTCATTCCAAGAGATCAAGGGTAATACAGCAGCTTTGGCATAAAGACTTTCAATAGGACTGGTATAAAATGCGCCAGGCGTAATCCCTGGTGGTGAATGGAGTTGAGACGGCGGAGAAGGGACGGCCGTGCAGAAGAGTATACAAAGCTTCCGTAGTCCGGCTTCGACTGAACAATGGCCTGGTAAAGGTGAAGCAGGATGGTACGATCTGCTCCCCGTTATGTGCCACTAAGGACACAAAGAACATTAAGGGATCGTGCACAACAGGCAGCCAGGTAGGACACGTGTGGGGACCAGCAAAGTTTCCGATCCAACATTAACCCCAAGAATTTTGTTGTCTCCACAAATGGGAGAGCAACGGGGCCGAGACATAGAGATGATGGAAGAAATTCCTTGTATATCCAGACATTTATACACACCATTTTCTCAGTGGAGAAGCGGGAAGCCATTCGCAATGCTCCAGGAATATAGGCGGTGAAGACAGCGTTGAAGACAACGCTCCAAGAGACATGTTCGCTGGGCACTGCAATAAATTGAAAAATCGTCTACAAAAAGAGATCCGGAAACATCGGCTGAAAGGCAATCCACGATTAGATTGATTGCGATGGCAAAGAGAGCCACGCTCAAGACGGAGCCCTGTGGCACCCCATTCTCCTGGAGCCCACCAGTTCCCGGAACTTGCGATCTGCCAAAAATGCCTGAATAAAGAGAGGGAGGTGGCCAAGAAGGCCCCATGTGTGCAAAGTGCGGAGAATGCCTGCCCTCCAACAGGTATCGTAAGCCTTCTCCAAGTCAAAGAACACCGCTACCATTTGACGCTTCCTTAGAAAGTTATTCATAATGAAGGTCGACAAGGTAACAAGGTGATCAGCAGCAGAGCAGTGTCTACGCAAACTACATTGAACATCAGTCAAGAGGTGTCGAGATTCAAGGAGCCAGTCCAACCGAGCGTTAATCATGAGTTGCATCACCTTACAGACGCAGCTTGAGAGAGAAATGGGGCGGTAACTGGAAGGAAAATGTTTGTCCTTCCCTGGTTTGGGGATGGGGACAACAATGGCTTCACGCCAACTAGTGACCTTCAGTCCATATGCGATTATAGGTTCTATGAAGGTTCTTTTGTGAGCCTTCTTAGAGTCATGACTAGTAGAAGAAGTAGTTGATGGTTGAAAAGAAGGAGTTTTTAGGAAATCGTCACAAACGGGTTCTTTTTTAGAACTCCGGGCAGCAGATTTAGGTGCCTGGGATCAGTGGGAAGCATAGGTTGAAGCCTTTTTCTTGACGCGAATCTCCTGGAAGATCCGGTCGTCTTTATAGACGGGGCAGTCCCAGGAAGAAGCAGCATGGTCACCCATGCAATTAATGCAGCGAGGGCATGGAGGTGGACATTCACCCTCATGGGTGTCCCTGCCACAGGTGGCACATTTGGCTGCATTAGGACAAAATTTACTAGTGTGATTAAATCTCTGGTAGTGGTAGCAGCACGTAGGATTGGGTATATACGGGCGAACGGAAATGACTTCGTAGCCCGCTTTCACCTTAGATGGTAGGTCAACCCTGTCGAAAGTCAAGAAGACAGTACGAGTCGGCACGAGATCATTGTCAACGCGATGAACAGTCCTAACTCCCTGATCGGACATATAGTTGAGTGTATCTCGTCCGATAACCCATCCAGAGATCTTGTGAAGACTAAGAGCAAGAGGGGAAGGCGAAAGAACAGGAAAGGAAGAGGACCAAGAAAAGGAAAAGTCTCAGAGAAAGAGAAAAAGAAACCTTTGAGTGAATGAAAACGCCCATCTCCGGGCTCATTGACAGAGACAAATAAAATCACACACAAACACACACACACACACACACACACACACACACACAAACACAAACACACACACACACACACACACACACACACACACACACACACACTCACACATATCCACACACAAACATACCTAGACAGACACTTGTAGAAAGCAAAGAAGCTGGACAGAGATACCACCTGAGGCAGAGGTTCTGTCCACAGAACCGAGGCAAATATGCTAAAGATGGTGGGTGGGAATTTGAATTTAGCGGAGGTTGAGACCTGGTGGCCAACGGGAGGAGAGAATAAGCTGAAGGGCAAGTTCCCATCTACGGAGTTCTGAAAGGTTGGTATTGGTGGGAAGTATCCAGATAACTTGGGCGGTGTAACACTGCGCCAAGATGTGCTGGCCGTGCACCAAGGCATGTTTAGCCACACAGTGATCCTCATTACCGACAAACACTGTCTGCCTGTGACCGTTCATGCGAATGGACAGTTTGTTGTTGGTCATTCCCACATAGAACGCTTCACAGTGCAGGCATGTCAGTTGGTAAATCACGTGGGTGCTGTTGCAAGTGGCTCTGCCCTTGATCATGTAAACCTTCCGGGTTACGGGACTGGAGTAAGTGGTCGTGGAAGGGTGCATAGGGCAGGTTTTACAATGAGGGCGGTTACAATGGTAGGAGCCAAAGGGTAGGGAAGGTGGTTTGGGGATTTCATGGGGATGGACTAAGTGGTTATGAAGGTTAGGTAGGTGGCGGAAAGACACTCGCGGTGGAGTGGGCAGGATGTCATGAAGGACGGATCACATTTTGGGGCAGGATTTAAGAAAGCCATATCCTTGCTGGAGAGCCACATTCAGAGTCCGCTCCAGTCCCGGAAAGTATTCCGTGACAAGAGCGGCACTTCTGGGGTTCTTCGGTGAAAGGTTCTGGATGTGGGGTGGATGAGGAGGTGGCTCTGGTAATTTGCTTCTGAACCAGATCAGGATCCAGCTGTGGGATGTGAAAGCTGTTATTAGGTTGTTGGTGTACTGGTTCAGGGATTCGGGACTGGAGTAGACTCTTTTGTCACGAAGACCTAAGCTGTAGGGAAGGGAACGTTTGATGTGGAATGGATGGCAGTTGTCATAATGGAGGTACTGTTGTTTGTTGGATAGTTTGATGTGGACAGATGTGTGAAGTTGGCCATTGGACAGATGGAGGTCGACATCAAGAAAAGTGGCATGGGATTTGGAATAGGACCAGGTGAATTTCATGGGACCAAAGAAGTTGAGGTTGGAGAGGAAATGTGTGGCTCTCAAGGGTGAAGAAGTTGTGGGATAGGATTAAGCTGGCTAGGGTAACAAGGAAAGAGGTTTTATGTAGGATTGGTCGTTGTGAAAGGAAGTGCTCCATCGCAATGAGGCCCTAGGCGTGCGGGATATTTGTTTATAAGGAAGTAGCACAAAGGAGGGAAACAAGTCACTTGTGAGCTAGCAGTCTAATTTAACGGTGTTACATGGATGCAACATGGGCCACATTGTATGAGCCAAAACTGAAATGCCAATCCAACAAATGGTGTCATTACGGATCACCGTGAAAGTAAAAAATGTGTCAGAGCCCCAGTATGGTGAAAGTTATGGTGATTCTTGTGTATGACTTTGATGGTGTTATCTTAATGCATTACATTCCTTCACAGCAGGCCGTCAATGCACAGTATTACTGTTCATTTTTGGAGCGTCACCTGTGATCAGCTTTGTGAAAGAAGCGACAACACTTTCTGCACAACCCACCCAACATTTTGCATGGCAATGTGTGGGCGCATATAGTGCAAGCTGTGGCTGTTCTGTTTGGTCGATGGGACTGGGAAGTACTATACCATCCACCATACTTCTTGTAACTTTGATTTGATTCCGAGGATGAAGAAACAACTTTGCGGCATTCACTTCAGAACTGTTCCAGAGATTCAACAGCCAGCAGACTGCGCCATTTGCACCATCAACAGAACAGGCTCTCTTAACGGTATACTACACCTTCCACATTGTTTGCGATGAGTTCTACACAATGCTGGTGACTACTTTGAAGGACAGAATATATATTGTGGAGGGAAACATTCCTGGTCTGAAAAAAAAGGTGAAAAAGCACAGGTTCATTGAAAGACACGCATAAATAAAAACACACACACAAATGCTGATCTTTTGCAGCACTAGGTTGCTTCTTCAGAAAAGAGGATGGAAGGAGAGCGAAAAAGGAAAGTTTGCGGGTTTTAAGGGAGTGGATGAGGAGTCATTCCAATCCCAGGAGTTGGGCTGGATTTAGGGGAAAAAGGACAAGTAAACAAACATCCACATCCACACATACAGGCGCATGCGCGCGCGCACACACACACACACACACACACACACACACACACACACACACACACACACACACACCAAGACAAACATATGTAAAAGGCAAAGCACTTGTAAAGAGATGCCAGCCAAGGCAGAGGGTCTGTCCAGAGAACAGAGGCAAAGATGTGGTTGAATGTGTGAGGGTACAAACCTTTCATTAAATTTCTAGTCAGCTTAAAATTTGCAATCTCACAAAGTTTTTATAAATAATTGAGAAAGCATAGTGTAATTGTGGAGTTTATTTTGTTTAGGGGAATTATTCTTTTATATTTGTATTATCGAATTAGGAACAGAGGCTGTTTTTGTTTTGTTTTGTTGACCATATGTTTGCGGTACTCCTGAGACCTGAATATTTGTGAACTGCTGGACAGTCAAAGAGCTGTACTATTGTGCACCACTCCATGGAGTACCAAGGAACTTTCATGAGGAGATTAATGGATTTTGTAAATAAGTATCCTTGTGCACCATGGTCAGAAAAACCATTCTCAACAGGATAAGATTTATGTTGTTAAATTTATCTTGCTCTAAAAGTTATGTACAGTGTATTTTACTACCTAAGTAGAGAAATCAACAACATAGGTCAAATTGAAAAAAAACTGAGTACTGCTTCAAAGTCAGCATTCCTATTACATTCTTTCAAAGAATGCCCAAAGACAATGATTTCCTTCTTCACGTCTGACACAGCACAACATTGAATCCCAGTTTTTCAGAGCTTCTAGCAAAAAGCCGAAACATGCTCATGAAAAATATAATTGAAATTGGTGACTCATATGTCAGACCCTCTCCTTGTTAGCCTAAGAATGATGTACTCCCATGAGTTTCAGTGTTCCCACTCATGGATTTTGCTATCAATCCAACCAATTTACCCTTCTCTTTCCTATTGATATGAAGGCCATACCTACTGGAGTCTCATCTATCGATAGCATCCACAAGAACCAAATCCATGTCACATGCAGTAGCCATCCTGAGCAGCTGATCTAACTCCATATTGACCCTCCTTAGAGAGTTGTTCAACTGGAGCTGATCATACCACAGGAATGCAGACACAAACCCAACATTTGTACGATTTGTTGCAGAAGCAAGATCAAAGTCAGTTCCAATGTTGTAGCCACGATCCTTACTTATACTGTTTCCAGTTCCACCCACTAACACAACATGATGAAAGCACACATTAACTCAGTTGCAAACTTATTAAACAGCTAACATATTATTTGTTTTAAATTGTAATGACAACATAAATTAGAAAGGGATTACTAATTGGTCTGTACATGATTACCTACGTTTTATTGACTGATTGGCAGTTGAGTATTCAGAGCAGATGATAAATTTCACAAATTACATAAATCACATCTGCCCTTTTGAGCTTAACATCACATACATATCCCCGTCAGTAAGCAAATCTTAGTTAAGCATGTGTAATATCACATAGCAGCCAGTGAAATTACTCCAAACGCTTATCAATCAAATAAATAAACAACACAGACAAACACTCAAGTGCAGCATTCGCAACCCTGAGTTGCTTCTTCAGAAAAAGAGCAGGGAAGAAGAGGTAAAACGAAAGGATGTGGGTTTTAAGGGAGTGGGTGAGGAGTCAATACAATCCCGGGGGAGGAAAGAGGATAGTTAAACGGAAACAGAAACACGCGCGCGCGCACACATACACGCGCTCGCGCGCGCGCGCGCACACACGCAAACTACCAAAACTAGAGTTCTTTTTTATTTTTTTGTGTGTGCACTTGTTTGATTCTCAAATCACAACAACAAGATCACTTTAGAATAAAGGAAAGTTTTGGTCAACATCAATATTCTTGGCCACAATGAGCAGAATTATCGATTCGGGAAGAAAATGGTAATATCCACTGTTGAGGTATGCAATTGTTTACTAATGCTCAGTTTACAAGCTAGCCATTACTATAAAATTAAAATTATTTTTGATCTTCAGTATTGAAGACTGAAAGAAGGAAGGAAGGAAGGAAGGAAGGAAGCTTAGGGTTGACAGCTTCGTCATTAGAGGCGGAGCTGATGCTCTGATTGTTTGAGTGAGAATGGGGAAGGAAATGGGCCATGCTCTGAAAAGAACCATCTTGGCATTTGCCGGGAGTTATTTAGGGAAATCACAGAAAACCTAAATCAGGATGGCCAGAGGTGAATTTGAACTACCTTCCTCTGGAATGTGAGTCCAGTGTTTTACCATTGCACCACCTCGCTCGGTTATTGAAGACATTTGCAAAGGCTTATTATTCTAAATCTTATCTTTTTCATACTGAAAATCATAAAGTCATGTGCACCAACAGATATCTGAACATGAAAAACCACACAATGGAATGCACAGCCATGAAAAGCAAAGGATTAGCTATACAGCCTACATCACAAATAAAACACACATCACTTCTTCCAGCCTCTGTTGTGAGACTGAAATGTGGATGGACCGTGGCAGCAGAAGTCGGTAGCGGGAATGACCAGGCAGCTCTGGGAGGGAGGTGGAGGGGAGTGATGCAAGGTATGGTTGGGGGGGGGGATATACCAGCAATGACTGACGTACTACGCTCTGGCTACATAGGCCAGGACAGACCGTCAGAGGCCGTGCCATGTCAGTTGGGAGTGTTGAAGGGAAGGTGTCAGAAGGTGAGGAGATGGAGTGTGGGTATGGAAAGGAGGCAGGTGTTGGAGTATGGGAACTGGTGAAGCTTGAGGCCCCACAAAGTTATGGGAACATATGATATATTGTAGGGAGAGTTCCAACCTGTGAACTTCAGAAGAGCTGGTATTGGTAGGAAGGTTCCAGATGGCAGATGGTTTTGAAGCAGTCATTGAAGTGAACAGTATCATGTAAGGTGTTTCAGGCTTTCCTGATGTAATGTATCTCAAAAGGTTCACAGGAGTTACATCAGATCATATTTCATAGCAAGGCAGTTACTTGCTAGCAACAGGTTCTACTAACACCATCACTGCTTTGTTTGCCAATATATATACAGGCTTGTTACCGAGGCACAGATGCTGGTACTGATGCGACGAGACCATAGACCAGAACATTGGCACCGTAAACATTGAGAATCCCCTACTGGAGCAATGGTAATGGGTTGCGGGAGATCTGCACAAGTGTGGCACAGTACAAACAAGAGTGGCCGCTCGTGGCAGGTTCTGTGTACACGTTGAAATGTTTGTTCTTGCCATTTGAAGAAGAGATTTTAAACAGCGGCGAGAACATTTCAATCTTTAAATCATGAAATAGTACACGCCTGCAGATCCACGACAACAGGAAATGAGTGTCTTTGGACTACCTTTCATCCTGCCCTGAAATGAGAAATACCCTACCCAATTCCCCCCCCCCCACCCTTTTTGGTGGTATTCCATTGCCCACACCAAACCTATATAATACCCTTGTCCATCCCTGCTCCCAACCCCTTGCCCCAGGGCTCATATCCCTGCAATAGAACTAGATGCGAAACCTGTCGTATCCACCATCCCACCACCACCTATTTCAGTCCTGTCCAATGCATTTCCTATCCCATAAAAGGCATGGCAACCTGTGAAAGCAGTCCTGTTATCTACAAAATGAGCTGCAACTGAATTAATGGCCATCGTCAAACTGTGGCCTGGAGACAGCTAGACCATCTGGTTGCAAAGCATGCAGCACTGCATAATGTTGCTCACTTCAATGACTGCTACACAGCCTGTACCATATGTCTCCTCCCCACACTCCACCTGGCCTAAATCTTCCCTAGTCCCTGCCCTCTCCTTCCCCGTCCACACTATCTTTACACATGTCTCCCATCCCCCATCTTGCCACACATTCCAGTCCGTCCCTTCCTTCCACCCCGTCTGTCAGACAGCGCTGGTTTATTCCCCCCATCCCTGCCTTTCATCTCTCCCCTCCCCACCTCCCTAACTCTCCTTGCCACATCCTCGCCCCCACCACTGGTTGGTCTCGCCTCGGCTGTGCCGAGTCCCGCAGACTGGCCGCAGTGGCCACAGATGGTGGTCGCGTCTGTGAGAATGTGTGTATGTGTTTCTCCAATCGACAAAGGCTATAAGGGCCGAAAGATTTTTAAGTCGTATTCTATTATTTGTGCATTTCAGCGGCTCATTGGACGTTTCTGTGGTGAGTAGCAACCTATCCTTCCCAAAATAAAAAAATAAATCCTTTTTTAATTTTTTTACCGTGTAATAAAGTAAGATGACTTATTACTTTAATAACAACCAAGGTTTCGACCAACTTTATAGTGGCTTCCTTTGGGGGTATACTCATGTGAGCTGGCTGTTAACAGTCACTATATTTTGTAATTACTGTCAACTATGTGTGACATTATGTTATAATTTTAAAATCATAGATGTTATTGGTGATTTTTGGCGGAAGACTGGAAACACTATTATAACAGGATACTGAGGGGGAAGGAGAGTGGATCAGTCATTGCCTATTGCTCCTTGCATAGCAAGCCACAATTGCTGGTTGTCGGTGAATGAGGTGAGGACCAATGTTTATCTCCTACTAGCCATACCTCGTTCGACAACAGTCACTGGTAATGCTTGTGTGTTAGGTTGTCAGTGCGGCCTATTTTGCTGTGATGGTTGGCAGCCATGAAGGGGCAAGCCTGAGTCTATCTTCTCTATTTATGTTGTTAATACGTTTTAAAATTTTGATGGCCTCTATTATTTGCATTAAACGTATAACCACCCGTGGTTGCTTAGCGAGTATTCTGGGATCATTAAACTTTATCATTTTGTCATTTTGCCACAATCTTGCTGGTGTGCTGCTAACTGCACAATTATTGTATTGGTCTAATTAAATGTAGCATCCATGTCACATATGTGCTTTGCCACTGGCCTTCCTGTCTCTCTCATGTATACTTCCCCACACTCACATTCCACCTTGTATACTCCAGCAGCATGTAGTGCCTCTACATTGTCCTTTGTGAATCCTAGCACATCCTGGATCTTTCAGCTACTAATGAAGATACCTTTGACACCAACCAGGTGAAGATATTTTACCAATTTGAGCTGCGACTTTTTTTTACATATGGTATGTGCAATGCTTGTTGCTTTTTGTCATTTTTTGCCTTTATGGTTTCTTTTATTCATTTCCATGGCAGTGTGGATCACTTTGTGGTTGTAGCTATTGGTCAGGAACCTTGTACATAGTGCTTTCAGGTCAGATGTTTTGCTGTCTACATACTATCTCAAGTCATGTCCTTGAATGATATCATCACTCCAAAGTATACTTCCCTCACCATCCAGAGTAGCCTTCTGCCATCCTCCCAACCTCCACAACATCCTCATCATACCTTACAACATCCCAAAACCACCCTCCCTACCTAATGGTTCCTACAGCTATAAATTATCCTGCTACAAAACTTGTCCAATGCATCCTCCCAGAACCACATACTCCAGCCCCACCATAGGAAAAACCTATCCAATTCAAGACAGGGCCACATGCAAAACAATGCATGTCTTTACCAACTGCAACAGCCTTTTATTTTGGTATGACCTCCAACAAATTGGCAGATCAAATGAACAGTTACAAACAGACACTTTGCCTGAGGGGGGGGGGGGGGGGGGAGGGGGACTGCAATATCCTGTAGCAGAGCATGCCCTCCAGCATGATGCCAGGAACGATGGCATGTGTAACACTACACATGCCATTTGGATACTACCACCAAACACCAGTCCCTCAGGGCTATGGAGATGGGAACTTACCCTCAAACATTTCCTCTCCTACCGCCACCCTGCTGGTCTAAACGTACGCTAACCCCTCCTCCACCTCCGACCTCAACTCACTTCATTACTCATTTCTCACCCCTCCCCTGCCTTCCTCTCTAATATATACTCTCACCATTTTGCTCCTCCCTAAGGCATCTCTCTCCACTATCTGGTACCTACATTATTTATAAGGCAGCATTATATTCTTCCGGCCCCCCCCCTCCTCCACTCCCGTATCCACTATAGGTTATAATCATTGCATAGTGTTACTCAGAAACCAGCAACTAGAGAGAACGGTTGTGTGTTTGTGAGTTGTGCCTGTGTGATCGCATGAATGATAGTGTGTACCCTTTTTCTGATTAAAGTTGTAGCCGAAAGTTAAGTTGGATGTTCAAAAATAACTTTTTTTATGTCCCTGTCACTGCTCAATGATCACCTTTGCGGTGAGTTGTACACTATCCTCATAATGACGTTGAATTCCAACTTGGATTTTGCACTGCTCATTATCATGTAAGGCTGCACATTCAGGCTGAACAAAGATGCAATCCTCATCAAACAATATATGCAAGAGATCTTTCATAGATGAAGCAATATGGGATAGAATGCTATCCTGCATAAAAGATTCACAAACAATGCCTTCTCTTGTAAGGTAACATGCTGTGATTAATGAAAATCTGACTGCCTCTCTCACTACAGTTCTATTTATACAATATTCTCATTTGGCTTTACTGATAGTGCCATCTGTTGGCATTTCTACACATTCACTCTTGTTTTCAATAAAACCTCAAGTTATTTCAGGCATGTGTCAATTTATACCTCTCTACCTACTTTATTATAAATGTTAACGGACTTCTGGGTTGCTTCTTTATACGACCATTGAACTTAATATAATAAATGTTAGGGGGAAAAATTGTAGTTAAGAGATTACATAATTTGTTGGTTAAGTTTTGCAGCAGTCTGTAACTGACACCACTGGCAACTTACTGAAACATAATTTATTTCCACTTTTTAATAAACATTTATCAGAAACAATTTAAAAAGGAAAAACAGTTTTTTACCTGTTTCCACTTGGAGGCCTTTTCCTCTGCATGTTACTTTCCCTTCTATAGGACACAGTGGCTTTGACTTTGACACCAGGTACTGTCTGGCGTCTCTTATTAATTGGCGACGTCGGTGCTGAACGTGGTTTACCATTTCTTTCTTCTGTATACTCATTTCCTTCATGACTACTGGAGCTGTCACGAGGCTGACTATCTCGCCATTTTGATCGTATCCCCTTGTATGCTGTACGAACTTCTTTTCCTCGTTCCCTTACCTAGTAACAATTATGTTCACAATGCACTTAATTACTCTGCTTAACTTACTGGATCAAGAAAGAACAGTTAAATATATTCAAAGGATAAAACTGCAGACATCTGAAAAATAGAATTTATTGTCACATTTGATCTATGGTCATCTTCAGAAAGGCAGCCATAAATTCTATATCCACCAGCAGAAGCAACACCCCTTTACAACCAGTACACTCCCATAACTTCCCAGGGCAGTAAAGAGTTATGACCACTGTTAAATTCCTTGCCCACAACAGTTTTAGTGTGAACTGACACTAAGAACACCAGAGTGTACAGGATATCATAGCCACCTGCTAAGCCTAGCCACCTGTAATATACCCCTGAAAGTCTTTTGTTTTTGCAGATGAACTAGAGTAAGCTACCTGAATTCCCAGTAATACTATTAACCATTTGCAGTGTTTTTAGCAGAAATCTAAAAATAAATAGGGATTTAAGGGACCAACTTGTTAAAAAAAAAAAGGGACCTAAAGAACTTTTAAGGGATCAACAGGGATATGAAATGAGAGACATCAATAAATGTCTTTTTAATGAACAACCCTATCCAATGACCCATTTTTCTTTATTTAATAAAGAAGTCTTGATTGTAGTTTATTTCTTTACTGCTAATGTGTTTTGCCATTTTGAGGCATCTTCAGAGTGATATATACACAAAGCTTAGTCTTAGGACTTGGATATTTTGACTTTGTAGTTTGATTTGTGCACATCAGCAGACACAAAGCTAGTGTTCTGAAGATGGCCAAAAAGGATGAGACAAGTTAGCAGTATATAAATAAAGTGCAATCAAGGCTTTCATTTTTTAATTTGCAAATTGTTATCACAGCAAATAGGTGAACGTTACAATTTGTTTTTATTGTGCTTACTAAACCCCGCAAACACCAACTTAACAACTGTTGATTGCCATTACAGCACTACCGTACTCAAGTATCAGAGTGTTGCGTGCAAGTGTTGTCATTGTAATGTGAGTCTTGCAATATATCGTAACATATCTTATCGATTCCATTTTCAGTATGGCTATGGGCTCACAAAAAGAAAAGTTTATAAACTTCGAAATATCTGCAGTTTTAAGGGTTTACATGCAGTGTAAGAACTCTTATATATATATTGAAATCTACAATACCATATTCCACATTGTTTGTGATCTCCAAGTTAAAAATTGTGTGTTAACTTTAATTTCAATTATTTGCCTGCTCCACTAAACTTAAAAGTACTCACATATACAAATCTCATCTTTACACCTAATCATTAATAAAATATCATAAGACAATGCCAATCCGAAAGTAGTTACTATACCGATTAATTCCCTCGAGTGTGTTTTTGTGACTTTCACAGCCACAGCTAACAACCTACCATTCTGAAAGTTTACCAAAGTGCTGTAATTCTTTTTCTCACATAATGGTTTTGACGCAGCTACGAAATTAAGTGTGGTACGAAAGACACATACATGTAGTGGCCGAGAATAACATAGTACCACCGCCGATCTCAGAAGCTGAACGTTTCTGATCGCAGCTGACACTGGCAGCACATTTCTCAGCATGTCCTGCCTCCAATCGATATTATTTTGGCAGTAGGAGTCGCAAGTCAACCTCATTGGAGCTACTGCCAACATATGGGAACTACTACCATGTGTCATTTCTACCATAAAAGATGAAGAGGAAGATGGGCAAAAGTTTTTGGCACTGTGTAGCACCATCTCTGCGTACATTTCCTTGCCCCACAGTCAATGATGTCCTACCATTACTTCCTGCACTTCCCTTGACAGTAAACTTCTGTACGTGCAGGAGCTGAGAAGGGACAAAAATGCTCAGACAAAGGTTAAAGCCACCTGTAACATGAAAGGTGCCTCAGTTAAGCTTTATTGGAGTTATTAAAATACAACAAAATGTGTGTTCCAATTTGTAAAAGAGTCCTTTGGGAACCAAACTGAAAAGTAGGTACCTTTAGGTACTTTTGGAAATAAAAAGGACTTTAGGGACCAGTGGGACCTCCACTAAATACACTGCATTTGTTGAAAATTTTGAAGAATGACATGAACTTTACTTAAGATGTAGTTTCAAAAGGTACAAAAGAGGACAAACAGTACAATCAGAAATGGCTACACTCCCACAAGATGATCCACTGATTATATGTTTATCACTGCTTTGCTTATACTTTCATCACATTATTATCCGATAAGTTTGCCTGTGACTATGCCAACTGGCAATCTTCGCTGGCTAATTCACTTCACTTATTCTCCAGATAATTTCCTCGCAGTTGCCTTTTTTTCCAAAAATAATGAAAACATTTACAAAATACAAAGTAACAAATAAATTCATTAAAACACTTTTCTAAGTGAGTCACAGTTTTGGTTCCACAGTGGTGGAAAGAGTAGAGTATCAGCAATAGTAGAATTCATAAAAGTGATACCAGAGGCTATCGACAAACTTAAGATTATTACAGACATACTTTTAGACCTGTACAATGGTTATGCTAAATCAGACGAAAAGAAGATTCTGCCAAAGAAGCTATACTCACAATGAATACAAGGTGTATCTAATGACAACTCCTAATCCCATTTGACAATCAGGGTAAAAGAATACTAAATAAATGGATAAAATAAATAAAAATAAGTCAGTTAAACTTTTAATGGAATATTACCACAAACACCATACACTGATATATGAATTCTTTCAGTTAGCAAAATAAAGTCCAATACTGTCCCTGATACACTGCAATGACTTCTTAACAGTCTTTTGTTACTTTATGTAGTTCTCTATCAGGTTGTGTGTGACCATGCATGCCATGGAATGAATCTGTGCTTAGTTTACACAATTCAGATTAGAAAATTTATAAACAAGAGATTTAAAGACACTTAAAAATACTGTGACAGTTTGTGAATAAATGAAACATTAAAGTGAAAAATTTCTGACTGACCGTGAGGCCACAAGGAGAACCTTCATACATTTGAATACCCAAGTTTACCTGTCAGTTTACAATCTATTGAAAATTAAACCTGTTAGCAGATCACACCATTGTGTATACTAATAATACTGATAAAAGCAATATTTACGTCACTGATAAACAGAGGAAGTTTACAATATGTTAATATGTATAATGAATAAAATAGTATGAAGGGGGGCAAGACACATTTAGATTAAATTGAGATGGTATCTTTACAATCTGCATAACAAACACACAGTATTTAGGGATGAATACTGATTTTCGACTAACATGGAATGGCCACATGAAAATACTACCAGTGTCATCGGCAGGTTATCCTTCAGATCCTGTCATCAGTGTGTAACAGCAAGTTGTGTAACTTTAGTCATACACTTGTGGGTATTATGGTGGTGCCGAACTGAATAATATCCAACTTGAACAGATAATGTTCTTTATTAACCACGATGTATCACAAAAACAACGCAACTCGTTATTCTCACGTCAACAAAGCAACTAGTTCTGTTTGAGTATGCACCAGCTGCACTGGAAAAGAAGTTGGCGGAAAGAGGAACTGCTTCACCAGAGAGACCCACCCAGGAGAGCAGAGCAGAGCAGAGCAGAGGTACTGGAAACGGCGTCAGGGCGACGATGATGCCGACACCATGCAGAAGTTGAAGTAGCGGAGCCACCGAATGGGGTGGTCGTCGCGAGGCCCGAATGCAGCAAGCGTCGTCACTAGATGCACGCTGACTGGCTGTGGGGCCGAGGGCGAGGTGGCATCCTTGGTGAGAAGGGATGTAGTCTCTTGACACTGTTAGTCAGCCAGCCACTGTGGAGGGCGCCTGACGTGGTGTGGTCGATGCACTTGTCGGGGAGATACGGTGGATGTGGAGCACGGTGTATCATAGGCGAGGGGAGACTGCAAAGCAGAAGACAAATTGGACAGAGTTTAAGAATCTCGCTCAATGAGAGCAAGCAGTGATCACTCGGTGAAAGCAGTGGAACACTCAAGTGTAGTTGAAGAGCAGAAGAAGATTTGGAGGCGTCTGGCACATCTAAGATCCGTGCTGGCTTTAGTGGCAAATAGAGACTGCAGTTGTCCCGACATGGAAACGTCAAAAGTCTGAGGGCCACAGCATAGAACACGGTAACGGCCAGAGTAAGGGGGAGACAGAGCCAGCTGGATGGAGTCATCACGGAACATCACATAATCAGAGGTACGCAGCTCTGGGTGTTTGTACAGGCGTTGTGTGCAGTGGTGGCGTAGGGGGGGCAGGCGTACTATTCTTATAGTGTCACGAACCCGTCAAAGGGGCTGCCGGTGTGGTCGGAGGGATCCACAAACTCGGCCGAGAACACTAACGGTTCGCTGCAATGTAGGTCAGCCAGCAAAGCGCCTAAGTCATCCTTCAGCACAGTTCTGTTGCCCAGCAGGACCCACGGTAATGCTTCAGTCCAAGATTGTACACGATACATTAGCGACGACTTCAACAAACGGTGTCATCATTCTACTAGGCCCTTAGATTGTGGGTGATACGCAAATCTACTTCAGGTGTCGCAAAGTCTGTTCTGACAGTTAGCAGTGCTCAACCCCCTCCACCACACCCAGCACGGGGAAGAGGTCACACCAGTCGATCGGCAGTTGTTGCTTCGCAGACACTGCCACACCGCTACACTGCTGGTGCTGCCCCTTTCCACTGCTCGAGGCCTCTCGCAGACAGCACAGCAGCAGCTCGCTCCCCCTGCCCCGTCGCCTGATGACGCCTTCACTCGCGGCAACTGTTTACCCGACTCGTTCTGTACTGTAAAGGGAACAGAAAGCGTCGAAAAGGAGTGATCTGAACTGCCTGCAGTCGGTTGTGACTGTAGCAGGGGCACTGTACCGAGAGACCTGACCTGAGATAAGGGCAGCGGCAACGAAGTCAGCCGTGACGTCCTTCAAAGGAATGGCTCCAACGCAATGACTATAACAGTCAATGGCAGACAATAGATATCAATAGCCATCGGATTCTGGAAGGGGACCAACAATGTCCACGTGGATATGACGAAACCGGCCTGACGGCAAGGTGAATTTGCTGAAAAATGGGCATGTTTTGTCGGCTGACTTTCGCACGCTGGCAAGGTAAACAGGTTCTCACCATGTCCTGCAATCACGCTTGACATTTGACCAGATGAACCGGTGTGTGACAATTTTGTTGTAGCTCAAATACTGGGATCCACGAATGAATGAATCACATCGAAAGTTTGGTGACTTAAGGCGGCAGGAATCAAACGCCGTGGTTCCCCAGTAGAGATGTCGCAGATGACTTTCGTGGGGAGTCCGTGGACCATATGGAGTTTGAAGCATAGTGAGGTTGAGTGGTCATCTAAGATAGTTTTGATCTCAGGATCCGACACTTGGTGTCTCACAATTTTGGGTCATAGTCTATCCGATAGTTTATGGTGTTCATTTGAGAAAAGTAGTCGTGATTACATTATCAGCCCCACAGATGTAGCAAACATTGGTTGAGAACTGGCAGATGAGATCCATATAACGAAACTGACGGGGATTGGGGGGGGGGGGAGGGGAGAAGTCCAGTGGTGGATTGCAAAAAGTGTGTACAAGGGGCTCGTGGTCGGTATAAAATGTCAAGGGGCGACCTTCGATGTCTTCACGAACATATTTAATGGCAGCATATAACGCAAAATGTTCTCTGTTGAACGCTATCCACTTGCGTTGTGCAGGGCTCAGAAATATCTGAGTGGTTGTGGTCCACTGTTGACGTGTTGTTCAAGCACCACTCTGACTGCGAAGTCACTTGCGTCTGCAGTAATGGATAGCTCAGTAACCGGCGTGGAGTATGAGAGAGTGATGGCCCATGACAGTGCAGTTTTTGAGTTCTCAAATGCGTTCTAAAGGATCGGCGAGTTGAGCTTGAATAGACAGAGCATGGGGAATGTGGCACCTATAGAAATTAAGCATACTGAGGAATGGGGCAATTCACCATAATCTTGTGGAGACAGCAAACTGGGGATAATTTCCACATGCAAGGATATTAGTTGAACTCTGGTGCCAGAAACAGTATAGCCTAAGAAGGCGACTGAGTTCTTGGCGAGCTGTGACTTGTTGTTGTCAATTACTACTGAAACTGCATCTAAAGCACTGTTGACACATTGGACATGTCCTGCATGTTGTTTTTGCAATGACAAGTAAATAAGAATGTCGTTAAGGTAGGCATAGACGAACGGGAAATCAAACAGAATTGAGTCTATGAATCTTTGCCAGATTTGGGCTGCATTATTGAGGCCATATGGCACGGTATAATATTTGCACAGACCGAATGGTATGATAATTGCAGTTTCAGGAATGTCAGGCAGGTACATGGGAATCTGATGATGTGCTTTCTACATCTACATCTACACGGAATACTCTGCAAATCACATTTAAGTGCCTGGCAGAGGGTTCATCGAATCACCGTTAAACTATTTTACCTCCCATTCCATTCACGAATAGCGCGCGGGAACAATGAACATCTGAATCTCTCAGTTCGGTCTCTGATTTCTCGTATTTTATTCTGATGATCATTTCTACCTATGTAAGTGGGAATCAACAATATATTTTCGCATTTGCAGGAGAATGTTGGCGATTGCAGTTTCGTAAGTAGCCCACGCCACAGCAATAAGTGCCATTCTTGACATGATTGCCATACCAGATCCTGTATCATTTCCGTAATGCTGTCTCTCCTGTACCGTGACAATATGAAACGAGCTGCCCTTCTTTGGACTCTTTCGATGTCCTCCGGCAAACCCACCTGATAAGGATCCCACATTGGGCAGCAATACTCCATAAAAGGATGGACAAGCATTGTGTATGCAGTTTCTTTAGTATTTCTGTTGCATCTTTTAAGGGTTCTGCCAATAAAATGCAGTCTGTGGTTCGCCTTTCCCATGACATTATCTACGTGTTCTTTCCAATTTAAGTCAGAAGTAATAGTAATTACTAGGTATTTTGTGGCGTTTACGCCTTCACTTTTGATTTATTTATTTTGTAAACAAAGTTTAATGGATTTCTTTACGTACTCATGTGGACAACTTCACACTTCTCATTATTTAGAGTCAACTGCCAATTCTTACACCATACTGATATCTTATTAAAATAGTTCTGCAGTTGGGTTTGATCTTCAGATGATTTTAGTAGACGGTAAATGACGGCGTCATCTGCAAACAACCTAAGAGAGTTACTTAGATTTTCCCCTAAATCGTTTATGTAAATAAGAAACAGCAGAGGACCAATAACACTACCCTGTGGAATGTCAAATATCACCTCTGTTTTAGTCGATGCCTTACCATCGATTACTACAAACTGTGTCCTCTCAGAGAGGAAATCCCCTATCCAGTCGCAAATTTGGGGCGATATACCGTAACCACGCAATTTCATTAAAAGCCGTTTGTGAGGTACGGTGTCAAAAGCCTTCTGGAAATCAAAAAATACGGAATCAATTTGCGAACCCTTGTCAATAGCACACATCAATTCATATGAGTAAAGAGCTAGTTGTGTTCACATGAACGATATTTTCTAAATCCATGTTGACATTGGGCCAATAGATCATTCTGTTCGAGATAATTCATAATATCTGAATACAGCATGACTGCAGCAAATTGACGTCAATGAAATAGTCCTGCAGTTTAGTGGGTTACTCCTACTACCTGTCTTGAATATAGGTATGACCTGTGCAACTTTCCAATCTTTTGGTACAGATCCTCCTTTGAGAGAGCGGTTGTATATGGCTGTTAAGTAAGGAGCTATCACTTCAGCATAATCAGATATCTACTCCTACATTACTCATTATGGTCACTGTTCATAATTCGAAATCTGGGATATTGGTTTCATGTTCTTTGGTGAATGAGTTTCTAAAAGCTATGTTTAGTAACTCTGCTTTAGTAGCGCTGTCATCGGCAGGATCGCCATTATCATCACGTAGAGAGGGTATTGTTTGTGTTTTGCCCCTAGTATATTTAACATATAACCAAAATCTCATAGGGTTTTCAGTTAAATTTTGAGAAAGAGTTTCGTTGTGATAAGTATTGTAGGCATCTCACATTGAAGTCCTTGCTAAATTTCGAGCTTCTGTGTAGGATCGCCAATCCTGGGGATTGTGTGTTCATTTAAATTTAGTATGCCTTTTCCGCTGCTTTTGCAACAGTGTCCTGACCTGTTTTGTGTACCAAGGAGGGTCACCGCCTCCTTTTATTAATTTATTTGGTACATAACTGTCAATTGCTGTCAATACCACTTCTTTGAATTTGAGCCACATCTGGTCTACGCCTACATTTAGTTTTAGAAATGAGTGAAAGCTATCTTTCAAGAAGCAATGTATTTTATTTCTATCTGCTTTCTGGAACAAATATACGTTTTGTTTATTTTTGGTAACTTCGGGACTTTTGATATTCAATCTTGCTATGACAACTCTTGTGATCACTAATACCTGTATCCGTTTTGATGCTCATTATGAGCTCAGGATTGTTTGTTGCTAAGAGATCAAGAGTGTTTTCACATACATTTACAATTCTAGTTGGCTCATGAACTAATTGTACGAAGTAATTCTCAGAGAATGCGCTGAGTACAATTTCACACGATGTTTTATGCGTACCTCCTGATTAGAAAATATAATTTCGCTGACAGAGTGAGGGTAAATTAAAATCTCCGCATACTATTATCGTACGAGTCAGGTACATTTTTGTAATTTGACTCAGGTTTTTCTTTGAACCTTTCTGCTATTGTATCGTCAGAGTCGGGAGGCCGGTAAAAGGAACCAATTATTAACTTCTTACGATTTTCAAGTACAACGTCTACCCACAATAACTCACAGGAACTATCAACTTCAACTTCTCCCTGCTGAAGGAGCGGCCACATGTCCACTCACAGGCACAGCAGGCGACGCCGCACAGCCAGCCTCCACATTGACCTTTTGTCTTGAGCGACGTGAACGCCGCTGAACCCGCCACACCCCTTGAGGAGAGGGTGGCTTAACCACATCCGGCATGCGAGAAGATGTCCCGACAGCAGGGACTGTGGGTTAAGCATGGAACACCTGTGGTGGCCATGCGACGCATCAGAGCCCCCACTACCGCAAGACTCCGTGGCCAACAACACGCTCAGCTACTCGTGAACAATGACCAGCTTCTCCTGCGTCCGTATGCAGCAGTCACACATCCTATCCATCCTATCAAATCAATAATTGCCTGTATAGAGGGTTAAGTATCTTGTTACTAGTGAGTGTTTATAGAAATTGACTCTGCTCAGCCCACAAATAAATCACAATAGTTCGCTGCTGCTTAGCTGTAACTGTGCTGGTGCTGCTGATGCGCCCAACACTACCTATCAAATACACAAGAATAAACTAATAAAATAGTAGCACAAACGAAATCTGCCAAGTACACGAGAATAAGCCTCTTAAAACAGAAGTACTAACGAAAATGAAGAACTAGACTGGCCAATTAAATTTGACACAAATTAAATTAAGATACTTAGCGATGTTTACGATGTGACACTGGCAACAGCTGGCACTGGACTCAGGATGGGCAAATATAGTCAATCTTGTGTTATAATACTTGAAACCTGTCATACTGTGTATGCCATTTATTAGAAGAATAGCTTTGCAGCAACCTCAAGGGCAAACAGTTACTCCAAATATACCAAGTCTGATGCTGTACTTTAGAGGTATTTCCTTGTTTGTGGGAACCAACTAGTGGGGCCCAGAACCATAATCTATACCAGAATTTTTCAGTGGAAATTCACCACTTACTCTGAAGAATGCCAGGCCAAATAAAGGTGTCACCCTATAGCCAGAACATGAACCAGTAAAACATAAGAGAAAAAACTAAATCTCAAGAAGGTTTTATTGAAAATTTATGGAATAAAAGGAAGAAAGAAGCAAAGAAGGATCTCAATTGAATTTTATAATTGTCTTGTCAGAGAATAATGAAGATTGCCCATAGTAACAATCATTAAACAAGATTCTACAAGAGATTACAGTATCAGTACATGACAAGAAACTTTATTGATCATCAAAATAAAGGATCCAATAAAATATTTACATTGAGATCTTAGTGCCATAAATTTAATAGACTGCAACACTAAAGAAGGTTCCGATTAGACAGATTAGCAGCTACAAAGAGCTATGGCTGTTCTACACACAAGTTCCTGTCTAGGAAGTGGCACAGTTCTACACTTTGCAGATACATCACAGGGTACAGAAGCGACTTTTTTTCAGTATCCTCCAGCTTCTCAACAAGCAGTATGATGAGCTGTCATCACTAGATAACACTACCTTTTTACAACAAGATCACAGCATGCAGGACCCCCCCCCCCCCCCCCCCTTTCGTTTCCATCAGAACAATTCCTTTACTCTTTTTCCTGTCCTTAAAACTAAAGGGGATACGGGCTGCTTCACAACCAGAACCATCTGGATCCTCCCATCCACCATTTTTGAACTGCACAGGTGAGAGTTATTCTTACAGTACATTCTCCGATCCCAGAATTATCCAGGCTTCAACCAGAAATAACTTCCTTTTTTCCACTCCTACACCTCTCATATTTCATATACTGTGACTGTGTGTGTGTGTGTGTGTGTGTGTGTGTGTGTGTGTGTGTGTGTGTGTGTGTGTGAGGGGAGGGGGGGGGGGCACGTGCATACTCATATGCTTTGCTTTGCTTTGCTTCCCTCCCCTCAGCCACCTCGACCTCCATTCCTAAGCTGTATCTCATTCCACCCATCTAATATGTACATACTCTGTAAGACCATGCTGTATCCATCCCCACAACAATGCAACCAACCTTCCTATCCCCCCACCCCCCCGCGCAGGGTGTGAGTAGGAGTATAGCAGCGGGAGATGACAGTTTTGTGACTTTGAAATGTGCCTGTGTGATTACATGAATGTTCTTTATTCAAAAGAAAGCCACGGCCTATAGCTTCATGTTTTATGAGTCTGTCTTTATGTGAAAAATCAAACAATGGAAATTTCAGAAAGGATACAGCAATATCTCTAGCGTGTGTGGGGGGGGGGGGGGGGAAGGTAGTGGCTAGGGGAGGGAAGCAGGATGGAAGGGAGGAATAGACAACTTGTGTAACGGACAGTGCGGAAAGAAGGGAAAGGACTGAAATGTGTGGTAGGATGGGAGACGAATTTAAGGATAGAGTGTGGGCAGGGAAAGGGAGGGAAGAATGGCAGAGGCAGGAACTAGCAAAGGTTTAGACCTGGGGGATTTCAGGAGTGTGGCATATATTGTAGGGGGATTTCCCACCTGTGCAAATCAGAAAAGCTGGTGTTTGTGGGGAGGATCCATGTGGCACAGGTTGTGTCGTAGTCACTGAAGTGAGCCACATTATGCGGCGCTGCATGCTCTGCAACCAGATGGTCTAGTCGTCTCCTGGCCACAGTCTGACAATGGCCATTCATTCGGAAACACAGCTTGGTGTTGGTCATGCCCACATAGAAAGCTGCACAATGGTTGCAGCTCAGTTTGTAGATAACATAACTGCCTTCTCAGAGTGCCCTGCCTTTTATGGAATAGGAAATGCCTGTGACAGGACTCGAGTAGGTGGTGGTGGTGGGATGATGGATAGGACAGGTTTTGCAACTAGGTCTATTGCAGGGATATGAGCCATGAGGTAAGGGGTTGGGAACATGGATGGACTAGGGATGAACAAAGATATTACGTAGGTTTCACAAGCAGCAGAATACCCCTGTAGGGAGGTGGGGAGAATTCTATTAGGGAATTTCTCATTTCAAGGGAGGATGAAAGGTAGTCGTCCTGGCAGAGAACGAGGTTTAACTGCTCCAGTCCTGGGTGATACTGGATCACAAGAGGGGTGCTGCTTTGTGGCCAGACGGTGGGTGAGGAGAGGAGAGGAGAGCTGGTGGGTGACTGGACAGAAATGACCTGTGAGATCAGTTACTGCACAAGGCTTTGAGGGTAAGGTCTCGGTGAGGCGTTTGGCGAATTTGTACAGGGACTACTTATTGCAGATGTGACGACCAGGTGGCTAGGCTGTATGGAAGGGACTTTCTCATGTGGAATGGGTGGCAGCTGTCACAGCTCTTTACATCTTCACGGCAAGTTACAAACTGTCTTCATTCTATTGTTTAAAAGAAAAATATAGTATAGAAGTGAGGAACAGTAGGGACTGAGATGATGAGAAGGGAGGTCACAAAATTATCCTTAATGAACTTGACGAATATGATTTTTTGTCATGGATTAGATACTGTATGATAATGTGTCCGACTTCCACATATATCACCCATCTGTACCTCATGACCTAGGCTATGAGTAACTTTTCCCTTCTGTCCCCTTTATCTTCCCTCCTCTGCTACCTGACAAAGGAAAATACTGTATTCCTGTAAACTGTTTTGTCTCCATTTGTGTAATTTTTGTGTGGCTATCGGCAGTACGGGGGTAAGGTACGTTGTGATGATACAGGTGACAGATGTCCGGAATAATTATTAATTCTGTCGGTTTCAATGTATTTTCAATTTTTTCCCCCTTTTTAATTTTTTATCACGAATTCTTAATTTATGCAATATTGATTTTTCCTCTGATTTATCGAAATATATTTGTGAAGTAAAGTATAATCATTGATAGAACATATGAGAGTATATCAGCTGTTCATTTGTTTCTAAAAATAAGATAGTCAGCTATCACCACCAAGCTAAGTTAAGTGATTGTGACTAGCTTTTCAACGTTCCTGGTTGTGGCTCATTGTCTTTATGGTGAGTTGCAACCGATCATTATATTATTGACTTTAAAACTTAGACTTCCTATTGTTAAATTTGTTCAAAATATTTTTGTGTTAGGTGTATCAGTAGCTATCGATAACTCCTCTCGCTAGATATTTGTGTTTTGGAATTACTGTGGCTAACTTTAGACTAATGAAAACAGTAGTACATACTTGCATACTTGTGTATCTAAGTCAATTACAATGCCATAAATGTCTCTGAGGTTGCACTGAAATTATTCTATGCTTTTACTTCAAAAGTCACTCACTTCTATTTCACATTACTCAATAAAAAGTTTTAATACATCATAGTACTAATCGTATAAACATTGCAATGTAGCAAACATCCCTGATCGCATAATGTGCAATTTTTTTACTGTATCTGACAGTGTGTACTGTAATAGAAAACTTGTAGGCCAATGTTTAAACCCACTTATTCTGGTGACACTAATTACAATCCAGTTCATTTCCCAAATGTTTAACTGGTACAGTCAGGCTCATTTAATGCCTTGCTGTCTATCTACAAATTTAGGCTCGATTTAATTTTGTTCAGAAATATTACTGTTTCCTCCAATACTTTCCTCTCTTTCCACTTTTTTCTTCATGATGCAATATATATTCAAGTATTTAACTAAAATTTCTGAAGATCAGGAGATAGTGATATGTACTTACTGTTTTCACTGCAGACTTCATAGCTGGGTTGGCCTGCAAAACACAAGAAGACAATATTAACTAATGAGAAAAAAGACAGCAAGGAAACAAGTCTATGATATCCTTTTACATTGTTTTACTAAATTTCAGTAACTACTCTGCAATTTCATATACTGCTGACAGATGAGAGGGTTACTGTTCTTTGCCTGAGGTCGTCGTTTTAGAAGCATTTTGTGGTAAGAGTTACTAGAGGGAAGGAAGAACTAGGTTTAATATCCGATTGGTACCAATATATTTGAAGACAGCATATTCATAGTTTTGAGAAACAAACTTCAAAGGGACCATCACAACATGTGTATTCAGAAATTCCAGATAATCGCAGAAAACTTAGATGTCGATAACAAGAGGAGGGATTTAAAACACAATCATCTTGAATATGAGTCCATTTTTTTTTTTTTTACTGTCATCTACTTTTATGACAGAAAATAAATCCCTAAGATTGACTTCTCCATAAAAGTTAATTATACTCAATGAGACTTGCAATGAATGAATTCCAATAATAAAAGAAAAATATTGGCATGATTGAATAAAGTAGTGATCCACCAGAAATAAACCAATTTGTAGGTTATAAAATTATCAACTGGATGCCAAATTCCACACACAGTTATTTAAAGAGTTTCAACACATTTATGTACTAAACATTCTCATTCACCAAACAAGTGAAAGCTATCTTAAATCGGTAATATTAAAGTGCTAAACCACACTTAAGTGTGCAGCAACTGTCCTCAGATTTGACAGTAAGTTGCATTTAAATGTCTTCTCTGTAACACTATATTACTGCAGACTGACTGCTGTTATCACTGCTGGACAACCTAAATGCAACACTATGAGGGGGCTGGAGATATCACAGCCAAAGTTATTTGGGAGATAACATGTTGTACAAAGATCATCTGTATTACCAGACTGCTGCCAGGAACTGTGTACGTTCAGGCTGATAAGAATTGAGGCTATATAAGCAGTTTTGACTTACAGTCATGCTGGCAATCTGGAATGGGCTGCAACAATGGCAACTCCTTTTAAGAGCTCACAACAGGCCACATTATTTTTCTTGGAGGAGACACTCCATGCTACTGCCTACAGAGCTGATGATAAATCAGTTTCAATACTGGCCATTAAGAAGAACAATGGTATTGGATAGCAAGCTTTAAGTGATGGGCCTCTTGCTTCTATAGGAGCCAATTTGAATTTTATTATAGAGAAGAAGAATGAGTTTTATGCAGGAAGCAATTGGCTCACTGTAGTTATTGTTTGGTGTTCCAGCAGGCAGTTTTTCAAATCCCACTAGCCTGGTACACAGTACCACCTCAGTTACGTGATTCACAAACATTTAGAAAACTTGCACTCACTGTCAGGTGTGTTACACAACAAACTGACTTTTGGGGGTGGGGGTGTAGTAATAGGGTGGCAGCAGGCATGGAAGAAAATGGCAAGAGAAAAAGAACAGCAGCAGCATGGGCTTTGTTCAATGAATTTTATCTGCCACCTAATATGCATTATTTTTGTCATAAAGTTAAAATCTTCTTCTCAAAGTTTATCCTCTTATTGTCATCACAAATGTAAGCTACAAATTGCATGCAATCTGAATGATTCCTTCAGGATGCTGAATTGTGTGTGGCCAGTAGTACTGCAGTAACTATCAGTAAATCATAGAGGATTTTTGTAACTGTACTTTAGTAAGAACTAAAATCTTTATGGTTAGTTGATAATTTACAAAACATTGTGTCACCATGTAATAAGCACCTTTGTGGGTCAAAGTGAGTATATTTAAATATTTAACAGCTTCAAGTTGTTTCTAGATCTCATTCTCACAAACCAAGTTATCAGGTGGAAAAAGGAATATTATTTATAACAAATTTTGTTGTGTAATGAATGACTTAGTTTTACAAATCCACTAATCACAACTTTTTACAATTCTGTTTTAAACAACAAAATTAAAAAGTTGGAAAGTAGATACATAACTATGTGTGTGTGTGTTTTATTTGTGCTGCTATCACCACCTGTGCTCCTTCACCTGGTGAGTAATCTTCGTCTATTCTTTATATATAACTATGTTTATACACATTTAACTGTGCTGTCCACTATAGCTGTGAAGCGATCATAAATATTTACATTGGCTTGAAACTCTAAGTTCCCATTTGCACTGTTTCTTAATGTAACAATGCTTTACTGCCCTGATATGTTGTCAGCATCAGATGAATTTCACTTATCCCCAGAATCACATTATTTTGTATTTGTTGCCGAAATATTTCTAATCATTTAAGATTTACAAGCATGTATTCTTTGAGCAATAATTATTTTAGTGTCAAAAAAGAAAGAAAGAATTTAGAAATACAGATTTATATAAGAACATCGAGGCTGAAAAAAAGAAAAAAATTCCAGATGTGGTCTACTTGCTTACTAATGTTACATGACCCAATTGGAAATAATTAATTATTTGTTCTTAATGCTACTTAATTCTACTAGCTAGTTAGTGATGTCAAGAACGAAATCCAAATGAATAACACACAGCTTTCCACAAAAGAAAGAATCAACTGTGATTCTGGTACCATTATGATGCCAGAAAAGAGGAATAGTACATAAATTAGTAAAGAATATACTTCAATAATGTTCCAGCTGATAAAAAATGGATAATCTTAGAAAGCTAGAGGCTTACTAGCACAATGCGGAGGAAATTTAAAGTTTTTAGAACACTACACCTGGAGATCCAATAAAAATAAATAATTTAAAAAAATATATTTTTATTTAAGAAGCATGCCCTTGAGCCATTACCTATTACCTATCTATTAAATTTTTTTATTGATATTTGTTGGTACTGTAGATACACATATCAATAAGTGGTACGAATGTTGTTGTGTTCATTCTGGACCCTTCTCTGTCCTGAGAAAGCCCTCTTGGTCTCTCTCTGCGTTTTTTGCCACAAACACGACCCTCTACGATTCCTTGATGTCTAACAATGAATCCTACCAATCGATCCCTTCTTTTAGTCAAGGCATGACAAATTCCTTTGCTCCCAATTCTATTCAGTGCCTATTCATTAGTTCCGTGATCAATCCACCTAATATTCAGCATTCTTTGTAGCACATTCTCTTCCTGTCCACACTGTTTATCATCCAAGTTTCACTTCCACACAAGGCAACATTCCACACAAGGCAACATTCCACACAAGGCAACATTCCACACAAGGCAACATTCCACACAAGGCAACATTCCACACAAGGCAACACTCCACATAAATGGCTTCAGAAAGGACTTCCTTATGTGTAAATTAATATTTGATGATAAATTTCTCATTTTCAAAATCACATCTCTTTCCATTGCCATTCTGCATTTTATATCCTATGCACTGCCACTGCCACTTATTTTTCCTTAGGATAATAATAAAATTTTGTTCATTTAAAATCCCTAAAGTCATGCAGTGTTAAACTTATCTTTAGCTAAACTTAAATTACTTTTGAAATTTGTGAGACATTCCCATGTCTTTCCATATGAATTAATCCTCAGAAGTGAAGCTGTTTACAAATTGTTTCTATTTTAATCAGCAATACTTCTTTTTCTATCTTTTGTCACAAGTTTACAGGGCTACAGACAGTATTCTTAGTTCACAGAACAATTTTCAACAGCGAGTCCTTAAAGTGACATTGCAGTTTTACATCAAACACTTTATAACTTGGGGAACGTTATCTAGGCTTAAGAAGTAACTTGCCATTCACATATAGAGATGCTTTTAGTAAAATTTTGTTAACAGTAATTGCAAATAAAACATATTTAAAAATGTCAGTATTTTTGGGACATGCTCGTACTAAGTAAATTTAATACTTAATGGTAATCCAAAGGGTTTACAGCTTGTCAACTACTTCGTGTGGAATGGAGGACACAAACAATTTGCAGTACAGCAGCCCAGGGAGGAAAGAAGGAAGAAAGACGGCATTAGCTCGGCGCCCAATGCTTGCCACGTGTGTACTCACGAAAGAACCGTGAGTCCGGACCGGGGGGGGGGGGGGGGGGGCGATCCCTTCCCCTTCACATGAAGAGACATTATTGTCCATGAGGGATGGTTAATAATATTTTAATCAACCCCCATAACAATTAAAATTAATGTTTCATTTATTGTCTGCTTGCACGTACATGTCTGTAAGTCCTGGTCACATTAAAATCTCACACCATGGAACCATAACATAATACTCGAGAAGACAAAACAAAATGATGCAGCAGCGTCTTGATAAGGTGTGGTCATGTTTCTTCCTCCTTAATATTGTGCTAACCCGATGTGGAGAATATCCACTGTTCATTAAAATAAACTGTAGATGTTCTACTCCTTAGTGAGACTGTCTCCATCAGACAGAACGTGTGCCCAGTGCACCAATGTTTGAAGGACACCAGTAGTTTGTGTAGCATTATGGCAGCTCCACACTTGCAAATGGATGCTGACATGTGGGCTTCAGATAAACAGAATGCCCCAATGAGCCATCTACTTTCCTATTGAGAGAGTTTTATAATAATAATGTGCTGCATTTTTAGTACAATCCACACTGAGTTTAGTCCAACAACACCCCCACCCCCTCACTCACCTTTTCTTTTACATAGGGAGTTCACACTAACTTTAATATAAATAAAATAAGATGTCTCTCTTGGAATGATAGATCATTGGAAAAATTTCATGAACAGGTTTAACACTAAATGGTAAAATGGCTGTAGCTTTTGATTTTTGAAAATTTGAAAATACATCTTGAGCTTCCATTGAGACAATCTGCAATCCATATTTACTGACAGGTGCTAACAGCACACTGACAAATTATTTCTTCCATTTATGAGCATCCACAAACGTAGATCATGCAATTCATCTTTCAGTGTGAAATATTCATTTGCTTGTTGCAACTCCTGATAAGCATATTTCAACAACATTTTCCATGAAAAAGGGAAACAGAACTTAGCTTAGTATACAAACTTATTGTACATAATTGCAATCAATAAAATTGTTCACTTCATGTGATGTGGATTATTTTATTTGGCTGAGATGCATCAACAATGTATTTCATGTGCTGCACGATTACTTCAATAACACCAATGTTGCATATACTGCTGTTCATATACATGAGGAGTATTATGAGGCAAATTATATTATTTGAAGGAGTTTTACATGCATTTCTTAAAATGTGATCTAATCTTAAACTTTTATTTAACATCCAGTATTACCATGAACAAGAAAAACTAGAGCAACGATCACAAAGATACTCAAAGTGTCTGGTGAGCAGCATAATTCATATCATACTAACTGTACTGGTAGGTATGACAAGTACAGCATAATTGGATGCAAAGATCTTATTTCTGAAATGCTGGTTCCAATCTTTTTTGGGTGCTAACAACAGAAATTAGGTACATTACAATATAATGCTATGGAATGCATGTTTTATAAGGAGTAATAAAAACAACTTTATTTATGATTGAGCAGAGTATAGCGCAAGTTAAGACATGGTTAGCTACAATGACCAACTTGCCAAAACTGTTTTGAATACTGTGTGCAGTGATATAAGAGGTATAGAGGAAAAGCTTTTTAATTAAACGTGGGCTCTTGCAGACACTTTTTAATTTAGAATTCTCTCAGACAGAATTCCCATATACATAGAAAGCTCCATCCTCTCAGATACAGATAACACTGACATTATAATTACAGGTCTGCGCAGATAAGAAAAGTGTTATCCACATCTGCAGAACACATGCAAGGCCCATATCCACAACTGCATCCACAGTACTTTATCTGCATCCATAAGTTCGTTGTCCGCATCTGTAAGTTCGTTATTCACATCCGGAGATATTAAAGTTTTGAATGGATAATAGTAACAGATAGAAGAATTTAAAACCATGGTATGTAATGATAATAATTATTGTTAGAGTGTAATTTCTGTGACAATTTAACTACTTTCGACTTCTCGAATTATGATAACTGTTCTATACCTACTGCAAAACAGGCTATTCCAAACAAGAAAACAATGGCACTCAGGACACATATTTTAGAGTTTCGGAGCCCATGTCGTCGGGGCACTACATCAGCTGTTTAATACAGGGCTCTTCTTAAATTTCAGTGGTTAAAACTGATTGACATAGAGGAGATTTCACTGTGTTTACATTAAAAAGAAAAATACTGTTCTTTCGGAGTTTCACAAAAGAGACACTATTTTCACCATATTAATGCACAAGACGTTATGTGACACAAAGCAAAGCATATCATGTCATTTCAAGTGTTAAAACTGCTGTCTACTTCTAATTGGTAACTGTCAGCAAAAAGAGACATTGTCGTCTGCAGCTACGACCAGCCTATACAGTGTAACATTGTGTACCTTCCTAACTAAGTACTTTCACTGTCCACTGTATCTGATTATGACAGTTGCCATAAAATGCTATTGTCCATCTGAACGTTAATAATAATGTTATATAAGGAGACTTTCCCGGTGGGAAAAATATGTATAAAAATAAAGTTTGTTTGACTTACCCAAAGCATTGGCTCGCCGATAGAAACCCCCCCCCCCCCCCCACACACACACACACACAAGCATTCAAGCTTTCGCCACCGCTGGCAGCTTCTTCAGGAAAAGAGGAAGGAAGGAGAGGAGAAAGTGAAGGATACGGGTTTTAAGGAAGTGGAAGGACTTACCTTAGGGGGAAAAAAGGAAGGTAAACAAATACACACACACACACACACACACACACACACACACACACACACACAGATCCACATACAAACACACATAGGCAGACATTTGTAGAAAACAAAGCTGTGTGTGTGTGTGTGTGTGTGTGTGTGTGTGTGTGTGTGTGTGTGTGTGTGTCTGTCGGCGGCTCAACATTCATCTTTACGGTGAGTTGTTCCTTAGCTACATATTATTTACATAAATGTATGTTTGTTCATATTTTATGCATGGGTGTACTGTTCATTTGGTTGCGATGAAACTTTTCCAACATATTGCTTGCACTTTCACAATGGTTATTGACATAAATGACTGTAAGGTACGGGGGAGAGAGGGGGGGAAGAGAGGGGGGAAGAGAGGGGGGGAAGAGAGGGGGGGAAGAGAGGGGGGGAAGAGAGGGGGGGAAGAGAGGGGGGGAAGAGAGGGGGGGAAGAGAGGGGGGGAAGAGAGGGGGGGAAGAGAGGGGGGGAAGAGAGGGGGGGAAGAGAGGGGGGGAAGAGAGGGGGGGAAGAGAGGGGGGGAAGAGAGGGGGGAAGAGAGGGGGGAAGAGAGGGGGGAAGAGAGGGGAGAGAGGGGAAGAGATGGGGGAAGGGGAGGGGAAGAGATGTGTGTAATGAGGCAATGAAGTATGTGCAATCAGAGCCATTGGTCTGTCGATCCCTTCAGCATCCAGTGAGTACAGGTCCACTTGACAATTGCTTGAATATGCCTGACACAATCACTAATTTCTCTTAAGAATTCACAATAGACAACTTTTTCCATTCAATTGAACTCCCAAACATGCTCAAAGACACTTATCTTCTTTTATATGTACTGAAGCCGCTTGAATGAGACAACCACATGAAAACTCAAGTACTTTCACACGACTGTACGTTTCCCCTTTATTTGGCACCTTCCTTTTTTTTTTTCTCTTCTTTTTTTTCCTCCCCCTTTTTCTTTTGTGGTTACGAGTTGTGCCTATTATTCACACTTGGGTTGAAATGCAATATGTACGTATCTCGTAATCAAAAACACATTTTACAAATTTAACCTGACACACATGATGGGGCTGGATATGGTTGTCATTAGTGCATGGAGTTATGTCTGAGGGACTGTGTAAATGTATGTGATTCTTTTTCTGATGAAACCTCTGGTTGAAAATCCGAAGTTATCTGAATGTGATTGTCTATCCTTTAGAACTCAAGTTTCTACCTATCATCTATTATTGACATTCCAACCAGAATTTTCCATTGCTAATTTTATTGATGCTCTTCTACATCATGATTTGAACTGTTTTACTTCCAATGTTTTTATATTTTAGTCTCAAAATCAAATGCAATATCACCAACAATTTTACATTGAACTCCTTACTGAAGCTTTTAAAATAATATTATATATTCCTGTTCATTGTGTTCAGATAGCAATTCATCTGATAGTGAAGCTGTAGAATCATTGACAGGCAAATAAAGCAACAGCTTTTTAACAAATCTCTTTTTGACATAAAGGAGGTTAGGTGAGAGCTGACAAGGAGACAGCAGAAGCATCGGGTAGGAATACAGGATGGTGAGAGAACGTGTGTTAGAGCAGGATAAGAATGCGACACGAGCATCGACACCAGTGAGTTCATGCAGGACATGGAGATGATGACGATGACATGAAGGTGTAGACTGGGAGGGGAGACTGGGGCAGGAGGGCTAGCAGTAACTCTTCATAGTGTTCTAAGAAGTTTTCTTGTAGAGAGTAATTTTTGTTTCAGACATTATTCACACTGATAAAAATTGCATTTAAAGTAACCTGGTACAGAGATAATTTACTGCTGCATCTGCTGAAGCTTACTTGTTGCTGCTTTTATTTCAACAGCACTGCTCAACATGTTTCTGTATGTTTGTTTTGTGGTTTTAGGGCGCACAACTTCTCAGGTCATTAGCACCCAGATCGGAACAGAGATTCGCTAGATCTCGAAAAATTTATAACTGGCAGAAAGGAGAGTATCAAGAGAAAGCTATATCAGAAGGATATAGAAAAGAGATGACTTACCAAAGGACCGGCTCGTCGATAGATACGAATAAAATCACACACAAACACACATACAAGCTTTCGCCACCACTGGCAGCTTCTTCAGGAAAAAGAGGAAAAAAGGGGAGGAGAAAGGGAAGGATATGGGTTTTAAGGAATTGGAAAAGGAGTCATTCCAATCCCAGGAGTGGAAGGACTTAGCTTAGGGGGAAAAAAGGAAGGTAAACAAATACACACACACATCCAAACGCAAACACACCTAGACGGACATTTGTAAAAAGCTTTGCTTTTTAGCCGTGGGATGTGAAAGCTGAATCCTCCTGATCTGGTACAGAAACAAATTTCCAGAGCCACTTCCTCATCCCCCCAAATTCAGAACCTTCCACAGAAGAACCCCAGAAGTGCCCCTCTTGTCACCGGATACTTTCCGGGACTGGAGCGGACTCTGAATGTGGCTCTCCAGCAAGGATACGACTTCCTTAAATCCTGCCCCGAAATGAGATCCATCCTTCATGACATCCTTCCCACTCCACCGAGAGTGTCTTTCCATCGCCCACCTAACCTCCGTAACCTCCTAGTCCATCCATATGAAATCCCCAAACCACCTTCCCTACCCTCTGGCTCCTACCCTTGTAACCGCCCCCGTTGTAAAACCTGCCCTATGCACCCTTCCACCACCATTTACTCCAGTCCAGTAACCCGGAAGGTGTACACGATCAAGGGCAGAGCCACTTGCGATAGCACCCACGTGATTTACCAACTGACATGCCTACACTGTGAAGCGTTCTATGTGGGAATGACCAGCAACAAACTGTCCATTCGCATGAACGGTCACAGGCAGACTGTGTTTGTTGATAATGAGGATCACCCTGTGGCTAAACATGCCTTGGTGCACGGCCAGCACATCTTGGCACAGTGTTACACCGTCCGGGTTATCTGGATACTTCCCACCAACACCAATCTTTCAGAACTCCGGAGATGGGAACTTGCCCTTCAACACATTCTCTCTTCCCGTTGCCCACGTGGTCTCAACCTCCGCTAAATTCTAATTCCCGCCCGCCATCTTTAACATCTTTGCCTCGGTTCTGTGGACAGAGCCTCTGCCTGAAGTGGCATCTCTGTCCAACTTCTTTGGTTTCTACAAATGTCTGCCTAGGTGTGTTTGGATGTGGATATGTGTGAGTGTGTGTGTATTTGTTTACCTTCCTTTTTGTCCCCTAAGGTAAGTCCTTCCACTCCTGGGATTGGAATGGCTCCTTTTCCACTTCCTTAAAACCCGTATCCTTCCCTTTCTCCTCTCCTTCCTCCCTCTTTTTCCCAAAGAAGCCACCACTGGTGGCGAAAGCTCGAATGGTTGTGTGTTTTTGTGTGTTTCGTGTTTCTATCGACAAGCCTGTACTTTAGGTAAGTCAAAAATCTTTATTTTATACCATTTTCCCACCTAGAAGGTCTCCTTCTATTGGCAAATTAAGGGCTACACGGAGATGATTAAAATTAGGACAAGACAGTAAAACATGTCGCACCATCAGCAATTCACCACAGGAGCACAGCGGTGCAGGGTCAGCGGTTAGCAAATGATGGTGGCTAAATCGGCAGTGACCGATCCGAAAAAGGGCCAGGATGATCTGCTCTTGCCGAGAGGGGCATGAGGAGGTCCTCCAAGCGATTGGGATCAGTTTTACTGTTCTCAGTTTATTATCGTGGAGTGAGGACCACGAACTGTGCCAGGATGACACAATACACAAGCAAAGAGCCAGTTGAATATCGTCTGATGGCAAGCAAGAAGTTGCCATGCGAGTCAAAAGAGCTGCCGCCTTGGCTGCAATGTCCGCAGTCTCATTCCCGGGCACACCCTTGTGGTCAGGGACCCACAGAAAACAAACGTGACAGCCGTTATCTGCTACCAACTGAAGGGAGCATTGGAATCAATATACGGCAGGATGGGTCGAGAAAGGGTTCCTAAGACTCTGCAGGGCACTAAGGGAGTCAGAGCAGATGGCATAAAAGGGATGGCGGGGATGTCTGATGTATAAAACTGGTGGAGGGAAAAAATCAGCCGTGAAATTCGAGCACCGGTCAGGAAGCTTGTATTGGAACAGGTCGTCCCCGATGACGAAGGCAGATCTGACAACATCGGTGCTCTTGGGACCATCAGTGTAAATAAATATGGCATAATTGAACCGCGAACGGAGTTCGACAAGCTTCGAGCGATATACCAAATCCGGAGTGCTCTCCTCGGAGAGCAAACTAAGTTCAAGGTGGGTGTGAACCTGGGCCTGATGCCATGGTGGCAATGGGCTCTCGCTCAACCGAAAGGTGGAAGGAAGGGTGAAATTAAGTCGCTGAAGCAGGCGGCGAAACCAAACCCCAGGTGGAAGCAAGGCTATCGCAGACAACTGATATTGGCGATGGAGGGAGTCATCGAAAAATAATGGGTGAGAGAGGGTTGGGCATTGACAGCAGTCGGCATGCGTACTGACAAGAGTATGTCATGCCAAGAGATCAAGGGTAATACAGCAGCTTTGGCATAAAGACTTTCAACAGGACTGGTATAAAATGCACCGGGCGCCAGGCGTAATCCCTGGTGGTGAATGGAGTTGAGACGGCGGAGAAGGGACAGCCATGCAGAAGAGTATACAAAGCTTCTGTAGTCCAGCTTCGACTGAACAATGGCCCGGTAAAGGTGAAGCATGACTATTTGATCCGCTCCCCACAATGTGCCGCTAAGGACACAAAGAACATTAAGGGATCAAGCACAACGGGCAACCAGGTAGGACACATGTGTAGACCAGCGAAGTTTCCGATCCAACATTAACCCCATTAATTTTGTTGTCTCCACGAATGGGAGAGCAACGGGGCCAAGACGTAGAGATGGTGGAAGAAATTCCTTGTATCTCCAGACATTTATACACACCGTTTTCTAAGTGGAGAAGCGATCGCAATGCTCCAAGAATATAGGTGGTCAAGACAGCATTGAGGACAATGCTCTAAGAGAGATGTCCGCTGGGCGCTGCAATAAATTGCAAAATCATCTATAGAAAGGGATCAGGCATCATTGGCTGAAAGGCATTCCACTATCGGATTGATTGCAATGGCAAAGACGGAGCCCTGAGCCAAAAACGCTTGAATAAAAAGAGGGAGGTGCCCACGAAGGCCCCATGTGTGCAGAGTGCGGAGAATGTCCGCCCTCCAACAGGTATCGTAAGCCTTCTCCAAGTCTAAGAACACTGCTACCGTTTGACGCTTCCTTAGAAAGTTATTCATAATGAAGGTTGACAAGGTAATGAGGTTATCAGCAGCAGAGCGGTGTCTAAGAAAACTACATTGAACATTAGTCAGGAGGCGTTGAGATTCAGGGAGCCAGACCAACCGAGCGTTAACCATACATTCCATCACCTTGCAGACGCAGCTCGTGAGAGAAATGGGGTGATAACTGGAAGGAAGATGTTTGTCCTTACCTGGTTTGGGGATGGGGACAACAATGGCTTCATGCCAACTTGTGGGAACCTGATCTTCAGTCCATATGTGATTATATGTGCTAAGAAGGAAACACTTGCCCGTTGGAGAAAGGTTCTTCAACATTTCAATATGTATGGAATCGGGCCCAGGGGCAGAAGATCGGGACAGGGCGAGAGCACGTTCTAGTTCCTGCATGGTGAAGGAGAGTGTAAAGAAGGCGGCCGTGCCTCCTCTGCCTCTTTGCGACGGAGGAAGGCAGGGTGGTAATGGACAGAGCTCGAAACCTCTGCAAAGGAGTGGCCAATAGCATTGGAAACATCAGCGGTGTCAACGAGGACTGCGTTCTCGACGGTCAGGCCAGAAATCGGTAAGTGGACCTTGATGCTGGATAAATGGCGTAGGCCACCCCAGAAAGCTGATGAGGGAGTAAATCGGTTAAAAGAACTGGTAAAGGCAGTCCAGCAAGCTGTCTTTTATAACATGACGACATTGGGCTCGCAATCATTTATAATTGACACAATTCTCCAACGTTGGGTGGTGGTGGAATGTGCGTAAAGCATGTCGTCGGGCCCTAAGAACGTCGCAGCAGGCTGCAGTCCACCAAGGGACTCTAACGCGACGTGGAGAAGAGGACATATGAGGTACAGAATGTTCGGCAGCGGTGAGAATAACCTCTGTGAGGTATTCGACCTGACTGTCACAGCTGGGAAAATTCTGATCATGAAAAACAGCCATGGAAGAATAAAGCCCCCAGTCGGCTTTAGATGTTCCAACTGGTGGAACGAGAAGATGGGGAATGATGCAGAAGGTGGATTACACAAGAGAAATGATCACTCGAGTACGTGTCAGAAAGTACATACCACTACCACTAGAACCGACGCGCAAGCTGAGGAGTGCATATCGTGAGGTCTAACTGGGAATAAGTATGTGTTATGTCTGAAAGGAAGATCAGTGCACGGGTGTTGAGGCAGACAAGATTGAGGTGTTGGAAAAGGTCCACTAAAAGGGAGCCTCTCGCACAAGGTCTGGAGAGCCCCATAAGGGGTGGTGGGCATTGAAGTCGCCAACCAACACGAAAGGTGAAGGGATCTGGTCAACAAGGTGTAGCACATCTGCCCTAGTAAGGGCAGACGACGATGGTGAATAGATATTACAGAGGGAAAAGGAAAAGGTGGAGAGAGTGATGCGGACGGCAACTGCCTGTAGATGAGTATGCAATGAAATGGGATGGTAATAGACATCGTCCTGAATGACCATCAGAACCCCTCCTTGGGCTGGAGTACCTTCCACAGGGGGCAGGTCGAGACGCACAGAGGTGTAGTGTGGGAAGTTTGCATGATCACATGGATGTAACTTAGTTTCTTTGAGACATACTAGTAGCGGCCAGTGCAATCAGAGTAGTATTTTTAATTCCTTCCGATTGGAATGAATGCCGTGAATATTCCATTGAAGGAGCACCATGGTAAAAAATGAGAGAAGAAAAGAAGCAACAAGCAAGCGGGGTCACCTTGACAGCCGCTGAGGACTGGACTTCTAGGGAGCACTGCTATCGCTATCTAGATGCAGAGAATCGTGTTCCATGGGTTTGACTGATGTGCGTGCCACCTTCCTGAGTTGATTGGTAGGGGCAGCATCCTCCGCCGGTAAAATGCCGGTTGCCCGGCTAACAGTAGTGAGTCCCGGCGAGACAGGAGACAGAAGATGTCTGGGACTGACTAATGTTGGGCGGCGTGACAGATGACTCGCGCCTTGGCGGAGAAGGAGAGGAACACACTCACTCTTTTTTTTTTGGCTCTTTTGGAAGAGTGACAGTGAGAAGAGGCAGGTGACGGTTGAAAAGCCTGAGTGCGGAGAAAATCTTCACGGACAGGTTCCTTTTTCGAAGTCCTGGCATCTTGTTTAGGTGCCTGCGCTTTATTAGAGGTTGACGAAGACTTAACTTTAGAAGCAGCCGGAGGAAGCGGGGACATGGAACAGGCAATTTTCAGGCTGGCCGATCACACGACTGTGTCAGCAAAAGTGAAATCACAGGTCTGCATACCTACATCCTTAGTAGGTTGAGTGGAGGTGAGGACCTTACTGTATGTGTCCGTTGGAAGGACAGTGGGCTTCCGACTTGCTAGTAACTTTTGAGCAGCTGATGTTGAGACCTTTTCCATGACCCGAATTTGCCGAATGACCTTTTCGTCTTTATAAACAGGGCAGTCCCTAGAGGAAGTAGCATGGTCACCATTGCAATTAATGCAGTCAGGGTACGGAGGTGGGCAGTCGCCCTCATGGGAGTCCCTACCACAAGTGACACATTTTGCTGTATTGGGGGAAGATCGACGGGTGTGGTTGAATCTATGGCATTGGAAACAGCGCATACATAAGAGCAAATGGAGATAACTTCATATCCTGCTTTGACCTTGGACGGGAGTTCAACTCTGTCGAATGTCAAAAACACAGTACGAGTTGGTGTTAGCTGGTTATCGATCTCTTTCAATACTCTATGCACGGCTGTTACACCCTGATCAGACATGTAGTTTTGGATTTCTTCGTCTGAAAACCCGTCAAGGGATCTCATGAAAACTACCCCCGTGACGAATTGAGCGTGTGATGCGCTTCTACTTGGACAGGAAACGTGTGTAGCAGTGTAGTCCGTATCAGTTTTTGCGCCTCGAAAGCACTGTCCGCTTCCAGCAACAATGTTCCATTGCGCTACCGGAAACAGGTCTTAACAGGGCCAGCAATCGCATCCACACCCTTCTGAATTACGAAAGGATTAACAGAAGTGAAATCTTGACTGTCAGTTCGAGAAACAACCAGAAATTTGTGAAGATTAGGCAAAGTTTTCTTATGCTGAGATAAATTGATCTTTCTTTTTTGGGTCAAAGTCACAGTAGAAGACAAGGAAGTCATTGCGGAAGTGTTCTCCGAGATTACTGGCGCCTCCAATGGCACGCTCCTTCCTAGTGGGGGCCCCCTCTGAGGGCTTCATGCCTTAGGTGATTTTTCACACCTCAGGTCACACCTTCCGAGAACAGACGGAGGGACCAATCGGCATGTTCGGAAGGTACCAGCTCAGGTAATCACCCATCCCTGGGCCTGGCCTATAACAGGGGGTATGTACATGCCCTACTTGTCTACCCGGGGCGGGGAATTATGCGGTACCCCGTCACCTGCTTATTTTTTATTTATTTATTTATTTATTTATTCTGTTCCATAGGACCCACTTCAGGAGTAAGACTCCATGGTCATGGAACAAGTCAATACATTAATTGTTACACAATAATGGTAATAGAAAAAGTGAAAAGAATCAATAAAGAAAAAATAAATTAGCTTAATTGTTTAACTTTTCTAGGAGTTCCTCGACAGAATAAAAGGAGTGAGCCACGAGGTAACTCTTCAATTTAGATTTGAAAGCATGTGGATTAGTGCTAAGATTCTTAAGTTCTTGTGGCAGCTTATTGAAAATGGATGCCGCAGAATACTTCACCGAGTGAAAGCTACTAACTCGTGGGAATAAGCTGATATTATTAACAACAAACGACATTAAAGAAAAAACGTATTGTGACGCCAGAGTCAAAATTCCCAGACTACTGAAAAGGGGTCGACATGACGTTCGCAAACTTACACCAGATATTGCTCGAACCGCCCGTTTTTGAGCCAGAAATATCCTTTTTGCATCAGGCGAGTTACCCCAAAAAACAATGCCGTACGTCATAAGTGAGTGAAAGTAAGCGAAATAGACTACTTTTCGTGTTGAAAAATCACTTATCTCAGATATTGTTCTAATGGTAAATATAGCAGAATTTAGTTTTGGAACAAGATCCTGAACATGGGCTTTCCATGACAGCTTACTGTCTATATGAACACCTAGAAATTTGAACTGTTCAGTCTCACTTATCACATGCCCATTATGTGTAATCATAATGTCAGATTTCGTCAAATTATGTGTTAGAAATTGTAAGAACTGAGTTTTACTGTGATTTAACATCAACTTGTTTTCTATTAGCCATGAACTTATCTCTTGAACTGCATTATTTGATACTGTGTCAATATTACGAGCAACATCCTTCACTACCAAGCTGGTATCATCAGCAAACAAAAATATTTTACAGTCACCTGTTATACTCGAAGGCATATCATTTATATAAATAAGAAACAGCAATGGTCCCAAAACAGACCCCTGGGGCACCCCATACTTAATTGTGCCCCATTGGGATTGCACGTCATAGCCATTTTCTACATTGCGGAGAATTACCTTCTGTTGTCTATTATTAAAGTAAGAGGTGAACCAGTTGTGGGCTACTCCCCGTATTCCATAATGTTCCAACTTCTGCAACAATATTTTGTGATCAACACAATCAAACGCTTTTGTTAAATCAAAGAAGACGCCTAATGTCCGTAGCCTCTTATTTAACCCATCAAGTGCCTCACAGAGAAACGAAAATATAGCGTTTTCGGTCGTTAAACCACTTCTAAAACCAAACTGTATGTTTGACAGGAAATTATGTGAACTGAAATGATCAATTAATCTTGCATATACAGCCTTTTCAATAACTTTGGAAAAAACCGATGGCATAGAAATAGGTCTATAGTTGTCTACATTATCCCTTTCACCTTTTTTATAAAGCGGTTTCACTACTGAGTACTTTAATCTGTTAGGAAACTGACCATTCCGAAAGGAAAAATTACAAATATGGCTTAGTACTGGGCTAACATATGGAGAACAGTACTTTAGAATTCTGCTAGATACCCCATCATATCCACAAGAGTCCTTAGTCTTTAGTGATTTAATTATTGACTCAATCTCACCTATGGAAGTATCATGAAGGATCACTTCAGGCAACAGCCTCGGAAACGCATTTTCTAAAAACGTTATATGATTACCTGTAGAAACTAGAGTTTTGTTTAGTTCCTCTACTATATTCAGAAAGTGATTATTGAATATTGCACATATATCTAACTTGTCAGTAACAGAAACATTCCTACTACGCACTGACGTTATATCTTCTACCTGCTGCTCCTGACCAGACACTTCCTTCACGACTGACCAGATAGTTTTAATTTTATCCCGAGAGTTTGCTATTCTTTTTGCGTACCACATACTTTTTGCATTCTTAATGACATTTTTCAGAACCTTACAGTACTGTTTGTAATGAGCTACTGCATCTTCATTCTGACTACTTCTAACATTTTGATACAACTCCCGCTTAGTTCTACATGATACTCTTATCCCCTTTGTCATCCACCCTGGCTGTCTGTTACTGAAAGTACCCTGTTTTGAGCGTTCTAGTGGAAAGCAACTCATGATGAAAGCTGCTCATGATAATGCGTGGGTTGACCTTCAGACACGCACAAGGAGGAAAGAAGAAGAATAGAGGAAGTGAAGAGAAAGAAGTGTCTCAAACACTGAAGCAGAGACTAAATGAGGAGGAGAGGAAGGCTAGAAAAGTACAGCAGGGAGAGAAAGACAGAAGCTAAGGTTAGGAAAGGAAGAAACCAAAGAAAAAGAGAAACTAGTACAGGAAACTACCTTGACTCGCAATGGACACCCGTCTCTGGGCTAAGGCATGAACCAGGAGGGAAAATTAAGCAGCCTGGGGCCCCCTGCGCACTGCACACGTACCCACAAAAGAGCTGTGGTCCCCCTGGGGGGATGTTTCTGTATGTTCCTGACAATTTCATCATAAAATTACTAGGTGTGCAGTAAGCACAAATCTTCACTCTATTTCTCAGTGTCAGCACATACAAACCATGTACTAACTACATGCCACCAAATTTTTATAGTAGTACAAATTCGCGATAATGGAGATGATAAGCGCCATATCTATAGACATATAATCACCACCAAAACAAGCACTGCTTAAAATAAATAAATAAATTTTTATTGAAAACTCTGATGCTATACCAAACAGCGATGCAGAGAAACACTAGACCAATGGAAGTGTAGTTCATCTAACACAAGACCATTGTCAGCCTGAAATATTACTCTGCAGAGTGTTTCTTTAAGTTTATAAAAAAATATTGAAATCAAACAGTTTTACATTTGGGTTGTAATGACAGTAGGGCAATCCTATATACAAAAGTGAATATACTTTTAATTCCTTTACTTTGAGACCTCCAAATTTCATGCAGCAGCTAAGCAAGCCCTCTTTCGTTGAAGCAATGAACTATCACACAATAAGTTTCACTATAATACTGAAATATTCTCAATTTTATTGTTATTTCATATTGTACACTTGCGAATATAAGTACATAATACAGAGGTATACAATTATACAATCATGGGACTAATTTTATAAAGGAGATTGTGGCTGTGTCTAAGTGCTAACACCTCTACCTGTCTCACGAGGTGGTAATACAGGACGTGTGGTACAGACAACACTTCTGCTGTCTACGGCCAGCACTGTTGGGAGATACCGTCATGCAGCCACAAATTATCACAGTTGTATCTACTTACCATGACAAATCTTTCATGCTGGAATAAAACATAAGCTACTACAAAAGTTGTCAGACAAAAGTGATTTTAGTTTCTTTTGAAAACTGTTAAAAATGTGCCAGCACCTGTAAATCACATATATTCTTAAGGCTGTTTACTTTCCTATTTTTCATGCAAAACAAAGGTTAAATTGAGAATAGTGGATTCCAGTTGTGACGCATACTGTGTGTTCACTGGTTCAGTGAACTCCTGCAAAAAAGGTAAATAAATAAATAAAATGTGTTTTTAAACTATCATTCTTCATTTCATTCTTCTGTCAGATCATTTTGACATGCACATTCAAAGTATTTTTATTGCACGAGAAATGTTTTATGTCACAGAGAGAGCACTGTACAAGTCTTAGTGCGGCCGTTTAATATAGATGACAGTGGTCGCAGCGTTGCAATGCTCATGCGCAGCAGAGGTTCATATTCAATTCTGAACACCCTCCCCCCCTCCGTGGGCAGCATATGGGCGCTCCCAATGCAGGGAGGGGCGAGTGGAAGTGCCACTTTTAACATTGGTGCGGGAGCTGGTAAAGACGTGAGCTCCTGGCTATTTAAGCGCTGGGAGTTAAGAACAAATGGTTCTGAAGCAAGATGATGGAGCTACTGTGCACCTCGCCCTGTGCACTCTTCATATTTTTGGTGCATTGGAAGATTCATAGATAGAGTCATATTTGGTAAAATATTTTATAACTATAAATTAAAGACATATCAACTCTAAAAGCGTTCAAAAGATCTGATCATGAATAATAATGAAGTCACTACTCTCCACCTAGTAAGAATAGGTGTGTGTTTGGCAGCATTGCATTGCACTGTCGAAGTTAATTTGCCAGTCTAGTTCATTTTCGTTAGTACTCTGTTTTAAGAGGTTTATTCCCGTGTACTTGCAGATTTCGTTTGTACTACTGTTTTAATAGTTTATTCTATCGTATTTGATAAATACCGTTGTGTTTAGTCTTCGTCTTTGACCGATGTATTTCAAAACAAGTCAGAGACCGTTACTAAGCTCGTTATCAGTCAGTCCAGTGCCAGCTGTCACCAGTGCCGCGGCGTTAACAGCGCTAAGCTGCCGGACTCAGTTTTGTTGATTCGACAGTGTAGTTACCACTGACCACAGTTAAGTCAGCAGCCAGCCGCCTTCATTAGAGTACTAGGCTTCTTTAAAGTTGTTAATTGCTGTTAATTGTATCGATAGGATGGATAGGATGTGTGCCTGCTGTGTGCGGACGCAGGAGGAGTTGGCCGCGGTTCGCGAACAGCTGAGCGTGCTGTTGGCTACGGTCAGCCGTCTTCAGGCTGCTGTTTTGGGGTGCAGCGATGGTGGGGAATCTGGTGCGTCGAGTGGGACACCTCAGGTGTCTCACACTACGCTCTCTGTCCCTGCTACCGAGGCACCTTCAGGTGTACCGGACGTCGTCGAGCCGCCTTCTCCGCAAGGGGAGTGGCGGGTTGTACGGCGTTCGCGTCGCTCGAGGCGGAAGGCCAATGTGGAGGCTGGACGTCCGTCCATGCCCGTTCGTCCTGTGAGTGAACGTTTGGCCACTCCTTCATCAGGGTCCGAGCAGGTGCACGGTGGGAGGGGATTATTAGTTATTGGGAGCTCCAATGTCAGGCGCGTGATGGAGCCCCTTAGGCAGATAGCGTCCAGATCTGGAAGGAATTCCAATGTGCACTCTGTGTGTTTGCCGGGGGGCCTCATCCGAGATGTGGAGGCGGCCTTGCCAGCGGCTATCGAGGGTGCGGGGTGCAGTCGACTGCAAGTCGTGGCTCACGTCGGCACCAATGACGCTTGTCGCTTCGGTTCTGAGGATATCCTCAGGTCCTACGAGTGGCTGGCGGAATTGGTGAAGGCTGCTGCCTTCGCACACGGGGTGCAAGCAGAGCTGTCGATTTGCAGCATTGTTCCCAGGGTTGATCGGGGTCCTTTGGTTTGGAGCCGAGTGGAGGGTCTGAACCAGAGGCTTCGCCGACTCTGTGACAGTCATGGCTGCAGATTTCTGGATCTGCGTTATCGGTTGGGGAATTGTAGGGTGCCCCTAGATAGATCAGGGGTGCACTACACTAAGGAAGCGGCTACTCGGGTAGCAGAGTACTTGTGGAGTGCACATGGGGGTTTTTTAGGCTAGGCGCTAACTCTGATGAGCACTCGCCTGTCAGCATTCAAACAGCGAATTCAGGCCACGTTCGGAACAAAAATTCGAACATAAAAATATTAGCCGAGAATTTACAGAGTATTAGAAACAAAGTTCCCGAATTTGCAGCGCTGCACGGAAGTTATTGCGCTCAGATAGTTTTAGGTACCGAAAGCTGGCTAAATGATGATGTGGCAAGTTCAGAAATATTTAGCGAAGCGTGGAATGTATATCGGAATGATAGATCTGATACAACTGGAGGAGGAGTGTTCATCGCTGTGGACAAAGATATTGTTTCTACTGAGATCGAGGTTGAAAGTAACTGTGAAGTTATCTGGGCACGCATAACAGGTTTAAAAGAAGTTAATAGTTGGGTGTTTTTACCGGCCCCCCAGTGCTGCTGTAGCAGTTTTAGAATCATTCAAGGAAAGTCTACACCAGGTAGTGCATAGGTATCCGGGCCATGTAATATTAGTCGGAGGTGACTTCAACCTTAAGAGTATAGATTGGGACCTCGCTAGTTATATTTCAGGTGGTACAGACAAGCAGTCTTGCGAGCTACTTTTGGACACATTCTCCGAAAACTGTCTTGAGCAGTTAAACCGGCAACCCACGCGCAATGGAAATATTCTAGACCTTATAGCCTCAAACAGGCCTGATCTTATTAATAGTGATCATGATATCGTCATAGCGTCGATAGTGACCAAAGTTCATAAACCAGTCAAGAAGGCTAGGAGCGCGTTTTTGTTGGGAAAATCCGACAAGCAAATGTTACGATCGCACTTAGAAAATGAATGGGCAACGTTTAATTCTGGGACTATGGATGTAGAGGAATTGTGGACTACATTTAAGTGCATTGTTAATGAAGGGTTAGAGAAATATGTGCCAGTAAAGACGATTAAGGATGGAAAAGATGCACCGTGGTATAATAATAATGTTAGAAAGCTGCTGAGAAAGCAAAGGCTGTTGCACTCTCGATTCAAAAAAGAACACGCCAATGATGACAGGCAAAAGTTAGTAGAGATTTGTGCGTCTATAAAAAGATCGATGCGTGAAGCATACAATAATTATCACAGCCATACCTTAGCGAAAGATCTTTCCTAGAACCCGAAAAAATTCTGGTCCTATGTAAAATCGATAAGCGGGTCAAAGCCCACTGTCCAGTCACTAGTTGATCATTCCGGGGCAGTAATAGAAGAAAGCTGAAGTTCTAAATTTAACCTTTAAGAAATCTTTCACGCAAGAGGACCGCACAAATATACCATCATTTGATCAACGTACTAATTCCGAAATGGGGGACATAGCAATAGGTATTTCCGGTGTAGAGAAGCAGCTGAGAGAGCTAAATACGAAAAAGTCTGCTGGTCCGGATGGAATACCAGTTCGGTTTTACAAAGACTATTCTGCGGCATTGGCCCCCTACTTAGCTTGCATTTATAGCGAATCTTTAATTCAGCGCAAAGTTCCTAGTGATTGGAAAAAAGCGCAGGTGACTCCCGTGTATAAGAAAGGAAAGAGAACTGATCCATACAATTACAGGCCAATATCGTTGACATCGGTTTCATGTAGAATTTTGGAGCATATTCTCAGTTTGAATATAGTAAATTTCCTTGAAACGGAAAAGCTTCTTTCCCTGCATCAGCATGGGTTTAGGAAACATCGTTCATGTGAAACTCAGCTTGCCCTTTTCTCACATGACATCTTGCGAGCCATGGACGAAGGGCAACAGGCGGATTGTGTTTTTCTCGACTTCAAAACAGCGTTCGACATGGTGCCACACTGCAGACTGCTAACAAAGATACGAGCTTATGGAATAGGTTCACAGATTTGTGACTGGCTGGAAGACTTCCTAAGTAATAGAACGCAGTATGTTGTTCTCGACGGCGAGTGTTCATCAGAGACGAGTGTATCGTCAGGCGTGCCCCAGAGGAATGTGATAGGACCGCTATTATTTTCTATCTATATAAATGATCTGATGGACAGAGTAAGTTGTAATTTGCGGCTGTTTGCTGATGATGCTGTGGTGTATGGGAGGGTGTCGTCTGTAACTGACTGTAATAGCATACAGGTTGACTTAGACAAAATTTCTAGTTGGTGCAAAGAATGGCAGCTAGCTCTCAATGTAGAAAAATGTAAGGTGATGTGCATGAGTAGAAAAAACAATCCTATAATGTTCGAATACAGCATCAGTAGTGAGCTTCTTGATGCGGTCGCGTCTTTCAAATATCTAGGCGTAACATTGCAGAGCGATACGAAATGGAACGAGCATGTAAGGACAGTTGTGAGTAAGGCAAACAGCCGACTTCGGTTTATTGGGAGAATTTTGGGAAGATGTACTTCACCTGTAAAGGATACCACGTATAAAACGCTTGTACGACCACGTCTTGAGTATTGCTCAAGTATTTGGGACCCACAGCAGATCGGCTTGAAGGAAGACATAGAGGCGGTTCAGAGGCGAGCAGCTAGATTTGTTACCGGTAGGTTCGACCAATGCGCGAGTGTCACGTAAATGCTCCGGCAACTCAATTGGGGATCGCTGGAAGAAAGACGACGTTCTTTTCGTGAATTTCTGTTAAGTAAATTTAGAGGGCCGGAATTTGAAGCTGAGTGTAGTACGATCTTGCTGCCGCCTACTTACATTTCGTGTAAAGATCACAAAGACAAGATAAGAGAAATTAGGGCTCGTACGGAGGCATATAGGCATTCTTTTTTTCCTTGTTCAATTTGGGAGTGGAATAGGAAAGGAAATACCTAGTAGTGGTACAGTGTACCCTCCGCCATGCACCTTACGGTGAATAGCGGAGTATGTATGTAGATGTAGGTAGTGAGTTCGAGATCGACTACAAGCAATTTCTTTTAAACCAAATCCCCCCCTCCCTCCCTCTCTCTCTCTCTCTCCCCCCCTCCTCCTCTAGCAGTTACGAGAACAACAATGACTTTTGTGTTGTTACTTCCCATATATCTTTGGTCGTTTTTGCAAACGTGTCGTGATTTTGACAGAAAATGGTATTTATACTCTTCGTCGTGACAAATATTTAACAGTTTGCTCATGCATAAGGTTAGGTGGGGGTTTTGCTTACAGTGTCATGTGACCCGGAGGTAGCTCGTATCTCCATCTTAACAGATTCATTTTGTTACAGTCACTGAACAGTGTAATCACTTACTGTGTTTTAGTGTTCATGTGCATAATCAAATGTTATTGTTTATTATCAAAGAAAAATGAACAATATTCAGTATCTTTTAGAAACACAGTAAATAACTCAGCTTCAAGCTTGGAACAATAGTGTGAAATAAAGAAGCTGGGTAGTTTATTTTTATTGCTAATATTGAATTTACAAATGATGATATTATTTGGAAATGGTGCCTGAATCTTTGCATCAAACTTCACAAAAATTGAAATGTACTGTGAGGTAGTTGTTAGTATGCCTAGTTTCTGAAGAGATGCTTACATGAAATTGAAGAATGAGCAGATAACGTACTCACATTACATTCTGTGAAATGAATACTATGTACCCTGCATGGAATTAACCCTATGAAAAATAAGCTAATTCTCTGATGATTCATCACAAAAATTGGCTATTATATGCAGAACAAATGTTACCGGAGTTCAAACGTTTGATAGGAGTAGTTGAATGCAAGACCCAATTCAAGTTTAGATTACTGTGTACACCCATGAATTTTGATTAATTGGTTTTAAATATGTCTTCTTCCTCATGTGGTATTATTATTGATGATGATGATGTATCTTGCTGCTTTCCCCCCACAAAATCAAATCCCTAAGCATTTACTGAGAAATGATTAATAATATTTCATCTATCATTCCTTCTGTTGTAACAAGTCTTTTACAATTTTATTATGATGCATGCATTATCAACAAAAAACAGTTTTTGCTATATCAGTGTAAATAATATTTATATTTTAAATTAACAGAGTGGTCTTAGAATTAAATCCTGTGCTACACCAACAGTAATTCATCATCAAAGATGAACGAACCTTTGTTTCTAGTAGGGAAAAGCTTTGCTGAAATGATGTTATTTTTACAGTCTATTTCCTTGATCACAAAAATCATCATCATCAGAGACTGATTATGCCTTTCAGCATTCAGTCTGGAGCATAGTTCTCCTAATAAAATTCCTCCATGATCCCCTATTTAATGCTAACATTGATATGCCTTTTACTTCAAAATCATTCTTCACCGAATCTAAGTACTTTCTTCTTGGTCTACCTCGACTCCTCTTACCCTCCACTGCCGAGATCATGAGTCTCTTAGGTAACCTTGCTTCTCCCATGCGTGTAACATGACCCCACCATCTCAGTCTGTTCGCTCTAACTGCTTCATCTATGGTGCTCATTCGCAGTTTTTCTTTGATTTCCTCATTATGGACACCCTCCTTCCATTGTTCCCATCTATTAGTGCCTGCAATAATTCTTGCTACTTTTATATCTGTAACCTCTACCTGATGAATAAGGTAACCTGTATCCTCCCAACTTTCACTCCCATACAACAAAATTGGTCTAAAGATAGAGCGGTGCACTGCTAACTTAGTCTTGGTACTTACTTACTTCTTGCAGAAGAGAGTAGATCTTAGCTGAGTACTCACTGCATTAGCTTTGCTACATTTCAATTCCAGGTCTTTTACAATGTTGCCACCCTGTGAGAAATTGCATCCAAGGTACTTGAAACTGTCTACCTGTTCTAACTTTGTTCCTCCTATTTGGCACTCAATCTGTTTAAATCTCTTTCCCACAGACATTACTTTTGTCTTGGAGATGCTGATTTCCACATCATAACCCTTACACCGCTGATCAAGCAATCAAATATTAGTTTGCAACCTTTCAATCGAATCTGCCATTACAACTAAGTCACCTATTTTAATCCCACCCTGCCAGTCTACTGTTTTCAACATATGATCCATGAATAGTATGAACAACAGTAGTGACAGGTTACAGCCTTATCTTACCCCTGAAGCTACCCTGAACCATGAGCTTAATTTGCCATCTACTCTAACTGCTGCCTGGCAGTCTACGTAAAGCCGTTTAATTGCTTGCAGAAGTTTGCCTCCTATACCGTAATCTTTTACAACTGACAGTATCTTCCTCTTAGGAACACCTCTTAGGAACACCATCGTAAGCCTTTTCTAGATCTATGAAACATAGATACAATTCCCTGTTCCACTCATAGCACTTTTCCATTACCTACCATAAGCTAAAGATCTGGTCCTGACAGCCTCTAAGATGCCTAAACCCACACTGATTTTCATCTAACTTGTCCTCAATTAATACTTGCACTCTCCTTTCAACACTGCCTGAGAATATTTTGCCTACAATGCTAATTAAAGATATACCTCAATAGTTGTTACAATCTTTTCTGTTTCCATGTTTGAAAATTGGCGTGATTACCGCTTTCGTCCAGTCAAACGGAGCCTGTCCCGATTCCCACACCTTCTCAATTATTCTATTTAACCATTTGAGACCTGGTATTCCACCGTATTTGACGAGTTCCGGCTTAATTTCATCCACCACAGCCACTTTATTGCACTGTAATCTATTGACCATTTTCTCCACTTCCTTAAATGAGATCCTGTTTCCATCGCCGTTTCTATCCCAGTTTACCTAAAAATCTGAATCATCATTGAACGTTTCACCTACATTAAACAATTCTTCTAAATATTCCCTCCATCTGCTCAATGCATCCACAGGATTGACTAGCAGCTTCCCTGACCTGGCCAAAACACTTGTTAATTCCTTCTTCCCTCCCCTTTGATGTCGGCTTATTACATTCCAGAATGGTTTTCCCACAGCTTAAGTCAGCTTTGACTGTGTCATTCCACCAAGCTGTCTGCTTCTTGCTGCCTTTACACATTACTGTTCCAAGATATTCTGTAGCTTCTTCTAGTAGTGCGTTCCTGTACCTTGCCCATTCCTCTTCCAGTGACTGTAAACAACTATATTCAACTAAATGGTACATTTCTGAGATTGTTATGTATTTGTATCTAATTTCCTTGAAGTTTCTCCATTCTTATCCTTCTGAATATGGACCTGACTTTCTGCCCTTTTGGCCTCACAAAACCAATTTCACTGCAGATTAAATAATGATCAGTATAATCAAAGAACCCCCTGAAAACATGTGTGTCCTTGACTGTCTTCCTGACTTCCTGGTGTTTTCCTTTCCTGTTGACCTCCATATCCTCTTCAAACTTGCCCATAACCTGTTCACACCATTCTGTTCCATTTCCTATCCTGGCGTTGAAATCAGCCACGAGTAAAACACTATCCTTGTACTTCACTTTAACAACTACATCACTAAGTGAGTTGTAAAATCTGACCATCTATCTTGATATGTCCCTCCACAGGGCAAATACACTGACAATCCTAATTTTCTTGCTGGAAATGGCCAAATGTACCCACATCAGTTATTCATTTACATACCTTATTGCAATTACGCTGGGTTTTATTGCTTTTCTGATGTTTCCCACTGCTTTGACTCCCGACAGGTAGACCTTGTATTCTCTGACTTCGTCGTCTTTCTCTCCCCTTACCCTAACATCACTAACAGCTGAAACATCTAACACCATCTTACTTGAAGCCTCTGCTAGCTCTACCTTCCTCCCATAATAATACTCATTGATATTAATAGCTCCCCATCTCATTCCAGATCGTTTGCCAAGTCATATCGGTGGAGTCCCTGGTCTGTCAATTAGAGGTGGGATTCCATCACCTCTAAAGGTCCGAGGCATTTTGCTCTGATTGTTGCCAGCAAGATATTGAACTACCTGGGAAGCAGGTTGCTAGCCTTACTTGCCCAGGGCTGAGTTTTACCCCTAACGGTTGAGGGACTAACCAGCGGAGTTGGTAGTCTTTGCTGTCTGAGCACAATGGCGGCCACGACTCAGAATACTGTATGTCCAAGATGCCCACCCTTATTCCAAAGTGACTGGTATCCCAAGTGTCAGGACCACTTACTTGGCTACTCATACATTGCCCGTGGTTCATGAACTAGGATATGACTACAGGAAACCACACCATGATAATACATAAGTAAAATCTTGCCTTTAAAATATTTAAATATTGTGAGTGGAATGGTAGGTGGCATGTTCAGTAAGGAGGCTCTTCTGATATCCAAACTGTGATTAATTAAAAATCTTCTATATGTGCGACCATTATTAAATACATTACTTGTTAAGAAACTCTTGTCAACGAAGTTAGAAGTGGAATGAGAGGACAGTTATTATTCTCAACCTTTTACCATAATTCATACAATGTGCAACATGGAACTGACAAAATACACTAAATTTTAACTAAGATGTTGAGCAATAGTTGCACAGAAATGTTTTTAATGAGCCACAATATGTTAAAATGATGTTACAAGGGCACGACCACAAATGTAGTCCACTGCCTCCTTCAGAGGGACAGCATTTACTGACAATGAGAGGTCATTCCACAGGGTGGCCAGAAGGCATTCCAACAAATATTTCTGCAGCTGCTGTGACCTTGTCACGATAGACCAACTGTTTTGGTTGTTCACTTCATATAACTATGGATAGCTGAACATGGTTGTGTGTGTGTGTGTGTGTGTGTGTGTGTGTGTGTGTGTGTGTGTCCAAAATATACTTTGTTTTTACGTAACACATATACTGCAGATCATTTTCGGACAGTAGAAAAATGAAGGTGTGCTTTTTAATTTTTCTGATTTTGAAGGGAGTTTGCTGTGTTCCCTTTATAGAATAAAGACACAAAACAGTGCTGAACTGGTGTCAAAACCCAAGTTTCCTATATTAGATAGTGTAGTGTAACAGCTAAATTGGTGTTACACTGTGATTCCATTTCACCAGGAGATGTACAAATTTGCTAGAAATGTAGGCTGAGTGGAGAAACGAACATGTACTGTGTACCTTGCACTCACGAGGGCAGGTACGCAGAAGGGGATGGGTGCGGCATCCCAAAGACTGAAATACTTGCTGCAGCAGTGACCGTTCACCTGCCTGTCAAAGAGTGCTATGATTCTACTGAAACGTTCTGTGCCACATCTACATCTACAACCATACTCCGCAAGCCACCCGACGGTGTGTGGCGGAGGCTACCTTGAGTACCACTATTAATTTTCCCTCCTATTCCAGTCACGTATTGTTCGCGGAAAGAAGGATTGTCGGTATGCCTCTGTGTGGGCTCTAATCCCTCTGATTTTATCCTCATGATCTCTTCGCAAGATATACGTAGGAGGGAGCAATATGCTGCTAGACTCCTCAGTAAAGGTAAGTTCTCAAAACTTCGACAAAAGCCCGTACCGAGCGACATAGCGTCTCTCCTGCAGAGTCTTCCACTGGAGCTTAGCGATCATCTCCGTAACGCTTTCACGATTACCAAATGATCCTGTAACGAAGCGCACTGCTCTCCGTTGGATCTTCTCCACTTTCTCTATCAATCCCACCTGGTACGGATCCCACACTGGTGAGCAGCATTCAAGCTGTGGGCGAACAAGTGTACTGTAACCTACTTCCTTTGTTTTCGGACTGCATTTCCTTAGAATTCTCCCAATGAATATAAGTCTGGCATCTGCTTTACCAACAATTGATTTTATATGGTCGTTCCATTTTAAATCCCTCCTAATGACTACTCCCAGATAAATTATAGAATTAACTTCTTCCAGTTGCTGACCTGCTATAGTGTAGCTAAATGATAAAGGATCTTTCTTTCTGGGTATTCGCAGCACATTACACTTGTCTACATTGAGCTTTAATTGCCATTCCCTGCACCATGCGTCAATTCGATGCAGATCTTCCTGCTTCTCAATACAATTTTCCATTGTTACAACCTCTCTATATACTACCGTATCATCCACAAAAAGCCTCAGTGACCTTCCGATGTTATCCGCAAGGTCATTTATATATATCATGAACAGCAATGGACCCACGACACTCCCCTGTGGCACACCTGACATAACTCCTACTTCGGAAGACTTCTCTCCATTGAGAATGACCTGCTGCTTTCTGTTATCTAGGAATTCCTGAATCCAATTACACAATTGGTCTGATAGACCATATGCTCTTAATTTGTTCATTAAACGTTTGTGGGGAACCGTATCAAATGCCTTGCGGAAGTCGAGAAACACAGCATCTACCCGAGAACCCGTGTCTATGGCCCTCTGAGTCTCGTGGACGAATAGCGCGAGCTGAGTTTCACATGAACGCCTTTTTCGAAACCCATGCTGATTCCTACAGAGCAGATTCCTAGTCTCGAGAAATGTCATTATATTCGAACATAATACATGTTCCAAAATTCTACAACTGACCGTCGTTAGAGATATAGGCCTATAGTTCTGCACATCTGTTTGAGGACCCTTCTTGAAAACGGGGATGACCTGCACCATTTTCCAGTCTTTCGGAACGCTATGCTCTTCTAGAGACCTACGATACACCACTGCAAGAAGGGGGGCCAGTTCCATTATTAAGTTGTGACAAATGAAACATTAGTAATTTTAAGTTCAGAATGCAATGAGATGTAAAAGTGAACAAACAGATATATTGAGATGACCTAGTATTGTATTAGTTAGCCTGGGGGACACAATATATTGTTTTTATGGAAGTTTAAATGGTGTTTGAAATGTCATTTCCAACATAATCCCCCCCTTCCCCCTTTCTCTCTCTCTCTCTCTCTTTGAATATGACATCTCAACTGCAAGGACAAAGTTCGAGCGTTGTCTAGTGGTTAGTGTAATATTAATTTATTGGAGTACACAAACTAGAGATCCCAAGAAAGTGAAGAAATAAGTTTCATTCTGGTAAAACAAGGAATAGAAGTCATATTTTGATTTGTGTAGTGTACAATCTAGGAGAAACCAAAAGTGGCATTACGCCTCAGCATGGTCATTTGGTGACACACCGCATTAAGGCCATGGCTCTAGGCATTATCCTCTACCTGACATTTCATCTTATATTGCTGAAGATATCTTCGACGGATTTGCAAACACTGGTTCACAATGAAGTCAGAGTAGCAAGCCATACTGTTTATGCATATCCATGCAACAGTTGGTTTGTGATGTCATGACAGTGGTGTATGTTCCAGGAGTCATATCAGTGAATGTTATGGAGCTTGTTGTGAAGAGTTGGTATTATTTATTTAAAATGAGTCCTTTACATACAACTCTGCAATTACAGGCAGCGGTTTGTGACGTTATGAGCAGACTGTTTTGTGGTTATGCATAAACAAAACAGCTTGATGAGCTGTCTATAAAGCCTTCTAAGTCTTCAGCTGTTGAAGACAAAATGTAAGGCATATGATCATGCCCTGGACCACGGCTCTATTCCCATATATCCAACTTTGGCATATGTATCAACAATCGGCTGTAAAAGTCTACATTCAATGACTATGTTTTTCTGTTTATTTTGTGTGTGTTGAAGAGATTAAAATCCAAGTTCCATTCTGGAAAGTTAATGACGCACCTCCATGAATGGTGATGGTGACAATATGAATTATACTGAACTGAACATTGGTAATATTCAGCTACCAACAAAATACTAAATTGTATGGTAGTGAATGCTTTAAATACTTTAAACACAGTCAAGACTATTCCAGTAGAAGATGAATAAATGAAGACAACACTTCTTGAGAAGAACTCAAAGAAGTGGGACTAACCTTCTGGTTATTTTTATTCACATCTTGATGAATCACAGTCATTTTCAAATCAAATGCAATATTACAATGTTTCCAGAACACAAAAACAATATTACGATGTTTGCAGTATGGCTCTTCTGCATACAAAAAAGTATAACATTTTATGTCCATTGCATAAATCTGAATTGCTTTAGGTTAGAGATGCATGGATAATGCTGAATACCACTGTTATTTTATTTAAATCAAGTTATGTGCTATCACATGGACCAGAGCAACTCTGCAACATAATACAGCACAAATAAGACTTGAGTGACTATAGATATTATGTATCACATTACAGCAAAACTATCAAAAGTACTGAAAAGAATCTTCCTAAAATTAGAAAGTGTGTCCCAAAAGTAAGCCTTTCAATGTTGTGAAAATTTATAGTTCAATATGTATTTTTAGTTTTGTTGCAAAACTGTAACAGCAGAATTGGTGAAGCAAATATTATCCAAGTGGAAATCATTGTTGTGCCACTGTTTACTGAATGAATGTCATACCTTCTTGCGAATGCATTTGTACTATTAACAACAAATTTCACATAGGAAAAAAGATATAGTGATTTCGGAATAAGTATTTTTTATATTTTCTAACAACAAATTCCTTTCACGAGTCTTGACAGTCGAGCAACATGCACTGGATGTGGTCAGTGGACCACTCAGTACCTGTGACCTGGAGCAACTACAGGTAGCTCCTCAATTGACACCACAAGGATTAGTGCTCCTCATTTCAGTCTTTCCCTGGCAGTACCAGACCTACACATGACAGCCAACCATGCTAACCACTCAGCTACAGAAGCAGACACTATAATGACCGGTATTAAAAACAGATTTCACACAGTACATTGTCTGGTTGTACTTTTCTGGGCTGCCACAGAGTGGCCCACTTCGTTTTTGGCAGCAGTTTGGCGGTGGCCAAAAACGAGGTGGACTACCCTGTGCCACAGCGTGCGGTGGAGCACATGCTTGATTTCAATGGCTGCTTCACAATCCGAGCCATCTGGATCCTCCCATCCATCACCAGCTTTTCTGAACTGCACAGATGGGAGTTATCCCTTCAGTACATTCTCCGATCCCAAAATTATCCAAGTCTCAACCTACGACAACTTCTCTTTTTTCCACACCCAACAGTTCCTACCTCTCTATCCTAAACGTCTCTTGTTTCGAGGTGTGTGTGTGTGTGTGTGTGTGTGTGTGTGTGTGTGTGTGTGTGTGTGTACACTTGCGAGCGGGCACACAGTTGCGTGTGTATGCACTTGCACCTACATTTGATTTATATAATTTTAATTTTTTAATATTTTATTCTTATTAGTTTTTTTGTTTTATTATATTTTATTTATTTTCCTGTCCTCACCTGCCTCCCCACTCCATTCCTAAGCTGCATCTCATTTCCTTCATCTGATACATACATGCTCTGCAAGGCCGTACTGTATCCATCCCCACCACCATGACAAACCTTACTTTTCCCCTCCCCTATTTCTACACTACATAGCATGATTCAAAATGTGGCAGCTGGAGATGACAGTTGTGTGACTGTGTTGTGTACCTGTGTGATTGTTCTATTTTAAGAGGAATGCAATGGCTGATAGCTGAAGTGTTGTATGAGTGTGTCTTTTTTATGTGCCTGTCACAGCTTGTCATCACATCTTTGTGGCGAGTTGTAAACTGTCCTTGTTACTATATATTTGAAGATAAATACAATATAATTTTGGACAGAGGTACATTATATTTTTAATGCAATTATCATAAAACTGTATAGCAAGAATTACAAACGAGTATGAAAATTGACATTTTTTCTGAGAATCATATTTCAGTTATAGTAATACACACACACACACACACACACACACACACACACACACACATTCTGTAGCCTGTGGTAAAATAATGTGACTAACACTGTCATGTGTGATGTTAATTTCAGAAGCAAACATTACTTTACTGACAGACACGTAGAATGAGACATGGCAATACCAGGATGACAAACTGCTAAGAAAATTAAGGTAGAAAGGATGTTAATGTTCGAAATTGCAGTGCATAGTAAAGACATAACACTTGTGTCTCTATCAGTCATGTAGAACATTTGTTTCAAATTGCATGATCACTGAATATCTCAGTAACCAAAAATCTAAAACTTCATATGTGAAGGTGATTTTATGTATAGATATTAGCTTAATTCAGCTATAACAATAAATAATTACACATCATAGGAACACTACAATTTAATTTTGTGTCACTTTATGAAACAATGCAAGTGCCATACTATACATAAGCTAAAATTTACCTTCAGTGTTAATACATTGAACTAAAACACGAATATTCACAAATGTGCATTGTAAGTGGTGAAAATTAACATTAATTTTCTTTTATTAAACAACTAGTGACCACCTGGCTTTGCAGAGGTGGAATTTATATTCTATATCTATAAAAATCAATGTGTGTATGTATTTTACTCATTTCTATGTTCTACATAACATGGTTAGCACAATGCATTTATGTTTTACAATCTTTGGCTTGTATTTACATACTAATTTCATAGTGTAACATATATTTAAAACTTTATGAGCAGATTGTATGAACTGCTGTTGGAGATCAACTCCGACATTAGTTCAGAAGTTAAATTCTGTTCAGGGCTGTGCTCTATTGTATAACGTTAAACCTAGATCCGCCGAAGCTGGTTGAACAATGATCTGAGTCGGATGGAAGATGCTCGGTGGCACCGCTAAAATTGGCTATCGACAATTATTGCACCTCGACCACAGATATTAATCGATACATAATATTTGTTCTTCCAACATGAAAAGGTTTTACACTAGAACGGGGAAGGTGGAGGGGGGAGGGGGGAGATGAATAAAGCTACTACAAGCAAAATGGTACAGGAATGGAAAGAAGTTTCTGTTGATTTTAATTCACACAATGTTGGAACGGATCAAGTTTGAAACTGTGTTATGAAAACATTTAGAAAAAGACCATGGAAACACTTGCACATGAACAGATAATATTTTTAGCCTCTCTTTACAGTTATTACAGTACACTTCATCTTTCAGTAAGCACTGTATATTCAAAAAGAAGATTGTGAAATAGTTCTGCTGCCCAGCAATAGCCTAGAAATCTCTGAAAAGTAACAGTATGCTTCAGTAATGCAGTGTTGTGTTACAGTAACGTTCTTTTAGGCTAATTATCTTTTATGACAATGTATTAGAGACAACTCCTCCTAAGGAGGAAAAAATGCAGTATGTAAGTAGATTTGAACGTGGAATAATCATCACTGTGGATGAAGTTATTGCACAATGTATTCAGTAGTGGAGGGAGGGAGGTGGGGTGGGGTGGGGTGGGGGGAGAAAAAGAAAAAATTAACTGCCAAGTTACTGCTACTCTGGCTGAGAGCGCACATATGAGACTTTGTATTGTTATTGGGTTCTGTCCTAATTTAAACTTATCCATTCACTGCAAAAATTCATCACGGACAGTCACAAAAGTGATGCTAGCACTCCAAGTGGCAGCACTATAGTTACAAACGAACTCCTCTAGGAGGGCAACTGTCGTTCCAAATGCTAAATGTAAACTTTTACGAATAGTTAAAAAAAATCTTGATTCAATTATTATTAAACTTCAGAGAATCACCTGCTGGGCTGATCTGAAGATTTCATCAAAATTGCTCCAGCCATCTCTGAGTCTATATAGAACACACACACACCCATCCATTTTTATAGATAAGATTACAATATAATTAAAACATTAACTCTGCTTCTTCTCAACTAAAACATTTCAAAACAAAACAGGAACAAAATTACTGAGCATTACAGGTGCTTGTTACCTTGCTCTTGACAGTCTTGAAAAAAGCAGTCCCTTCTTTTTTCATTGTTGATGTCCACTCTTTGTACTGCTGCTTCAGTTTTGAACTTGATTTCCCAGAATAATTGCATGCTTCCATTTCAAATTCATCAGAAAATCCAAGGCCACAGTTCAGCATATCAAGTCTTTCTTCTATGAACTTGGAATCAAACATACAACTAAATAAAAGTTAGGAATACTAATGGACATATAAATAAAACAAACAATAATTTAAGAAGTAGATGTATGTATGTGGATAAGTCTATGAAATTTAAGTGATTTACATATACGAATGTCAATTAGATTACGCCAATTACCTACATATAATAAATCTATAACATCATCAATGACAGTTCAGTGGCCATAGCGCCAAAAAAGAAAGTTTAACACAGAGGTTGATCATCAGCAGAATGATTTCTTTTACATGTGATTCTTTATGGAGCAGAGGTTTATGTAATGGTTCAAGAAGTACTAAGATGGCAGTAGGATGCACATGACAATTACTACAGTAGAACTTTCAAAATAATGTCATAGATGAATAACTATCCAACCAAAATAACAGAACAGTTCCCAAGAGGAACAAGAAGAAATTCCTCGGCTAACTATCCACCAGCAGACAGTTCCTGTGTGTCGGTACCTTAAGGAGCTGAGAGACAAATGTACCCCACTGCATACTTTTCTCAGTGTCCAGTGACAGACAGAGGTACTCACTCCGGATTGTCAGTCACTATCCTTCCATCTTTCTATCAAAGACCACGAAACAGAATGCAAGCTATTAGTGGATGTTGGTTCTGAGCTAAACATTTTGTCACATTTACAAGAATACTGACCAGCCACCTCATTTCTTCCTTATGTGGTTAATGGGTGGGTGGTGGTGGACATGAGGGACCAAACAACGAGGTCATCAGTCCCTTCAACCTCAAATTGAATACGCCATGGAACTCGACAAAAAATAGGTGAAAGCCAAAAGACCATTACACTAGGAAGTAAAATCGACTCGTCAACAAGACTAAGACCAACCCAGGGCAGCAAATGCTACAGTGTCCGAACCCACAGCTCTGGAAGCGACCTCCAGCCTTAACCACAAGGTACTAATGGCACAGTGGTCAACGTATCATAGCTCCAGAGCAGGGAGAAATAAAACTACATTAAAATGTAAAAGAGTGGGGGGGGGGGGGGGCTGATGGGGATAAGGCTCTAAACCCCACAATCAGCCAAGAATCACAAACCCACTCACCCCGAACAAGCGAGTCCTAGAGCTGACAATAAAATCTACTTTCACGGAGGAAGGCAAGAACGCGATCAACCATCCGTGGGTCATCCGCCAAAACTGAAGGCAATGCAGGCGGTAGGCCATAGTCGCCACGGAGTGTGGAATGGAGAGGACATTCAGTCAGAATATGAGACACGGATTGTACGGCTCCACAATCACAATGTGGTGGATTGTCATTTCGTAAAAGAAATCCATGGGTCAGCCTGCAGTGTCCAAGACGGAGGCGACAGAGGACAATTGATTCTCTCCGGGAAGGGCGTAAAGATGAACTCCAAGCTGCAGTCGTATCCTTGATGGTGCGGAGTTTATTGGAAGGGGCAGTAGCTTTCCAACTGCTATCCCATGAGGAGTGAAGCAAAGATCTGATCTGCACCCGCAGATCCGCACCCGGAATTTGAAAGGGAGACGGGCAGCGAGTAATTGCCGATCTAGCCAACTGGTCAGCTACTTCATTCCCTGTAATACCAACATGGCTTGGCACCCAGAGAAAGGTAACTGAGCAGGCAGCACGATGAAGGTCAGCAAGGAGTTCATGGATGGAAATAACTAAAGGATGGGAGGGGAAACAACGATCAATGGCCTGCAGACTGCTCATGGAGTCAGCACAGATTAAACCACGTTCCACGGCAGAACGTTTAATAAAACAGAGGGTTCTATAAATCGCCATCAGCTCTGCCGTAAACACACTGCATGCCTCTGGCAGAGAATGGCATTCCGCCCCAACAGGAGACGTAAAAGCATATCCGGAGTGGCCCGCTGTTTTCGAGCCATCAGTGTAGAAGATAGAGGCTCCCTGAAACTCTTCCAGTACTGGGCGCACCAAACGCCGAAAGACCATGGGGGAAATTAAAGCTTTTGGGCCCTGGAAGAGATCCGTCCGAATTAGTGGTCGCGGCACCATCCACGGAGGTGTGCGTGCAGTAAAATGGGGGGCGCAATCTAGCGAAGGGAAATGGAAATCCCGGCAAAGAGAGGCAAGCCGCAGTCCGACGGGAAGGCCCGCCCGCGGCCGGGTATCAGGGGGTCGAAGCCCTTCATATGCAAAAAGAACCTGGTAAGCGGGATGAGCAGGATATTGCCGGATGGCGATGGCACAAGACGCCAGAAGATGATGCCGCCTGACCTGAAGAGGGCAGATTCCCGCCTCAACAAGGAGACTGTCGACCGGGCTAGTCGGGAATGCACCTGTAGCCAAGCGGACACCATAATGGTGAACCGGGTCTAATAATTTCAGGGCAGAAGGAGCTGCCGAGCCATAAACTTGACACCCATAGTCCAATCGGGACAAGATTAGAGCCCGATAGATACGGAGGATAGTTGTTCGGTCTGCACCCCAAGATGAATGAGCAAGGAAACGTAGGGCATTGAGTTTCCTCATACAACTAATCTTTAGGTGGCGAATACGGGGCACCCAAGTCAATTTTTTGTCAAAGAGAAGACCCAGGAAACGATGCTGTGCTACAACTTCCAGGCGCTGATTACCCAAGAACAGTTCTGGATCAGGGTGAACTGTAGTACGACGACAAAAGTGCACCACCCTCGTTTTTGATGAGGAAAACTGGAAACCATGGGACGTAGCCCACACTGAAGCCCGCTGAATGGCGCTCTGGAGCTGACATTCAGTAGAGGCTAATGAGTAGGAGCTGTACCATATGCAAAAGTCGTCGACATACAATGCCGGGGTTACCAGTGACCCAACAGAGCTCACCAACCCATTGATGGCTATTAGAAAAAGTGTAACACTCAACACTGAGCCCTGGGGGACACCGTTCTCCTGTATCCGAGGGGAGCTAAAGGAAGAGCCAACTCTGACACGGAACAGGCGTTGGGATAAAAACTGACGGATAAAAATTGGTAACGAGCCTCTGAGGCCCCAGTCATGAAGAGAACGTAAAATATGATGACGCCAAGCAGTGTCGTACGCCTTATGCAGATCGAAGAAGACTGCTACCAGATGATGTCTTTTAGAGAAGGCCTGTCTGATCGCAGTCTCCAGTCGAAGTAAATGGTCAATAGGGGATCGTCCCTCCCGGAACCCACACTGGTAAGGTGAGAGAAGTCCCCGGGATTCAAGAACCCAGCATAATCTGCGGGCTACCATCCGCTCAAGTAGTTTACAGGGGACACTTGTCAGGCTTATTGGTCGATAACTGTCCAGCGCCGACGGGTCCTTGCCAGGCTTGAGGGCAGGGACCACAATACTCTCCCTCCACTGGGAGGGGAACACCCCTTGAAGCCAAATACGGTTAAAAACTTTTAGGAGAAAATGTCGTTGTGAGGGGTTAAGGTGTTTCAGCAATTGATTATGGATATCATCAGGGCCAGGTGCTGAATCACGAGAAGAGGAGAGGGTCAGCGACAGCTCCCAGTCAGTAAAAGGTTCGTTATATGGTTCCACCAGGTGAGAAGTAAAGCCTAATTTGAAGGTTTCGACCTGGTGTTTCTGAAGGAGAAAGGTCGCCGGATATGAAGTTGTCGCCGAGACATTGGCGAAGTGAGTTGCAAGATGTTCTGCAACAACAGATGGCTCCGTGCAGACCCCATCAGGCAGGGCAAGACCAGGGACGGAAGACGGCCGCCAGCTACCTTGGATAGATCGGAGCATAGCCCACACTCTTGTCAAAGGGACAGAAGAACCCAACGAGGAGACAAAATGCTCCCAGCATGTCCGCTTACTTTGTTTGATTAAGTAACGAGCTCTGGCACGCAGACGTTTGAAATTTATTAGACCAGCGAGTGATGGGTGGCGCTTGAGATGTTGCAAGGCCCTTCGGCGCTCGCGAATGGCTGCGGCAACAGTTGCATTCCACCAAGGGACAGGCCGGCGAGAAGGAGGGCCTGTCGACCGGGGAACAGCGGCGTTGGCAGCTTGGGTGATCATGTTGGTCATTTGGCTTATAATATCATCTATACAGCCTGAGGGGGAAGATGGGAACACAACCTGGGATGTATATAGCGGCCAATTAGCACGACGGAATACCCAGCGGGGTACCCTGGCTCGTGGTAGGCGTGAGGGAAGTGAAAGGATCAACGGACAGTGGTCGCTATCGCAAAGGTCGTCATACGCCGACCAGTGAAAAAAAGGAAGGAGAGAAGGAGAAGTGAGAGAGAGGTCTATGGCAGAAAAGGTGCCGTGAGCGGCACTAAAATGAGTTGGGGAACCATCGTTGAGAAGGCTCAGATTGTGGTCAGCAAGAAACTGGTCTATGAGGCGGCCCCGGCTAGATGTATAAGCACTGCCCCACAAAGGATGGTGGGCATTGAAGTCCCCAAGGATGAGGTAAGGAGGGGGGAGTTGCTGAAGGAGGGCCACTAGGGACGTGAGAGTAGGTGGCCTGTCAGGTGGAAGGTAGAGGTTGCAAATGGTCAATGGAGTGTCCAAGTGAACCCGGACAGCAACCACTTCCAATGGAGTTTGGAGAGGAATCCAGGTACTGACAATATCTGTCCGGACCAAAGTACAAACCCCACCAGACGCCTGGAGGGGACCAACCCGGTTCCGACAAAAAGCACGGAACCCACGGAGGGTCGGTGAATGTGCATCCATAAACCTCGATTCCTGCAGGACGACACAGGCCGCAGAAGAGAGAGAGATTAGCTGTTTAATCTCCAAGAGGTGACGGTAGTAACCATTACAGTTCCATTGGATGATCACATCACGAGGATCTAGGCGGGAAGCGAATGGCATAACGTCTGTCACGCTGCTTTGTCAGCGTCCGTCACCAAAGAAGAAGGGACAACATCCATAAATAGCTGATCAGCCTCGGGCTCAATGGGATGAGCGAGTTGCGAAAGCACAGTCGGCACCTCCGGTGGTACCGGAGGGGCTTTATTTTGTAACTTTGGTTTCTTCTTCTCCTTCTCCTTCTCTCGTGTGGGACGGGCAGGACCCACCCCAGAGAGAGGACTTTTGTCAGTTAGGTCTGGTACTGACGAGGATCGGGCGACCTTTGAACTCACTGACTGGGAGTCCGATGGCCGGCTGGAGGTCGAAGATCTCCGATCTGGGGAACGCCGGGACGGAAGGCCCTGAGATAGGGCACTGTCACCGGCAGGCGACGGAGAAGGGGTGCACTTCTCCGGCTGGGAAGGGGTGGGACACAAAGGGAGGGCTACAGGAGCTACAGGAGAGGGAGATGTGAGGGAGGGGTGTGGACGGGGTGTAGGGGGGAGATGGGAGTGGGAAGGGGAGGGTGAAAGGCTAGACGATAACGTCGTAGCGAAGGTCGTCGCCATTTGCACGGGATGCAGACGTTCATATTTGCTGCGGGCCTCAGGGTACGTCAAACGCTCCAGGGATTGTACTCTTGTATCTTCTTTTCTTTTTTGAACATAGGGCAATCTGGCGACCGTGAAGAGTGGTGTTGTTGACAGTTGACGCACACCGGCGGAGGAACACAGGGGCTCCCCTCATGTAGTGGGCGTCCACAATCGCCGCATACTGGGACTGCTGTACAGCGAGAGGACATATGACCAAACCTCATACATCGAAAACACCGCATGGGAGGTGGAATGTAGGGCTTCACTTCACATCGATATATCATGATCTTGACTTTCTCTGGGAGTGTGTCCCACTCGAAGGCCAAGATAAAGGCCCCAGTATCGACGCGGTTATCTTTAGGTCCCCTCTGAACGCGGCGAACAAAATGTACACCACGCCGCTCGAGATAGGCCCTAAGCTCCTCATCAGTTTGAAGGAGGAGGTCCCGGTGGAATATCACACCCTGTACCATATTCAAGGATTTGTGCGGGACAATTGTGACTGGAATGTCGCCAAGGGTGTTGCAGGCGAGCAAAGCTTCAGACTGGGCTTCCGAGACTGTTTTAATGAGTAATAAACCAGATCTAAGCTTACCCATAGATTCCACTTCACCAAACTTGTCCTCTATGGTCTCGACAAAGAACAGAGGTTTGGTGGAAGTGAAAGTCCCTCCATCAGTCCTTGAGCAAACGAGATAGCGAGGAAAGGGTTTTGCTCCTAACCGGCGAGCCTGGCCTTCCTCCCAAGGGGTAGCAAGGGAGGGAAACATCCTCTTATCCGCAGTAACAGCATTAAACGATCTCTTCCTGTCTTGAGAGACGGCCGATGCACAACCATTTTGGAGTCTAACTCTTTTCATAGTGCTAGACGTCCGCCCTCGTGTCACCCACTCCGAAACAGGGGTGAAACAGTAGTGTGATCCCTGTGGTGTCAGGGGGCTCAGCCAAAGGGTACATAACAGCCCCCCCACACGGACAGGCTACACGTGCTGGGGACCTAGCGGGGGATGGGGGCTACAGCGAGGAAAGGAAGTGGAAAGGAAAGGATAGGACCCGCGCTGTAGGGGCTAGGTCGGGAGTTCTTCCCCAATTGGCTCACACATTATCGGACAATTTTGGTATGGAAGGTCAAACCCCGAGGGGGACCAAACTGGGCCAAAAACCGGTGTACACAGCAGACAAAACCAAAGTGCAGGACAATCGGTACCATGGGATAGCCAAGCCATCATCCAGAGTACCACCGAGAGACGGGGTTGGAGAGGGTGGGAAGGAGGAATTGGGATGGGAAGGAGGGGGAACTAGGAGGGGTAATGCAGCCTGGGGAAAGCAGGAAAAAAGGCTGCAATGGCTCGGAGACCCGTGCGCGCCACACACGTACCCACAAAAGAGCTGTGGGCCCCCTGGGGGGTATGTGGTTAATAATTTAGCCATGATGGTATATGAAATTCAGCACACGGAATTGGACCTGGGACTATATAGTGCCCTGATGTGATTTTCCACCAAGGCAGATGTAACCGACAACATTTTTTTATGTCATTTTTTTTTTACCACACTTTTGCTTGTTGCTGGACATCGCCAATGCTTATTTAATAGATGTCATCACTCTATTATCCACCGATTTATTCTATTGCGAATCAGCAGTATATGACACCCGATTCATGCAGTCAAAGAGCAATAGGTATGCCAAGCTTCTCATTATGTGGTTAACTTTAAGGCCTAAGTAATAAACTAACACGAAACTTTTTACTCTTGAGAAAGATCTGTATTTTTCTAAAAACATTTACATCACAACTGAAAGTTTATAAAAAAAAGCCGAGACAGCTCTCCACTTCTAACTGCTGAGAAGACAAGACAAGACAAGACTGACTGCTAATTAACAAGCAAAGATACTGCTCTTCCAATTTTTTTCTTTTAGTTCCACAGATGATTTTTTCTTCACAACATTAATTACTAATTGTCTATTATTATTATTATTATTATCTTCTTTTTTAATAATAAAAAATGAAATTAAAATAGAAACTTGCTTCTTACTGTTCTGATACCCCAACACTCCATCCATGGTAACAGCACATTGCACATACCATGAGAGGTTCTGGAGCGCCACAAAAGGTGTCTCAACACCATACATTACATCTACACCACTGCAATCCCCCTGATTTTCTGCAGATCCAGGCATTTCACCCCAGACTGATAACACACTGCCAAGCAGTGTCTGCCAAGGTGTGTTTGCATGTGGATATGTGTGAGTGTGTGTGTGTGTGTGTGTGTGTGTGTGTGTGTGTGTGTGTGTGTGTGTGTGTGTGTATGTATTTGTTTACCTTCCTTTTTGTCCCCTAAGGTAAGTCCTTCCACTCCTGGGATTGGAATGGCTCCTTTTCCACTTCCTTAAAACCCGTATCCTTCCCTTTCTCCTCTCCTTCCTTCCTCTTTTTCCCGAAGAAGCTGCCAGTGGTGGCAAAAGCTCGAATGTTTGTGTATTTTTGTGTGTGTTTTATGTTTCTGTCGACGAGCCTGTACTTCAGGTAAGTCAAAAATCTTTATTTTATACATATTTTTCCCACCAGGAAAGTCTCCTTGTAATATATATAGGTATTGCACATGTGTTGAGTCCCTTTCACTGAATTCCAAGACAATGCGAGATTGCTAACACATTCATCTCTTTAAGGATTATAACTATGCACTAAGTTGTTAAGGTGTGTAACACACTTGATTATGCCAAGGAATACATACAAATTCCTGTAATTGAAGGAGATATTCGAAAAATGGCCCTTATATCAGTGTTTGTCTATTTAAAAGCCTGTTTAAGATGTCCGGATTGAGTAATGCAGAGTGGTGCTTTCGGCCAGCAAGAGATAACTTTTTTACATTATCTCATATCATCAACAGGATCAGTACCATTACAAGAGAACGTGGAAAGCATTTTAAGTATTCTACAAGTCGAAACTGCTAAAGAAATGTGAATATTTATCAGAGTTCTTACATTCTACCAACACCATCTACTTTTTGGGACAGAGCAGAACTCCAATAGACTATTACTGCAGCTTTATCCAGTCTTAACTTTAATGGCAATACGCCAATATTATAGACAGAGTAAATAGGAAACACATTTGGAGGAACTAAGGAAAGTACAACAGATGCAGCCTTTATTTTGGTAGCATGTCTCACACTTTCAGCAGATGCTAGCGCAACAGCAATTTGCTCCGCGTTAAAAAAAGTAGTTTACAATGAAACTTCCTGGCAGATTAAAATTGCGTGCCGGAACCGGGACTCGAACCTGGGACCTTTGCCTTTGCCTTTGCCTGTTGCCCGCGAAAGGCAAAGGTCCCAGGTTCGAGTCCCGGTTCCGGCACGCAATTTTAATCTGCCAGGAAGTTTCATATCAGCGCACACTCCGCTGCAGAGTGAAAGTTTCATTCTGGAAACATCCCCTAGGCTGTGGCTAAGCCATGTCTCCACCATATCCTTTCTTCCAGGAGTGCTAGTCTTGCAAGTTTCGCAGGAGAACTTCTGTGAAGTTTGGAAAGTAGGAGGCGAGGTACTGGCGGAAGTAAAGTTGTGAGGCGGCATCGTGAGTCGTGTCGGGGTAGCTCAGTGGTAGAGCACTTGCCCGCGAAAGGCAAAGGTCCCAGGTTCGAGTCCCGGTTCCGGCACGCAATTTTAATCTGCCAGGAAGTTTCATATCAGCGCACACTCCGCTGCAGAGTGAAAGTTTCATTCTAGTTTACAATGCCTTGTAGCCTCAATCTAGGTCATGAATTACCTCCCCCCCTTCCGTTCCCATCCCTTTTTTCTTCCCTTCTCTTCTACGTGAAGAACGAACTCTGTTTCAAAAGTTTGTTCTTTTTCGTCCTTTTTCTTTCTTTGTGTGACTATTGGTGGTACAGCACAAAGGTATGTACTGGTCAGCCCATCTATCTCTTTTGAAAAATAATTTATCATATCTGTGGAGAATTTCCATCATTAATCAATAGCATAATTCTCCACTGATGTAAGGTGATTATCAGGAATCAATAATGTAGTTGCAGACTGCCTGTTTTATGTAAACGACATCGTGAGGACAACAAACTTTAGCCAGCTTAGCCAAGCACAAGATTCTTACTAATAACTTGAATATCCACCCCCATGAACCACAGACATTGCCGAGGTGGGGTGGCTTGCGTGCCTCAACGATGCAGATAGCCGTACCGTAGGTGCAACCACAGCGGAGGGGTATCTGTGGAGAGGTCAGACAAACGTGTGGTTCCTGAAGAGGGGCAGCAGCCTTTTCAGTAGTTACAGGGGCAACAGTCTGGATGATTGACTGAGCTGGCCTTGTAACATCAGCTAATGTGGCTTTGCCACACAGTTACTGCAAGCTGCTAAAAGCAAGGGGAAACTACAGCCGTTACTTTTCCTGAGGACATGCAGCTCTACTGTATGAAAATATGATGATGGCATCCTCTCGGGTAAAATATTCCGGAGGTAAAATAGTCCCCCGTTCGGATCTCCGGGCGGGGACTACTCAGGAGGATGTTGTCATCAGGAAAGACAATACTGGCATTCTACGGATCAAAACGTGGAATGTTAGATCCCTTAATCGGGTAGGAAATTTAGAAAATTTAAAAAGGGAAATGAATAGGTTGAAGTTAGATATAGTGGGGATTAGTGAAGTTCGGTGGCAGGATGAACAGGATTTCTGGTCAGGTGAGTACAGGATTATAAATACAAAATCAGTTGGGGGTATCACAGGAGTAGGACTGATAATGAATAAGAAAATAGGAATGCGGGTAAACTACTATGAGCAGCACAGTGATCACATTATCATTGTCAAAATAGATACGAAGCCAACACCGACAACAGTAGTACAGGTTTATATGCCAACTAGCTCTGCCGATGATGAGGAGATCGAAGAAATGTATGAAGAGCTAAAGGAAATTATTCAGACAGTTAAGGGAGAGGAAAACTTAATTGTGATGGGAGACTGAAATTCGGTAGTAGGAAAAGGAAGGGGAGAAATAATAGTAGGTGAATATGGTCTGGACAAAAAGAATGAAAAAGAAAGCCTCCTGGCAGAATTTTGCATGGAACATAATTTAGTTATAACAAACACCTGGTTTAAGAATCACGAAACAAGGTTATATATGTGGAAGAGACCAGGAGACACCGGGAGATACCAGATAGATTTTATAATGGTAAGGAATGGATTTCAGAACCAGGTTTCAAACTGTAAGACATACCTAGGCGCACATACAAACTCCAACCGTAACTTATTGGTCATGAAATATACGCTGAAACTGAAAAAACTGCAGAAAGGTAGGAAAAGAAGGAGATGGGACCTAGATAAATTGAAGGAACGTGAAGTTTTGGAGAATTTCAGTGGGAGATTTAGGCAACAATTGACAGAAACAGGGGAAAATAAAACAGTAGAAGAGGAATGGGTAGCATTGAGAGATGAAATAGTGAAGGCAGCAGAGGAATAGTTAGAAAGGCAAGACCTACAAAAAATCCTTGGAGATCACAGGAAATACTAAATTTAATAGATGAAAGGAGAAAATATAAAAATGCAGTAAATGAAACAGGCAAAATGGAGTACAGACGACTAAGAAATGAGATTGACAGGAAGTGCAAAATGGCTAAGCAGGAGTGGCTAGAAGCCAAGTGCAAATCTGTAGAAGAATGTATAAGAAGGGGAAAAGTTGATACCGCCTACAGGAAAATAAAAGAGACATTTGGGGACAAGAAAGGCATCTCTATGAATATCAAGAACTCAGATGGGAAACCAGTTATCAGCAAAGAAGGGAAAGCTGAAAGGTGGAAAGTGTACATAGAGCAGCTGTACAAAGGAAATGAACTTAGAGACGATGTTGTAGGAAGGGAAGAGGAAGTAGATCCAGATGAAATAGGAGATACTATACTGAGAGATGAATTTGACAGAGCCCTGAAAGAGCTAAGTCAGAACAAGGCCCCAGGAGTAGATAGCATACCCTCAGAGCTACTAAAGTCTCTGGGAGAGCCAGCCATGACAAAACTATTTGAACTGGTGTGTAGAATGTATGAGACAGGCGAAATACCCTCAGACTTTAAGAAAAATGTAATAATCCCCATTCCAAAGAAATCAGGTGCAGACAGGTGTGAAAATTACAGAACCATCAGTTTGATAAGTCATGGTTGCAAAATTTTAACACGAATTATCTACAGGAGAATGGAAAAGCTGGTAGAAGCTGATCTCGGGAAGATCAGTTTGGGTTCAGGAGGAACGTAGGAACCCGGGAGGCAATACTCACTTTACGTCTTATCTTAGAAGATAGATTAAGAAAAGGCAAACCTACATTTTTAGCTTTTGTAGATTTGGAGAAAGCGTTTTGATAATGTTGACTGGAATACACTCTTTCAAATTCTGAAGTCAGCAGGGGTAAAATACAGTGAAAGGAGAGTTATTTACAACTTGTACAAAAGCCAGACCGCAGTTATTAGACTAAGGGCATGAAAGCGAAGCATCAGTTGGGAAGGGAGTAAGACTGGGATGTAGCCTTTCTCTGATGTTATTCAATTTGTACATCGAGCAGGCGGTGAAGGAAAGCAAGGGAAAATTTGGAATAGGGATTAAAGTTCAGGGAGAAGAAATAAAAACATTGTGTTTTGCTGACGACATTGTAATTCTGTCAGAGACAGCAAAGGACAGTGTGTTGAAGAGAGCGTATAAAATGAACATTAACAAGAGAAAAACAAAAATAATGGAATGCGGTCTTAAAAAATCAGACGATGCTGAAGGAATTAGATTAGGCAATGAAACAATGAAGGTGGTAGATGAGTTTTGTTACTTGGGTAGTACAATAACATGCGATGGTCGCAGTACAGAGGATATAAAATGCAGAATGGCAATGGGAAGAAAAGCATTTTTAAAAAAGAGAAATTTGCTAACATTGAATATTAATTTAAGTGTAAGGAAGTCTTTTCTGAAGGCATTTGTGTGGAGTGTTGCCTTGTACGGCAGTGAAACATGGACGATAAGCAGTGTGGACAGGAAGAGAATAGAGGCTTTTGAAATGTGGTGCTACAGAAGAATGCTGAAGATTAGGTGGGTAGATCGCATAACTAATGAAGAGGTACTGAACAGAATTGGGGAGAAAAGGAATATTTGGCATACCCTGACCAAAAGAAGGGATCGCTTGGTAGGACACATTCTTAGACATCGAGGAATCGTAAATTTAGCATTGAAGGGAAGTGTGTGGGGTAAAAATCACAGAGGGAGACCAAGAGACGCGTATAGTAAGCAGATTCAAGTGGATGTGGGTTGCCGTTCTTATGAGGAGATGAAAAGGCTTGCTCAGGATAGAGTAGGGTGGAGAGCTGCATCAAACCAGTCTCCGGACTGAAGACCATAACAACAACAACAACAACAAGAATATACAAAGATACCATCTCTGGTTATCAACTTATGCTTGTTGATGTTCCTCCATGAATTCTAAGCTGTGCTGTGATGTTTGGAATGGAAAATATAGTCTATTTTTCCTTCAGTGCTCTGTCACTCTGGCATGACAACAATTAAGCTAATAGCTAGCCATGTTGCGTGGAATACAAACAGATTGCAGCACTTAGGCTTACACATGCATACAGCGATAGCACAGCAAAGTAATTTACCACATTTCCTCCTCTTGCCTTTCTGATGAAAAATTTCTTTTTTGAAATTTCACTGCCATGTTAATTTTTTGTCTTCTTGGACTTACTATTGATGGTACTGAGCAGAGGCAACGACTAACCAGTGTAATGGAACATCCCTCCTTCCAGCTTTAATGCAGTGATCGATACAAACAGATAGAGAGGAGTACTATGTGGTCAGAAGAGTTGAAGACAGGGAAATCTAAGGATCAAGGACAAAAGGAAGACCAAAACTGAGATGGAAAGACAAGGTAGCAGGGGACCTAGGGGAGAAAGGATGGCTCAGAGAAGAAGTGCCGGCAGACATTTGTGGAAGAGAAGGATCCAGCAAAAAAACGCTGGCCCAAAATGACGTGAGAAAAGGCTGAGATGATGATGGGTGCTTAAGAATCAGCTGATTATCCAGAAGCAATGTTACTATGACCCTATGATGTCAGTTTTTAAAATTTTCATTTGATTTTAAGAGTGGTATGTGGGATTTACTTTCTTTGTGATCCAATTTGTTTATATAACCTTATAATTGTTTATTTTAGTTGTTCAGTAGTTGTCTTCAGCCTTGATATTTATGTGCTAGTTGTTTTCGTTTTGAACTGTGGTTCAGTAAGGCCAATGTTAATTTTACCATCTATTTTAATCCTGTGAAGAACATGAGGAGATGTTTTAAATTTTCTCATATATTTTAACCAAAAAATGTAAGAAGTGGTCTCTCTAAACACCTTCAGAACTGTACATTTTTAAAATTGTAAGTGTAATGGTTGTCCCCTGTTGGCAAACTATGCTTCCTGACTAGAGTGCCACTAGTGGGTTCTCACCCTATTACTATATAAGAGGCCAATCATATCACTTACCAATAGTCAGTTAGAAATGCAGATGTGCAATCTATTCATACATTTGCTCGTGTGTGCAAATTTGTTAAAGTGTTTTATCTCTGTGCTATTGTGGCTGTTGCTGTAACGCTATTTCAGGTAAATTCGTCCATTTTATATCTTCAATTCCACAGCTTCATACTACTTTTCCGATTAAATTATCATGACCTGGATATGGTTTCAGCAATGAGCTAATTATAAAATGTTGTGGAAGGAGAGTTAAAAAGCTGTAATTCTTTAAAATTTTTGTAAAGTTCTAACTGCGGTGACTGTGCAGGTTAGGGTCACACTAGGTTCTCTTGTAGTTTGCTGTTTACATAGGTTTTTGATGGGTACCCTCCACCCAATGCTACCTTTATATACATACACTGCCAGGCGTTGGTGCAGAATAACAGCTGACCAATGTAAAGCTTTATTATAAGGTCAGTAGTTGTGGTCTTCAGTCCGCAGACTGGTTTGATACAGCTCTCCACACTACCCTGTCTGTACAAGCCTATTCATCTGAGAATAAGAATGACAACTTACGTACTTTTGAATCTGCTTACTGTCTTCATACTGCGGTCTACCTCTTTGATTTTACCCCACAAACTTCCTTCCAATGCTAAGTTGACAATTCCCTGATGTCTCAGGATGTATCCCACCAACCTATCCCTTCTCTTGGTGATTATATGCCAGAAACTCCTTTTCTTCCCAATTCTGTTGAGCACCTACTCATTAATTATGTGATCTTCCCATCTAATTTTCATTATTCGTCTATAGCACCACATTTCAAAGGCTTCTATCTTATTTTTGTCTGAACTTCTTATTGGCCACATTTCACTCCCATAAAATGCTACACTCCAGACAAATGCTTGCAGAAAGGACTTCCTAACATTTAAAGTAATATTGAATCTCAAGAAGTTTCACTTCTTCAGAAACATTTTTCTTCCCATAGCCATTCTGCATTTCGTATCATCTTTACTTCGGCCATCGAAGTTTTGATATTTTGCTAACCAAATAACAACTCATCTACTACTTTTATTGTCTCATTACATAATCTAATACCTTCAGTATCAAAATATTTTCTGACATTACATTCCATTACCTTATTTTACTCTTGTTAATATTCAACTTATACTCTCCTTTCAAAACACTGTCCATTCCATTTGATTGCTCTTCCAGGTCCTTTGCTGTCTCTGACAAAATTATTATGTCATCAGAGCAAAATCCGCAAAGTTTTTATTTCTTCTCCCTGAACTTTAATTCCCTCTCCAAATTTCTCCTTGCATTCCTTCACTGCTTGCGCAATGTACAGATTGAACAACATTGAGGAAAGGCTTCAACCCTGTTTTACTCCCTTCCCAACCACTGCATTCTTTTTGTGCTCTTCAAATCCAATGGCTGCTGTCTGTTTTTGTACAAGTTGAATATAACTCTTTGTTCCCTATATTTTACCCCTGCTACCTTCATAATTTGACAGACTGTATTTCAATCAACATTGTCAAAAGTTTCTGCAGATATATAAATGATAAAAACGTAGGTTTGTCTTTCCTTCTAAGATACGTTGTAAAGGGAATACTACCTACCATGTTTCTAAATTTCTCCTTAATCCAAACTCACCTTCTCCAAGGTCAGATTCCACCAGATTTTAATTTTTGTCTGCACTTGCTTTCATTGGAATTGGAATTATTATGTCTTCTTGTGGTCGAAGGGCATTTCCCTGCCTCATACATCTTGCATACCAGGTGGAACAATTTCTTGATCAGTGGCTCTCCTAATGATATCATCTACTCCAGAGGCCGTGTTTCAATTCACATCTTTCAATGCTCTGTCAAATTCTTCTCTAATTATCGTATCTTCTATCTCATCTTCCTCTACTTTCATTTCTAGAATACTGCCTGTATAGGCCCTCTATATATTCCTTCCACGTTTCAGCTTTCCCTTCTTTACTCAGTACTGTTTTTCCATTTGAGTTCTTGATATTCATGCAGCTGCTTTTCTTGTCTCCAAATGTCTCTTACTTTCCTGTTGGCAATATCCACCTTTCCCCTAGTTATATATTCTTCTATGGTCTTGCATTTGTCCTCTAGCTAGTTATGCTTAGCTTGTCTGATCCTCCTGTGAATCTCATTTCTCAGATGTCTGTACTCCCTTTTTCTGCTTCACTTGTTGCATTTTTATATTTTCTACTTTCATCATTTGAGTTGGTTCAGTATCTCTAGTGTTATCCAGGGATTTCTATGAGGCCTTGTGCTTCTGCCTATACAGTTCTCTGCAGCCTTCACAACTCGATCTTTCAGAGCTACACACACTTCTTCCACTGTATTACTTTCTGCCGTTTCAGACAATCCTTGTCAATGCTCCTTCTGAAACTCTCAATCACCTCCGATTCCTTCAATTTGTCCAGGTTCTATCTCCTTGATTTTCTACGTTTTTGCAGTTTCTTAAATTTTAATATACACTTCATAACCAGTAACTAAGTTATGGTCAGTCTATATCTGCCCCTGGATGTGTGTTACAGTTTAAAACCTGGTTTCTAAACCTTTGTCTTACCATTATAAAGTCATTTGGATATCTCTGAGTGTCTCCTGGTCTCTTCCACATATACAGACTTCTTTCATGATGATTAAATTGTGCTCTGCACAAAATCCTACCAGGCAATCTCCTTTTCTCTAGCCCATATTGACCTGTAAGGTCTCTAATAATCTATTTTCTTATTATCAATGTGCATGTTAAGACTTGGTCTGTAAAGTTTCCCCAAACATAGTTTCCATATTCTGATGATGCACGTTAAGAAAAAAGAAAATGAATTATTACATCCAAGACCGAGTTTTCTTAAAAATTATACTGTATTGGTTGCTTTTTAGGTTAGCCTGATAGAGTGGAAAATATTTTAGAAGAAAATCATAGTTCACAGTGAATGTGAGTGTATGATATTACAGATACAGGGAAAGCTGATTGTTTCCATGTGAAAGGCAGGTTTTGTCAGGCTAACAGTTTGGAAACAGATAGTGACCATCTTGGATGAGTGAGGGTGACTAACCCAGATTGCAACTGAAATACAATATAGCCACACACATTATTCTAAAAATCCATATAAGATCAGGGAATGATCTTATGGCAAATATAATTATATGAATGGATTCAGGATACTTGGGAGAATCAAACACTGTAATCATTTTTCAATATCCCTTACAGATAAAAAGCTGACAAATTTCAGAACTATAATAAAAACATTATGAGACTTATATATTTACAATTATTGATACATAGTGTTTATCAGTAACAGAATACGAAGCAAATGGGCAGCACTGCACCACACTACCTATCTTAAAAGACGTACCACGTTATTTCCGTATTTTTTCAATAAACTTTGTTTTACTCTCTTATTTTGCTTTTCATTGAGGTGGTAATAGTCTTGTGCCAGAATACAGATTCCACCACAGAAACACAAAACATGAACCTAGCAAAGCGCATTACATTTATATATGTATTTTATTATATTTAATATTATTCTTAGTAACGTTCATTTTTAATGTTGTAGTCTGCCACTTAACTATGTCATGGCCAACTAAAAATAGTAGATATGCAGCAGATAATTTATATATAAACCATTATATGTATTATGTACAAAAAATAAAAATCTAATAATTTACCCAACACACAGGCTTATTTCGACAGCGGCAGTATATTTTAACAGTGAGACGCTACCTGAGCAAAGATCTTCAGTCTCAACTGTTTTTAGTATTGTTAAATATATATTTCATAAATTATTTTTCAAAAGCAATAGATTGGCTGGCCAGTACTTACCTTTGTGCTGTACCGCCGATAGCAATACAAATGAAGAAAAAGAGAAATCGGACAAAAGGACAAGCTTTCAGAACACAGTTCCATCTTCAGGTGGGAAAAATACTGACTTCCACACTTCTTAAACACCATCCCCATGACCTAGGTCGTGATTTACCTTCCCCTTCCGTTCCTTTTTTCCTTCCCTTCTCTTCCACTTGAAGAAGAAGAAACTGTGTTCCAAAAGCTTGTCCTTTTCATCCGTTTTCTCTTTTTCTTCATTTGTGTCACTATCAGCGGTACAGAACAAAGGTAAACTGGCCAGACAATCTATCGCTATTGAAAAATAATTTATCATCTCTGAGGAGAATTTCCATCAGTAATTAAATATATATTTGTTTGTTAAATGTAAACAACATTTGTAGGGAGGTGGTCAAAGCATTTAATACTGTGATATTCAAATGTATAATATTTTGGAAGGGAAATTGTATTTTAAAGATGAGGTGTTAGGAGGCGCGGAAGGATACAATTTTGGGAGCAGGGAGGACATGCTTTTCGAACGCTTGGGAGGGGACTCTTAACTTGGACATGGTGGTGAAAGGTTGTGATGCTGGGCAATCTGAAGCCGCGTTACGAACTTGTGATTTGAAGAGAAAGGCATGTGTGGTCTTTGAAAATTTACGGGACTGTGACTGCAGAACTTAGTCTCTGGTGAAAAGTGGTAAACTGTGCACGGTAGTAGGGCTGTGGAACTGTGATAATTCAACAATTGTGTACTCGTGTGATGACAAACTGTGTTTTATAACAAATACTTTCATCACTGAGTAACTTGGAACTGCAAAGTTCGATGGACTACTCTAACTTACGAGTGATAATTTGCAACTTTTATTCTCAAGCGCATGTGATACTTATTGTGCCTCTCATGAACAATAGTTGGGGTAATATTTAGTTATTTACCGATGTATAAAGTAGGACCACCTCCGCGTTTCATGTCTAATAAGAGTAATAAACTCCATTTATAAAGAATTACTTCACGAGTGAATCACTTCTTTATCTTAGAATCAATTTTGATGGTCATTCAGAGGTTTAATATATTTAAATAGTTAAATATATTTTCACGTCATCATATGCAGATTGATAGACTGGCTAAACTACAAATTAATTATTGATCTTGTTTAAACAGTTTGAGTAGCTGTTTAGGGCATAGAAGCTGACATACATAACTCACCCCTATGAACAGCGACAAAGAGCCTTAAACTTTTTACTACCCTAAGTTATGTATTGCCCAATTCTTATTGGCGAGTACCGATAGGAAGGTTGCAAGTGAATGAGAGATGTGATGAAAGGAGAGCAACTGGGAACTAATAAGAAGAGGTAGCATGAATGGAGGACAGATGACTGAGAAAACAAGATAAGGAAGAATTCATGGATGAAATAGTAAACTAGTAAGAACCAAGCAAACACAATGAATTTTCAGACTTCAGGAAAAATTGCTAGCAAAACTATCAGAATTCCCATGAGAAGTAGATGGAAGGAGTAGTTTGAAGAATCTGACAGCTTTCAAGAAGCACAGATGGCAAGCCTTTTCCAGAAAACTAAACAACAGAATCAAGGTTTTCGAAGCAAGAGAATCCTTCGTAATAGGGCCATCTGAAATACACAAAAAGGTGATAAAGATTTGTGTGAGGAAATATCTAGGCATTTTATGGATGCGCTGATTGGGCAGACAAGAAAAATACCCACCAGAGCAGAAGTAAAATAAGCAATTAAAAATTTACAAGCATCAAGGTATCAAGGAATGATAGTATCTGTGCTGAGGAGATCAAGTGGAGCAATCCTCAAATAGCAAGATGTATGTATAATATAATAATGTACACAATACAAAGATATATATTTTTGAGAATTAGGAAAATACCCTTAGACTGGAAAGAAGGTTTTACAATATAACTTCACAAAGAAGGTGACAAAGTGCTGGACAGTTACAGGGGTAACTGACTGTTAAACAGAGATACAAGGGACTGTTGGGAATATAGTGGAAAAAGAACTGGGGAAGACCACAGAACAGTATCAGTGTGGCTTTAAGGAAGGGAGGAATTGTGTGGAATAGTTATCTGGAATTAAAAAGATAAATAGATCACATACACAGGAAAGCAAAAGACATTAGTGACCATTCTGAACTTCAGAAAATCCTATGATTCAGTTGAGATGAGTGACAGAGGACTAGATATTGAAACACATGCAGTAATAGAAGAAAAATGAAGTGGTAATACTTCCAGGACCAGGCAGAATAGTATCCTGTTGGACAGTTCGAAATTAAAGACGGGGGTCTGGTACAGGGAGCTTATTTAATCTGGTTTTACTAGATGAAGTAGTGAGATAGTTAAGACTACTATATAGTAACATGAAGATTAAAGGTGTGCAAATAGTGCATATCACAATAGTGGACTGCCTAGCATTTGCAAATGCTACGGCACTCTTAAATGAGGCTGAAGAGAGGACAAAGTTGGCACTGACAAACCTAGTCATGATCGGACTTTAGACTGTGAAATAAGACAAAGACATTGAACACTGAGTGTAATTGAAAGATTCAAGGCCAAATGGTTGCTAAAGGCAACAGTTTCCATTTGGCAAGAGAGCTTCCATACAGCGGGAGCTGGATGAGTAGAAAATTTTGAGACCCATATGGGGCGCCAAATAACATGGGGATATTGGGATACACAGATTATGACATGGACCATATCCCAATACTGAACTAATTTTGAGTGATATATGGAAGAGGGGGGCTATGATGTTTAGGACACATCACAAGGATGGATGATGAGAGATTGGCCGTGAAAAAGTGGAAAGCAACATGCCATATGAAACACAACTAGGTGAAAGAAGTTAGAGATGACTGTAAGACTTTAAGAATAGAAGAAAAGTATCTGGAGACAGTAGTACAGGACAACAAGAAAAATATAGTTTTGGTGGATAGTCACAGATGGCCAGAGACCAAAATCAGAGTTGTCCCAAAAGAGGTAGAGAGAGAGAGAGAGAGAGAGAGAGAGAGAGAGAGAGAGAGAGAGAGAGAGAGAGAGAGAGAGAGAGAGTATTGATGTATTGGGGAGAAAGAATACACACTAAAGAAACCACAATTCATTTAGAAAGGTCCTCAAGAAGCATAAAAAAAAAAAAAGAAATAAAGTTCACCTCTTCAAAGTCCAACTTTGTGAAAAACAAGTTACACTGGAGTAAGAATTGTGGAATTATTTAATTCCACATTGAAAAATAAATATCCAATCACAGCATGAACTGAAATGTATCTGCTTTCTCTTAATTTATCAATTCTTAATAAAAAAAACTACTTATCAATATTTAAATATATTAATGCTTTTTGAACATAACACGAACTTCTTTAAAATCAAATAATTTGTCCAAAAGAAATAAAACAGATTAGAGAAACATTTAAACCTTTTTTGTATTCATGTGTATTTGAAGTTTTTCTTTTTGAAATGTGTGAAGTTACGCATGTTGCTTACCGTGATTCTGTGAGCTACTTATTGCGTTACTTGAGATCTGTATTCTTACTGTAAACTATATAAAGAGCAATTGTCAATAAAGGATTATTCACTTCCTATACATTTTCTATTATAAGATTCAACTTCCACAAAACCTCTCCAAGAAAATTTATACATATGATACATTCATGCAAACTTTGCTGACTTATAAAAATCTCTTATACCTGCTGAAATATCTGAAGCTGTAACATCTTTCTCAGAAATGCTTGCATACTCATTGGTCGAGATTCAATAAATGCATCAGGATCAAATGTTATTTTCTGCCCTTGTTGAAATTTTAATGCATCTCTGTAGCCACCAATTAACTGGACAAGAGCTTTTAAGAAAGCTCGAGACACACCATCACCCAACAAAGCAGCTCGGTTTCGTAACTGCCTTTTTAAAGAATTTACCTGGAAAAAATTAAATTCACTTATTGCTAGCTATACACATAAAATAAATTTACTCAACACAAATTTTATATGAAATTTACAATAAATATTCTCAGACTTTAATTAACAATATTTTTGAGAAGGATGGGTTGCTATTCACTGCAAACACATCTTGATGAGCTGCAGGAAGGCACACACAACAGACTACGACTTACTGATCGCTTTCGGCAGTTACGGTCGACCTTTCTGCAGCTCACCAAGTCGTCTCTGTGGTAAGCAGCAACCTGTCCTCCTCAAAAGTATTGTTGAATCCTTCATGGAATTTCCAGATTGAATGTTGAGATACTCTTTAAAAAAATGGCGATACATTATTTGATTTAAACTGCAAAGGATAAGCCTAAGACATCAATGACAAATGTGCTGTAAAACTAGATTAGTTGTACTTTTTTGTTCCAGATAACAGATACACTAGTGTGCCATCCACAGCTCCCAAAAAAAGTTGGTCTTAAGGATGTGGAATTGTTAAGAAGAAATCTTAAGCATGTTGTTGTTGTCTTCAGTCCGCAGACTGGTTTGATGCAGCTCTCCATGCTACCTTGTCCTGAGCAAGTCTCTTCATCTGAGAATACGTTCGGCAACCTACATCCTTTTGAATATGCTTACTATATTCCTCCTTCGGTCTCCCTCTATGATTTTTAACCAACACGCTTCCTTCTAATGCTAACTTGACAATTCCTTGATGTCTCAGAATGTGTTCAACCAATCTATCCCTTCTCTTAGTCAAGATATGCCAGAAACTCCTTTTCTCCCCGATTTGGTTAAGTACCTCCTCATTAGTTACGTGATCTACCCATCTAATTTTCATCATTCGTTTGTAGCACCACATTTCAAAAGCTTCTATCATCTTTTTATCTGAACTTCTAATTGTCCAGGTTTCACTTCCATACAATGCTAAACTCAAGGCAAATGCTTTCAGAAAGCACTTCCTAACATTTAAATTAATGTTGGATGTTTACAAGTTTCACTTCTTTAGAAATGCTTTTCTCCCCATAGCAATTCTGCATTTTATATCTTTTTTACTTTGGCCATCAGAAGTTATCTTGCTACCCAAATAACAAAATTCATCTACTACTTTTACTGTCTCACTACCTAATCTAATTCCTTCAGCATCGCCTGATTTTCTGACATTACATTCCATTACCTTCAGTTTACTCTTGTTAATGTTCATCTTATATCTTTCAAGACACTGCCCATTCCAATCAATTGCTCTTCCAAATCCTTTGCAGTCTCTGAAAAAATTACAATGTCATCGGCAAACCACAATGTTTTTATTTCTTCTCCCTGAACTTTAATTCAATTTCCAAATTTCTCCTTGCATTCCTTCACTGCTTGCTCAATGTACAACTTGAACAACGTTGGGGAAAGGCTACAACCCTGTCTTACTCCCTTCCCGACCTCTGCCCCCCTTTCTTGCCCTTCGATTAATAACTGCTGTCTGGTTTTTGTATAGGTTGAATGTAACTCTTCACTCCCTATATTTTACCCCTGATACCTTCAGAATTTGGAAGAGTGTATTCCAGTCGACATTGTCAAAGGCTTTCTCCTAATCGACAAACGCTAAATATGTAGGTTTCCCTTTCCTTAGTCTATCTTCTAAGAAGAGTCAATGTGAGTATTGCCTCTTGTGTTCCTAAATTTCTCCTAAATCCAAACTGATCTTCCCCGAGGTCGGATTTGACAAGTTTTTCCATTCGTCTGTAAATAATTTGTGTTAGTATTTATCTTAAGCATATTCACATTTAAAAGGTCACAAAATGTCTTACCATACATTAAATGCTCAATATACTTAGGTGCTTATGATAATTCTTAGGCTATTGTAGTCATGTGTCACTAAAAAACATAAAAACATTTTGTACAGAAGTCTGATTGCATACAATATTCACTTTATACACGCAACAACCACATTTTGCTAAGAAAGTCATCAATATAGTAGAAGGAGTTGCCAATCAATAAACTGAACTTTATCAGCTGGAATGTTATTGAAAATGTGTACTGCTGAATAATGGACACCTTTCTTCAACACAGTAAGTAACCTTAAATATTTGTGAAAGTTATTCTTGTTTCTAGTATTGATTCTAATAACTGAGCTGCTACAGAGAGAGAGAGAGAGAGAGAGAGAGAGAGAGAGAGAGAGAGAGAGAGAGAGAGAGAGAGAGAGAGAGAGAGAGAGATTCATTTAATAAGGACTAAATAGGTTGGGAAACAGCAGTAAGTATCTCCAGGTCCAATAAAAAGCCCTCTGCATATTATTATTATTATTATTTTTTTTTTTTTTTTTACTCAAATGAGTTAGCTAAGAATATAATTCTGAATAACAGTCTGGAATGAAAATAAGAATATTATTCTAGCATCTTCTTATTTTTATATATTTCAGCTGTCTGACAACATTTGCTTAAAAAAGGTAAAGGTAAAGCAGTCAACAATCCGAAGATTGGTTTGAACACCACAGTGCTTTACTAGGCATGGTCCTGCTTGGAGGTGGTATGCCGTTGCCTTCCTCCGCTTTGCTTAGCAAATAGTTTTGTTTAGGTGATTCAGCAGTTCATGGTTTGTTCCTCCAAGTTAAATTTATTATCAAGCTGCAATACCAATAATTTAACATTACCAACTTCTATCCGAATGTCATATTTTAGACATATACTGAGACCTTTTAATAGCTCTAAAATTGATATGGTATGTTTCTCAAGGTTTAATAACAGAAAATTAGCTAGGAACCATTTATTAATGTTCACTGTGTGTGTCATCTGGGGAAAAAGAAAAACACTTTGCATCTGGTAAAGTGACTGATGAAAGGGCTTTGATAGATTAGATTAGTACTTGTTCCATAGATCACGAATACGACACTTCATAATGATGTGGAACAAGAAAATTTAAGAGCCCTAAGATGGAACCTTGTACCTGCCTCTTTCTTATTTACAGCTTTTGTTTTCTGTCAGATATATCTGATCTGAACCATTTTGTAGCATCTCCTGTCACTTATCGGTTAGTCAAGTCACCAGAAGATCAAAAGCAACTACAAAATGATTTAGATATCTGCATGGTGCAACAAATGGCAATTGACCCTTAATAATAATGGATGACTTCACACATATGCCCACTGAAAGAAATCCATTAATCTTCACTTTTGCAAAGTAAATCAGTCAAAACTACAGACTGTAAATTCAACTAAATATCTAGGAGTAACAATTACAAACAACTTAAATTGGAAAGAACTCATAGAAAATATTGTAGGGAGAGTGAACCAAAGACTACATTTCGATGGCTGAACACTTAGAAGAGGACATATTTTTGGAAACATTTTTGTTTAGCATTTTGGGCAACAGCACTCTTATTTAAATTTATACATAAAGAACAGTCTACAGTGCAAAAAAAAATTTATTTTTTCTGACTAGTTTTGGTCTTCTTTTAGACCATCTTCAAGAAATTTAGCTCCATTGATGTTGTGGAGCTGGCACTGAGCAGTGACGCACTAGAAGGTTCCAAGTTCTCTGCCACTTTTTTTAATTGATTTTAAGTTACTTTAATGCATCAGGGGTAACAACATCTAAATTATGCATACTGGCAGCTGCTCTTGATAAGAATCCAGGAGTATTTGCTTCATCTTCTTTCATGAAGAACTGTCATCAGTAGCATCACCGTTACTATCGCTTAGTGATGGTATGTATTATTTTACTGCTAGTACACTTTACAAATGACCAGAATTTCTTATGATTCTATACCAACTTATATGGCAGAGTTTTGTTGTGAAATTTATAATAAACTTCTTGCATTGAAATTAGATAAAAAATTTCAAGTTTCTGTAAAAGACTAAGTCTTTAAGATTTTGTGTCCATTTAAATTTCACAATCTGTTTCTTTATGAAATGCTTACTGAAAAGTTCAGCAACTCTGCACACATCTGTTAACTGTGTATCATTTAATGTTACGTGCACCTCTTCATCTCTGGTTCTACCAGTCTCTTCCTTCACCATAATCTATATTGACTTTGTTATGTTATCTAATGTGACTATTCTATTCTGATAATGAATTTGCTTTGATTCGATATTACTATATTCAATATTTAACAATATAATAAGGACCATTTACAACTAACTGCAAAGATTTGTGATAAGCTGCAGAGGCACATAAAAGACACACACATAACACATTTAAGCTATTGGCCATTGCCATTCCTCAGAATGGAGAGCATTCACACATTTGGAGAGCAGCAGCAAGATATGACAGTTGTGGACTATGAAGTGTGCTTCTGTGAGTGATGGAATGTTTTCTAGTCTGAACAAGGTCAATGGCTGTTAGCTCAAGTATTGTATGTGTGTCACAGGTTGTTATATGTCTTTGCGGTGAGTTGTAAATGGTCTTCATAATATTGTTGAATTCCACTCTGGACTTTGCATTTGAAGATATCTTCAATATTTTGTGGTGATCTATAGCATTTACATCTGAGCTGTTCTGGTGTTTCCATTTTGTCAAAAGATTACCTTTATTCCTTACGTAAGCCATGGCTTCTTTATAGTCTTTTGTCAAATCTAACTTAGTATTGCTGGGAAATATTATTCTAATAATTTAAGGGTAATTACTGTAATATTGAAGAATTACAGTGATAAAATATTTTATCAATATTTGTTCACATGCGAGCCACCCCACCTCGGCAATGTCTGTGGTTCATGGAGGTGGTAATACAAATAGCTGTATCGTAGGTGCAACCACAGCGCAGGGCTATCTCTGGAGAGGCCAGACAAACATGTGGTTCCTGAAGAGGTGCAGCAGCTTTTTCAGTAGTTGCAGGAGTGAGTCTGGATGATTGACTGAGCTGGCCTTGTAAGTCAGCTAATGTGGCTATTGCTGAAAGCAAGGTGAAACTACAGCTGTTACCTTTCCCGAGGACATGCAGCTCTACTGTATGAATATATGATGATGGCATCCACTTGAGTAAAATAGTCCGCAGGTAAAATAGCCCTCAATTTGGATCTCCGGGCAGGTGCTACTCAAAAGTATCAGAAGTATGTCGTCATCAGGAAAGACAACACTGGCATCCTATGGATCGCAGCATGGAATGTTAGATCCCTTAATCTGGTAGGGAGATTAGAAAATTTAAAAATGGAAATGGATAGGTTGAAGTTAGATATTGTACAGATTAGTGAAGTTTGGTGGAAAGAGAAACAGGATTTCTGGTCAGGCGAGTATAGGATTATAAATACAAAATCAGTTGGGGGTATTACAGGAGTAAGTCTAATAATGAATAAGAAAATAGGAATGTGGGTCAACTACTATGAGCAGCGCAGTGATCGGATTGTAGTAGTCAAGATAGATAGGAAGCCATCACTGAACACCGACTGCAGTAGTAAAAGTTTATTTGCCAACTAGCTGATGATGAGGAGATCAAAGAAATTTATGAGGAGGCAAAGGAAATTATTCAGACAGTTAAGGGAGAGGAGAACTTAATTGTGATGGGGGACTAGAATTCGGCAGTAGGAAAAGGAAGGGAAAGAAAAATAGTAGGTGAATATGGACTGGGAAAAAGGAATGAAAGAAGAAGCCTCCTGGTAGAATTTTGTACAATGCATAATTTAATCATAACAAACACTTGGTTCAAGAATCGTGAAAGAAGGTTGTATATGTGGAAGAGACCAGGAGACATCGGAAGGTACCAGATAGATTTTGTAATGGTAAGGCATAGATATTAGAATGAGGATTTAAACTGTAAGACTTATCCTGGGGCAGATATAGATTCTGACAGTATTTTATTGGCTATGAACTGTAGACTTAAATTGAAGAAACTGCATAATGGAAGAAGATGGGAGCCGGATAAAGTGAAGTAACCTGAAGTTCTGAGAATTTCAGAGGGAGATTTAGGAAACAATTGTTAGAAAAAGGGGGGGGGGGGGGTAAAACAGTAGAAGAGGAATGGGTAGCTTTAAGAGATTAAATGGGGAAGGCAGCAGAGAAAGAAAGGTAAGACCTAGAAAAACTCCTTGTCTATCACAGGAAGTACTAAATTTAATTAATGAAAGGAGAAGATATAAAAATGCAGTAAATGAATCAGGTAAAATGCAGTACAGACGAATAAATCAGATTGACAGGAAGTGCAAAATGGCTAAGCAGGAGTTGCTAGAAGCCAAATGCAAATCTGTAGAAGAATGTAGGACTAGGGGGAAAATAGATACCACCTACAGAAAAATAAAGAGAGACATTTGGAGAGAGAAAAAAATAGCTATATGAATATCAAGAAGTCTGATGGAAAACCAGTTCTGAGTAAAAAAGGGAAAGCTAAAAGGTGGAAAGTCCCGTTGCTAAAACATAGTTTATGTGTATTGTCGTAAAATAACTGATCTTAACCCACTTTCTAAATAATATCAAGTTATACATAAAATACTCTCCACTCCATTTTGGGCCGTCTGGTACAGCAACCAATAAAATTGTTTAGCAATGAAAGACAGTTGTGGTTGCAACTATAAAATAGATGCAACCAAGGCTGTCTTTCATTGCTAAACAAGTTATACCTTCATAAGATAATTTGAAGGAATAACTTGGGCCTTCTATCTGACATCAGAGTTATTAAGGTAAGCAACAATACACATCCAGAATGTAACTTTCACTCTGCAGTGGAGTGTGCACTGATATGAAACTTCCTGGTAGATTAAAATTGTGTGCTGGAACCGGGACTCAAACATGGGACCTTCACCTTTTGCAAACAAGTGCTCTACCGCTGACATATCCCGACAACTCATGGTCAGGCCTCACGGTCCGGTACACATTTTTAATCTGCCCGGAAGTTTCATATCAGCACACACTCCGTTGCAGAGTGGGAGTTACATTCTGGAAACATATCTTAGGCTATGGCTAAGCTATGTCTCCACCGTATCCTTTCTTCCAGAAGTGCAAGGTTCACAGGAGAACTTCTGTGAAGTTTAGAAAGTAAGAGACAAGGTACTGGCAGAATTGAAGTTGTGATGACAGACTGAATAATATCGGGATTGTTCAGTGGAAGAGCACTTGCCCACGAAAGGCCAAGGTCCCACATTTGAGTCCCGGTACACAATTTTAATCTGCCACGAAGTTTCAACAACACATTTATTTTTGCCACAATCAAAGTTCACATCTCCTAAAAAGAATTTAATATGAGAGATGAAACACTAATATTCAGGTCAGTAATTATATTAGTGATGTTATTTGAACACCACTTCAAATTAGAATTTTTTGTAACTTTGTTGCCAATCATACCGACGAGTGTAATGCTAAGTAAAATTTGACCGCCACTAGTCTAATCCCAATATCATCCTGCCAGCAACTACAATTTCTACTACTATACAGTAATAGAAACTTTCTTGATTGTTTCACCACTAAATATTTTCAAAATTGAAATACATGTTTTCTGCTAAAGATACTTCATGTATGTAAACCTATTTCAAAATGATAAATGAAATTATTATTTTACTAAACCTGTTTCCTTTCAATGAAATAAGAACTCCTTAAAGCCTTGTTCTCTTCCCAAGTAACAGTTTTGCTTAATTTGACAAAAGAAAGAAAGAATGAAGGAAAGAAAGAAAGAAAAAGAAAGAAAGAAAGATATTCCTAGTCCTTCACTATTTTTACACCTCTAATGTTTCCCAGGTAAGTTATGAGATAAATAATGGCTAAGATAATATATTTTCCTGTATGATAAGCAGTTTATTTTTACCTATCACTATTTCTTCAATTATAATTTATTATCTATAGATTATTGCATTTCCTTCCACAATAAAAAATCAGAATATATTCGGAGTAAAATGTTCTTTTCTTTACCAGTTCTTAGCTTTCATATAGAAAAGAAATTAATAGTAAATCAGTAGAACATAAAAATAATTTTATTAATACTCATTTGAAATAAGACACCGAATGCTTTTTTCTTCCTGCCTTGAGGGTTCTTTAATTTTATTGTCTTCCTTCAAATCCAACAGCACATACAGTTGTTAGTGCACGAGTGACTCCTTACATAAATCTCCCATAACTATCCTCTTAGGTTGATGTTAAAAAATAAATATAAAAATAAATCCCTAATGCACCCACTGGCACTTTTGACCTGATGAATAATAATGTAACTAATCTTGTTGGCCTCTTTATGCATGGGCAACTTAGAAACACTAGACAAGAAAACTGTATCCACCTTACATTAAACTTTATTGGCTAAAAAAACAAAAACAAAAAACGAAACCCACCAACAATGTACCTACTATAAAACTGACCTCTTTAAAATATCCGTCACAAACAGTAAAGTATCAATCAAAACTAAAGGAGAACTCTTAGCAGGATTCTCTATCTATCGTACCAAAAAATCGGCTGCTCTGTCCAAATTATAATGTCTACTTTCTTCAGGACAGACTTTTCCCCACCATTTCTCAGAAGAGTTACCATTAAAATGCTATTAATAGCACTTCCTATTACATTTTCAATACAGAAAAAGCTTAAGAACAACAACACTTCATATGTCAAACTAATGACATCCACTCAGCAAAACTTTATACTAATACTCTAGGTACCCCACTGTAATTGGTCAGTCTCTTTACGTCTCATTATCTGTTTTGAACCATCCAATTTCTAGTTTGTTTCACCACAATAACGAACTAATATCTCTCGTCCACTGGATGTAAAATTATGAATTCCCAAAATATTGCACTATAACTCTTAGCAAATATTTCACGGTTCATGACCACATGTTATTAACCTTCTCATCGCTATCTTTATCAATTGTTACAAATCTTTTCATAACGGATACTTTTTGACATGACAGTCCAACTACAACCAATTGACAGAGCAAAACCAGAACCAATAAAATTATTCCGAGATATTCAACTTGTGCCCCCTTAATAATCAGCAAATATATTCTGTTGAGACACTGAATATTTCTTCTTGGAGATTGGTTTTTCATTTCATTTGCATACTGTTTTTTCATCTCTGGCCAACCAAATTATTTTAACATCTAAGGCTGTTCATCTACAACATACATCAAATAAACAGACCTACGCATTACAAAATTCAAGAAAAATTAACAGCACAATCTCATTCATAAAATGATAATGACTAATCATTACTTCCTTTAAATTTTACATAATAAGTTGGAGCGTAAACTCTGAGAAAACTAATATTACGACCATTACAACCTGGTCAACCTTATGCCAAAACTAGAGGCATAAGTGCAGAAGTCCATATTTGACTTGGAAGGCCAAGAGGAGTGGACATTCCACTAAGATATGAAACAAAGACTGTAAGGGCCCAAAACAACAATGTGTGGGAGGCTCATTACACAAAATAAGTCTGGAGTGTCCGATGCAGAAATGACTAAGGACAGTGGGTTCCCTCCAAGAAGAGTGTAAGGAAGAACTCCAAACAGCAGATCTTATCTGTACCCGCAGAGCCACAACTTCCAAGCACTAAGTACCCAAGAAGCCTTCTGGATCAGGGTGAACTGTAGTACAACAACAATTCATAACCATCATTTTGGAAGGAGAGAACTCAAAACTACAGGAGAGAGCCTAGGTTGAAACCTGTCGAATGACAACTTAGAGCTGGAATTCAGCTGAGGTTACTGAGTGGGAGTTGTACCATATGCAAAAATCAAATGACATACAGCACAGGCGTGAGCAGTGACCCAACAGATCTCACCAGCCCATTTATGGTGATTAGGACGATTGTGTTAACACTGAACCCTATTACATTCCCTTGTTCTGGATCTGTTGGGAGTCGAATGAAGAGCCGACCCTAACAAGGTGGCATAAAAACTGACTAATAAACTTCAGAAGGGAGCCTCGTCGGCCCGAATAATAGAAGGAACATAAAAGTGGTGCTGTATGCCTTACATAGCTGAAGAAAATTGCAACAAGATGTTGACATTTAGAGAAGGCCTGTCTAATTTCTGTTTCCAGTCCAATTGGACGGCCTATTGTAGATCGTCCCTCATGTAACCCACATTGATACAGTGACAGGAGTCCCCGCAATTTGCGAACACACCGTTATCTGTGGGCAGCCATCCTATCAATCAATTTATGGAGTACATTTCTATGGCCAATCAGCTGGTAACTATCAAGGGAAGCTGGATATGTGCCAGGCTTAAGAGAAACAGGAACAATAATACTGTCCATACAATGAGAGGGGAAAACCCCTTGGAGGCAAATATGGTTAAATAACTAGAGGAGATGGTAGTTGTAGAGGAGATGGTAGTTGTAGAGGAGATGGTAGTTGTAGAGGAGATGGTAGTTGTAGAGGAGATGGTAGTTGTAGAGGAGATGGTAGTTGTAGAGGAGATGGTAGTTGTAGAGGAGATGGTAGTTGTAGAGGAGATGGTAGTTGTAGAGGAGATGGTAGTTGTAGAGGAGATGGTAGTTGTAGAGGAGATGGTAGTTGTAGAGGAGATGGTAGTTGTAGAGGAGATGGTAGTTGTAGAGGAGATGGTAGTTGTAGAGGAGATGGTAGTTGTAGAGGAGATGGTAGTTGTAGAGGAGATGGTAGTTGTAGAGGAGATGGTAGTTGTAGAGGAGATGGTAGTTGTAGAGGAGATGGTAGTTGTAGAGGAGATGGTAGTTGTAGAGGAGATGGTAGTTGTAGAGGAGATGGTAGTTGTAGAGGAGATGGTAGTTGTAGAGGAGATGGTAGTTGTAGAGGAGATGGTAGTTGTAGAGGAGATGGTAGTTGTAGAGGAGATGGTAGTTGTAGAGGAGATGGTAGTTGTAGAGGAGATGGTAGTTGTAGAGGAGATGGTAGTTGTAGAGGAGATGGTAGTTGTAGAGGAGATGGTAGTTGTAGAGGAGATGGTAGTTGTAGAGGAGATGGTAGTTGTAGAGGAGATGGTAGTTGTAGAGGAGATGGTAGTTGTAGAGGAGATGGTAGTTGTAGAGGAGATGGTAGTTGTAGAGGAGATGGTAGTTGTAGAGGAGATGGTAGTTGTAGAGGAGATGGTAGTTGTAGAGGAGATGGTAGTTGTAGAGGAGATGGTAGTTGTAGAGGAGATGGTAGTTGTAGAGGACTGATGTGGAGGCTACACATATTTATATTGTGGAAAGGACGAAAATAGTCCAGTCAGCACACTGCGTGAGTACATAGTTCTGCAGCTTTAAAAAACAATTAGAGAGACTAATGTGATGTCGTCATTTGATGGGTTTTTTACATTACTTTGTTTGATGGTTAGCTTGCCTTTAGCAGCTTTTGGTACATATATGGCTAACAGGAAAAATTAATCAAAGTCAACAAAGAAACTTGCAGAGGGGGGAATGTGTGTTCCTCTGCAATTTATCTGGTACGTTGTTGTGCTGTAAATGACAGGACACGAAAGAAGTAGTGTTGGTCAGTAACTGCCATTCTAATGATAAATGTACAGTGAATACAGAGGCAAAAGATGGACCTAAATTGGTTACAGAATGTCCAGTGGTACTGAAATCCTATAACGACTGCATAGATGGCTTGGACTTGGCTGATCAGGTGACTAAACTGTGTGATTTAGACAGAAAATATGATAAATGGTGGAAGACAGTGATCTACAAACGGTTGCTAACTAGTGCTGTAAATGTCTGAATTTTACAAAGGAAATTCAACACAAGACAGTGGCACTGAAACATTTTCTAGTGAGAAAGGGAAACAAGAACAAAAATTATCTGCAAAATGTGCCAGTATCCATTAAGCAAAATGTGCTTTGCGCCATATCATAAGTAATTACAAAAACTCAGGGACGTCGCGGAAAGGTGGTGCTCGAGTGCAGCAAGACCATGGGTGTGAGGGATATTTGTGAACAGGGAGGTGGCATCAACAGTGACGAGTAAGGATCCAGGAGGTAGAGGAGTGGGGACGGTGGAGAGTCGGTGAAGGAAGTGGTTGGTGTCTTTGATGCGGGAGGGTAGATTCCGGACAATAGGTTGGAGGTGTTTATCAATGAGGGTAGAGATTCTTTCAGTGGGAGCACAGTAACCAGCCATAATTGGGCGTCCCGGATTATTAGGTTTGTGGATTTTAGCAAGCATGTAGAAAGTGGGTGTGTGGGGTGTCTTTGGAGTGAGGAGAGAGATGGATTCAGGTGAGAGATTCTGGGAAGAACCATAGGGGTGATAAATAATGTAGTGATGCTGGTAGGTGCGGGAAAGATAATAATGTTGTAATAAACAATGCGAGAATCAACAACAATTAAATAAAAAAGAAACAATAATAATAATATTTGCTGGGAAGAGTGAGTAAACGTAAATGCGCAACAAGGGAAAACTTCATGCTGTACCAACAACTGGCGCCATGACTAGCCCTGTGTTGTGAGCGGTCAGGACTGTTAAAATTATGAATGGGACAAAAGTACAGGAAACTCTAGCCCATAAACAGATTTCCCATGCCATTACTTCACACAGACCAACAGTCCTCCCTCCCACCCTACTAACCAGCCACAAAGTAGTGCCCCCCTTGTCACCCAATACCATCCTGGGCTGGAACAACTAAACGATATCCTAAGCTTTGATTAGCTGTCAACATGCCCTGAAATGAGACACATCCTACCTAAGATCCTCCAACGCCCACCCCCCAATCCCCCTGTAAAGTGTTCTGTCGCCCACTTAACCTCCACAACATCCTAGTCCATTCCTATGCCACTCCTAATCCCAACCCATTACCACAATGATCATATCCCTGTGGAAGACCCCGATGCAAAACCTGCCCAATCCACCCACCCAACCCCTTCCTATTCCAATCCTGTCATAGGCTTGTCCTATCCCACCAGTAGCCGGGCCACCTGTGAAAGCAGCCACGTAATATAACAACTCTGCTGCAGTCACTGCTCTGCATTCTACTTTGGAATGACAACTAACCGGGTCTCCATCAGAATGCATGGCCACTGTCAAACTGTGGCCAAGAGCAGCATGGACTATCCTGTGGTGCAGCATACAGCAGAGCATGACACCTTGGACTTTAACAGCTGCTTCACCACCCAAGCCATCTGGATCCTTCCATCCTCCACCAGCCTTTCTGAACTGCGAAGATGGGAGTTATCCTTACAGTACATCCTACGGTCCCGCAACCATCTGGCCTCAACCTCAGATAACCAAACATCCTACATTCCATGCCCCACAGTCTCTCCCCCCCCTCCCCGCCCCCACACATCGGTCATTATTCATGCCCCTTTCCCTACTGTGTGCTTCCTGTCGTTTAATTTTTTCCATATAATATATATATAATACGAATATTATAGAGGAAAAATTCCTAACAGGAAAAAAATCTACAGTTCTACAGTATGTCTGCCTAAGTGTACTTGTGTCTGTGTAAATGTGTGTGTGTGTGTGTGTGTGTGTGTGTGTGTGTGTGTGTGTGTGTGTGTTTACCCTCCTTTTTCCCCCCAAGGTAAGTCTTTCCTCTCCCAGGATTGGAATGGCTCCTTACCCCCTTCCTTAAAACCCTCATTTCCTTTCCCTCTCCTTCCCTTCTGCCTGATGAAGCAGCTAGGCTGCGAACGCTAGCGTTTGTGTGTGTGTGTGTGTGTGTGTGTGTGTGTGTGTGTGTGTGTGTATTCATTTATTTATTTGTGATGCTGTCACAACTGTGCTCCTTCGCCTGGTGAGTAATCTTCGTCATATATATACCTTTTTCATATTGCATCTCATTTTTCGCTCGACATGGCTTATGCTTGTTATATCCTCACCCGTATCTTCCCTCTCCACTTCCCTCCCTCCTCCGCTCCTTTCCCCCTCCAATCCGTTCTGTTTGCCATGAGTCAGACTATGTTGGCCAGCCAGAGATGGGTGACGTGTGTGGATGAGTGTTCTCTGTCTGAGGAAGGCCGCAGCCAGGCTGCAAAAGCTAGCGTTTGTTTGTGTGTGTGTGTGTGTGTGTGTTTTTACTTATTTGTGTTACTATCGCTACCGGTGCTCCTACGCCTGGTAAGTAATCTTCATCTACTTTATATACATATATAAGAAAAATTTCCTGGTGGGATAAATTTTTATATAAAACAGAAATCGGATAACTTACCCAAAGCACAGGCTCATCAACAGATACAAATAAAAATACACATACAAGCTTTCGCAACTGCTGGTAGCTTCTTCAGGAAAAGAGAAAGGAAGGAGGGGAGAAAGGGAAGGATACAGGTTTTCAGGAAGTGGAAATGGAGTCATTCCAATCCCAGGAGTGGAAGGACTTACCTTAAGGGGAAGAAAGGAAAGGTAAACATCGTGCGCGCGCCACACAACACAGAGAGAGAGAGAGAGAGAGAGAGAGAGAGAGAGAGAGAGAGAGACACGCAATATGCAAACACAAGGTAGACACTTGCAGAAAGCAAAGAGGTTGGACAGAGATAACAGGTGAGGCAGAGGCTCTGTCCAGAGAACCGAGGCAAAGATGTTAAAGATGGTGGGTGGGAATTTGAATTTAGCGGAGGTTGAGATCAGGTGGGCAACAGGAAGAGAGAATATGCTGAAGGGCAAGTTCCCATCTCCGGAGTTCTGAAAGGTTGGTGTCAGTGGGAAGTATCCAGATAACCTGGATGGTGTAACACTGTGCCAAGATGTGCTGGCCGTGCACCAAGGTATGTTTATCCATAGTGTGATCCTCATTACCAACAAACACCATCTCCCTGTGACCGTTCATGCGAATGGACAGTTTGTTGCTGGTCATTCCCACATAGAACGCTTTAGTGCAGGTATGTCAGTAGGAAAAACACATGGGTGCTATCGCAAGTGGCTCTGCCCTTGATCGTGTACACCTTCCGGGTTACGGGATTGGAGTAAGTGGTGGTGGAAGGGGGCATAGGGAAGGTTTTACAATGGGGGCGGTTATGAGGGTTGGAGCCAGAGGGTAGGGAAGGTGGTTTGGGGATTTCATAGGGACATGCACATCATGTGACATTTGGCTGGCACGTGGGAGACTAAGGAAGCCCTTCATCCCTACATTCTCATTATTGAAAGCAATGTTGTCATTTTGTGGTGCCTTGTATGAATTTAAGAAGGTAGCAGTCAATTCTCCACAAAAGGAGCAATAAAAGAGAAATTTACTTCTTAATATATTGTGAAGAAATATTTGTATTTCAATAATCTTTGCAGAAAAAATGAAATGTAAATATGCAAAAATAAGTCATATGCACCAATCCCTTAAACTGCACTACTACGGAAATGTTCCTCACTGGTCAAAACAATTAGGGAATCACTTGAGAAATCTGGGTTTTGAAGTAGTGTCATTGGCAGAATGAACTAAAATGGATCGACGTCTTATTGTTGGTTCTACATAGTGGAAACAAAAACATCACAGCAACCGCAATAGTGGTAATAAAAGAAAGTTGGTGCAGAAGGAGTTAGTGTTAACTTTGTTTACCAAACAAATTACAATTGGCTTCAGGTAGTGTAGTGAGCAGGTAGCAAAAAAGCCTGACTTACCCAAAGCAACAGCATTGAGAGCCATAGGAAGGTTGGAAGCGGGACAGACACAGTGGGAGGTGGCTGCAGCTTTTGGAATGTCCTGAAGACATCCATGGGTAACATCAACAACAGATGACCATCAAGATAGGGGCTCAATGCAACTCAGCTACAACACACCCAATAGGGGAGCAACAGGCCACGCAATAGCAACACAAACAGTCCGATCGTCTTTGAGAATGTGGCCTCTAGGCATGGAAGCCTATGGTGTATGTACCATTAAAAATATAACACCATTTAGATCACAGAAACTTGGCAGAGGAACATAAGGATGGACTCTTAACAGAAAGTGCCACGTTCTATTCACAGATGAGTCAACATTTTGTGTTCAACCAGATAATCTTCATTCCCTCACCTGGAGAGAATGTAGAACTGTGAAAAATACTACTTATATTCAAGAAACAGCACCATATCGTGGTGGTGGTGGTGGTGGTGGTGGTGGTGGTGAATAAATGGTGTATGTCATTCAGAATGGTGCTTTGACTGCTCGAAGGTAGAGACATGAGATCAACCTTCTGTTTTGCCCCATGCTGGTGTCATAGCAGAGGGTTTCCTTCTGGTGGATAACACTCATTTCCATGGAGCTGCACTGGTGGACAACATGTGTGAAGTTGAGGAAATTGAACAAATGAAGGGGGCCAGCACATTCACTGGACTTTAAAGCGACTGAGCAAGTCTGGGATGCATTAGGCAGACATACTGCAGCCAGACCAACACCTCCCACAACGGTTGCAGAGCTGGATATTGCACTCATGGAAGAATGGCCAAATATCCCTCAAGAACTGATTGATAACTTCATACTGTCCATGCCATGCAGGTGTGCAACTGTATTGGCCATCCAATGTTTATCATCACACACCATATTAGAGGACAACAGGAATGAATTACTATGATAGTTTAAGTAAATACCATGCAACTGCAGTAAAGAGTTCAGATAGCAAAATAATTTTCTCTATAACACACAAATGACAATTGTAAAAAATATATGAATAAAATACATTATCATATGTACCATATATACTCAAGTAATCCACACATCTTTTTTTACGAATTTATGAACGAAAAACTGAAGTGTGCAGATTACTCGAATTTAGGTTGGTACTACTCGATCTGCAACAATAAAACATATCGGTGGGTTCATGCCGCTTTAAAAAACAGATCCCTTTAGGTCAGTATTACATGATAATATTTTCCATCAAATCTTTGACAAAGAAATATTATCAAATATTCATAATATTTCTTAGACATAAATCTTCATCATGGTGTTATAAAGGGGTATTATGGTCATCATATTTCAAGATGGTAGATAATAATAACTTTTTATCATACTCTGCCTTAGGTGGTTACAAATGTGGCGGTCTAACATATCTTTCTGGCAGTTTCTTTGCCAGTGTGGCTGGCGGGTACAAACAGTCGCATTGTTGATGTAAGCATGACTAGTTTGTGGTACCACATTTCCGAGTAATAAAGTACGTTATCTACTGAAGTTGGGTATTATTCAGTTCAGTAGCACCATATTACCCACACCGGTATTGGCACATGACAAAGACTGTAACTGGGAAATACAGGGTTACAGCTATTTCTTGCCACTGGGTTTAAACGTTAATTATGGAGCAGCTTTGCAGCTATGTTCAAACACATGTACATGTCAATTAGTAACAGTGATGCTAGCATACAGAGCGCATACATTTTGCACTGCAGTGGAGAGAAGACAAGCAACTTTTATATTCAAATATACAGCGAAGTGCTACATTTGATAATATTTCTTTGATGAAAAATACATGTATGTTGAAGGTCTCTATTACACTATCAAATATCTTTGATGTAAATACATGACATATCAACTTTTATGTGCATGTAGTACCAGCTCAGCTCCATTTATTTATTAACGGTTCAGATTCCATAAACGTTCATTTCAGTGTGTGTTACTTTGAGTGTTTTCACAGTAATACGGTACAAATGATAATATTTTTCAGTTTGTATGACGTTTAGTAGGTAAAATACTAGAATTTTATGCGGTTGGAGTGAGATTCATGTGCTCTGGATAAGACAACCCTGCGTCTCCCCCCCCCCCCTCTCTCTCTCTCTCTCTCTCTCTCTCTCTCTCTCTCTCTTTTCAAAAGTTGGGGGTTACTCGAGTATACACGGTATACTGTGTATATCATCTCACCTAAACCCCTAATTGTTTTGAGCAGTGTAGTTATAATACATAGTTCTACTTTTACTGTGACACTTAATGTCAATTCTACATCACCAGCAAACAATTATGGATCTACTGACAATTGCTCCATCATCAGATGTAATTTTAGCAACTTTAAGTTCTGAAGAAATGGGCAGAATTGCTACATTGTTGGTAGATAATGCTGATTTGGTGTTGGTGATATAGAATATTATTGCTGTGCAATATATCATCAATCAAGTTGTCATTAAAATTATATAATTTGTAACATTTCAAATACACTTCATAGGTTTGCCGCCAGTGGATATTATGCATCTCCCACAATATTTAACTGAGACAACTGTCAACATTTTCAGGTGATGGTGGCTGCTGTAAGTGCTGCAAGATGTGACTGATGGTAACTGCGTTGTGGGGGGTATTTATCAGGGTGGGAGCAGAGAACACAGATGCGCGAGAGACCGTTAAGTGCTGCTCGGCAGGGATGCTTCTGGTGTCCCCAGCTGGGAGCCAAGGAGGAGTCTTCTGCGCGTGCACTGTGGGCAATGACTATGTTATCAGATGCTCTTGTGTTCGAAATTGGAACTAGTTTAAGCCTTCCAAAGTATTTTCAGACAATATTTGTCTGGAGTGTAGTGTAATATATCATTTCTCGATCACAACAGTAAGCCAAATGGTAAATATTTTTCATTACACAACAGTGATGATATTTTATTTAAAAAAAATGATGCACTTTCAGTGACAAAAGCAGCCATTTTACAGAGAGAGCTAAAATACCCTTAATAACTATAGAGAAGAATACATCAGAAGCTATTGAAACATGGTACCACAAGCAAATAGTAAAGATATCACGAGTCCTGGCATCTATTGATCTGCAAAATAAAGCAGTTTCTTACAAATAATGATTGATTGCTGCAAAAACACCCATTATGATATCTATTGAAGAAGTACTGAATTTTATCCTAGAAAAAAGTAATGTATGGCAGAACTTCACTAAAGAAGTGTGACACCTCCTGAGAAATAAGCTAATAAATTAGGTATTTCCAAGAGTGCAGCTGGTAAAAACTGTGGAAAAAGCCCAAGGCCTAACTAAAGCGAGCACATTCATGTGGGATGGTGAAATTACACACGAGAGAAATTTTCCTGCTGTTAAAATTATCACAAATACATATTTCATTTTAATTATTGTAGGGAAATGAAGACCAGAAAGCACTGCAGCCTCATATACAATTTGTACAAATTGGGGCCAACAGAAGAAAACAGGAAAAAAGAAATAAATTAACCGTTTGCATGACATATTTAATTTGTTTCCTGCAGTCTTGACCACTACAGCAGTGTATAATGCTTTAAATCCTAAAATGGCATGACAATGGGAATTTCTCTTTTAACTCTTGTTTACTTTATTTTCTCAGAGCATTCAAATTTTTCTGGCATTTTTGTATGTACTATTTGTGCTTTGTGTCTACAGGTCTCAAGAAAATCATTAGATTAATTATTGATACTCTCTACTGAGATATGACAGAGAGAGAGAGAGAGAGAGAGAGAGAGAGAGAGAGAGAGAGAGAGAGAGAGAGAGAGAGAGAGAGAGAGAGAGAGAAGAGAGAGAGAGAGAAGCAGGCCAATACTTAAAGTTTGGTACCGCCAATAGTACACACAGAAAATGACAAAAAAAGTCAATGAAAGTAAAGGTTTATACTAGTTTTCAGAAATTTATATTCCTTTGTCAGGCAGTAGGAGGAAAGATAAAGGGAACAGAAGGGAAAAGTTACATCCTGGGTCATGTGGTGGGTTGGGTGAATGTGGACATCAGAGATGCTGCATCTTCAGAGATGTTTCCTGGTAAGTACTGAGCCATGCCATGCCAATGTAAACCACAGAGGATAGATCAAGAAGTGAACCGAGCGCGCGCGCCCGCCCCCGCCCGCCCCCCCACCCCTCCCCCCCCACACACACACAAGAAAACAAACAAACAAATTGGGGGGTGGAGAAATTATTAAGGAATAAGTTAGTTGCAGATGGCAGGAGGAGAGGATGTGTTGGAGGGCAAGTTCCCAATTCCGTAGGTCTCAGGGAACCATATGTGCGAAGGTGCCTGGAACCATGACGGAGGGCATGCTCCACCACCAGATATTGATAGTCCCCCAGGCAAACAGTCCTTCTGTGACCGTCCATCCGCTCAGCCAATTTGTTGGTGGTCATACCGACATAAAAGGCTGTGCAGTGAACACATGTCAGTTGGTAAACTACATGTGTTGTTTCACATACTGCCCAGTCTTGAATGGTGTAGGTTCGTTCTGTCTGATTTCTCTTTCCTCCTCCTACCTGAAGAAGGAAATACAAATTTTCGAAAGCTAGCATGAAGCTTTACTTTTGTCGCCTTTGTTGTGTGTACTGTCAGCAGTACCAAGCTGTGGTAAGTACTGGCCTGCCACTCTAGCTCTTATGCACATCATTTTCAATAAAATCTTAAGTTTTAAAGCTGCACCCTGGATTCTCAAATGTGTTAGCTGACTCAAACTTTACGAGTATTGATATATGAAACCAACCCACATCAACAGGTGCATTAAAGGAAATTAATCAGTATCAATTTTGTAAACCTCAGCATCCAGTGAAATACATCAACTGCAAGTACAAAATTGCCAACACTGTTGCTCAGGATTAAATCAGCACATAAGGCAGGAGGAGATTAGTGATATGTCCACAACTCAGTACGGTCTCAAAATTGATATAGAACTTGACAACATAAGGTTCTTTAACATTATAAATGAATTAACTCTTAATGATGGATGTACAACTAATAAAGATACATTAAAAATATAGGACTGGATTCCGGCCCCTCCCCCCCCCCTTTTTTTTTCTTTAATTCAACCCACTGGTTGTTAAATCTGAACTTCAGTGCTCACTGAAGTATTAGAACATTACAGGAAGAAATGATTTCATTTGCAATGTCAAAATAACCATAACAAGCTATCAAAACTTCAATATCATCACCTATTTTTCTTAAGACTTATAAATAATGGTTCCATCCAATAACAGTTACACTTTGTACTCTACTGCTACACCATAATAATACTGCTTTTATTTTAGTTGTGAAAGAGTTTTTGATTCACACAAAGAACAGCAAAGTTTTACTAATTCTATAACACAATGGCAGCTTTCAGTGCTTTTTTTTACTTTCTTTTTTACCTCTTTGACTATTAGTTAATGTAAAGGTTATAGCATGGAAAAATATTAAGCGCTGTAATTATAGATATTACAACAATTTACCACATCAGCAGGAAGAGACTCAAGATCTTCAAAAGGTGTCTCCACGGTATTACTATCAGCATCCAATATAATCACTTCACCAAGATCACTTCTTTTGACACGCTGAAAAATACAGAATCAATCAAATTTTAAACACATGTAAACAGAAAACTTTCAATTAGTAAATTGCAGCAGACATTACCTTCAGGGAAACCTATTAAAATCACTAAATATAACTGTTGTAGCTGGCTTAAATACCCAAACTGCAGTTAACAATAAAGTTCAATATTTACCATTAAAATCATCCAAAATCAACTAGAGTGTATAATTCACACAAACATTCTTATTTTAATTGTGAATGGTGGTGAGGCTGTGTTGTTAATATTTTCAGTCGAGATCTCGTATTGACATCAGCAACACAACTGCTTCACACTGCAGGGTGTTTGAACTGAAGTGTTCTTATTGTGATGTACGTACACAATTCATTGCAACAACTGTTACCTACATCTTATAGTCACTCTGAATGGCTCTCACAATGTTTGGAGAGACCGGGGAGACCTGGGAGAGGGGGGGGGGGAGAGACCGGGGAGACCTGGGAGAGGGGGGGGGGGAGAGACCGGGGAGACCTGGGAGAGGGGGGGGGGAGAGACCGGGGAGACCTGGGAGAGGGGGGGGGGGAGAGACCGGGGAGACCTGGGAGAGGGGGGGGGGAGAGACCGGGGAGACCTGGGAGAGGGGGGGGGGAGAGACCGGGGAGACCTGGGAGAGGGGGGGGGGGAGAGACCGGGGAGACCTGGGAGAGGGGGGGGGGAGACCGGGGAGACCTGGGAGAGGGGGGGGGGAGACCGGGGAGACCTGGGAGAGGGGGGGGGGGAGACCGGGGAGACCTGGGAGAGGGGGGGGGGGAGACCGGGGAGACCTGGGAGAGGGGGGGGGGGAGACCGGGGAGACCTGGGAGAGGGGGGGGGGAGACCGGGGAGACCTGGGAGAGGGGGGGGGAGAGACCGGGGAGACCTGGGAGAGGGGGGGGGGAGAGACCGGGGAGACCTGGGAGAGGGGGGGGGGGAGAGACCGGGGAGACCTGGGAGAGGGGGGGGGGGAGAGACCGGGGAGACCTGGGAGAGGGGGGGGGGAGAGACCGGGGAGACCTGGGAGAGGGGGGGGGGAGAGACCGGGGAGACCTGGGAGAGGGGGGGGGGAGAGACCGGGGAGACCTGGGAGAGGGGGGGGGGAGAGACCGGGGAGACCTGGGAGAGGGGGGGGGGAGAGACCGGGGAGACCTGGGAGAGGGGGGGGGGAGAGACCGGGGAGACCTGGGAGAGGGGGGGGGAGAGACCGGGGAGACCTGGGAGAGGGGGGGGGAGAGACCGGGGAGATGGGGGGGGAGACCTGGGAGAGGGGGGGGGGGAGACCGGGGAGACCTGGGAGAGGGGGGGGGGAGAGACCGGGGAGATGGGGGGGGGGAGACCTGGGAGAGGGGGGGGGAGAGACCGGGGAGACCTGGGAGAGGGGGGGGGAGAGACCGGGGAGACCTGGGAGAGGGGGGGGGAGAGACCGGGGAGATGGGGGGGGGGAGACCGGGGAGATGGGGGGGGAGAGACCGGGGAGATGGGGGGGAGAGACCGGGGAGATGGGGGGGAGAGACCGGGGAGATGGGGGGGAGAGACCGGGGAGATGGGGGGAGAGACCGGGGAGATGGGGGGAGAGACCGGGGAGATGGGGGGAGAGACCGGGGAGATGGGGGGAGAGACCGGGGAGATGGGGGGAGAGACCGGGGAGATGGGGGGAGAGACCGGGGAGATGGGGGGAGAGACCGGGGAGATGGGGGGAGAGACCGGGGAGATGGGGGGAGAGACCGGGGAGATGGGGGGAGAGACCGGGGAGATGGGGGGAGAGACCGGGGAGATGGGGGGAGAGACCGGGGAGATGGGGGGAGAGACCGGGGAGATGGGGGGAGAGACCGGGGAGATGGGGGGAGAGACCGGGGAGATGGGGGGAGAGACCGGGGAGATGGGGGGAGAGACCGGGGAGATGGGGGGAGAGACCGGGGAGATGGGGGGAGAGACCGGGGAGATGGGGGGAGAGACCGGGGAGATGGGGGGAGAGACCGGGGAGATGGGGGGAGAGACCGGGGAGATGGGGGGAGAGACCGGGGAGATGGGGGGAGAGACCGGGGAGATGGGGGGAGAGACCGGGGAGATGGGGGGAGAGACCGGGGAGATGGGGGGAGAGACCGGGGAGATGGGGGGAGAGACCGGGGAGATGGGGGGAGAGACCGGGGAGATGGGGGGAGAGACCGGGGAGATGGGGGGAGAGACCGGGGAGATGGGGGGAGAGACCGGGGAGATGGGGGGAGAGACCGGGGAGATGGGGGGAGAGACCGGGGAGATGGGGGGAGAGACCGGGGAGATGGGGGGAGAGACCGGGGAGATGGGGGGAGAGACCGGGGAGATGGGGGGAGAGACCGGGGAGATGGGGGGAGAGACCGGGGAGATGGGGGGAGAGACCGGGGAGATGGGGGGAGAGACCGGGGAGATGGGGGGAGAGACCGGGGAGATGGGGGGAGAGACCGGGGAGATGGGGGGAGAGACCGGGGAGATGGGGGGAGAGACCGGGGAGATGGGGGGAGAGACCGGGGAGATGGGGGGAGAGACCGGGGAGATGGGGGGAGAGACCGGGGAGATGGGGGGAGAGACCGGGGAGATGGGGGGAGAGACCGGGGAGATGGGGGGAGAGACCGGGGAGATGGGGGGAGAGACCGGGGAGATGGGGGGAGAGACCGGGGAGATGGGGGGAGAGACCGGGGAGATGGGGGGAGAGACCGGGGAGATGGGGGGAGAGACCGGGGAGATGGGGGGAGAGACCGGGGAGATGGGGGGAGAGACCGGGGAGATGGGGGGAGAGACCGGGGAGATGGGGGGAGAGACCGGGGAGATGGGGGGAGAGACCGGGGAGATGGGGGGAGAGACCGGGGAGATGGGGGGAGAGACCGGGGAGATGGGGGGAGAGACCGGGGAGATGGGGGGAGAGACCGGGGAGATGGGGGGAGAGACCGGGGAGATGGGGGGAGAGACCGGGGAGATGGGGGGAGAGACCGGGGAGATGGGGGGAGAGACCGGGGAGATGGGGGGAGAGACCGGGGAGATGGGGGGAGAGACCGGGGAGATGGGGGGAGAGACCGGGGAGATGGGGGGAGAGACCGGGGAGATGGGGGGGAGAGACCGGGGAGATGGGGGGAGAGACCGGGGAGATGGGGGGAGAGACCGGGGAGATGGGGGGAGAGACCGGGGAGATGGGGGGAGAGACCGGGGAGATGGGGGAGAGACCGGGGAGATGGGGGGAGAGACCGGGGAGATGGGGGGAGAGACCGGGGAGATGGGGGGAGAGTCCGGGGAGAGGAGACCAGGAGACACCGGACGGTACCAGACTGACTTCATAATGGTAAGGAATAGATTTAGAAACCAGGTTCTAAACTGTAAGACATATCCAGGGGCAGATATAGACTCTGGTTATGAACTGCAGATTGAAACTTAAGAGACTGCAGAAAGGTAGAAAGGTTAGGAGATGGAACCTGGACAAATTGAAGGAACCAGAGGTGGTTGAGAGTTTCAGAGAGATCATTAGCCAAGGATTGGCTGAAACCAGGGAAAGTAATACAGTAGAATAAGAATGGGTAGCTCTGAGAGAAAGGGTAGTGAATGCTGCAGAGGACCATATAGGCAGAAGGACAAGGCTTAATAGATATCCCTGGATAACACAGGATATACTGGACTTAATTGATGAGAGGAGAAAATATAAAAATTCAGCAAGTGAAACAGGAAAAAGGGAGTACAAACTTCTGAAAAATGAGATTGACAGGGTATGCAGACTGGGTAAGCAGGAGTGGCTAGAGAAGAAATGTATAACCGTAGAAGAATGCATAACTAAGGGAACGTTAGATACCGCCTACAGGAAAATAAAGGAGACATTTGGAAACAAGAAAAGCAGCTGTATGAATATCAAGAACTCAGATGGACAACCAGTACTAAGCAACGAGGGGAAAGCTGAACTGTGAAAGGAATATATAGAGGGCCTATACAAAGGAAATAAACTTGAAGGCAGTATTCTAGAAAGGGAAGACGAAGTGGAGGAAGATGAGATAGGAGATTTGATCCTGAGAGAAGAATTTGACAGAGCACCGAAGGACTTGAGTCAAAACAAGGCCATCTGAACTGCTTATGTCATTAGGAGAGCCAGTCGTGGAAAAATTGTATCACCTGGTATGCAAGATGTATGAGACAGGGGAAATACCCTCCGACTTCAAGAAGAATATTTTAATTCCAATTGCAAAGAAAGCAAGTGCAGACAAGTGTGAAAATTACAGAACTATCAGTTTAATAAGTCATGGGTGCAAAATACTAACACGAATTATTTACAGACGAACGAAAAAACTTGTGGAATCCGATCTCAGGGGAGATCAGTTTGGATTTAGGAGAAATGTAGGAACACTAGAGGCAATACTCACATTACAACTTATCTCAGAAGATAGACTAAGGAAAAGAAAACCCACGTTTTTAGCGTTTGTCGATTAGAAGAAAGCATTTGACAATGTCGATTGGAATACACTCTTCCAAATTCTGAAGGTCGCAGGGGTAAAATATAGGAAGCAAAGAGTTATATTCAACATATACACAAAAACCAGACAGAGTCGAAGGGCAAGAAAGGGATGCAGAGGTTGGGAAGGGAGTAAGATAGGGTTGCACTTCTCCCCAATGTTGTTCAGTCTGTACACTGATCAGGCAGTGAAGGAATGCAAGGAGAAATTTGGAGAGGGCATTAAAGTGCAGGTAGAAGAAATAAAATCATTGCGGTTTGCTGATGACATAGTAATTCTGTCAAAGACCACAAAAGATCTGGAAGAGCAATTGAATGGGATGGACAGTGTCTTGGAAGGAAAATGTAAGATGAACATTAACAAGAGTAAAACAAAGGTAATGGAATGCAATGTCAGGAAATCAGGTGGTGCTGAAGGAATTAGATTAGGTAGTGAGACAATAAAAGTAGCAGATGAATTTTGTTATTTGGGTAGCAAGATAACTTCTGATGGCCGAAGATATAAAATGCAGAATGGCTATAGGAAGAAAAGTGTTTCTGATGAAGTGAACTTTGTTAACATCCAATATTAATTTTTAAATGTTAGGAAGTCCTTTCTGAAAGCATTTGTCTGGAGTGTAGCATTGTATGGGAGTGAAACCTGGACGATTAGAAGGTCAGATCATAAGATGATAGAAGCTTTTGAAATGTGGTGCTACAGAAAAATGATGAAAATTAGATGGGTAGATCAAGTAACTAATGAGGAGGTGCTTAACCGAATCGGGGAGAAAAGGAGTTTCTGGCATATCCTGACTAATAGAAGGGATAGATTGGTTGGACACATTCTGAGACATCAAGGAATTGTCAGCTTAGCATTAGAAGGAAGCGTGTTGGATAAAAATCAGAGGGAGACTGAGGGACGAATACAGTAAGCAGATTCCAAAGGATGTAGGTTGCCGAATATGTTCTCAGATGAAGAGACTTGCACAGGACAGGGTAGCATGGAGAGTTGCATCAAACCAGTGTGCGGGCTGAAGACCACAACAACAACAACATTGAGCTACAGAGAATTTAGTATGGGTGAGATTTTAAATACGCAGATGGAGTGTCATGTATTCAGAAGAGAGTTTGTAGTGCTGGTTTCACCACAAATATAGCCTGTAGCTTTGAATACTGTATATTTTGACGAGTTGAGTGTCATTCTTGTAACTGAATTTCAGTAGCTATACCAAATAAAGTGAAATAGCATCAATAGTAGAAAAACTAAACCAATTAGGTTACATTTTGGTATTCCAAGGGTATTTGTCCCATTTTACTTACGATATTTTGTGTATAGTATAATTACATTTGTAGTTGTACTTAATGAGGTTTATGTGTAAGCTGGGTAAGGTTGATAATCCTGGAGTTAACTACTTGTTTGGCTGGAAACTAAATACTGATGATACTTATCGGTGATAGGTGTGTGTAAGGCAGCAGACCCATGGGTCTTATGAAAAAACAGTACAGTACAATAAGATGCATTGTTTATTGTAGAAACAATACTTATCGTTGCGGGGAAAGACGATACATATTGCATCTCAAGTGTGAAGCGACCACAGGGCCATATGATTGGCCAGTTGTTATTTGTTAAAGCCTAGTTTGGGTGAATCTACTCTGAATTTGAACCAATAACAGCACAGACACTTAAAGTAAAATTTCATTTCCATACTTCTGGACAAGTGATATGTGTTCCTGTAATTAATCTAGTAGTTTCAGTGTTTAGTGGTAAAAAACAGAAAATCACAGTAAAACCACAGGTAGATTATAAATAAATAAGAGTATTTATTGATCACTTACATGATAAGGTATTGATTGAGTGGTATCACACATAAGCCATACTATTCATAGGATAGTACAGTGGGTATCATCATTAAACCTGTTTTCTGCTAACCAATTGCTCCTTTCCAAAACATCAAGCTTTTTTCCATTTAGAAAGTTATGGTGTACATGTATTTCCTCAATCTCGGGGGCTCCCCAAATACCAAGTGCTACTTAACTTGCTCTTTCTTGTAAAGTAAAAAAAGAAATAATAACAACAATGTTTGACTCACATACGATAATATCACAGGCAGCACACTGAATCTGATACACACAAGTCAACATATTTGACTTGATTACATAGTTAATTATGAATATGCCTGGTGTTTGGGGGTGTATTGTCCCAAACCTGGTGACTTTGTGAGCAACAAAAGGTGCCCCCAACCATCAAGGAGCCAAGTGTAGACAATCAGTCATGGGGGCCCATTGGGATTGGCTAAACACAATGGAGTTCTGTCACCACGGATGGCGATGGCAAAACCTGTGTGCCATAGGATGAAATCGTGCTCTCAGGGGGAGCTTTCGAAATTTCTTATTTACCTCTGAATTGGTCAGCCTGTCCACCATCTTGCATTCCAAAATTTTCTGCTTTTTGTGCATAACTGTGAAATCTGGTGAGCACAGGCTGTGGTGCTGGCCACAATTAACACAGACCGGGAGAGTGGTACAAGAGACATTTGGTTGTAGAGCAAGTCCACACTCCCAACAAGTGGAGCTGACATCACATCGGGAGGACGTTGTAATGAAACAACCCCCCAACCCCCAGCTTTAATGCAGTAGTCGATGCGAACCAGTAGTGAAGTGAAGCTGGGAATACCAGTCACAATTTCGATAAAAACATCTTAAATAATCTAGTTACAGCGAAGAAATATATTAAACCACACAAATGAATAATCACATAGTGAATTAAAAAGAACAACTTTGTTTAAAAGACAGTGAAAATTTAATAATAAACAGTTACATTATTAATAGTTCGAGAACATTCTATAATAGAAACTAAATAAATAGTGCATATAGAATGTATGATGATAAAGTTAAATATTTATCATGACAGATACACCTAAGAAACAATGTGAATTCATCTAATTGTGCTTCAATAGAAGTGATGTCAATTAATTACACTGTCAATGACAATTACGGAATTTATGTAACTCTATTAATGTAAAGCAATAGAAAAAGGTTAACAATATGGTTTTGAAGATATATATGCAACTTTCATGAACACATGGTAGTATCAATTGTTATTGCTTATCTTATTAGTTTGTCAACCAAATATAGTGAACATTGTTTGTATAAAGACATAAATGCTATTCACAAAGAAAATAAGGAAAGATACTAATTCTGATTTAGTAATCTTTGTCTATTAATTATGTAATGTCATTTAATAATTGTATTTTTTATTAAAGCTGTAACTTTTGATTGTAAATTTAATGCATTAATCGTCACCCATAATGGAAATAGGATTTGTATATTTTACCACTGCATAAATACACTTGAGCCACGATGTCAAGGCAGTCCAGTTCAGTTCTGTGCAATCAGTGAGTCTTGTTTAGTTTTGATATCTTTTTCAAAGATATCTTTTTCAATGTTGTCGTATGTCTTGGTACTGAGAGGTTAAGTCATTGTATTATAGTTAAAGTCGACAAAATAAGACAGAAGAAAGGGTTAAGTATTGTGTTCATTTATTTAATTGTTGTTTTAAAGGGGACTAAATGGCTGGGTTATCAGTCCCCTGTTCCCAGCAAAGAGATCACATCATGTGATTTGCAGTTGAAGACAAAACATTCCACACCCAGTATACAAGAAGTACAGGAAGGCCGTATGTGCTTAAAATGACATAATAAAGTGAGAAGAGAAACCACAAAAGCAGTGGACCAAATAGTCAACTGTGCTAAAGAATCACAGCAGAAGAGAATGGCTGGGTGGCCACTAGGCTAGTAATGGATGAGCCAGTTATCCTGTACACACTAAAGCTGCCAGTTGGAAATAGGACTGGCAAGACAAAAGGAACAGAAGATTAAAACTGTTTAAGTGATGGGCACCCGAGAGATCAGGCTTAGGCCATGGAATCTTGCGGTGCAGACCCAAACAGATGTCCCTTTCTGAGGTACCAATGGGAGGTGATTGCCTGCTTGGCCAGCTGATCAGCTTGTTCATTCCATGGAATGACTAAGTGGCCCGGGGTCCAGATGAAAGCCACAGAATGGCCAGACATGCCAAGACTGAACACAGACTATTGGATGGATCGCACCAGATGGTGTTTGGGAAAACGTTGGTCGAGAGCTTGCAAGCCACTCAGGGAGTCACTGCAGATGACATATGACTTCCTGGGGCATGTATGGAGGTGGTCTAGAGCGCAAATTACAGCGATCACTTCTGCAGTAAATACGGTACAGCCAAGAAGCAGGGAGCGTTGTTCAATGTGGTCACCATGAACCCACTCTGCCTTCCACCTGCGAGCCATCAGTGTATATGACTTCAGCATCACGTAACATACCAAGGATGTCCAGAAACTGTCGAAGTGTATGTAGTGAAACCGACGCCTTTGGATCACAGGACAATTGCAGGTGGAGCTGTAGGTGAGGGATGGACCAAAGGGCGATATGAGATTGGCAGGAGAATGCGGGAGGTAGAGGTAGGGACTCTAATGACGAAAGGAGAGTACATATCCGAACCGCAATTGGAAGACCCGATCTGGGTGGAAGTTCTGGAGAGGGAAGGACAGTGTTTGGAAACAAAAGCCTCCGATTTCGATGATGAGGCTTAGCGTGAACGTGGGCGGCATATGAAGCCAATAAGTGTTGCTGGCGAAACCTCAGGAGAGGGATGCCAGCTTCAGTGAGGAGGCTTGGCACAGGGCTGGTGCGGAAAGCCCCCATTGCAAGACGAACACCACTGTGAAGAATGGGATCCAAGATCCGCAATGCTGAAGGTGACGCAGAGTCATACACCTGGCTCCCATAATCCAAGCGTGATAATATTAGTGCCTTAAAGAGGTGCATTAGAGTTTGAGGGCTAGCTCCCCAGGCAGTGTGGCTGAGACAACACAGTATATTGAGATGCCGACAGCATTTTTGCTTCAACTGATGGAGGTGTGGGACCCAAGTCAGTCGACAGTCCAACAACACGCCGAGAAACTGATGCGTTTCTGCAACATGAAGCTGTTCGTCAGCAAGGTAGAGTTCTGGGTCAGGATGAACGACCCGACAACGACAAAAGTGCATCACTCGGGTTTTTGATGCTGAGAATGTGAAGCCGTGCACTGAAGCCCATGATTATGCCTTTTGAATGGCTCCTTGCATGCGCCTTTCAATGACACCAATGTTAGAAAGACTGTAATATAGACAAAAATCATTGGCAAACAAGGACAAACAGACCGATGACCCTACAGCCGCCATAAGGCCGTTTATGGCAACTAAAAAGAGAGGTACACTGAGAACGGAGCCCTGGGGGACACCGTTCTCTTGGATGAGGCAATTACCGAGAGAGGTATTGACCCTAACTCGGAAAGTATGGATGGAGAGAAAGTTCTTTATGAACGTCGGTAGGAGACCACGTAAGCCCCAGTCATACAACGTAGCCAGTATGTGGTGGCGCCAGGTGGTGTCGTATGCCTTGCGAAGCTTGAAGAAGACTGCTACCATGTGCACACGCCTGGTGAAAGCAGTGCAGATGGCCGATTCCAGCGACACTGGATTATCAATTGCAGAGCGGCCATGGCGGAAGCCTCCTTATTGGGGGGCGAGGAGTCCCCAGTCTTCAGGCATCTACATGAGCCGCCGGCTCAACATACGTTCAAAGATCTTGCACAGAACGTTGATGAAGCTTATTGGGCAGTACCTCTCGGCCACCTGCAGTTCAGCACCAGGTTTCATCACCGGGATAATGATGTTACCCCGCCATTGGGATGGGAAAGCACCTTTCACCCAGAGATGGTTGTACAGGGCGAGAAGTTGCCGTTGAAAATCCGCAGGGAGGTGACGAACGAACTGGCTGTGAACACTGTCTGGTCCTGGGGAGGTGTCAGGACATGCAGCTAGGGCACTCTCAAACTCCCACTCACTGAATGGCGCACTGTATTTTCTCCTGGCGGCACGTGTGAAAAGATAGCTGCCGCTGTTCAACACGCTCTTTGAGGGCACAGAAGTCCCCACTGTAAGACGCAGATGCTGAGCTACCGGCATAATGTTCTGCCATGTACTGTGCAATAGCAGCTGGGTCTGTGGACAGGGTACCCCGAATGTTGAGATTGGGGATTCCTGCCAGTGGACAATGCCCAAAATGGTGCCTAAACTGCCTCCACATCTCAGTTGGGGAGGCCCGAGAATCAATAGTGGCTACATACCTCTTGTTTGCTTTATTTAATTGATTGATAAAACTGAGTGCAGCAATTTAACTGGGATAAGTCATATATATAAATTCCCGTTACAATGTGTGCCTGAATCTCCAACACTTAAAGCACAGCAGGGTGATGGAGGAGGAAGGGAGGGGGGAGGCTAGGGCTTAAAACTGCACTGAGACCGGCCCCCTGAACTTCTCAGACAATTAATCAAATTTAAACATCAAGATGAAGGCACCGGTAGCAACCCTGTTATCCTTTGGACCCCTATAGATGGCCGAAATGAAATTAACACCTTGCCGTTATAGGTTAGTTGGCAGTTCTTCATCAGTCTGCAACAGTAGATCTCTACGAAAAATAATACCCTAAAACATATTTAGGTTACTGTGAGATATGATTGAAATGGCAACATTACCCAGCTACTCTACAACTCTTTGAGAAACTGGTGGTCATTTGACCACCAGCATCTGACTAATTGTTTCATTATTGTCCCATGAGCTGCTAAGGAAAATGGTCCATCCAGACAAAGTCTCACATGCCTGGACAAGCCTAATACAACTGAGGTGTGGCTGGACCCCAGAAGTTGTCCACTAACAACTGTCCCATCTCAACAGCCATGCATCTCCTTAGCGTGCATCATAGCTTGAGAATTGTTTTAAGACATTTTGATTGTTCTCAAGACCCAAATTCTAAAGCCAAGACCCCTGGGCTCAGAAATATACAATGTTCCACTGTCACATCCTACGGCGGTTGCCGAAGCTCGCAGAGCTTACCATATAAAGGACTGTCGGCACGTCGCAGTCCCCAGCCGTGCGACCTCAGGTTTGCCAAGCGGACAAATGCTGAACTCCCCGAGATGTTTAATTTGTGGGTACAGTCAGCATAGGTTAACAGCTCAACTTGTATCCACAGCTGCCTCTGGTAATCATACATATCCTGATCATAAAAAATGACCATTGCCTTCTGACTTTGGATGTGGAGGTATCTAAAAATTGCATGCTAAAATTGATATTTTCCTGAGGGAAGCCCAATAAAAAATATCATCCTATCTTCCAAAATAAAATGAAAGTAATTAATGCTAAGTAGGCACAACAGGTGCAGACACAGAGAGTTTATTCTCACAATGGAAACCATTCAATGGTGCAGATTATTCACAGAGCACATTGTCACACTACAAGAGAGAGAGTGGCAAAACTGGGTGGTATCTCTCCACCTGTTATATTTTCTACTCCCATCGGTAGCTCCCTTATAATAATAATAATAATAATAATAATAGCTATTTTAGATGTAGATACCTATGCATTATGTGACATTTCTAAATGTCTCTGATGGTTAACCAAGCTCACCCAGTAAAAACTGTCTTTCAGCATTCAGTATGGAGCATAGTAAACTTAAAATTTATCAATGATCCCCTATTCAATGCCTCGTCTGATGTTAAGCCTGTTACTTTAAAATCATGTGTGACTGAATTTAAGTACTTTCTCCTTGGTCTACACCAACTCCTACCCTCTACTGCTGAACCAACCAGTCTTAGGTAATCTTGCTTCTCCCATGTATATAACAAGACCCCACGATCTAAGCCTGTTTGCTCTAACTGCTTCATCTATGGTGCTCATTCCCAGTTTTTCCCCCCTTCCTCTCATTTCTTCATTATGGACACCCTCCTGTCATAATTACCATATATAGTACCTGCAATTGTCCTTGCTACTTCCACATCTGCTATATCAACCTAAAATAATAAGGGGACCTGAATCCACTCCGTTACCACTCCCGCAGAACAAAGTTGGGCAAAAGATTAAACGGTGCCCCGCTCTCGCTAACTCAGTATGTGGGGCTTACTGCATTAGCTTTACGACTCCTTGATCAAAGTTCTTTCACTATGTTGCCATCCTGTGAGATAATACATCCTAAGTATGTGATACTGTCCACCTGTTCTAGCGTAGTTCCTCCTATTTGGCACTCAACCTGTTTAAATTTCTTCCCTAAATACATTACTTTCATTTTGGAGATTGTGATAATCTTAGCAGTGCAATACTAGATTGCAACCTTTAAACTGAATCTGCCATCACCACTTAGACATCTGCATATGCGAGACTGCTTATTTTGTTTTTGCCTATTTTAATCCTGCCTGCCAGTCTACTGTTTTCAACATATGATCCATAAATAGTATGAACAACATTGGTGACAGGCTGCAGCCTTGTCTTACCCTTTAAACTACCCTGAAACATGAACTCAATTTGCTGTCTAACTGCTGCCTGACATTCTACACAAAGACCTTCAATTGCCTGAATAAATTTGCCTCCTATTCCATAATCTTGTAGAACTTACAATAGCTTCCTCCAAGGAACACGGTCATAAGCCTTTTCTGGCTCTATAAAACATATATACAATTACCTGTTACACTCATAGCACTTCTCCATTATTTGGTCCTGATAGCCTCTAAGAGTCCAAAATCCACACTGATTTTCATTCAACTTGTCTTCCACTAATACTCCTTTCAAAAATACACGAGATTTTGCCTACAATGTTATTTAAGACACGCTTCTGCAGTTGTTACAATCTTTCCAGTTCCCATGCTTGAAAATTGGTGTAATTAATAGTTTCGGACTGAACTTGACCTGACTCCCATGCCACTTCAGTTATCCTTGTAGCCATTTGAGACCTGTCATTCCCACTGTATTTGATGAGTAATGACTTAATCATATTGAAGTCCTTTTGATCCATGTTTACTTTATAAATACTTTGTTTCTTCTCTCTGAGGATTTGTCCTGAGCAAAACACTGGCTTTTGTTTTCATATGAAAGGAAAATCATGTTTTCTTCTCTGTGAGGATCTGCTTTAAGTAAATGAGAAAGTACTGACTAAATTTTATGTAACCCAGACACTTTATTGCACAACTATCTGTTGACCATTATCTCCACTTCCTTGTTTCCATGATCATTGCCATCCCATTGTATGTCATCATCTGAAACATTACTGAATGTTTAAGCTTATTGAGCAACTATTCAAAGTATTCCCTCCAACTGCCCAAAGCATCCACTTTATTCACTGACAGCTTTCGTGACTGTCTAAAATACTTGTCAAATTCCTTCTTGCCTACCTTTTGAAGACTGGTAATTACACTCAAGAAAGACTTTCTGGCGGCTTGACCCAAAGTTTCCATCCCATTTCCAAAGCCTACCCATGATTTCTGCTTGGATGCTGCAATTTTCTTTTTGGCTTTCTTTCTTTCTTTCTAGAGCATAAGTTTTTCTAATCAAACTATCCATGTCCCATTGGACACTGTAGACCGGCAGTACACCCGTGGATATTTTGATTATCAAATACGCTGGAAGAAACTCAAGAATCTGCCTGGGTTCTAATATGAAGCCATTTTTCAAATGCCTTATTTTCCTTTTTACAGACTGCCTTGACTGTCTAATTCCACCAAGCAGTCTGCTTCTTCCTGCCTTTACACACTACTGTTCCAAGACCTTCTCTAGGCAATTATAGTAGAATATCTCTGTACCTTGCCATTCTTTTTCAAATGTCGACACTCAAATAACTGGTACCTTTGTCAGATCATTGTTATGTATGTTTCCTTATCATGAAGTTTCTCTACTCTTAACAGGCTACATATGGAACTGACTTCCTGGACATTTGGCCTCCAAAAACCAATTTTACTGCAGATTAAACAATGATCAGTGTCATCAAAGAATCCACTGAATGCACGTGGAAGTCTGACTGCCTTCCTGAATTCCTGAACTACTGTTATATATAGTCACTGAAAGATCTGGTTCCCCTGACTTCCCAAGTATACCAGTGAAAGTACTTATGCTTTAAAAGGAGTTTGTGATAACTAAGCCCATACTGGAACAGAAATCCAAGAGCTGTTTTCAGTTCCTGTTGGCCTCTGTATCTTCTAACTTGTCCATAACCTTTTCATATCCGTCTGTTCTATTTCCTATCCTGGAACTGGAGTCGCCCAGGAGCAAAACACTGTCCTTGTCCTTTACTCTAATAACTACAACACGACGTGAGTTATTAAATCTGCCCCTCTTATCTAAATCGGTTCCTTCACAGGGCAAATACACTGACAAAATACTAATTTTGTTAGTGGAGATGACCAAATCTATCCACATCAGTTGTTCATTTACATACCTTATTGCAAATATGCTGGGTTTGGTTGCTTCCCTGAAGTAGCCCCTCCCCCTCACTATGTTCTTCCCACCTTGACTCTTGACAGGTAGACCTTGTATTATCTCACTCCGTCGTCTTTCTCTCCCCTTACCCCAATGTCTAACAGCTAAACCATCTAACTCCATCTTCCTTGCAGTTCTGCCAGCTCTACCTCCTTCTCAGTGTAGTCTCCAATGATATTAGAATGGCTGGCCAGTACTTACCTTTGTGCTGTACCGCTGATAGTAACACAAATAAAGAAACAGAAAAAAAGGGGAACAAAAAGGACAAGCTTTCTGAACACAGTTCCTTCATCAGGTGGGAGAGAAGGGAAGAAGAAAGGATGGAAATGGAAGGCAAAGGTAATTCACGACCTAGGTCATGAAGGTGGTGTTTCGGGAGTGTGGATGTCAGAGATACTGCATGTTCGTACTGAGCCAAGCCAGAGAGGATATATATAACCAAAGAGGAAAGATCAAGTAGTAAAGAGAAGAGATGATGAGTGAACTGAATGATGCTGAGGGGTGTAGGAGGGACGGGGGGTTGTCTAAAACGTTTTTCATTAACAGGGAAGGATGGATGGACACCACACACACACACACACACACACACACACACACACACACACACACACACACACGGGAGAGAGAGAGAGAGAGAGAGAGAGAGAGAGAGAGAGAGAGAGAGAGAGAGAGAGAGAGAGAGAGAGAGAGAGAGAGAGAGATAGGGGGGGGAGTAAGGAAGGGATAATGAATAGGTGAGCTGAGGATGGAGAAAGGGGAGGGGGGTTAGTGTAGATTTGGGCCAGGGGGATGGTGGGAGGAGAGGATATGTTGGAGGGCAAGTTCCCACCTCCGTAGCTCTTAGGGACTGGTCTTTGTTGGTAGTATCCAAATGGCACGTGTGGTGTAACACATGCCCAGGTCCCTGGAGTTATGCTGGAGGGCATGTTCTGCCACAGGATATTGTGGTCCCCCAGGCAAACAGTCCGTCTGTGCCCATTCATTGGCTCAGCCAATTTGTTAGTAGTCATACCAACATAAAAGGCTGAACAGTGGACGCAAGTCAGCTGATATACGACGTGTGTTGTCTCGCATGTGGCCCTGCCTTGAATCGGGTAGGTTTTTCCTGTGGTGGGGCTGGAGTATGTGGTAGTGGGAGGATGCAATGGACAGGTTTTGCAGCAGGATCGGTTGCAGGGGTAGGAACCATTAGGTAGGGAGGGTGGTTTTGGGATGTTGTAAGGTTGGACAAGGATGTTGCGGAGGTTGGGAGGATGGCGGAAGGCTACTCTGGGTGGTGTGGGAAGAACAGTTTGGAGTGATGATCTCATCTCAGGGCATGACTTGAGAAAGTCATAGCCCTGTTTGAGGAATTTGTTGTGGTTTGAGTTTTGGAGAAGGACCAGGTGAATTTTAGGTTAGAGAAGGAGTTAAGGGACCAGGTGAATTTTAGGTTGGAGAAGTTGGATACTACCAACAAACACCAGTCCCTCAGAGCTACAGAGGTGGGAACTTGGCCTCCAACATATCCTCTCCTTCCTCCACCCCCCTGGCCTAAATCTACGCTAACCACTCCCCTTCCTCCATCCTCAGCTCACCTACTAATTCTCTCTCTCTCTCTCTCTCTCTCTCTCTCTCTCTCTCTCTCTCTGTGTGTGTGTGTGTGTGTGTGTGTGTGTGTGTGTGTGTGGTGTCCATCCATCCTTCCCTGTTAATGAAAAACGTTTTAGACAACCCCCCGCCCCTCCTACACTCCTCCATTATTACTTAAAAGATATGACACTTTCAAGTTAGAATAACAAAGTCTACTGGAGAAATGTTTGAACTAATCATAACTTTAACACTGTTGAATTAGATCTCTCATTACTTAATTATGCACTAATGAAGATTAAATGTTTTATCCATGGCAGCAACTGTGTTTATAGGTTTGGAAAGAGAACAGCCACCAGTTGTAGGGTTGGAGATTTATTCACAACATGTTTTTAGCAAATATTGCCCTTCTTCAATTATGTTAATTGTGCCTAATCAAGATTCTGCACAACTTATCATAATGTAAAATAATTTTCAAGATAGCAACCAAGGCATTCTCAATGTGGATCGCAAAGAAGATTCTACACATTTTAAATAATTTGTTATTCTTCAGGATGTCCATTCAGACTAGACAGATGTGAATCAGTATTATTTCAAACACCAACTATGTTTTTATAATATCAACCCTACCCCGTTGCAAGTTTGGGCTCAGGAATAGAAATTTTAACACAGATGTACAACTAACCTGTGAAAGTAAGCAACTGTTGCAAGTGATACATAGACCATACTTACTTTCCCAAACCTTATAAATAAAACATTTGTTAATTGTAAATAGATCACTTTGGGTGGGGGGGGGGGGGGAGAAGAAGAAGAAATAGTTTGCATGTTTCAGAATATTTTTTAATGTGAGGAATATTTTGAATGCATTGATCACAATAAGTACCTCACTGGAATCTAAAAATAACAAAATAAGCAATCAATTCTTATAACATACCTGCAACACAGGCTCAGGTACGCCTATCAGGTAGGGCATTGGAGCAAATAAATAGTCCATTAGTGCCATTGGAAGAACTGGAATAAATATGTGTTGCCAATTCATTGGGTAGATCACAGCATTTGCAGACTGCACACAGGCACTCAGCCTCGATAATTTTTTTGAGGTGAAAATGATACGACGCTCGTATAGCATGGATGCAAATATTACCATCATATTGTGTCCATCAACAGCACTGTAGTATTCCGTCAAATTTCTCTGAAACAAAAATTAGTATTATGTGATAATTTCATTTGAAAGAATTAGTTGTGAAATCATGCACTAAAGAGCTGCGAGTATTTCATCATTTGTTATTACACTCAGTTCACAGACACCAGGTGGCAGTAGTGTGGTGCAGGCAGGAGAATGACAGTCCGAAATACACCGGACAGCTGTACTACCACTGTCAAACCACAAAACTCTTTGTTAGGCAAACAACAAGTGGAGTGAAAAACGGCTTAAACAACACAAGGAAAAAAGTCAACATGAGAGTGGAAGTGCAAAAATCACTATGTGCTGACAGATAGTAGAAACCTGATATCCCAAAGAGCAATATATCAGGCAGCAACTCCTAATGAAAGAAAATTTGTCATTAAACAAAAGAAATTCCAGGAAGGGTTCAATAATATTTTAGAAAAGGATCTCGTGCTACTCACCACAGACACCTCAATGAGCTGCATAAAGACACACAAAGCAGATTACAACTTTAAAAACCTTTCAACCAGACACACACACACACACACACACACACACACACACACACACACACTACTGGCCATTAAAATTGCTACACCAAGAAGAAATGCAGATGATAAACGGGTACTCATTAGACAAATATATTATACTAGAACTTACATGTGATTACATTTTCACATAATTTGGGTGCATAGATCCTGAGAAATCAGTACCCAGAACAACCACCTCTGACCGTAATAACAGCTTTGATACACCTAGACATTGAGTCAAACAGAGCTTGGATGGCCCATGCAGCTTCAAACACAATACCACAGTTCATCAATAGTAGTGACTGATGTATTGTGACTAGCCAGTTGCTCGGCCACAACTGACCAGACGTTTTCAGTTGGTGAGAGATCTGGAGAATGTGCTGGCCAGGCAGCAGGCAAACTTTTTCCATATCCAGAAAGGCCCATATAGCACCTGCAACATGCGGTTGTGCGTTATCCTGCTGAAATGTAGGGTTTCGCAGGGATCGAATGAAGGGTAGAGCCATAGGTCTTAACACATCTGAAATGTAACGGCCACTATTCAAAGTGCCGTCGATGCGAACAAGAATGGCAATGACGAATACACACTTCCAATGTGCATTCACTGTGATGTCGTCAAACACGGATGTGACCATTATGATGCTGTAAATAGAACCTGGATTCACCTGAAAAAAAAAAAAAATGACGTTTCATCATTCGTGCACGCAGGTACGGCATTGCGTACACCATCACATGTGCTCCTGTCTGTGATGCAGCATCAAGGGTAACCGTAGCCATGGTCTCCGAGCTGATAGTCCATGCTGCTGCAAACGTCGTCGAACTGTTTGTGAAGATGGTTGTTGTCTTGCAAACGTCCCCATCTGTTGACTTAGGGATCAGGCCGTGGCTGCACGATCCGTTACAGCCATGCGTATAAGTTTCCTGTCATTTCGACTACTAGTGGTACAAGACCATTGGGATCCCGCCTGGCATTCCTTACTGCCCTCCTGAACCCACCGGTTCCATATTCTGTTAACAGTCATTGGATCGTGACCAACACGAGCAGCAATGTCGTGATACGATAAACCGCAATCATGAGAGGCTACAATCCGACCTTTATCAAAGTCGGAAACGTGATGGTAAGCATCTTTCCTCCTTACACGAGGCATCACAAGAATGTTTCACCAGACAATGCTGGTCAACTGCTGTTTGTATATGAGAAATCAATTGGAAACTTTCCTCATCTCAGCACAGTGTAGGTGTCACCACCGGCACCAACCATGTGTTAAAGCTCTGAAAAGCTAATCATTTGCATATCACAGCGTCTTATTCCTGTCAGTTAAATTTCACGTCTGTAGCATCTTCATGGTGTAGCAATTTTAATGGCCACGTGTGTATCCGGCAGTTGTGGCCAGTCTGTGTGACTCAGCAACAGCCAAGGTGAAAGCAACCAGTAGTGGGGCTAAGGAGGCGGCGTAGAGAGGGAAGCAGGAGGGGAGGCGAGGGATGAATGGTGGAGGTGGGGAAATACACCAGTGCTGTCTGACAGACAGCGCGGAAGGAAGAGAGGGGACTGAAGTGTGTGGCAGCAGAATGGAAGATGGTTCAGGCCTGGGGGTTGCGGAAGTAGGATATATTGTAGGGAGAGTTCTTACCAGTACAATTCAGAACAGCTGGTGTTTGTAGGGAGAACCGTATGGTGTGTAGCAGTCAGTGAAATGGACCACATCGTGCAGGGCTACATGCTCTGTAAGAGGATGGTCTAGATATTTCCTGGTTACAATTAACGGTGGCCATTCTGGCAGAAAGGCAGCTTGTTACTGAGGGTGCCCATGTAGAAAGCTGCACAATGGTTGAGATCAGCGAGATAAGTTTGTAGATCAGATGACCACTTCCACAAGTTGCACTGCCTTTTCAAAAAATGTTTGTAAATCTATCGGACCAAACTGCATGGTCATCAGTCCGTAGCTTACAAACTACTTAAACCTAGGTAAACTAACCTAAGGACAAACACACACACCCATGCCCCAGGGAGGACTAACCTCCATGGCGAGCAACCGCGTGCTCCGCAGTGAGACGCTTTAGACCGCTCGGCTACTCCACCGCGGCGCCCTGCCTTTTATGGGAGAGAAAATGCCTATGGCAGAATTGGAGAATGTGGTGGTGGGAGGGTGGACTGGTTATGATTTTTCATCTAGCAGGGATATGAGCCATGGGGCTTTTAACTGCTCCAGACCTGAGAGGTACTGGGTCACAAGACGGGTGCTCCTTCGTGGCCAGAAGGTGGTGTGGGTGAGGTGGGGACTGCACAGACAGGGCCTGTGAGATCTGTTTCTGGGCAAGGCTTCCAGGGTAATAGCAGTTGGAAAGGCCTCTGTAATGTGTTTATCATATTTGGATAGGGAGTGCTGATCATTGCAGATGCAAAGGTGTATGGAAGGTACACTTTGACGACATGTCGAAATAGAGGTATTGTTATGCTTGGTAGGTTTGATGTGGATGTCATCCTTGAGGTGGAAGTCAATGTCTAGGAGGTGCCTCATTGTGTTGGAGTAGGAACAGGTGAAGTGAATAGAGATGGTGTTGCATTTTGCACTTTTGGAGGAATGTGGTTAATGTGTCCTCACCTGCAGTCCAGATTATGAAGATATCATCAATGAATCTCAACCAGATGAAGGGTTTGGGATTATGGGTAGTCAGGAAGGATCTCTCTTGATAAGGCTTTATGTTTTCAGAAGTATTACTTAAAAACATGATGAAACAGTATATTGACAAACAATAATAAAATGAAAGGTTTCTTAAATACTGGCTAGACTCAGTCTGTAATTTTTAAGCATGAGAATTGCCTATCAGTATTTTAATTCTTTTTAAATCAAGATCTGTCCATGCTACAAAAATAAATAAATTAAAAAGTAATTAAATAAATAAAGCACTTCTATGAATCCCTTCAGTTTAGTGCATAGACCTACTTATGTAAGGTCTGAATCACTACAATTTATTCCGCCGCCATCCAGGATCATCGTCCATGCTGAAAAATAATTCTTAATAGTCATTTTATTTCAACATCCATCCCTGAATCATTTAGTAATTATTTATTAGAATTAATTATGAAATGGCAGCTGGTGACAAGTTCAGCAGCCGATGTTGAAGATGCTTCAACTGAAGCTAAAATCCTGAAAATGCTTAAATCTTTATGTGGGTGTAGTTACTATGAAGAACACAATATCTGTTTAACATATCTATTGAAGATCATATCTGACATTTTACAATCAGTTAGCAGACCTTTATTACTATTGTTGAGTAAAAGACAATGTAATGACAACTCTTGCAAAATTATGATATTGTCCTTTCAAATCATGACATGACAAATACAGGAAACAAAACAAGACAAGAAGGATTACACTTTTACAATTGTTAAAATTGTACTTGAACAAAGTGCTGAGATAACATTCAAGACAAAAATTTCTTTGCTGTAAAAAAGCAGTTCCTTGGTAACACTGTCTCTGGCATCACTGCACTTATGTTTTTGATTAGAATTCAATATGGGTCATTATTAATATTTTTCCTCTAGGTGACGCTACAGCTGGCATAGCAAGGTGATATATTAGCGGCCATGGCTCTGCTACAAATTTGTTTGTAGATGATGACTTCAAAGGAGGATTTAGTTTGTCATAGTAAAGAGGTCATGGGCTCAGAGTAGGTCGAGTGTTGTGATATGTAGTGTTCAACAGCAGCAAGGCCATGAGCACTGGAGATGTCGGTGTAGAGGAAGGTGGCATCAAGCATGACAAACATCGTACCCACTATTAAAGGAACAGGAACTGTAAGAGAGTCGGTGGAGGAAATGGTTAGTGTGTTTTATAGGAGGGCCTCGGCACTGTTGAGCACTACTTCCACAATGCCCAGCTGACTACGAGCCCACAACCTCTTTCCTTGTTACCTTGACCAATAACATCCTCACCCACTATTACACCTACTATGAACACATCACCTACAAATAAATTTGCAGCAGCCATGGGCACCGATATAGCACATTCCTATGCCAACCTGTTCAAAAGCAATCTAGACGAATCCTTCCAAACTCCTCATTTGGTTCAGATTCATTGATGGTATCTTCATAATATAGTGTGAAGGTGAGGACACACTATCCACATTCCGCTAAAGCCTCAACACCTTCTCCTCCATTCACTTCACCTGGTCCTACTCAACCCAATGAGCCACTTTTTAAACAGAAAACTGGCCAGTCAACACCTTTGACTTCACTATGCAGAGTAGAGAAACAATTATATTAAGATGCCTTTCCTTGGCAACATTTCTTACCAACTTGCTAATTTGCTTAAGAAATATGGCATCACAGCAGCTTTCTGCACTAAGAATAAAATTAGCCAACTATTCATGCACAATGAGCAAGAAACAGGTAGCAGTAATGCTCTACTTAAATCTGGTGTCTACCAAATAACTTGTGAAAACTGTCCAGCGAGGTATATTGGCTAGACTGGCAGAGCATTTAAAACTAGATTTAGTGAACACCTCCCTAATAAAAATGGAGAAAAGCCATATAGGTCCACTTTCGCCCAACACCTAATAGATGAAAAACACACAGCTCCAAGTATTGATAAGTTAGACATCTTGCACTTTGTAAATAAAGGAGCTAAAATGAACTTTCTTGAAGAACTAGAAATATATAAGCAATCTAAATCACAAGGCTATAATCTATTAAATGAACAAACAGTTTTAAGAAACAAGGTTTTCCTAGATTGTTTATCCACACTCTTGGATGATCATTGAAAATGTGGTGTGTGTGTGTGTTCATACAGTGTAATGGTTGCTTCTTAATTGTAATTGTTCCTGTAAAACACTAAGTGCAGAGATTACTGTTTGAACTTTTCCACCTTTGTCCAACCTTTCACTTGCTCTACTTTATATAAAAGTCACAAATTAAAGTCCATTCTATCACTATGTTTTCTCCAGTGTGCTGATTACTCACACTGTCTTCACTTATCTGGTGTAGTTGCCTCCAAAAACCAACTCCCCTCCCCACTGTTTTGATTTTTAACTTATCTCAGTACCTTTCATAGTATACCTGTTCTATAGGGTGTTAAGATTGATAAAGATATAATACAATTAAATCAACAGTTAATTTCAATGAACCACAAGTATGGTATGATGTACCCATACAGTTCCTCATTAACTGATTAGCTCTTCTTTGTATAAGTCACTGTAGTATTCATTATGTTGCTTTACATCAGCCCTTTAACATATTACACGTGTTTTACAGCCATAACCTATCTGACTAACCCACCCTAATACTGCACATGAATGCATAACTAGCTCTAAACAGACACTGAACTAGTTCCTTATGTTTGTGCCTATCTTAAGATTGTAAGTGGTAGCACCCCACATTACTGTGGTAGACCATATATAACTTTATCAACACTCACAGAGCATATACTTATGGTGCATTGCATATGGATTTGTCTTTGCACAATTTCTGCTACACTCCCCCCCCCCCCCCCCCCCCCAAATTCCATACAGTTATCAGCTATTCCCCTTCTATAAAACCCTCCCAAAGTAATAACCATAAACTTTGCTCACACACACACTCATACCTTGCATACCTTATCTCCACAGTTACATCATCATATTCAACACACACACACACACACACACACACACACACACACACACACACAACACTCTCCACCTGCTACCTGCTGTTTACTTTACTTATAAACTTAACATATTCAACCCCCCTTCCTCTTTCCCCCCTTCCCCCCTCCTCCCACATACTATGTTCAGCCACACTCTCAATATTCTTCTTCCTCTGTGTTACAACTACATTAAAATTATCTCACATTCCAATTTTTACAGTCCTACTCCTCTGGAGATGGCGATGATTTTGTGTGTGTGTGTGTGTGTGTGTGTGTGTGTGTGTGTGTGTGTGTGTTCTCTCTCTGTCTAATGAAGGTTGTAACAGCCAAAAAGTCTTTTAAAGTTGTAATCTGTAGGGATGGATCGAACCCCAATTTTATCGAATCAAATCCGAATACCGAATCTTAAACAACATATGTGCTGAATTCCGAACCCGAATTGAATCTTACGAATCTCAAACCCAAATAATCTGTCAACTCAAGTACATGTATTTAAATAGAATTACTACTCTGTCACAGCCACTGCTGAAGATAAAGCTTTCTGGGGTGGATCCCAAATGACAGCATTACAGTAAGATTTGAGAAATTAAGAAATTTAAATTTCATTTAGATTTTTATTTTAAATCTCAAGGATTTTTTAATACTCCTCCCTCCGCTTAAAAGAAATTTGTAGGCTATGGAACATTTATAGATATCTGTTGCTTAGATGCTCAGGAAGAAAATAAACTTTTCTCACTCTATTACAAACTGTTTCATTTTGATGAAAAAAAAATAATTGTATAATGTATATAATGAAGTCATAGAAAGGAAAGGATTATGTATTTTACTTTTTTATTTTTTCAAAGGAGAAGAATCAAAAATAAAACCTGAAAAGATGAGTAGATATTTGGGAAGTTGGAAACATAGATTAAAAGACAAAGAGAAATCTGCGTTTATTCGATGTGTGTGTACTTATTATTGCCATGGTTCTGGAGGTTAAGCAAGGGTCTTTTGAAGCTTTATTTATTCTTTAAAAAATTTAAGAGCTTGTAACTCTTATGCACAGAATTCATATTTGCAGAAGATTTAAAAATCAGCACTAGAAGTCAGTTGCCATGCTTCATTTATAACTATTCCTGTTCAGCATAAGAATAATAAAAATGTAAACATTAGCATATGTATATTCCTCCGCATTCGCCATTATCTTTTGGGTTTGTTAGGCAGATGGAATTTAGGCCTAAATGCCATAACAGCTAACACGAAAGATTAAATGGTGTAATGTTTACATTTGTATTATTCTTATGACGAAGAGAGTGTGGAATTTATGAATCACAATTCATAGGAACAATCCCTTGCCCCTAATAGAAAAACACGTAAGTTGTAGCACAAAGGTAGTAGTTATAGCGTCAGGCATATTGACACAACACAGGCTTGCCAGTCAGCTTTATGTAGTAGCTTTTAGACGAGACTTCAAATATACCACAAACTAAATGAGGTAATATAAAACAACTTTATTACACCACAATACAAATTTTACGAAATGTTTATAATTGCAATTAGATGCAGTTATGGTAATTGTGAATCACTATTACGTGATTCCTTGTTACTCAGTTCCTTCGTAGTACAGAGGATCATCCCTCATACAATGTAGTGCATTCGATATCGAACATTTTTAAATGCCTGCTACGCAATCTGATTTGGAACTCACTACCATGTATCATCATTCCATTGGTACACTTGCATATCTTACACGACCCATTGGTGGCAGTTGTCTGACACTTTTCGAAAGGCAGTTGGTGTACATCTGTTTAAGCTTGACCTTAAACTATTTATTGAAACAGAAGTGGTTGATGAATTGACGTCATCCTGCATGGATGGCACACAATTGGAACTCTTTTTCCCCACTTAATAAATAACTTTCTTCTTGAAGTCCTAGCGCTTCATTACAGTTCACATGTCCCAGCAGTTTACAAAATTTGACGAAACAATATGTGAAATCAGAATGAGGCAACTCGCGGAAGAATCCTAAAGCCTTATGTATTTTTGGTATTTACATAAAGAAATGTATGTTTGTTGCTACTAATATTTCACAGGCTGCTACATTTTATATTTGCACCTGCAAAGCAAGCCTGTGTAGCACTGCTTATATCAGACGGGAAAAGTTGCTTGTTGCAGCTCCTAGCACCATTTTTCAGAATTTCGTTTGCTTTGTACTTTATTTAAATCACAGGCAGTTTTTGGACCCAAAATAACTGAAAAAAAAAATGGGGCTCAGATTCGGGTAAATACACTAGATTGTTTTCACAATAGCCACGCAACTGTATAAATTTTGTAGTGGTTTCACTTGAATAACTTCAAGGGAAGATCATTTTGTTTTATGACGTCACGTCTTTCAGTGGATCTAAAGAAAGTAAACTAAATAACGCACACAAAAGCACACTATTATGCAAAGTAAAGTACAACGTTCGTAACTGAAGGTTACAGTAGTATTCAGACATTATGCATCGAATCTTTAATCCGAAACCAGTGTACTGGATTCGGCGAATAATGGATTTGGCCGAACCACTCTGACACAACCCTAGTAACCTGTTATGTGTGTCTTTCTGTAGCTCATCGAAATGGCTCTGCAGTGAGTAGCAACCTAAAATTCTCAAAAATAAATCTTGTCATTACTTGCATAGCAAAAAAAATTGTAGCTTTATGTTATGTAATATCTAATTAAAACTGGAATATTTTGATGTTCAAAATTCTTATTCTTTGTATAATTTTCTTTTGAGTATATGAATAAATATTTTGTGAAAGATGTTCAAAATATTATAGTCCTTACATATATTTCAATTCTGAAGAGCAATAATTATTCAGTACAGAGTCAGGTTTCTTAACATGTGATAGGAACTTTTCCCTTACAGAGAGTAATGAAAGGTCCTTTCACTTATATCACCCAGATGACTAGAGTCCAGTCTTTGCCAATGCCAAGTACAACTGATTCCTTGTCTGATAGGTGGAAACTAGTGCATTCGGCTGAGGATTACACAAAGGCCCATTTAAAATAACATCTCACTACAAGTTTCATTGGTAAAATCTGTTAAACCAAAAGCACATATCATATTGCAACCATGGGTTTGTCAAAGCACTGCAAAGCTACTGAGAGGTATGGGGAAAAAGACATTTTCAGTCCAACAACATTTTAGCTTGTCACTTAGATGTGCCAAGAAGAAAAAAACTGAACTTCTAACAACAGCTTACAAGAGAGTAGTGGATTTTCGCATGTGTTTGGCAAAACTCCTTGATTGAGAGCATGAAATATAGCACTAACTGTACATGTTTAGTGTAATTGTAACTGGGTAGTGTTAATTTTTATCACATTTTTGCTGCTGCTTCCGTAGAGCGGTACAGCTATATAAAGATTGTCTGTTCTTGTACACACACTACATTGTTCCTACATTACAGTGCTAGGCCTACTTTTTAAAAGCCAACATAATAATTTATGTAATAACTGCACAAAAAAATGTAGTATTTAAGTTTTTACAATGTGCCTTTCATTAGTTAAAGCATTGTTTCTGTGGATGATTCAGAAGTGCATCACCATTCAAAATTACAAAAAAATAAAAATAAAATAAAAAATAGAATTGTGGGTGACTTGTCTTGTTTAGTTTTCCAGTGATCTGTCATGCTTTTTCTCGTGTAATGTGACTGCAATAGTATGTTCAATTGTTGAAGAATCTTTCAGACCACACTTTAACATATGAACCATGTATAACTTTGGTGTGGCACTTGTAGGAACTGGGGTGTATTGGACTATTAAGTCACGCAATCTCTGTGCAAATTGCTTCACTTGTTGACATGGAGGTAACCTGAAAGAATACCATCCCCCCCCCCCCCAGACACCTGCAGCTTCCTATCAATCCAATTATGTGTGAATTGGATCTTAAGCCAATAGAGGGAATATATGACAATTATGAATATCATGGAACTCAGCACTCAGCAACAAATTTCAACTAATTTAATGATGGTATGTAGAAAACGAAAACATACACGTACACTTTAAGGGAAAAATAGAATGTCATATTGTGTTAATGAATTTTGTTTATATCAAGCATAAATATTGCTGCCTGTTATAGTAAAGTGATACAAATGGAAATTACTTTCATTAATACAGCTGTCACTTCATCACATTCTGGCACTCTCCATAAATACAGTAATCCATTCCACAACTATTAGTCAGCAGTTAAAATCTACAGCTGTGACCCACAGCATAGAACAGAACCCACCATCAGCCTGACTACTCTTTTCTTATTACTGTTAACAATTTTCTTGTTGTCCCAAAAATAATTCCAATGCCCTCTGTTCTCTGTTGTATTTTGTATTATTCATCAAGAAGAGAGGAAATGCTGTACCATACTCACTTAGATAAGTTACAAGTCTTGGCTGGGAAAAACTCAGAGATGGTAGCCCCATCACCAGTTTTACTTGCGATGGGCCAGTACACCATTCAGGAACTTAATAAATGTACTTGGTAATCATCTAGCCTTGGAAACAGGACTGATTACTGGTATATAAAACAGGCAAGAAATAGGAACAATAGAAATTTTTTACGTAAACTTTGCCATCTGTAATGTTAGGGGAATTGGTCTTAAGGAAATTGAGTTAGCAAAACTCAAATGAAATGGACTTTGCTGCAGTTACAGAAACAAAAAGAAGATGGATAAAATAAAAATCGGGTTTTCCTCATGGGAGTTTTCAATGCCACAATACAAAATATTCCAATGGAAAAAAGTAGCTTCATTTGGTGTAAATGTATAAACTGAAAACAGAAAAGTGCCCTGAGATTTTGCTACCTTCAATCCTTCCAAATTGCAAACATTTTCTGTGGAAGAGTGAGATATGTGACTATTTGGTCAGCAACAGATATACAACTGTCATAGATTATATAATGATAAATGAAGGATATTCTGGGCAGATTAGAGATACCACAGTTTATCACAGAGTGGATAGAGGATTGGACTTCTCCCTACCACTTAATAATTGACATCCATGCAAAATGGAAAAAAACTGAAGAAGCTAATTAAGTATCAACAGGAAAGGACAGGTATTTAAAGTGAACCTTTTAAAATGCCGAAGAAAAGTTGTATGACAAAACCATTAGCAAACATTGAAGTGGTATAAAATTTAGAAGAATATTGGAACCTTTAAAAAAGCCATATCTGACATAACTAAGGAAACAGAGGAAACATTGTGGATTAAGGATCTGGACACACAAGATGGAAACACCTATGGAAGAAAACAAACTTTCAAGACCTGTATAAATAGGCCCACAAATGAAAATTATAATGAATATAAACAAAAATAATGCAAAACATAACTAGGAAGAAGAAGAAGAAAATGATTTGACGATAACTCTAAGAGGATACTCTAATTCTGACATTATTTGAAGTAAATGATCAAAGGGATTGACATCTGACAGAAGTTCTAAAAGTTACAGATGATATTGATATTAAACTATGGAAATGTCTGAAAGCGACAAAAATGTACAAGGGTTAATTTAAATGCTACTCAATAACTGATTTACACTCAGATATAACTACAAGCGTTTGCAACAACAGTAGTGAAGATAGTGATACAATAGCAAAAGAGAAGTGTGTGTGTGTGTGTGTGTGTGTGTGTGTGTGTGTGTGTGTGTGTGTGTGTTTTAGTCTGCTAAATCGATCAAAAGAGAGTGCTGCAATGTCATTCTTCTGAAATAATACAAGATCACCAAAGAAACACACAAAACTTTGTGTTGCCCATCTACAAAAACAAAACTGAATTTCAGAATTTTAGTAGGGGCCCCTGTAAGAAAGTGATTTTAGTGTACAAATGATGATTACAGATAAATCTTAATACTTGGCATGTCTGTATAATTACATATTTTGAATTATAAATAAGGCCCGAGGTGGAAATTAAACCATTGACCAACATGCCATCATCCAGTAAATACTATCTGCTACTCCATGAAGGACAGAGTAGCACATTACAGGATGGCATAAGGATAAATGTAGCAATCATATGAAAGTGAGTGACAAAATTTAACAATGGAAAGTTCTGGTTGGAATATCAACAACAGACTGCAGCTGATCAGAAAGGTGATACACTGAGACGCAGAAAGACAATTACAATTTCACAACTTACAGACTTTTGCAGAAGCCGAACCAAGAAGAGCACCCACCATATTCTTACTGTCACACAGGTACCATTTGCACACGCATGACCACTGTCTTTGGCTACCAATAAACAAGTCATCCATACTGTGATGTAACATGTTTTACATCACTTATTCCAGACAAGGCACAAAGTATTTGCTTTTATTTATGGGGTATATATTTCATAGGCTGGAAGAGCTACTGTGAGAGAATTTTCTTTCTGCAGGAACACTCGACTTCATCAAGTGTCTGGCAAAGTCTAAGAGTAAATGCTACCATGGAGAACCTTAAAATCATGTACGCTTGTTAAATGGAGTATTCCATGAAAATGCTGTGCTTTTTTAAGTTGGAATGTTGTTCATTATTCATCCTTCTTGATTGTAGACCAAATGTGAAAGGCCACATTACTACTTCTATTGTATTTTAAATACAATAAAAGGTTCTACTTACTTTTAAAGATAAAGGTGGTGGATTAATTCAAAAAGTAGTTGAATAGTAATTTCAGTAAAATTATATTATTGCTTTGAGTTTACTGACTCAGTTATCAAGAAAGTTAATTTAGTTGACTCTACTTGGAATAGCTGGGCCTGCTTTTCAAGGTCAACATATATTTCATGAACATAATTACTATCAATACTCAGGATTTTTGTATCATTTAAAGGAGGAAGTAGTAGCCCTTATTTTGGTTACACTTCAGTACCTGGCAGGGAGCCTAAATGTCTAAATAAACTAAGATGCAGTTTGGTTTGGTGTGTGTGTGTGTGTGTGTGTGTGTGTGTGTGTGTGTGTGTGTGTGTGTGTAGGGGGAGGGGGGGGGGTAAGACCCATCTGAGACCAGCAGCAATGCAGTAGTAAGATCCGTATTTAGCTTTCATATTCTTTTCATAGTTTAATTCTTAGAGCCATTCCATATTTTTGTGTTCTGCATTGTTTAATTCATAAAATTTTTGCATATTTTTGTATTCGAGAAGAACAGTATCTTTTTTATAACTTTAAAGTGTAAATTCACATAATTTTGTTTTAGTATCGAATGATTAATCTCAGCTCTTTAACAATCAGCTGCTACTGTGAAGCACTAATCTAGTAGAACATTGCAAATTTAGTTTTTCTACATGTATGGTTCTTACATTAGTCATGATAGGATGGGTAGGTATCATGCATATTGTGTATGGATCCAGTAGCAGTTTGTTGTGGTTTGCAAACAGCTGTAGGAGCTTCTGGCCATAGTTAGTTGACTTAAGGTTGCTGCCTAGGGTGTAGGGATGGTAGAAAATCTGGCACGTTGAAAGAGTAACACCTCTTACTTCTTAGAGATTGCTATTGTGGGCGACACACTTTCAACAAAACAAAAGAAGATTGGACATATGCAAAATGTTAAGAAGTTGAACAGAGATGCCAGTCGAGGCAGAGGCTCTGTCCAGAGATTGGAGGCAAAGATGTTGTAGAATGGTGGGTGGGAATTTAAAATTAACAAAGGTAGAGACCTGGTGGGCAACGGGAAGCGAGGATATGTTGAAAGGTAAGTTCCCATCTCCAGACTTCTAAAAAGTTGGAGTCAGTGGGAAGTATCCATATAATAGTGTAACACTGTGCCAAGATGTGCTGGCAGTGCACCGAGGCATGCTTAGCACAGGGTGATCCTCATTACCAACAAACATTGTCTGTCTGTGTCCATTCATTTGAATGGACAGTTTGTTGCTGATCAGTCCCACATAGAAGGCTCCACACTGCAGTCATGTCAACTGGTAAATCATGTGGGTGCTGTCGCAAGTGGCTCTGCCCTTAACTGTGTACACCTTCTAGGTTACAGGACTTGAATAAGTGGTGGTGGGAGGATGCATAGGGCATGTTTTACACCGGGGACGGTTACATGGGTAGGAGTTGGAGGTTAGAGAAGGTGGTTATATAGTAATAAACTATAAGGTTACGAAGGTTAGGTGGGCGGCAGAAAGACACTCAGTGGAGTGGGAAGGTCATCATGAAGGATGGATCTCATTTCAAGGCAGGATTTAAAGATGTCTTATCCTTGCTGCAGAGACACATTCAGAGTCCGCTCCAGTCCCGGAAAGTATCTGGTGACAAGAGGGCCCTCTGTGGGAGGTTCTGGGTTTGAGGGGGGGGGGGGGGGAGGAAGTGGCCCTGGCTATTTGCTTTTGTACCAGATCAGGAGGGTAGTTGCGGGATATGAAAGCTGTCATCAGGTTATTGGTGTACTGGTTCAGGGATTCAGGACTGGAGTAGACTCATTTGCCACAAAGACCTAAGTTGTAAGGAAGGGACCAGTTTGATATGGAACGGATGACAGCTGTCATAATGGAGGTACTGTTGTTGGTGGATTTGATGTGAACAGATGTGTGGCCATTGGATAGATTGAGGTTAACATTGAGGAAAGTGGTATGAGATTTGGAATAGGACCAGGTGAATCTGATGGATCCAAAGAAGTTCAGTGTGGATAAGAAATTCTGGAGTTCTTCACTGAGTCCAGACGAAGATTTCTTAAATAAATCTATACCAAACTTTGGGTTATATACTAATAATATCGAGTTATTGTTCCCCAGTGCCTACTTCAATTCTGATCATTGTAACACTTGCTGTACACTACTTCTATAATATTTTTTCTGTTAATGCCAATGGTCTTCTGATTGTATACATGGTAAATGTGATGTGCCATTCAATTAAGCTAGATGTAGCGTCACATGTGATTAGTTTACATTAATACTTGTTCCACAGATCGTAATACGAGATTTCGTAATGATAAGGAACATGTCAGTAATGTGGTGGAATTAAGAATAATATCCCATTCAGCACATTGAGGATGAAGCTCTTTTCTTGTCTATTTGTTTCCTAATGTATACTATACTATAGAAATAAGTGCGCCTCGGTTGCACAGTGGTAGAGTGCCAGACTACAAATCCAAAGGTCCCGGGTTCGATCCCTGCCAGGTCCTAGGATTTTTATCTGTCACTTTCCACTTCTTTCACCTCTGGCAGTAATGTTTATGTGAAAAATACCGAGTAGCACCGTGGTTCGGAACCCACGTTAAACTGTAGGTCCCCCTATAACTGGCTGGGTAAGTCAGTTCGAAGGTCGGAGGAAGGCAACGGCATACCACCTCCAAACAGGACCATGCCTAGTAAAGCACTGTGGTGTTCAAACCAATCTTCGGATTGTTGACTGCTTTACCTTTACTATAGAAATGTGGCTCTAGTTAGTTTTAACATGGGATTGCATGGAGCTGATGTTAAAAGGAAATATACATGGCACCAATATCACTGAAATCAATTGTCAATAACAATACAAACATTAATAATATAGGAAGGACTGTTTTGCTTCGTTCAGTAAAGTGACCCTTCTCCTACTTTGCGGTCCTGCAGTGTCTGCCGAGTAGCATGTATCAAGATGGCTACCAACGTATATTGTCCTTGGTGTCAAAAGTTTAAATTTCCAGTTTTAACATATGCCAGTTTGTTACCTGCTTTGGACGACCCCAGTTGGGGTCTAACGGTCGTGAATGCCACACGATCATCACCATCACCTGCTTTGGAAGCATAGTTTATAATTAATTGTGATTGTAAGTGATTCAGTGGTTGTGGAGAATTTTGTTATTTCTAAAAGTGTGGAAACACCAGTTGTACTTAACTTTCTCCATTGGTTTAAATTGCTGAAATGGTTTCTTTAATGAAGTCCTTTTAGGGGTTTTATTTATTGTTAATAAAGCTGTGTGCATGAGATTTGTTGAGTTTACCATTTTGCATCCTGTCCTTTGTTTCCTTATTTCCTGATCTGTTTTCAGTGGTGCCACCTCCATCTGCACCATTCCAGCGGGAGTGTTCTATTTTCTGAAGAAGACCATGGCCGATAGCTGAAAGTGTTGTATGTGTGTGTCTTTTGTATGTGCCTGTCACAGCTCGTCACCAGGTCTTTGCTGTGAGTTGTAAACTGTCCTTACTATATTATTAATTCCAAGCTGGACTTTCCATTATTATATTAACAATACAAACAAAAATACTCACATTTTCTGGAATACTGGGCAGCTGAAACTGGTTCGGACACTTACAGATGAAAGTCTGAAACAAAGCATCTCGTCACTAAAGTCTAGAAAATATAAACCCATACAATTCACAAATAATTATGTACTTACACTTTCACCATTATTAAAAGGCACCTGCATAACAGTCCCTGGTTCAGGTACATTACTCTCATAAACTGTGTTTAAAAATCTGTACAGCTCTTCTGCGTTACAATTGTGTGTTATTTCTGCTACATGATTTAGTAACCTGCAAAAGAAAATTATTTTTATGTTTTACTTAACTATAGTGACCCAGAGATGTAGGAAATTACATACCATTCCTCCACTATCACATCCAGAACATTGGGAAACTGTAACCTATAAACATAATAGTGTACCAGCCTTACTCACTGATATCTGGAACTACTCTAGAAAATACACCCTACCTGAAAAATAATATTTACGAAGTACTCATGTAAAAGCTGGGTGTGCAATTTTACTGCCTGGATGGAAAGTAATAACAATGGATCAGAGCTTCACAGGACATAAAAGTGTGGTTGTTAGACCCTTTATCCTCATACCCAACAAGACTGAAGATAATTGTAATACAGCTGCAACGCTGTCACAAGAAGCAATTTACGAAGTATAGTGTGCAAAGCACAAGTAAAAGAGGAAAGACTACGAATCCAAAGGTTGCAGTTTTGATTGCTGCCAGGTCCTAGGATTTTTATCTGTCACATTCCTCTTTTTTCACCTCTGGCAATGTTGCCAATGTGATAAATACCGAATAGCACCACGATTCAGACTCCAAATTTAACTGTGGGACTCCTATAACTGGCCGGGTAAGTCAGTTCGAAGAAAGGCAACGACATACCACCTCCAAACAGGGCTGTGCCAAGTAAAGCACTGTGGTGTCTAAAGCAATCTTCAGATTGTTGACTGCTTTACCTTTTTAGGTATGGAGCTGGGTGAGGAAACCCTGGAGCTAACAAAGTGGTAAAAAGAACTCCTTCTCCACAATCCTATAAGTTAACTACTAAAATGGTTGCTTTAAATCATATGGTAATGTTAATTCCCCTGTAGGAAAGTTACAAAATGGTTTGCTGTTGTTGCATTTTCAGCAAGCATATGCGAAGGTGATGGGTTGAGACTGCATCCATGCCAAGTCAAGTGAGTATGGATGTGCAACAAGAATGTGATGGATTGTCAGAGTTGCTCTGCAGATACACTGAGGAAGGTTGTACTTATACTGTAGTATGAAGCATTCTGTGGGGAAGGTGTTCCAAAATAGGTGTGGAACTACAAATTCTTTTTTAGAGTTGCCAAGTAACCTACACCACATACAGTAAAACCTCATTTTTACATTCTCGGTTTTTACGTTTTCCCACCATTTACACCATTTTTTGTCGGTCCCATCAAATTTCCTATGTTTACAATGTTAATTCGCCCTCGTTTTTGCGTTAACATATTTGCACTTTTCCCGCGTTTTACACTTTTCGAAAGAATTTTCAAAAAATGATGTAATGTACATAAATTGACGCTAGCATGGCTTTCCCCATAAAGTATAGCGCTTAAAAATTATTCGCAGTCGAGTTTGACTCTTTGCATTCATTCAAACGTATATTTCGCCTTTCGTTGTTGATTACGACGCGCCGATTTGTGGCGATGTAGTTCCTCTTTCCACCAGCTTCTTTGCCAGAGCGCTTGGCGCTGATTTGTGGTGGTGTAGTTCCTCTTTCCGCTAGCTTCTTTGCCAGAGCGGCTGGCGTCTACTTAAACAATCAGAACCAGTTGCTTTTTTAAGTGAGAATAAAGAGTTGCATTGTTTTTGTGATACATATTTCTGATTAATAAAGAACATTATCTATCAAAGTTGGGTATCATAATACCCACAGCCTCAAAAAAGCGATAACAGTGAGAGGTGCCGATCCTATGTAAACATCACAAAAATACTTATGCGTATGTTTGTACTCGATAATGCGAATAAATTCTCTAATATGTGAAACATCTAAAAATACAAAAATAACGGAACTTTTTGAGTTTTACTACATAAATAATTATGTAGTGCTGGTAAAAGGAATTAATTTTGAAGATGTGTTACATAGCCTGGCAGCAGTGTCCAAACGATATTGAAGCGATTCAGGTAATTTTGAAGATGTGTTACATAGTCCAGCAGTGGCGTCCTCGATTATAATGAATGAAATTACGTCAAAAATTTCTACTTCTCATAAAATTACCAATTCTGTTTGATGCTTAAAATAGCGGCATCCTCTTTTATAATGAATGAAATTACATCGAAATTTCTGCTTTCCATGAGATTACCAGTTTTAATATTCATAGAATATATGACTTCAACTGCTATTGGGCAAAGCTGAAAATGTGTACCCAGCCGGGATTCGAACCCGGGTCTCCTGCTTTCTAGGCAGTTGCGCTGACCCCTACACCACTGGGGACACAGTGATCACCGCACCTGCAAGGACTACCCATGCACGCCTCCCGTCAGATACAAATTCCCAGCTTCGTCCTGCCCATAGTACTCAAACTCGTAGTTTAACTAATTCCCGTAAGAGTAAGGGCTTCAAACTTGCCCACCCCTCCCCACTAACGATAGGATCATTGCCCGTCACCGGCATATTATATATATATACATGTGGCGTCTGTTCGGAAAGAACAGACGTCACATTCTGATCCAGCAGCTGTTATTATTTAATATTCATAGAATATATGACTTCAACTGCTATTGGGCAAAGCTGAAAATGTGTACCCAGCCGGGATTCGAACCCGGGTCTCCTGCTTTCTAGGCAGTTGCGCTGACCCCTACACCACTGGGGACACAGTGATCACCGCACCTGCAAGGACTACCCATGCACGCCTCCCGTCAGATACAAATTCCCAGCTTCTGACGGGAGGCGTGCATGGGTAGTCCTTGCAGGTGCGGTGATCACTGTGTCCCCAGTGGTGTAGGGGTCAGCGCAACTGCCTAGAAAGCAGGAGACCCGGGTTCGAATCCCGGCTGGGTACACATTTTCAGCTTTGCCCAATAGCAGTTGAAGTCATATATTCTATGAATATTAAATAATAACAGCTGCTGGATCAGAATGTGACGTCTGTTCTTTCCGAACAGACGCCACATGTATATATATATAATATGCCGGTGACGGGCAATGATCCTATCGTTAGTGGGGAGGGGTGGGCAAGTTTGAAGCCCTTACTCTTACGGGAATTAGTTAAACTACGAGTTTGAGTACTATGGGCAGGACGAAGCTGGGAATTTGTATCTGACGGGAGGCGTGCATGGGTAGTCCTTGCAGGTGCGGTGATCACTGTGTCCCCAGTGGTGTAGGGGTCAGCGCAACTGCCTAGAAAGCAGGAGACCCGGGTTCGAATCCCGGCTGGGTACACATTTTCAGCTTTGCCCAATAGCAGTTGAAGTCATATATTCTATGAATATTAAATAATAACAGCTGCTGGATCAGAATGTGACGTCTGTTCTTTCCGAACAGACGCCACATGTATATATATTACCAGTTTTGCCTGGCGCTTAAAATAGCAGCATCCTTGATTATGATGAATGGAATTACATCAAAAATTTCTACTTCCCATAAAATTACCAGTTCTTCCTGGCGCTTAAAATAGCAGCATCCTCGATTATAATCAATCAAATTACGTCAAAAAAAAATTCTACTCCCCATAAAATTACGTTTTGCCTTGTGCTTAAAATAGTAAAAATTTGAATAACCTTTATTGTATAATAAACTTCCTGGCGAGTATTTAGATGCCGTTTATGTACATATATCACATATAAAGTAAGAAAATGTAAGGCTGATGCAGTAAGCATATTTTACCATTTAAAACATTATTTCCTGCATTTTACACCATTTTACTTAAGTCCCTTGAAAAGTGTAAAAACGAGGTTCTACTGTATTAGTGGAGGCTTTTATCACTCAGAATTTAGCGGTGCTGATGTTTTTTTATTAAATCTTTTCACTTTTACACGATATAGCATCTGAAATATCACCACAAGGAAGTACAATGGGGAACAAAAAGATTACCCAGCTCGATTAATTTAAAGTCCAAGAAAAGAACACTGTGCATGCCCTAGCTTCGAAGTGTGAGTGTTGCCCACTCTAGTGGTCTTTGGAGCTTCAGCTTGGCTTACATCATCAAAGAGATCCAATATAATAGTTTGGGTACAGTGTATGTTGAGATTCATAGCAGCTTAACTCACACATCATTTATTTTGGAAAACAATATAGTAATAGGACAGTTTAAACTTACTGCAAAGACATGATGATGAGCTGCATCAGGCACATAAAAGACACACACATACAACACTACCAGCTATCGGTCATGGCATTCTTCAGAAATAGGAACATTCACACAATCATACAGGTACACAACACAATCACACAACCATCATCTCCGGTTGCTGCACTTCAAATCATACTCTGCAGTAGGGAGAGCGACAACAGGAAGGTTGCATCATGGTGGTGGGGATGGATACAGCACAGCCTTCCAGAGTGTGTATGTATTAGAAGGGAGGAGCGAGATGCAGCTTACGAATGGTGTGGGGAGGTGAGTGAGCGGAGGAAAATAAAATGAACTGAAATAAAAATGAATGTATATCTGTTTTAATTACATTCTAAGCTGCCTTGCAGCTGTTGCTGGATTTGAGAATGTAATCACCACAGGCCGTTCTCTAAGCAATATTTATTTCCTTTCTATATATATTATAGAGGAAAAATTCCTAACAGGAAAAATATACGTAAAAAATAGATGAAATACACTTACCAGGCGAAGGGGCACAGGCAGTAATAGCAACAAATAAACACACAGACACACACACACACACACACACACACACACACACACACACACACACACACACACACACACACACAAATGCTAGCTTTTGCAGCCTAGCTGCTTCATCAGGCAGAAGGGAAGGAGAGGGAAAAGGAAATGATGAGGGTTTTAAGGAAGGGGGTAAGGAGCCATTCCAATCCCGGAACAGGAAAGACTTACCTTGGGGGAAAAAATGGAGGGTGAATAAATGCACATACACCCACACATTTACACAGACACAAGTACACTTAGGCAGACATACTGTAGAACTGTAGACAGCAAAGAAGTTAGAAGTTAGACAGAGATGCCACATGAGGCAGAGGCTCTGTCCAGAGAACCAAGGCAAAGATGTTAAGATGGTGGGTGGGAATTCGAATTTAGGGGAGGTTGAGACCAGGTGGGCAACGGGAAGAGAGAATATGCTGAAGGGCTAGTTCCCATCTCCGGAGTTCTGAAGGATTGGTGTCAGTGGGAAGTATCCAGATAACCCGGACGGTGTAGCACTGTGCCAAGATGTGCTGGCCATGCACCAAGGCATGTTTAGCCACAGGGTGATCCTCGTTACCAACAAACACTGTCTGCCTGTGTCCATTCATGCGAATGGACAGTTTGTTGCTGGTCATTCCCACATAGAACGCTTCACAGTGCAGGCATGTCAGTTGGTAGATCACGTGGGTACTATCGCAAGTGGCTCTGCCTTTGATCGTGTACACCTTCCGGGTTACGGGACTGGAGTAAGTGGTGGTGGAAGGGTGCATAGGGCAGGTTTTACAACGGGGGTGGTTACAAGGGTAGGAGCCAGAAGGTAGGGAAGGTGGTTTGGGGATTTCATAGGGGTGGACTAGGAGGTTACGGAGGTTAGGTGGGCGGCGGAAAGACACTCTCGGTGGAGTAGGAAGGATGTCATGAAGGATGGATCTCATTTCGGGGCAGGATATTAGGAAGTCGTATCCTTGCTGGAGAGCCACATTCAGAGTCCGCTCCAGTCCCGGAAAGTATCCGGTGACAAGAGGGGCACTTCTGGGGTTTTGCTGAATGTTCTTAAATTGGGGGGATGAGGAAGTGGCTCTGGCAATTTGCTTCTTTACCAGACCAGGAGGATAGCTGCGGGATGTGTATTGGTTCAGGGATTCAGGACTGGAGCAGACTCGTTTGCCACGAAGACCTAAGCTGTAGGGAAGGGAACGTTTGATGTGGAAAGGATGGCAGCTGTCATAATGCAGGTACTGTTGTTTATTGGTAGGTTTGATGTGGACGGATGTGTGTAGTTGGCCGTTGGATAGATGGAGGTCGACATCGAGGAAAGTGGCATGGGATTTCGAATAGGACCAGGTGAATTTGATGGGACCAAAGGAGTTGAGGTTGGAGAGGAAATTCTGGAGTTCTTCTTCACTGTGAGTCCAGATCATGAAGATGTTGTCAATGAATCTATACCAAACTTTGGGTTGACAGGCTTGGGTGTCCAGGAAGGCTTCCTCTAAGCGTCCCATAAATAAGTTCGTGTACGAGGGGGGCCATCCTGGTCCCCATGGCTGTTCCCTTTAGTTGTTGGTATGTCCGGCCCTCAAAAGTGAAGAAGTTGTGGGTTTTAGGTAAGGAAGTAGGTGGTGGCGTGAAAGGAAATATTCCATCGCAGCGAGGCCCTGGGCATGTGGGATATTAGTGTATAAGGAAGTGGCATCGATGGTTACAAGGATGGTTTCAGGAGGTAACAGGCTGGGTAAGGATTTCAGGCGATCAAGGAAGTGGTTGGTGTCTTTGATGAAGGATGGGAGACTGCACATGATGGGTTGAAGGTGTTGGTCTTTGTAGGCAGACATTCGTTCTGTTGGGGCTTGGTAACCGGCCACAATGGGGCGGCCGGGATGATTGGGTTTGTGAATCTTGGGAAGTAGGTAGAAGGTGGGGGTGCGGGGTGTCGGAGTCATGAGGTTAATGGAGTCAGGTGAAATGTTTTGTAGGGGGCCTAAGGTTTTGAGGATTCCTTGAAGCTCTGCCTGGACATCAGGAATGGGATCGCCTTGAAAAACTTTATATGTGGTATTATCTGAAATCTGACGCACTCCCTCTGCCACATACTCCCGCCGATCAAGTATCACTGTCGTGGAGCCCTTGCCGGCAGGGAGAATGACGATGGAATGGTCAGCCTTCAAATCACGGATAGCTCGGGATTCAGCTGCGGTAATGTTGGGAGTAGGATTAAGGTTTCTCAGGAAGGACTGGGAGGCAAGGTTGGAAGTAAGGAATTCCTGGAAGGCTTGAAGAGGGTGATTTTGAGGAAGAGCAGGTGGGTCTCGCTGTGACGGAGGACGGAACTGTTCTAGGCAGGGTTCGATTTGAATGATGTCTTGGGGAGCTGGATCATTAGGAAGAGGATTATTTTTCTTCGTGGCAAAGTGATATCTCCAGCAAAGACAGCGAGTATAGGATAGCCCTTGTGAAAGATTTACTATCCTAGTGATATCTCCAGCAAAGACAGCGAGTATAGGATAGCCCTTGTGAAAGATTTACTATCCTATACTCGCAGTCTTTGCTGGAGATATCACTTTGCCACGAAGAAAAATAATCCTCTTCCTAATGATCCAGCTCCCCAAGACATCATTCAAATCGAACCCTGCCTAGAACAGTTCCGTCCTCCGTCACAGCGAGACCCACTTGCTCTTCCTCAAAATCACCCTCTTCAAGCCTTCCAGGAATTCCTTACTTCCAACCTTGCCTCCCAGTCCTTCCTGAGAAACCTTAATCCTACTCCCAACATTACCGCAGCTGAATCCCGAGCTATCCGTGATTTGAAGGCTGACCATTCCATCGTCATTCTCCCTGCCGACAAGGGCTCCACGACAGTGGTACTTGATCGGCGGGAGTATGTGGCAGAGGGAGTGCGTCAGATTTCAGATAATACCACATATAAAGTTTTTCAAGGCGATCCCATTCCTGATGTCCAGGCAGAGCTTCAAGGAATCCTCAAAACCTTAGGCCCCCTACAAAACCTTTCACCTGACTCCATTAACCTCATGACTCCACCGACACCCCGCACCCCCACCTTCTACCTACTTCCCAAGATTCACAAACCCAATCATCCCGGCCGCCCCATTGTGGCCCGTTACCAAGACCCAACAGAACGAATGTCTGCCTACAAAGACCAACACCTTCAACCCATCATGTGCAGTCTCCCATCCTTCATCAAAGACACCAACCACTTCCTTGATCGCCTGAAATCCTTACCCAGCCTGTTACCTCCTGAAACCATCCTTGTAACCATCGATGCCACTTCCTTATACACTAATATCCCACATGCCCAGGGCCTCGCTGCGATGGAATATTTCCTTTCACGCCGACAACCTACTTCCTTACCTAAAACCCACAACTTCTTCACTTTTGAGGGCCGGACATACCAACAACTAAAGGGAACAGCCATGGGGACCAGGATGGCCCCCCTCGTACACGAACTTATTTATGGGACGCTTAGAGGAAGCCTTCCTGGACACCCAAGCCTGTCAACCCAAAGTTTGGTATAGATTCATTGACGACATCTTCATGATCTGGACTCACAGTGAAGAAGAACTCCAGAATTTCCTCTCCAACCTCAACTCCTTTGGTCCCATCAAATTCACCTGGTCCTATTCGAAATCCCATGCCACTTTCCTCGATGTCGACCTCCATCTATCCAACGGCCAACTACACACATCCGTCCACATCAAACCTACCAGTAAACAACAGTACCTGCATTATCACAGCTGCCATCCTTTCCACATCAAACGTTCCCTTCCCTACAGCTTAGGTCTTCGTGGCAAACGAGTCTGCTCCAGTCCTGAATCCCTGAACCAATACACATCCCGCAGCTATCCTCCTGGTCTGGTAAAGAAGCAAATTGCCAGAGCCACTTCCTCATCCCCCCCATTTAAGAACATTCAGCAAAACCCCAGAAGTGCCCCTCTTGTCACCGGATACTTTCCGGGACTGGAGCGGACTCTGAATGTGGCTCTCCAGCAAGGATACGACTTCCTAATATCCTGCCCCGAAATGAGATCCATCCTTCATGACATCCTTCCTACTCCACCGAGAGTGTCTTTCCGCCGCCCACCTAACCTCCGTAACCTCCTAGTCCACCCCTATGAAATCCCCAAACCACCTTCCCTACCTTCTGGCTCCTACCCTTGTAACCACCCCCGTTGTAAAACCTGCCCTATGCACCCTTCCACCACCACTTACTCCAGTCCCGTAACCCGGAAGGTGTACACGATCAAAGGCAGAGCCACTTGCGATAGTACCCACGTGATCTACCAACTGACATGCCTGCACTGTGAAGCGTTCTATGTGGGAATGACCAGCAACAAACTGTCCATTCGCATGAATGGACACAGGCAGACAGTGTTTGTTGGTAACGAGGATCACCCTGTGGCTAAACATGCCTTGGTGCATGGCCAGCACATCTTGGCACAGTGCTACACCGTCCGGGTTATCTGGATACTTCCCACTGACACCAATCCTTCAGAACTCCGGAGATGGGAACTAGCCCTTCAGCATATTCTCTCTTCCCGTTGCCCACCTGGTCTCAACCTCCCCTAAATTCGAATTCCCACCCACCATCTTAACATCTTTGCCTTGGTTCTCTGGACAGAGCCTCTGCCTCATGTGGCATCTCTGTCTAACTTCTAACTTCTTTGCTGTCTACAGTTCTACAGTATGTCTGCCTAAGTGTACTTGTGTCTGTGTAAATGTGTGGGTGTATGTGCATTTATTTACCCTCCATTTTTTCCCCCAAGGTAAGTCTTTCCTGTTCCGGGATTGGAATGGCTCCTTACCCCCTTCCTTAAAACCCTCATCATTTCCTTTTCCCTCTCCTTCCCTTCTGCCTGATGAAGCAGCTAGGCTGCGAAAGCTAGCATTTGTGTGTGTGTGTGTGTGTGTGTGTGTGTGTGTGTGTGTGTGTGTGTGTTTATTTGTTGCTATTACTGCCTGTGCCCCTTCGCCTGGTAAGTGTACTTCATCTATTTTTTACTTGTGTGGGTATATATATTTTAAATTGTCATAAGCAGGTTTATAGTGTATCTGTGCACATTTTTTTTTTTTTTCATTACAGTCTCAGTATCATCCTTAATTTATGGAGGTATGGTGTATACCAGTTGTTGGAACTGTTATTCTGTTTCTTGGTATGTAACCAATTTTGTTTTTCTTCTTTTTTAAGTGGGCAACACTCACTGAAGATATTTACAACAGTATGCTAAAAACAGTCAAATGCTTCAATAAATGAGTCAGTCTGCATCACAGTGTAATTCCAATCTACATTATTAATTCTTTTATTAAGACGAAAAATTCCTAGCAGGAAAAATAAAATATAAAAAATAGACGAAGATTACTCACCAGGCGAAGGAGCACAGGTGTGACAGCATCACAAATAAATAAATGAATACACACACACACACAATCGCAAGCTTTCGCAACCCAGTTGCGTCTTCAGGCAGTATGTCTGCCTAGGTGTACTTGTGTCTGTGTGAATGTGTGGGCATGTGTGCATTTGTTTACCCTCCATTTTTTCCCCCAAGGTAAGTCTTTCCTCTCCCGGGATTGGAATGGCTCCTTACCCCCTTCCTTAAAACCCTCATTATTAATTCTTTTGTCATATTTGCTAAGTCTGCATCTCTGTCCAGATTTATTTTGTTTGCTTAAGACCATCATTGAGTCCACTTAATATTAGTAATATACCATCATAGACAGCAAGAGTTTCAAAACATGCAAGATAATTTCTTTTCTGCAAACATTTGATATGTAATTATCTAGGCATGCATTGTGTACTGTGGGTTTATTATTGAGGCAAAAGAAATCATATTATCTCAAAGTATTTAACAGAAGACTTGTTTTAGGATTGTGTAGTTTATCGTCTGTATAAAATCCCCAAAACATAGAAATTTATGTTTCTTATATCTAAGTAAAAACCTTAGTAATTTCTCTATATAGTTCACTGTAATCTGAGTCTGTACAGGGAGTGCAGTATATGGAAACTACAATAACCATGCATTCAGGAAAATAGGCAGCAGGTTCAAATTCCCCTTCATGAATTAAGTACTTAACATCTATTACAGAGTCAAACTTAACAGTTTTTGACAAATATCCCTACACCCCCTTTCTGCATGCTGAATCTAAAATAGGCAAATTTTGTAACCAACAGGAATGTACAGCTTTATTTCACTGTTAATGAGCCAATGTTCATTGAGACACGAAACATCACACTGTAACTCTTCAAAAGTAATTCTAATTCAGATAATTTGTTACATACTGATAGTACATTTATGTGATAAAACCAAAGTAAATTAATATTATTATCTGTTGAATTTTATTGACAGTATTCATTGATTATTGTCTTTTCATGAAACTTGCTTTTATTAACTTGATAGCTAGGTAATGGTACTTACACTTCTGCACTCAAAAAATTGCTCTGAGTTACTAATGTTGGGCTGAATTAAGTTGGAAATTGTCCATTTAACGAGTTTCCTAGTCCGTGTACATTTGGGCTGATAACTTGTATGTTTCACAGCTACTTCCGTGTATTATTTTGTCAACAGCTTTGTTTATATCAGATGTGTGTGTCCTATTGCCAGATTGATTTAAGTGTTGTCCATGCATTGTGAAACAAGCTTTTTCATACCTGCTGACATTGTGAAGTTTTACATTTTGAAACTTCGAACATAAGTGTTGTAATTTTTTACTTGTCTGTCGAATTTCAGTATTCACACCAGACCAGTCTGGCAGATCAAATTCATAGGCACATCTGTCACTATTATGTTCATTGTCATAAGCAGCTGCAGGATAGCGATAAATTTCTTTATATATGCACTAGCCTCATTGATTCCACAATGAGAACAACACAGTCACTTTTAGTGGAATTGGCACAGTCTTTTCCTACACTGCTCATCACATTTTCAAACTTCGCCCCAGGCTTTACAAGAGCTGAAACACATTCTCTTTATCAGAGTTTCATACATGTTTTGAAATACTCTGACCACGTCTGTCTCTGAATATCATTACTTCAATCTGCTGTTGCATCAGTTTTTGTGTCATAACAATTGTTTGTTGCTCGTGTGTGTTTGTTTTCAAGGGTGCACATTTGCACACGTTTTTTAATACAGCAGTTCTGCCTTCTACATTTTTTAATACTGTTCCTCGTCTACTATTGTTACACAATTTTTTTCTACTGCGTATTTTTCTTGTTTTCCAGTTGTATCACATTTATTGGTTACACATGAAATAAAAGTTTCCAAATACTCATTTTCGTCTGCTTGCAAGCTACCAGTATTTCTGCTCTCCAGGATTATGTACTTGTGTTCCAACTCAGTACATTTAATTTGTAGCACTTCAATCTGTCTTTACAGTATTTGGATTATTGAATCCTCATCTTTGGTAATGTGTGCGTAGTTTTTTTCAGACATTTCCGTTACACATGCACCACATGCAGTCCACTGTCACCAATTTTATACGTATTTATTTTCTTGCACTACTTGTGAAACCACCATTTTCAATATTTGATTATATATATAAGGTCAACAATGAGGATGATGTATGGAACACTGATGTGACACAAATAAGAACCTACACACCTTACACAACACCAGGAGCTTTCATTGAGTGATAAAATGACAGTTTACCCATGTTAGTACAAATGAAAAAGGATCATCAATAATAGTAACAAATATTCAAAAATGTAAATTTCTCCCTAGCATTGCCAATGCTTCCATAATTAAGCAACTTTCATGCAATTGCTACACAAAGGTCCCACCACTGTAGTTATGAATCGCTTTGACTACCTGGCCAAAACGACTCCTTCAACACTCTGACTCTTCCACTTACAAGTTGTGCCTGAATGCACCATCCCAAAAGTCCAAGATCTCCAGAAGTCATACAACTCCTCCCACAAACTTTTAATGGAACAGCTAATTAGTAATTAATTTAGATTACATAATGTCATTTGCAACCATAGCAGAGGGGTAGCTGTGGAGAGGCCAGACAAAGGTGTAGTTCCTGAAGAGGGGGCAACAGCCTTTTCAGTAGTTACAGGAGCAACAGTCTGCATGATTGACTGAGATGGCTTTTTAATAACAGCTAATGTGGCTTTGCCACACAATTGCTGCGAACAGCTGAAAGCAAGGGAAAACTACAGCCGTTACTTTTCCCAAGGACATGTAGCTCTGTTGTTGTTGTTGTTGTTGTCGTCTTCAGTCCAAAGACTGGTTTGATGTAGCTCTCCACAATACCCTATCCTGAGCAAGCCTCTTCAATTCCACATAAGAAAGGCAATCTACATCTGTCTGAACCTGCTTACTGTATCAATCTCTTGGTCTTCCTCTGCGGTTTTTACCCCATACACTTCCCTCCAATGTTAAATTCACAATTCATTGATGTCTAAGAATGTGTCCTACCAATCGATCCCTTCTTTCAGTCACGGTAAGCCAGAAATTCCTTATCTCTCCAATTCTATTCAGTACCCCTCATTAATTACACAATCCACCCACCTAATTTTCAGAATTCTTCAGTAGCACCACATTGGAAAAGACTCTATCCTCTTCAAGTCTGCAGTGTTTATTGTCCACACAAATGCCTTCAGAAAGGACTTCCTTAGCCTTAAATCAATATTCGATGTTAACAAATTTCTCTTTTTCAAGAACGTTTTTCTACCCATTGCCAATCTGCAATATCCTCTGTACTGCGACCATCATTTGTTATTTTACTGGCCAAGTAACAAAACTCATCTACCTCCTTTATTGTTTCGTTACCTAATCTTATTCCTTCAGCTTCACCTGATTTTCTTAGACTGTACTCCAATACCCTAGTTTTGCTCTTGTTAATGTTCATCTTATATGCACCTTTCAGCACACTGCCCACTCCGTTCAACTGCTCTTCCAGGTCCTTTGCTGTCTCTGACAGAATTACTATGTCGTCGGCAAAACGCAATGTTTTTAATTCTTCACCCTGAACTTTAATTCCTTCTCCAAATTTCTCCTTGCTTTCTCCTTTATAGCTTGCTCAATGTACAAATTGATTAACATGGAGAAAGGCTACAACCCTGTCTTACTCCCTTCCCAACTACTGCATCCCTTTCAAGCCTTTCAACTCTGACGACTGTATGGTTTTTGTACAATTTGTAAATAACCTTATGCTCCCTACATTTTACTCCTGCTTGCTTCAGAACTTGAAAGAGTTTACTCCAATTAACATTGTCAAAAGCCTTCTCCAAATCTACAGAAGCTAGATATGTAGGTTTGCCTTTTCTTTATCTTCTAGGATAAGCCGTGAAGTGAGTATTGCCTCCCGTGTTCCAACATTTCTCCTGAACTCAAACGGATCTTCCCCGAGGTCGGCTTCTACAAGCTTTTCCATCCTTCTGTAAATAATTCGTGTTAATATTTTGCAACCATGACTTATTAAACTGATGGTTCTGTCTGCACCTGCTTTCCTTGGAATGGGGATTATAACATTTTTATTAAAGTCTCAAGGTACTTCGCCTGTGTCATACATCTTACACACCAGGTGAAACAGTTTTGTCATGGCTGGTTCTCCCAGAGCCTTCAGTAGCTCTGAGGGAATGTCATCTACTCCACGGGCCTTATTTCGACTTAGGTATTTCAGTGCTCTGTCAAATTCTTGTCTCAGTATAGTATCTCCTACTTCATGTACATCTTCTTCCCTTCCTATAATATTGTCTCCAAGTTCCTTTCCTTCGTAGAGCTTCTCTATATACTCTTTCCACCTTTCAGTTTTCCCTTCTTTGCGGAGAACTGGTATTTCATCTGTGTTCTTGATATCCATAGAGCTGTTTTTCTTGTCTCCAAATGTTTCTTTTATTTTCCTGTAGGCAGTATCTATTTTTCCCTATTTATACAATAATCTACATCCTTACATTTGCCTTCTAACCACTCCTGCTTAGCCATTTTGCACTTCCTGTCAATCTCATTTCTTAGTCATCTGTACTCCATTTTACCTGTTTCAATTACTGCATTTTTCTATTTCTCCTTTTATCAATTAAATTTAGTATCTCCTATGATATCCAAGGATTTTTTGTAGGTATTGCGTTCCTAACTATTTTGGTTTGGTGGTCGGCGGAAAGACACTTTTGGTGAAGTGGGAAGGATGTCAAGAAGGATGAATCTCATTTCAGGGCAGGTTTAAGGATTTCATATCCTTGCTGGAGCACCACATTTAGAGTCCACTCCAGCCCTGGAAAGTATACAATGACAAGAGAAGCACTTTTAGGGTACCTCTATGGGAGGTTCTGGGTTTGGGGAGAAGAGGAAGTGGCCCTGGCTATTTGCTTCAGTGCCAAATCAGGAGGGTAGTTGCGGGATGTGAAGGCTGTCATCAGGTTATTGGTGTACTGGTTCAGGGATTCAGGACTGGAGCATACTCGTTTGCCACGAAGACCTAAGCTGTAGGGAAGGGACCATTTGATATGAAATGGATGGCAGCTGTCATAATGGAGGTACTGTTGTTTGTTGTTGGGTTTGATGTGGACAGATGTAAGGAGCTGGCCATTGGATAGATGGAGGTCAACATGATGGATCCAAAGGAGTTGAGGTTGGAGAGGAAATTCTGGTGTTGTTCTTCACTGTGAGTCCAGATCATGAAGATATCATCAATAAATCTATACCAAACTTTGGGTTGACAGGCTTGGGTATCCAAGAAGACTTTCTCTAAGCATCCTATAAAATAAGTTGGCATACGAGGGTGCCATCCTGGTTCCCAATACTGTTCCCTTTAGTTGTTGGTATGTCTGGCCCTCATAACAAGTTGTGGGTTAGGATGAAGCTGGCTAGGGTAATAAGGAAAGAAGTTTTAGGTGGGTTGAAGGTGGTCGGCATGAAAGGCATCTCTGTCCAACCTCTTTGCATTTTGCATATGTCTGCCTTGTGTGTGTGTGTGTGTGTGTGTGTGTGTGGTTTTATTTTTATTTGTGTATAAACAAACTGGTGCCTTTTTCCCTGGAAACTATAATAATGGAAAGTCCCGGTTGGAATTAATAATATAGTAAGGACAGTTTACAACTCACTGCAAAGATATGGTGATGAGCTGCATCAGGCACATACAAAAGACACACACATACAACACTTTCAGCTATCGGCCATGGCCTTCTTCAGAAAATAGAACACTCACGCAATCACACAGGCACACAACACAGTCATACAATAGTGCGGCAGCCGGAGGTGATGGTTGTATGACACTGTTGTGTGCCTGTGTGATTGTGTTGAGTGTTCTATTTTCTGAAGAAGGCCATGGCCGATAGCTGAAAGTGTTGTATGTGTGTGTCATTTGTATGTGCCTGTCGCAGCGTCGCCACGTCTTTGCGGTGAGTTGTAAACTGTTCTTACTATATTAGTACATTACGAACTGTTCTTTGACAGTCAGAAAAATGCTATACACACGATCGATCGCGTAACTTTTAAAGGCGGGAGTTCTCACGCAGTAAGGCACTTAATTGCGGGGTCATCAGTCCCTAAACTTACAAAGTGCTAATGAACTACCTAATACTAAAGACAACACAAACATCCATGCCCAAGGGAGGGATTTGAACCCATTATAGGAAACGGCTACGCGCGTCTCAGCATAGCGCCTCAATGCGCTGGCCACTCCGCCGCAGCCATGCAGAACTGATGTACACAACAAATCCATTGGTAAGTAGTCACTGAGCTAAATTCTTTAAATGGTAATCATAATATACAACAAAACATAAATTTGAATAACGATGATACATGGTTCAAGACAATAACTTTATATACTGAGATTTTACAATGATCAGGTTTATATCTGGTCTATAGGAAAGTATTTTGAAAATTGAATCAACACAGAAGAAAATATGTCTAGTCATTACTATCATATACCCTATTGAGACACTTCATATTATATTTAACCAAACATAATTTACAAGTACTCACTTATAAAACGATTCATGCCATGGTAAAAAGCTTAATATCACAAGTGCAGTCTCGGTTTTTGGATCATGACGACAAAAGCCAAATGTCCATTTTGAGTCTATGCTTGTAAGAACAAATGAGTAGTGTTGAACAACAGTGCTGAAACAAAAGACAAACAAAACTAATTACAACTACTCCTATTTCTTACAAGTTTCATTATTACACAATGACCAAAAGATGTGAATTCCATTTACGTTGTAAAATAAACATTAAGAACAAAACTTCCGACAAAATTGCTAATGGGTCAAGAAAATCAAAAATATAAAAGTTTTTGTCTGTGACAGTACAATTACCCATGCTGTGTGGCAAGACTTCCAAGTTTTTCGCTATTAACATGATTTAAACCTATCAATAAAGGCTAAAAAAATGTACAATGTATAGTATTAATTTATTTATTCAGTTTTGTCCTCTGCTGCCTTCACTATTTCATCTCTCAATGCTACCCATACCTCCTCTAGTGTCTTCCCCTGGCTGGGTACACAATTTCAGCTTTGCCCAATCACAGTTGATGTCATATGTTCTGTGAATATGTGCATCACAACCTAATGCACTGCCCACTACACTATGGCGAACTATTATGAAACTGTTTCTTAATTCTGATACTATTGATTGCAGTTGTTAACTGCTAATATGGAGTTTTTAGACACCAGATTATAATTTATTGTACTAAGAACAATGTATTTTTGTTAACTGTTCAGTGCACCATTGTTTTGAAATGACAATGCACAAGTTATAATACGAAAATCATAAAATACAGAAAGCAAAATGGAGTATGCCAGAGTGTTCTGGGTGAGGAATGTCACATGACATTTCCAAACGCTTTGTTTACGTAAAATCAATCAACAATATCAAATTGATGTTATTTTTAAAATATCTAATGGTTTAAGTTATGAAAAACATAAGAGAACAAAGTCATATACAATTTTCTTCTCTAGAAATGGGTTTATTCAATTTTCATGTCAGATGAATGGTTTATTTGCAATTAAATTTCCTGCTGTCAAAAGGCCACCAAAAATGGCCATTTTTTTAGTGTTACTAATCTATTTTGTTGTCTGAAATATTTGAAAACTGGAAGTTCTGGTCCCTGGAGGCCAACAATTATGTCTGTAAAATTTGATGCAGATTGGTTGAACGGTTCGACCTAAAAAGTGGGAACACATTACAGACAGACAGTCAAATTGCCGTTACTTTTCAAATATCTCTGAAATTATGTGAGATATGAAAAAACATAAAAGAAAAGTTGTAGGGAATTTTTTCCTCTACAAATTAGTTTACTTAATTTTCATGTTAAATGAATGGTTAAACTGATATTTTCATTTTAATTTCAAGCTGTCAAATGTGATTGCAAGGCCCACTTTTACTGCTACTACCGTAACCTAAAGTGGGCCAATAAATAAATAAAAGCCCTTCATATGTTCAGATGTTTGTAAACCTATTGGACCAAACTGCTATGGCATAAGTCCCTAGACGTACGAACTACTTAAAATTACACTAAGGCCAACATGCACACTCATGCTTGAGGGAGGACTCTAACCTCCAGTAGGAACGATCGCCCAGTCCATAGCATGATGCCTTGGACTACACGGCCCTTCATAAATTTCAAACCTACAAAATATAGCATGAGAGCCTATAATCACATAGCCATTATGCTTCACCACAATATTATTCAATTTCACTCTCTTATGTTTCTACCTACCTACTCAATGATAAACAGTAGGTTTTAAAAAGTTTGGTGGTGGTGGTGGTGGTGGTGGTGGTGGTGGTGGTGGTGGTGGACATGAGGGACCAAACAACGAGGTCATCATTCCCTTCAACCTCAAATTGTATACGCCACGGAACACAACGAAAAATAGGTGAAAGCCAAAAGACCATTACACTAGGAAGTAAAATCGACTCGCCAACAAGACTAAGACCAAACCAGGGCAGCAAATGCTACAGTGTCCGCTCCCACAGCTCCGGAAGCGACCTCTACCCTAAACCACAAGTTACTAATGGCACAGTGGTCAACGTATCACAGCTCCAGAGCAGGGAGAAATAAAATTACATTAAAATGTAAAAGAGCGGGGGACTGGTGGGGATAAGGCTCTAAACCCCACAATCAGCCAAGAATCACAAACCCACTCACCCCGACCAAGCGAGTCCTAGAGCTGACAATAAAATCTACTTTCACGGAGGAAGGCAAGGACGCGATCAACCATCCGTGGGTCATCCGCCAAAACTAAAGGCAATGCAGGCGGTAGGCCATAGTCGCCACGAAGTGTCGAATGGAGAGGACATTCAGTCAGAATATGAAACACGGATTGTACGGCTCCACAATCACAATGTGGTGGATTGTCATATCGTAAAAGAAATCCATGGGTCAGCCTGCCGTGTCCAAGACGGAGGCGACAGAGGACAATTGATTCTCTCCGGGAAGGGCGTAAAGATGAACTCCAAGCTGCAGTCGTATCTTTGATGGTGCGGAGTTTATTGGAAGGGGCAGTAGCTTTCCAACTGCTATCCCATGAGGAGTGAAGCAAAGATCTGATCTGCACCCGCAGTTCCGCACCCGGAATTTGAAAGGGAGATGGGCAGCGAGTAATTGCCGATCTAGCCAACCGGTCAGCCTCTTAATTCCCTGTAATACCAACATGGCTTGGCACCCAGAGAAAGGTAACGGAGCAGGCAGCATGATGAAGGTCAGCAAGGAGATCATGGATGGAAATAACTAAAGGATGGGAGGGGAAACAACGATCAATGGTCTGCAGACTGCTAATGGAGTCAGCACAGATTAAACCACGTTCCACGGCAGAATGTTTAATAAAACAGAGGGCTCTATAAATCGCCATCAGCTCTGCCGTAAACACACTGCATGCCTCTGGCAGAGAATGGCATTCCGCCCCAACAGGAAATGTAAAAGCATATCCGGAGTGGCCCGCTGTTTTCGAGCCATCAGTGTAGAAGATAGAGGCTCCCTGAAACTCTTCCAGTACTGGGCGCACCAAACGCCGAAAGACCATGGGGGAAATTAAAGCTTTTGGGCCCTGGAAGAGATCCGTCCGAATTAGTGGTCGCGGCACCATCCACGGAGGTGTGCGTGCAGTAAAATGGGGGGCGCAATCTAGGGAAGGGAAATGGAAATCCCGGCGAAGAGAGGCAAGCCGCAGTCCGACGGGAAGGCCCGCCCGCGGCCGGGTATCAGGGGGTCGAAGCCCTTCATATGCAAAAACAGCCTGGTAAGGGGGATGATCAGGATATTGCCAGATGGCGATGGCATAAGACGCCAGAAGCTGATGCCGCTTGACCTGAAGAGGGCAGATTCCCGCCTCAACAAGGAGACTGTCGACTGGGCTAGTCGGGAATGCACCTGTAGCCAAGCGGACACCATAATGGTGAACCGGGTCTAATAATTTCAGGGCAGAAGGAGCTGCCAAGCCATAAACTTCACACCCATAGTCCAATCGGGACAAGATTAGAGCCCAATAGATATGGAGGACAGTTGTTCAGTCTGCACCCTAAGATGAATGAGCAAGGAAACGTAGGGCATTAAGTTTCCTCATACAAATAATCTTAGGTGGCGAATATGGGGCACCAAAGTCAATTTTTTGTCAAAGAGAAGACCCAGGAAACGATGCTGTGCTACAACTTCCAGGCGCTGATTACCCAAGAACAGTTCTGGATCAGGGTGAACTGTAGTACGACGACAAAAGTGCACCACCCTAGTTTTTGATGAGGAAACCTGGAAACCATGGGACATAGCCCACACTGAAGCCCGCCGAATGGCGCTCTGGAGCTGACGTTCAGTAGAGGCTACTGAGTAAGAGCTGTACCATATGCAAAAGTCGTCAACATACAATGCCGGGGTTACCAGTGACCCAACAGAGCTCACCAACCCATTGATGGTGATTAGAAAAAGGTTAACACTCAACACTGAGCCCTGGGGTACACCGTTCTCCTGTATCCGAGGGGAGCTAAAGGAAGAGCCAACTCTGACACGGAACAGGCGGTGGGATAAAAACTGACGGATAAAAATTGGTAAGGAGCCTCTGAGGCCCCAGTCATGAAGAGAACGTAAAATATGATGACGCCAAGCAGTGTCGTACGCCTTATACAGATCGAAGAAGACTGCTACCAGATGATGTCTTTTAGAGAAGGCCTGTCTGATCGCAGTCTCCAGTCGAAGTAAATGGTCAATAGGGGATCGTCCCTCCCGGAACCAACACTGGTAAAGTGAGAGAAGTCCCCGGGATTCAAGAAACCATTATAATCTGCGGGATACCATCCGTTCAAGTAGTTTACAGGGGACACTTGTCAGGCTTTTTGGTCGATAACTGTCCAGCGCCGACGGGTCCTTGCCAGGCTTGAGGGCAGGGACCACAATACTCTCCCTCCACTGGGAGGGGAACACCCCTTGAAGCCAAATACGGTTAAAAACTTTTAGGAGAAATTGTCGTTGTGAGGGGTTGAGGTGTTTCAGCAATTGATTATGGGTATCGTCAGGGCCAGGTGCTGAATCACGAGAAGAGGAGAGGGCCAGCAATAGCTCCCAGTCAGTAAAAGGTTCGTTATATGGTTCCACCTGGTGAGAAGTAAAGCCTAATTTGAAGGTTTCGGCCTGGTGTTTCTGAAGGAGAAAGGTTGCCTGATATGAAGTTGTCGCTGATACATTGGCGAAGTGAGTTGCAAGATGTTCTGCAACAACAGATGGCTCTGTGCAGACCCCATTAGGCAGGGCAAGACCAGGGACAGAAGACGGCCGCCAGCTACCTTGGATAGATCGGAGCATAGCCCACACTCTTGTCAAAGGGACAGAAGAGCCCAACGAGGAGACAAAATGCTCCCAGCATGTCCGCTTACTTTGTTTGATTAAGTAACGAGCTCTGTCACGCAGACGTTTGAAATTTATGAGACCAGCAAGGGATGGGTGGCGCTTAAGATGTTGCAAGGCCTAACGGCGCTCGCGAATGGCTGCGGCAACAGTTGCATTCCACCAAGGGACCGGCCGGTGAGTAGGAGGGCCTGTCGACCGGGGAACAACGGCGTTGGCAGCTTGGGTAATCATGTTGGTCATTTGGCTTATAATATCATCTATACAGCCTGAGGGGGAAAATGGGAAAACAACCTGGGATGTATATAGCGGCCAATTAGCACGACAGAAAACCCAGCGGGGTACCCTGGCTCGTGGTAGGTGTGAGGGAAGTGAAAGGATCAACGGAAAGTGGTCGCTATCGCAGAGGTCGTCATATGCCGACCAGTGAAATAAAGGAAGGAGAGAAGGAGAAGTGAGAGAGAGGTCTATGGCAGAAAAGGTGCCATGAGCAGCACTAAAATGAGTTGGGGAACCATCATTGAGAAGGCTCAGATTGTGGTCAGCAAGAAACTTGTATATGATGCGGCCCCGGCTAGACGTATAAGCACTGCCCCACAAATGATGGTGGGCATTGAAGTCCCCAAGGATGAGGTAAGGAGGGGGGAGTTGCTGAAGAAGGGCCACTAGGGACGCGAGTGTAGGTGGCCTGTCAGGGGGAAGGTAGAGGTTGCAAATGGTTAATGGAGTGTCCAAGTGAACCCGGACAGCAACCACTTCCAATGGAGTTTGGAGAGGAATCCAGGTACTGACAATATCTGTCCGGACCAAAGTACAAACCCCACCAGACGCCTGGAGGGGACCAACCCGGTTCCGACAAAAAGCACGGAACCCACGGAGGGTCGGTGAATGTGCATCCATAAACCTCGATTCCTGCAGGACGACACAGGCCGCAGAAGAGAGAGAGATTAGCTGTTTAATCTCCAAGAGGTGACGGTAGTAGCCATTACAGTTCCATTGGATGATCACATCACGAGGATCTAGGTGGGAAGCGAATGGCATAATGTCTGTCACGCTGCTTTGTCTGCGTCCGTCACCAAAGAAAGGACAACATCCATAAATAGCTGATCAGCCTCAGGCTCAATGGGATGAGCGAGTTGCGAAAGCACAGTCGGCACCTCCAGTGGTACCGGGGGGCTTTATCGTGTAGCTTTTGTTTCTTCTTCTTCTTATTCTCCTCCTCCTCCTCCTCCTCCTCCTCCTCCTCCTCCTCCTCCTTTCTCCTTCTCTTTCTCTCGTGTGGGTCGGGCAGGACCCGCCCCAGAGAGAGGACTTTTGTCAGTTAGGTCTGGTACTGACGAAGATGGGGCGACCTTTGAACTCACTGACTGGGAGTCCGGTGGCTGGCTGGAGGTCGAAGATCTCCGATCTGGGAAACGCCGGGACGGAAGGCCCTGAGATAGGGCACTGTCACCGGCAGGCGATGGAGAAGGGGTGCACTTCTCGGGCTGGGACATAAAGGGAGGGCTACAGGAGCTACAGGAGAGGGAGATGTGAGGGAGGGGTGGGGACGGGGTGTAGGGGGGAGATGGGAGTGGGAAGGGGAGGGTGAAAGGCTAGACGATAACGTCGTAGCGAAGGTCGTCGCCATCTGCACGGGATGCAGACGTTCATATTTACTGCGGGCCTCAGGGTACGTCAAACGCTCCAGGGATTTGTACTCTTGTACCTTCTTTTCTTTCTTGAACATTCTGGTGACCGTGAAGAGTGGTGTTGATGACAGTTGACGCACACCGGCGGAGGAACACAGGGGCTCCCCTCATGTAGTGGGCGTCCACAATCACCGCATACTGGGACTGCTGTACAGCGAGAGGACATATGACCAAACCTCATACATCGAAAACACCGCATGGGAGGTGGAATGTAGGGCTTCACTTCACATCGATATATCATTATCTTGACCTTCTCTGGGAGTGTGTCCCCCTCGAAGGCCAAGATAAAGGCTCCAGTATCGACGCGGTTATCTTTAGGTCCCCTCTGAACGCGGCGAACAAAATGTACACCACGCCGCTCGAGATAGGCCCTAAGCTCCTCATCAGTTTGAAGGAGGTGGTCCCGGTGGTATATCACACCCTGTACCATATTCAATGATTTGTGCGGGAGTATTGTGACTGGAATGTCGCCAAGGGTGGTGCAGACGAGCAAAGCTTCAGACTGGGCTGCCGAGACTGTTTTAATGAGTAATGAGCCAGATCTAAGCTTACCCATAGATTCCACTTCACCAAACTTGTCCTCTATGGTCTCGACAAAGAACAGCGGTTTGGTGGTAGTAAAAGTTCCTCCATCAGTCCTTGAGCAAACAAGGTAGCGAGGAAAGGGTTTTTGCTCCTAACCGGCGAGCCTGGCCTTCCTCCCAAGGGGTAGCAAGGGAGGGAAACATCCTCATATCCACAGTAGCAGCATTAAACGATCTCTTTCTGTCTTCAGAGACTGCCGATGCACAAGCATTTTGGAGTCTAACTCTTTTCATGGTGCTAGACGTCCGCCCTCGTGTCACCCACTCCGAAACAGGGGCTCTCTCCATGGGCGCCACCCAGCCTCAGCAAAGGCCACCTGGCACAATGGCCATTGCCGGGGGTTCTGATACCCCCGAGGACAGGCATCACCTCCTTGGCTTGCATGGAGAGGTCGCATCTCAGACACCAGTAGTGTGATCCCTGTGGTGTCAGGGGGCTCAGCCAGAGGGTACATAACAACCCCCCCACACGGACTGGCTACACGTGCTGGGGACCTAGCGGGGGATGGGGGCTACAGCGAGGAAAGGAAGTGGAAAGGAAAGGATAGGACCCACGCCGTAGGGGCTAGGTCGGGAGTTCTTCCCCAATTGGCTCACACATTATCGGACAATTTTGGTATGGAAGGTCAAACCCCGAGGGGGACCAAACTGGGTCAAAAACCAGTGTACACAGCAGACAAAACCAAAGTACAGGACAATCGGTACCATGGGATAGCCAAGCCGTCATCTAGAGTAACACCGAGAGACGGGGTTGGAGAGAGTGGGAAGGAGGAATTGGGATGGGAATGAGGGGGAACTAGGAGGGGTAATGCAGCCTGGGGAAAGCAGGAAAAAAGGCTGCAATGGCTCGGGGACCCGTGCGTGCCACACACGAACCCACAAAAGAGCTGTGGGCCCCCTGGGGGGGGTAAAAAGTTTGGTTTCATGTCAGTCATAATAAAGTTAATGTAATGTAAGCCAGTATCTGTGATAATAACATGGCCCTACACTGCAGCATATGCAAAAGCATTCAGATCAAATAGTGTTTAATTAGTAACATGTATGTAACATATGTACTTCATTAGATTATTGTGCATGTATTGCTTTGACATGGTTATCATGAGTGATGAAATTCTAATTAAAAGGACTAGTCCTATGAATTAGGAATAAAACACATCAAGAAAGAAAGCCAGAAAAAGAATTGGAAGTGAATTGACCACTTGTAGCAGTTTGGCAATGGCGAACAGGTCAGACACGAGATTGATTGTTCTAAATGGAGAAAAGCAGTTACAATGCATGAAGTGTCAATTAGGAATTTTAACCGGACTACAGCAAGTAAATTTAATAGAACAAACTTACTAATTAGAGAAGAGGATCTTATATATGCATAATATTACAGAAAACACTTCTATTAAGTTCAATAAAAATTGATAAGGAAGTTTCAGGATCATCAGTGGCGGCTGGTGTTTCTGATGACTGGGGGTTCACTTCTTGGAGTGCTAGATCTTTATAGTGGAAACCCTGCCCCCCTTCCTTTTAGATATTTTTCCGTTAAAAGTTCTGCAAAATATCTTACCTCGGCTTGTTTGCACTTGCTTCAACTCAAGCCGAGGCGTCGGCCTACTAAGCTTCTTTATTTCAAACTTTTGTTCCAAGCTTAAAAGCTTAGTAATTTGTTGCTAAAAGATACTGAATGTTGTTCATTTTTCTTAAATAATAAACACCAAGAACATATGAATATTCACATGAACACTAAACAACAATAAGTAACTGATTACACTGTTAAGTGACAGTAACAATGAAGAGACGCGCTACCTTTGGGTCACATGATGTTAAGCGGCCCCGCTATGACTCATACGTGCTGTCTCCGTGACATAAAACATTTCTCATGTGACAAAAATACTTTGAATGTGGATATAAAATAATCTGTTAGGTTCCCAATGCGCTACAGTCGCGAGAAATGTGGTTAACTGCGATCTGGCAACACTGTCATGCAGCTTGGTTTCCCCCTCTCTCCACTGCCACAAGTTGGAGCTGTCTGCGACGTTCAGTGTATGCTTGGCAGTCATTAGCGATGGAGCTTCCGCTTGTTTCTCCCGCCAGGTGTGAGTTACGATCAGTAACTCGTTTTTTGTGCGCAAAAAAACACAGCGCCGATGGATATTCATGCACAACTGTGTTAAGTTTATGTTGACAAATGCATGAGTGTACAAACACGTTCATAAGTGGTGCAAAGAATTTAAAGAAGGACATACAGATGTCCATGACGAACAGCGTTCTAGTAGGCCATCGGTTTCGGACGAAACGATCGCAAAAGTGGAAGAGAGAATGCTGAAAGATCGATGAATAACAGTTCGAGAACTTTGTGAGCTTATCCCCGATGTAAGCAAATCCACCATAAACAACATTTTGACAGAAAATTTAGGTTGTTCCAAGGTTTGTGCAAGGTGTGTGCCGAGAATGCTTACAGAAGACCACAAACGGCAACGTGTTCAAGCGGCCCACAAATTTCTCCAGGCCTACGAAAGCCATGGAGAGGAATTATTGGACTCCATTGTCATTGTCACTGGGGATGAGACCTGGGTCCACTATTCGACACCGGAAACGAAGGAACAATCCCGTCAGTGGAAACATCCATCGTCACCGAAGCCGCGTAAGTTTAAGCAACAACTGTCTGCCGGCAAAGTGATGGCAAGCGTTTTTTGAGACAGTATGGGGTTATTGTTGTGCAAATTTATGCCTACTGGGACAACAATAAATGCTGATCATTATTACGGATCCTTCGCTGAGCGATTCAGAACAAGAGGAGGGGGGGGCATGCTGATGAAGGGAGAGAGTTTTCATCAAGACAACGCTCGTCCGCATGTCGCCCGTGTGACAACTGAACTGATCGACAACTTTGAATGGGGTATTGTCACACATCTGCTCTAAAGTCCAGATTTAGCCCTAAGTGACCATCATCTCTTCCACGAATTGAAGAAACACCTGGGCGGGACACATTACGCAACCGGAGAGGAAGTGAAAGAAGAAGTTCTGCACTTCCTTCGCAACGCGGGGCAATGCAGGTATCAAGAAGATGGTACACAGAATGCAAAAATGCATTAATCTTAATGGCGATTATGTCAAAAAATAGGAAATATTCTAAGCTTTTTTTTTTCTTTTTCAATATATAATGTTATTTAAATAAATTTATTTTTCATTTTGAAAAAAAATTGGGTGAGCTTTGTTCCGGGGGTTCACTGAACCAGTGAATACACATGACTCACCGCCACTGAGGGTCATACATGAAACAGGATGGTGAACTGAAAGAATTTGACACGACAAGCCTCTAACCGGCAGACCCTACCACTATTGCTTGTCGATCAATGATTTTATCCACTATGCTACCACTAGGAAGTTTTCAATTTCCTTGCCTTTGTATATTACTATGGTCTTAATAGCTTTTATCTCTTTTATGATGCCCCCAATCATTAATGACAACATATTGTAGAAATAATGAAGTGCTATGTGTGTGTGTGTGTGTGTGTGTGTATTTGCAAGTATAGAATGTTTGTCTGGACATGGATCAAAAGAAAGTTGGGATACACACAATCCAGAAGTTACAAATTTTCAACAAATTCTGTTTGATGACAGTGATGACGAGGGCGAACATGATGCACAAAAGGTTTCTATTCTCAATCTGGAGGACAAAGAAATTGATACTGGTTCCTCAGAAAGCATAGAAGGAAGAGAGAACTCTGAAACCGAACAGAGTGACACAGACGTAGAATCATTCGACTGGAGAAAGACACCATACACAAACTGCAGAAAATCCCAAAAACACAACATACTCCGCATAAGGCTTTCTGGTGTCACTGGGAAAGCAAAAAATATTGAAGGAATTTCAAAAACATGGGAAGCTTATTTGACCAGGAAACACTGGAAATAATTGTAAAGTACACAAACCAATACATTGAAATTATCCGAAGCAATAAACCAGTGAGAATGAAATGCTCAACCAACTGACATAGTCTAGATAAAAGCCTTCACTGGACTTCCGTACATAGCTGGAATGAACAAAGTGGGAAGGAAAAAATCTTCAAGATTTGTGGGATTCCAAGGGGTACGGATCCGAGATATTTTGGTTGACCATAATTGAGTACAGGATTCATTTTGAGTTACATGCTCCGTGATTTGATGATAGACAGTCACGTAGTGAACACAAAGCAGCAGATTGCCTGGCACCAATTCGAGATTTATTTGAAAAATTTGTGAAGAACTGCCAATCTTGTTACGTTGTGGTCCAAAAGTCACAACTGACGAGAAACTCAAGGCCTTCAGAGGTCATTGCTCTTTAATCCAGTATATACCGTCAAGGCTGGCAAAATATGGAATAAAAATATTTGCTACAATTGATTCCAAAATGTTTTACACCTGCAACATGGAGATCTATGCTGGCAGACAGCCAAATGGCTCTTTTCAGCTTAGTAATAAAAGCAGTGATGTGATTGAAAGTTTGGTGGCTCCTCTCAATAATTCTGGACACAATGTCTGTGCTGACAACTGGTTCAACAATGTAAATCTGCTGCATGATTTGTCATAAGTTGTTATAAGTTGGAACCCTGGAGAAAAAAAAAGCAAACCCTGAAAGAAATGAAGGAAATGAAAACCAGGACTGCAAATTCTAGCATATTTGCTAACAGAAAAGAAGGTACCCTGGTTTCTTACATCCCACAAAATAAAAATTACAAAAGAATGTTTTATTGATCTCAAGTATGCATTATGATGCTGAAATTGATGAAAACACAGGAGATAAAAGATAACCTGTTACGATAAATTATTATAACACACAGAAAATTGGAGTTGATATCATTGACAAATTGTGCTCTGCCTACATCATTGAGAGGGGTACATGAAGATGGCCCATGGTCATATTTTATTCGATACTGAATGTTGCTGGTATAAATTCCCAGATAATTTATATGGGAAATGGCAACATAAGTCCCTGCCGACAGCTGTTTCTTCAGTGGATGGGAGCTCTTGGAAGATCAATTGGTAAAACAAAGCCTGCTTTCTAATCTCCCTGGAACCCTGACTACGTGCATTATTGAAATTTCTGCCGCAAAATCGCTGACATTAGGTCTTGTTGGAGAGAGAGCCAATCATGCTGACACGAATCAAGGAAGAAAGGAAGCACTGCAAACCCTGTCTCACAACTAGTACAAGAAGACTGATGTATACTCGTGTAAATTATGCGGACGGTATCTGTGCCTTCAGCACTGTAATTTTGTTTGCCTAGAAGGATGCGAATTTGGTGCTACTCCAGAAGAAACATGAAAACATCTGTTATTTATTATATTTTTAGTTGTAAGTTACTTTTCAGGACTTTGTATGTCGTTTATACCATACTAAAACATTTCCTGAACATTCTATTTTTCCAAGTGTAGTTCCTTATTTATATGTAGTATGTGTATGAAATAATTCTATAATAAAATTTTAAAAATAAATGTCGTACCTTACATGATCCTGAAGCTCATCCATAAGTGATTTTTTAAAGAATTGTTAATTTATTTGAATGGATCTCTCAGTTCCGGGGCTAGCATCTGTGCGACTTTACGGGAGGCAGCATCATAGTGATAAAGACTCCAGAGAACACATCTCCGAGCTCCGAGTGCTTAGTGACATTCCTCAGTCCACCAGGGAACTGGAGAACTTCGCAGCAAAGAAGAGGTGTGAGGGATAGAATGTTCCACAGCAGCGAGGATTACAGTAGTAAGATAGTCGACCCAGTGATCAATACTGGGAAAAAATCATTCATAGAAAATAGCTAAGGAAGAATAAATCTGCCAATCAGTATTGGAAATCTGCCAGGTGGATGGACGAGCTGGAGTGAAGGGCGTCAGTAGACGAATGACACATGGAAAATGGTCTCTCAAGTGTGTGTCTGAAAGAACAGACCACTCTAGGTGATGGGCCAGTTGTACAGTACAGATGGAAAGGTCCAAGTGGGAAAAGGTGTGTGGAGTCCGAAAGATAAGTGGGTTCACTAGTATTGAGAGAGATGAGGTTAAGGTGGTTGAGGAGATCCGCCAGGAGAGAGCCCTCTGACAAGGGCCTGGAGAGCCTCAAAGAGGATGGTGGGCATTGAAATCGCTTACCAACAAGAAAGGAGGAGGAAGCTGGTCAATAATGTGTAGGAGATCAGTCCTGGCAACAGCAGATAATGGTGTGTAGACATTACACAGGGAGAAGCTGAAACCAGAAAAGGGGAGTCTCACTGCTGCTGCTTGAAGCTGGGTTTGCAAAGGGATGATTTGGATATATAATATAAAAAATAGAAAATGGATGACTTACCCAAAAGGACCGGCTCATCAACAGACACAAATAAATAAAAATCACAGTCAAACACACATACAAGCTTTTGCCACCACTAGCAGCTTCTTCAGAAAAAAGAGGAAAAAAGGGGAGGAGAAAGGGAAGGATATGGGTTTTAAGGAAGTGGAAAAGGAGTCATTCCAATCCCAGAAGTGGAAGGACTTACCTTAGGGGACAAAAAGGAAGATAAACAAATACACACACACTCACACATATCCAAACGCAAATATATATGTGTGTGTGTGTGTGAGTGTGTGTGTGTGTGTGTGTGTGTGTGTGTGTGTGTGTGTGTGTGGGCGCGCGCGCGCGCGCGCACACAGTGTCAGTGTGCAATGAAGAGTTAGATTGATTGATTTATTTATTTCATTTATTTATGTTTTTCCCCCTCACCCGCCTCCCCACTTCATCCCTGAACTTCATCTCGTTCCTCCCACCTAATACATACACTGGAAGGCCATGCTGAATCCATCCCCACCACCATGACGCAATCTTCCTGTCGCCCCTCCCCTCTCCTATCTCCACACTGCAGAGCATGATTCAAAGTGTGGCTGCTGCAGTTGACAGTTATGTGACTTTTGTGTGCCTGTGCGATTGCGTGAATGTTTTATTTTCTGACAAAGGCCATGGCCGACAGCTGAAAGTCTTGTACGTCTGTGCCTTTTTTATGTGCCTGTCGCGGGTCATCGTCAAGTCTTTGTGGCGAGTTGTAAAGTGTACTTATTTTATATTGTTAATTCCAACCTGGACTTTTCATTATAAGTTTTTATTAATTCTGTTATTTTTATTGTTATATATGATTGACCATTTGGATATGTAGAGTGTTGGTATCGCTGCTGTTTTCCTATTGTCACTGTGTGAAACTTAAGGTAAAGGAAGATATTGCGACATTACAACACCGTACAACACCCATTTGGAGCACAAAATGCTCTAGTTTGACAGCGGAGAGCATTGGAAGTTGTGATGACTGAACAGGCACTCAGTCACTTCGAGGAGGTAAGCCTCGTCCACCTTCCTGCAAAAAAGGGCATTGTCTTCATTTTTATATACTCTCAAAAACTATTAGAGGTGCAGATTAGCACAGAATAACAAATGAAAGAGGAGACCAGCGCAGTTTAGATGATGTGTTGACATCATTTATATTACTTTCATATCAAATCTATACCAATAATAATTCTGTAAATGTAGGCCTGTCCCTGTTCCCTTCAATCTTCAAAACTACTAGACTAATCTTCATGCAGTTTTCACAGGAAACATAAGAAAAGTTTGGGTAAACATATAGGCATAATTTTATCAAAATCAAATCATGGAAAATAAAGATATTGTAATTTTAAGTGTTTTCAGTGTTTTTTCAAACTATTAAAAACCCCTTATCTCCAAAACTACTTCACGAATTTGCATGGGGTTTTCACACGTAACTTTAGGACATCACATGATTACATAAAGGCTTCAATAATTAAAATCGGATCACAGAAAATAAAGATATAATAATGTAATCATTTGCTTAAAAGCCATCGTGTATGTATTTGTTGAGGGTAATCCTCAAAAGTACTACACAAACTTTCATGGGTTTCTACAGGTAAATTGAGAATAGTTTGGAGAGTAACATAGGCTTAGTTTCATCAAAATCAGATCGGAGTAAGGAAGGATATCGTAATTTGAAGTTTTTGTGTATACTAGGCTTATAAGTATGGTGTTGTACAGCAAATCTCTAAGAATACCACATGAACTTTCATGGAGTTTCATAGGTCAACTACGAGTACCTTGGCGCAACATATAAGCTTCATTTCATCAAAATTGGATCGGGGGAAAAAAGATATTGTAATTTGTAGTTTCTGGCCTACGCTATGCTTTAATTGCAGTGTAGTATAGCAAAAATCCGATAGAGGCACTGTTACTGACATAGTATACCAAATAACTAATAGATGGCGATGCTGCATTGTTTATTCTCATAACTAAAGTGTAATACAATGAAAGAAGGGCTATGATTTTCCTTACGGCAGTGGTGGCGGTGTAGTGTATTGATGTTGGTAAGGCCGTTGAATCCTTTTCGAAAAATCAGTCATGTACTATGAGAGGAATAATTCTTAATGTTGATAATGAAATAAATAATTAATGTTGTTCCACTCAGTAAATTAATGATGTCCTTAAAAAGAATATTTCATTGCCAAAGTTAACATTCTAAAACGCTGCCACTACAAGTAAAATTTAACCCAGGTACGGTACAAAAAAAAAATCTAAGCTGTATGCCGGAAAGAAAAAAAAGTGCTTCTTTCTGCGAGTATGATATGAATTTAAAATCTAATTTATGCAAGAATTGTTTGCAAGGAAAATGGAATTTATGTAGTTCCCTTTCTGATTTCTGTTTATCCTCATTAAATTTTGAGTGCGTTCTGCTTAGGAATGCCACGAAAACCCCATAGTACCGGAAAGGAAAAAGTGAGGTGACGTTAGTTACATAGAACACCAAATAACAAATTATAGCGTTGCTGTATTTTTCTTCATTTTCATAACTTTGGTGTAATACAGTACAAGAAGGGGTACAATTTTACTTACGGCAGCAGCGTTGTGCGCTGATGTTGGCAACGGCCGTCAAATGCTCTTAAAAAAAATATCAGTAACATAGAATAAGGGGAATAATTCTTTATGTTCACAATGAAATCAATAATTTATGCTATTCTGGTCAGTAAATTAATCATCCTCCTAAAGCAAATAGTTTGTTGCCAACAATAGCAAACTAAATCGCTGCCACTGCAACTAAAGTTTAGCCCACATAGGACACAAAACATTTTTTTTTTTTTCTTCGTAGCTGTATCCCATATGCTTTGCAATGTCATGGAAAGAAAAGAAGTGCAAGTTTCAAGGGGGATAACCACTAAATTATACATAGAGTAGAAATATCTATGTAGTGATCATTGGCTTCTGTGCATCTTCAACATTCAGTTGGAATTACGAAGTGATACTTAGACAAAATCCACTCTTTCCACACATTTATTTGCTCTTAGGATTGGTTTGTAACCACATTGGCTGCAAAGAAGCCCCGCTTACTTTTCACAGAGCAATCACATAACATGAAATAATATCTAAATAAATGTGTCACAGAAGCAACAAGAAAGTTGAAGCATCACTAAAAGGGCCATTTACACAGTCATCCGTCAACAAAAAAGGACCAAGATGAAGTCATCGATTAGTAGATTTTTTCCAATATCAGGTGATATTTGCAACTTAATGTTGAGGACAGAAAATCTGTTCTGTTCATCTGAATGCTCACTCAGAGATATTTCTGCTCTCTGCCTGCCACTAGAGATAAAATACACACGCGAGCGACAAACACATCAGAAACCTTCCTGCTATCATAATTGTTTGGTGCAATATTATGATTAAAATTTGTAATTGCTTACTTTTGGTGCGGACTACATTAAGATAGAGAAAGACGTCTTCTTTTGCAGAGACAATTGAGCTTAGAGTTATAATCTGACTTCTGAATATATAGTTCTATTACACAAGATCGATTTCAAATTGTGTTTTACGAAGTAATCACTGCAGGACATGAGGACATGTATTAGCTGAAAGAGTGGCCGATGCAGCTAACACAGTCAAGACAATTCACTGGAAATACTACTATATTTAATGGAAAGTTCTATACAGACGATGAGCTGATGCCATTCCTTCAACGATTACCCAGACTTACTTTATTGCACATTGACACCACCATGATGTCTTATTTAAACAGACATGAACTGCTCTGTTGATTGAATTACCAGACTTTCAGTATTCGTATGGCGCACTGCATACAGAATAATTACATTGTCCCCAGTGCAACATTCTAATACTTCAGAATACACTTACTGTGAGAGATAAACAGTTTAGTATTACGCCACAGAACCAATACATGTCGCTGTCATTATTATTGCTATTTCTCATCTCAACGATAGAAGTGTTTTCAGAAGTTTATGCCAGATAGACAATTACACACCTCAGTCTTAACTTTATGAAAGCAAACTAACCATGAATTTACATCGTTCCAGAGTACGGATTAAATTAATTTCACTTTTTGTATGAAAAACTTTATGAACATTCATTGTTTTCGATAATGACTTCTATTTAAATCTGACATCTTGACTAGGAGAACTGAGTTGATTGACAGAGTGATCCAACAAGGATTATGTTTTTGCTAAACCTAGGTCTGGAACTCTAAAAAATGATGATATACACAGGTCCCTCATTAACAACTGTTGTGAAGCACGGGCATATAAGCTAGTGTTATTAATAAACCTAACATTGACTTGGAAAAATCTAGAGGCTGAACTAACTGACATACAATAATGAGCGAGGGCCCAAATGAAAGGTGTCATCAAGACAAGTTTGGTATAACCATATTATTTATCTGCAACATTTATATTGCAGATAATAATGCACATTTAAGGGAAAAAATAATGATTTGTTCGTAACAATTAAGACAGAACAACAGACAGTGAGGCCGTGATTAGTTGCATATGATGTAAACACACAATACAGTATAACCTATTAAGATTATTATAGTTTAATATAAAAATATAGACGAAGATTACTCACCAGGCGAAGGAGCACAGCTGTGACAGCATCACAAATAAATAGAACACACACAGAAGTGTGGCTGCTGCAGCTGACAGGTGTGTGTGTGTGTGTGTGTGGTGTGTGTGTGTGTGTGTGTGTGTGTGTGAGTTATATTTATTTGTGCTGCTGTAACACCTGTGCTCCTTCGCCTGGTGAGTAATCTTCGTCTATTTTTATATATAATTGTTCCTGCTAGGAATTTTTCATCTATAACATTATTATAGTTTTATTTTAATATGTTGCCTTTGTGTGAACTAAATTATTTTGTTTATCAACCGTAATTTGTTTAAATTTATGGTAGCAGCAATTCTGAACAGTGCATTGGAAAGAGGACTGGAAAATCTACCAGAAAAACGTTTTATCCAAATAATTGCTTAAATATCCATTGTGCAACAGCCGAAAGACTTATTTATTGGACACACTGAAAATATTAATTTGTTTAAATTTAAGATTTTGCCATCATATCAACATTGCAACGTTCCAGTCTACGCATGCGAAGCAGCGAGAATTAAGGTAGTATATATACATAAATTTTTGTGTCCCAGCCTCGTCACTGCTTTTGTGTCTCGTTTCCGTCGTAGGTGTCGGTGGCCGAGTAGAAAGATACCGACACAGGAATAAAGGATGCACGCTTGTGCAGGTACGAAGGTGAGCAGCCAGTAGGACAGCAGAAACTAAAAACACTAGAGTAAATTAGAACGAGATATATATTGCACAGAATTTATACAATACTTAACTTTTACATAGCTCAGTACTGCATAAGGCTGATACATAGTTGAGCTAGAGGCCTGCCTAGTGCCTATATGATAGCCAAGTCATCACTGGTGCCTATCTGATTCCGAAGTGTTAGCTGGTTCCTATCTCAGTCCCAAGTGAACGATGTCATTCAGTGGTGGCCATGAGCGGAGTTGTAGCAGAGGGCGCTCGTGGCTGACGTTGTAAGAACGCCGTGCCGTGCGTGCATGGCGGCGCGCGGCGAAAGTAGGTGGCGCGCACTTTGGACTTGTGTGACACCACATAAAATATAGATGGTTTAACTTAACAGGCAAAAAAGCACAGGTTCGTCCGACACACACACACACACACACACACACACACACACACACACACACACACACACACACACACACAATGCTGAGCTTTTGCAACCGTAGGATGCTTCTATAGAAAAGAGAAAGGAAGGAGAGGGAATAAGGATAGAATGCAGGTTTTAAGGGAGCGGGTGAGGAGTCATTCCAATCCTGGGAGCAGAAGGACTGGGCTTGCGGGGAAAAGGACAGGTAAAAAAACACACATATACATGTGCACACACAAGGCAGCCATATGTAAAAGGCATAGAAGTTAGACAGAGAGACCAGTCGAGGCAGAGGCTCGGTCCAGAGATCTGAGGCAAAGATGTTGCTCAATGGTGGGTGGGAATTTGAATTTAGTGGAGTTTGAGACCAGGTGGGCAATGGGAAGAGAGAATATGCTGAAGAGCAAGTTCCAATCACCAGAGTTCTGAAAGCTTGGTGTCTGTGGGAAGAATCCAGATAACCTGGACAGTGTAACACTGTACCAAGATGTGCTGGTTGTGCACCAAGGCATGCTTAGCCACAGGGTGATCCTCGTTACCAACAAACACTGTCTGCCTGTGTCTGTTCATGCGACTGGACAGTTTGTTGCTGGTCATTCCATCATAGAATGCTTCACAGTGCAGGGATGTCAATTGGTAAATCACGTGGGTGCTATCGCAAGTGGCTCTTCCCGTAATCGTGTACAATTTCTGGGTTACAAGACTGGAATAAGAGATGGTGGGAGGGTGTGTAGGACACGTTTTACACCTGGGGCGATTGCATGGGTAGGAGCCGGAGGGTAGTGAAGGTGACCACTTTTAATGTTTAATGTTCATGATGTATATATACTGCATTTGGCATGACGTTACATGTTATTACTTCTACACTGTAAACTGTATTCGGGAGACATTTCACAGACAGTACACATACATACCACTGAACATTCCTTTGATATTATATTGCAGTTCAATATATAGTTCATGATATACGAAGTCAAACAATTTGGTTCATGAAAAATCGCATCATCACACATGAGGTTTTGATTTATTAAATCTTGACAATGACATATTTTGCAGACATTAGGTACATATACCATCAAATGTACCTTCAAATTTACATCATAGCGCAACACATATTTTAGGAAATATGACGTCATAAATAATGAAATTTCCAAATAACTGCCACATGATGCACTATTTTTCCACATCTTCTCCTAAAATAATGGACCAATTTCAAACTTGGTACACATATTGCTTACTATCATACAACAATCGCTTTGGGGTTAAAAAACTGCCTACAACACATAGTTCAGGAGATATGAAGCCATAAACAATGAGTCACAAAAACTTTCCCATCACACGACACGTGATTTACGAGACTTCATTTATCCACTATTTATTCATCGCAGTTAATTTCCTAATATTACACTCTAGAAATCTGGAAAATTATATTATTGTAGGACACATAGTCAAGGATATATGAAGTCATAAGTATTCAGCTGCATGAAATGAATCTTAAATTGGACAGAAACAGAAGAACAAGATGGACTAAATATTGTTTATAGTCAAGTTTTGAATTAATTTAATGTTACACATCATTTGTATTTTATTACTGGTTTTCTATTTTTGGATACTGCACTTATAATTGGTGCTTTATGCATATTTCCTTGCTTTACTGTTCATAATTTCTAAGCTGTTTTCATGAATATATGAAGATGAAATCTAATATGAGACTGGAAAAATGCATATATTCCCGTGCAATACCAGGTTTAGCAGCTGGTGAAATGCTATAATAAAGTAATCACCTACTGTGGGAGATGTACCAAGTGATAAATTTAAGAATCACGTACAGAAACTGCTAATCAAAAAGTGTGTGTATATAGCAGTAAGGAAATTGAATGTGTGTAGTAAATCTCCGCATCCACATGTGTTGCACTACCAATTACTCATTGTAAAAGTTAGCTAAGAAAGAAATGAAGCTCTACAATATGTGTAACAGAGTGAGAAAATTAAGCTAAGAGAGAAATACTACCTAGAGTGTAAAACTTAAAAACGAAATGTAACTTTCTGTTGAAGTATCCAAAACTTCAAATTATTGTACGTTCCATAGAGTGAAAAATTGTCTATTTTAACATATTTTGGCTAATAAATAAACATTAAGTTGGCAATGACAAATTTTATTTTAGAACTATTTACAAGTCCAATACTTACTTTCGAAATTCACATGGATATGCAAACTTTGGAACAGATTTCAAAACCTCTTCATCTCTGTAGCTGTCAGGAAATTTTTGTATTATCCATGCTTCTTTGTCGCCTCTTGGTGCAACCACCTCACAGAAACATTGAAACAAATGTTTAATGTTGTCCCTGTGAAACATAAATAGATAAAATTAGGAATAGAAATTACTGCTGCTAGGTTTTTGAATACTTTACAATGAATCCAGTATCATTTAATTTGCATGTCTTCAGTAAGTAGGCATGATTAATTAATATTTGATCTTGCTGATATCTACCCTGTCTTTGTGGCATTATCCAAAGATATACAGGGACATATTGAAACATGTAGATCATTAGGCGTGTTCAGTACATTTACAGACATATATTAACACACAAACAAATGATTACATTGCGTACATTTTGTAGATAAGTTGGACTTGAAACCACAAAGAAGGCCAAATAAGAATAATATATGTCTGCTCTTCACATGCAACATTGTTTTCCTGTACTGCCCCTCCAGATAGAGTGTATATAAAAATTTCACTATTACAGTGAATACCTGGCAGAAGGCCTCCACAAAGTTTCAGAGTCATCCACATCCAAGTTGTATCTGAATATCCCTGTCCCTAATGTCCAACAAGATCTCTAATCCTGCTGAAATTATACGGCCCCTCCCACAAGCTCTCTCCTGAAAGCATTTCCTTCCTAACCCCAACAGCATCCTGAACACCCAAATTCTACATTTTCCCAAAATCCAAGAATCAAATAAAACTAGACGTCCAACTGTAGATGAATACTGTGTGCCCACTGAAAGAATTTCAGCCCTAATTGTCCTAAATCTAGTCTTGCACATCAAGGATACCAATTATGTCCTTCATAGAGTCTCCAACATTCTCGCCCCTTTACCTCCTATATGTTACTCTTCATAGTTGACACAACCTCCATGTACACCAACATTCCCACATGCCCATGGCCTTGCCCCTTGAGATCATTAACTCTTCCCAGCATCCCTCCGAATCCAAACACCCAATACCTGATTTATCATAACCCTCCTAATTAATCAGACAAATTCGTCCAAAATATGCAAAAAAGTAAAAAGTTGGACTTACCAGGCAAAAAGGCACTGGTTAGTTGACACACACACACACACACACACACACACACACACACACACGCACACACACACACACACGCACACACACAAGGCAGACATATGCAAAATGCAAAGAGGTTGGAAAGATATGCCAGTCAAGGCAGAGGCTCTGTCCAGAGAATGGAGGCAAAGATGTTGTAGAATGTTGGGCGGGAATTTCAAACTAACGAAGGGTGAGACCTGGTGGGTAATGGGAAGAGAGAATATGTAGAGGGGGAAGTTCCTATCTCCAAATTCTGAAAGGTTGTTGTCAGTGGGAAGTATCCATATAACCCGGACGGTATAACACTGTGCCAAGATGTGCTGGCCGTGCACCAAGGCATGCTTAGCCACAGGGTGATCCTCATTAGCAACAAACACTGTGTCTGTGTCCGTTCATGCAAATAGACAGTTTGTTGCTGGTCATTCCCACATAGAACGCTTCACAGTGCAGGCATGTCAACTGGTAAATCACGTGGGTGCTGTCACAAGTGGCTCTGCCCTTATAATTGTGTACACCTTCCGGGTTACAGGACTGGAATAAGTGGTGGTGGGAAGGTGCACAGGACAGGTTTCACACTGGGGACGGTACATGGGTAGGAGCCGGAGGGTAGGGAAGGTGGTTTGGGGTTTTCATAGGGATGGACTAGGAGCTTTCGAAGGTTAGGTGGATGGCAGAAAGACACCCTCAGTGGAGTAGGAAGGATGTCATGGCAGGGCAGGGCAGGTTTAAGGATTTTGTATCCTTGCTGGAGAGCCACATTTAGAGTCTGCTCCAGTCCTGGAAAGTATCCTTGACAAGAGGGGCACTTTTAGGCCCCTCTGTGGGAGGTTCTGGGTTTGGGGTGGGGGGGGGGGGAGTGCAAGCAGAGCTGTCGATTTGCAGCATTGTTCCCAGGATTGATCAGGGTTCTTTGGTTTGGAGCCAAGTGAAGGGTTTGAACCAGAAGCTTCACCGACTGTGTGACAGTCATGGCTGCCGATTTCTGGATCTGCGTTATCGGGTGGGGAATTGTAGGGTGACCCTAGATAGATCAGGGGTGCACTACACTAAGGAAGCAGCTACTCGGGTAGCAGAGTACTTGTGGAGTGCACATGGGGTTTTTTTTAGGCTAGGCACTAACTCTAATGAGCACACGGCTGTCAACATTCAAGCAGCGAATTCAAGCCACATTAGGTTCAAAAATTCGAATATCAAAATATTAGCCACGAACTTACAAAGTATTAGAAACAAAGTTCCTGAATTTGCTTCTCTGCATGGAAATTATTGTGCTCAGATAGCTTTAGGAACCGAAAGCTGGCTAAATCATGATGTGGCAAGTTCAGAAATATTTAGCGAGGCATGGAATGTATATCTGAAAGATAGATCAGATACAACTAGAGGAGGAGTGTTCATTGCTGTGGACAAAGATATTGTTTCTACTGAGATCGAGGTTGAAAGTAACTGAAGTCACCTGGGCACATATCACATGCCTAAAACAAGTAAAGTTAATAGTTAGGTGTTTTTTACAGATCCCCAAGTGCTGCTGTAGCAGTTTTAGAGTCATTCAAAGAATGTCTACACCAGGTAGTGCGTAGATATCCGGGCCATGTAATATTAGTCGGGGGAGACTTCAACCTTAAGAGTATAGACTGGGACCTCTAGTTACATTTCAGGCGGTACAGACAAGCAGTCTTGTGAGCTATTTTTGGACACATTCTCCGAAAACTCTCTTGAGCAGTTTAAACCGGCAACCCACGCACAATGGATATATTCTAGACCTTGTAGCCACAAACAGGCCTGACCTTATTAACGATGTCTGTGTAGATCATGATCAAGATATCGTCTTAGCGTCGATGGTGACCAAAGTTCATAAACCAATCAAGAAGGCTAGGAGTGTATTTTGTTGGGAAGAGCTGATAAACAAATGTTAGGATCACACTTAGAAAATGAATGGGCATCGTTTATTTCCGAGACTATGGATGTAGAGGAATTGTGAACTAAATTTAAATGCATTGTAAATAAAAGGTTAGAGAAATATGTGCCAGTAAAGATGATTAAGATCTACCGTGGTATAATAATGATGTTAGAAAGCTACTGAGAAAGCAAAGACTGTTGCACTCTCGATTCAAAAAAACACGCAAATGATGAATGGCAAATGATAGTGGAGATTTGTGCATCTATAAAAATATTGATGCACGAATCATACAATAATTACCACAGCCACACCTTACCAAAAGATCTTTTCGAGAACCAGAAAAAATTCTTGTCCTATGTAAAATCGATAAGTGGGTCAAAGCCCACTATTTAGTCACTCTATCTTTCCGGGGCAGTAATAGAAGAAAGCAAACAGAAAGCTGAAGTTCTAAATTTAACCTTTAAGAAATCTTTCACGCAGGAGGATTGCACAAATGTACCATCATTTGCTCATCATACTAATTCCGAAATGGAGGACATATTAATAGGTATTTCCGCTGTAGAGAAGCAGCAGAGAGAGCTAAATACGAAAAAGTCTGCTGGCCCGGATGGAATACTAGTTCGGTTTTACAAAGACTATTCTGTGGCATTGGCCCCCTACTTAGCTTGCATTTATCGTGAATCTTTAATTCAGCGCAAAGTTCCTAGTGATTGGAAAAAAGCGCAGGTGACTCCCGTTTATAAGACAGGAAAGAGAACTGACCCCCACAATTAGAGGCCAATATTGTTGACATCAGTTTCATGTAGAATTTTGGAGCATATTCTCAGTTTGAATATAGTAAATTTCCTTGAAATGAATCAGCACAGGTTTGGGAAACATTGGTCATGTGAAACTCAGCTTGCCATTTTCTCACATGACATCTTGCGAGCCATGGATGAAGACCAACAGGCAGATTGTGTTTTTCTCAACTTCAAAAAGGCGTTTGATGCGGTGTCACACTGCAGACTGCTAATGAAGATATGAGCTTATGGAATAGGTTCACAGATTTGTGACTGGCTGGAAACTCCCTAAGTAATAGAATGCAGTATGTTGTTCTCAACGGCGAGTGTTCATCCGGGACGAGTGTTGTGGTGGTGGTGGACATGAGGGACCAAACAACGAGGTCATCAGTCCCTTCAACCCCAAATTGCATACGCCATGGAACCCAACGAAAAATAGGTGAAAGCCAGAAGACCATTACACTAGAAAGTAAAATCGACTCGCCAACAAGACTAAGACCAACCCAGGGCAGCAAATGCTACAGTGTCCGATCCCACAGCTCTGAAAGCGACCTCTAGCCTAAACCACAAGGTACTAATGGCACAGTGGTCAACGTATCACAGCTCCAGAGCAGGGAGAAATAAAACTACATTAAAATGTAAAAGAGTGGGGGAGGGCTGATGGGGATAAGGCACTAAACCCCACAATCAGCCAAGAATCACAAACCCACTCACCCCGACCAATCGAGTCCTAGAGCTGACAATAAAATCTACTTTCACGGAGGAAGGCAAGGACGCGATCAACCATCCGTGGGTCATCCGCCAAAACTAAAGGCAATGCAGGCGGTAGGCCATAGTCGCCACGAAGTGTCGAATGGAGAGGACATTCAGTCAGAATATGAGACACGGATTGTACGGCTCCACAATCACAATGTGGTGGATTGTCATTTTGTAAAAGAAATCCATGGGTCAGCCTGCAGTGTCCAAGACGGAGGCGACAGAGGACAATTGATTCTCTCCGGGAAGGGCGTAAAGATGAACTCCAAGCTGCAGTCGTATCTATGATGGTGCGGAGTTTATTGGAAGGGGCAGTAGCTTTCCAACTGCTGTCCCATGAGGAGTGAAGCAAAGATCTGATCTGCACCCGCAGATCCGCACCCGGAATTCGAAAGGGAGATGGGCAGCGAGTAATTGCCGATCTAGCCAACCGGTCAGCCTCTTCATTCCCTGTAATACCAACATGGCTTGGCAACCAGAGAAAGGTAACGGGGCAGGCAGCACGATGAAGGTCAGCAAGGAGATCATGGATGGAAATAACTAAAGGATGGGAGGGGAAACAACGATCAATGGCCTGCAGACTGCTCATGGAGTCAGCACAGATTAAACCACGTTCCACGGCAGAATGTTTAATAAAACAGAGGGCTCTATAAATCGCCATCAGCTCTGCCGTAAACACACTGCATGCCTCTGGCAGAGAATGGCATTCCGCCCCAACAGGAAATGTAAAAGCATATCCGGAGTGGCCCGCTGTTTTCGAGCCATCAGTGTAGAAGATAGAGGCTCCCTGAAACTCTTCTAGTACTGGGCGCACCAAACGCCGAAAGACCATAGGGGAAATTAAAGCTTTTGGGCCCTGGAAGAGATCCGCCCGAATTAGTGGTCGTGGCACCATCCACGGAGGTGTGCGTGCAGTAAAATGGGGGACGCAATCTAGCGAAGGGAAATGGAAATCCCGGCAAAGAGAGGCAAGCCGCAGTCCGACGGGAAGGCCCGCCCGCGGCCGGGTATCAGGGGGTCGAACCCCTTCATATGCAAAAACAGCCTGGTAAGCGGGATGAGCAGGATATTGCCGGATGGCGATGGCATAAGACGCCAGAAGCTGATGCCGCCTGACCTGAAGAGGGCAGATTCCCGCCTCAACAAGGAGACTGTCGACCGGGCTAGTCGGGAATGCACCTGTAGCCAAGCGGACACCATAATGGTGAACCGGGTCTAATAATTTCAGGGTAGAAGGAGCTGCCAAGCCATAAACTTCACACCCATAGTCCAATCGGGACAAGATTAGAGCCCGATAGATACGGAGGATAGTTGTTCGGTCTGCACCCCAAGATGAATGAGCAAGGAAACGTAGGGCATTGAGTTTCCTCATACAACTGATCTTTAGGCAGCGAATATGGGGCACCCAAGTCAATTTTTTGTCAAAGAGAAGACCCAGGAAACGATGCTGTGCTACAACTTCCAGGCGCTGATTACCCAAGAACAGTTCTGGATCAGGGTGAACTGTAGTACGACGACAAAAGTGCACCACCCTAGTTTTTGATGAGGAAAACTGAAAACCATGGGACATAGCCCACACTGAAGCCCGCCGAATGGCGCTCTGGAGCTGACGTTCAGTAGAGGCTACTGAGTAAGAGCTGTACCATATGCAAAAGTCGTTGACATACAATGCCGGGGTTACCAGTGACCCAACAGAGCTCACCAACCCATTGATGGTGATTAGAAAAAGGTTAACACTCAACACTGAGCCCTGGGGTACACCGTTCTCCTGTATCCGAGGGGAGCTAAAGGAAGAGCCAACTCTGACACGGAACAGGCGGTGGGATAAAAACTGACGGATAAAAATTGGTAAGGAGCCTCTGAGGCCCCAGTCATGAAGAGAACGTAAAATATGATGACGCCAAGCAGTGTCGTACGCCTTATACAGATCGAAGATGACTGCTACCAGATGATGTCTTTTAGAGAAGGCCTGTCTGATCGCAGTCTCCAGTCGAAGTAAATGGTCAATAGGGGATCGTCCCTCCCGGAACCCACACTGGTAAGGTGAGAGAAGTCCCCGGGATTCAACAACCCAGCATAATATGCGGGCTACCATCCGTTCAAGTAGTTTACAGGGGACACTTGTCAGGCTTATTAGTCGATAACTGTCCAGCGCCGACGGGTCCTTGCCAGGCTTGAGGGCAGGGACCACAATACTCTCCCTCCACTGGGAGGGGAACACCCCTTGAAGCCAAATACGGTTAAAAACTTTTAGGAGAAATTGTCGTTGTGAGGGGTTAAGGTGTTTCAGCAATTGATTATGGATATCGTCAGGGCCAGGTGCTGAATCACAAGAAGAGGAGAGGGCCAGCAACAGCTCCCAGTCAGTAAAAGGTTCGTTATATGGTTCCACCTGGTGAGAAGTAAAGCCTAATTTGAAGGTTTCGGCCAGGTGTTACTGAAGGAGAAAGGTCGCCGGATATGAAGTTGTCGCCGATACATTGGCGAAGTGAGTTGCAAGATGTTCTGCAACAACAGATGGCTCTGTGCAGACCCCATCTGGCAGGGCAAGACCAGGGACGGAAGACAGCCGCCAGCTACCTTGGATAGATTGGAGCATAGCCCACACTCTTGTCAAAGGGACAGAAGAACCCAACGAGGAGACAAAATGCTCCCAGCATGTCCGCTTACTTTGTTTGATTAAGTAACGAGCTCTGGCACGCAGACGTTTGAAATTTATGAGACCAGCGAGCGATGGGTGGTGCTTAAGATGTTGCAAGGCCCTACGGCGCTCGCGAATGGCAGCGGCAAAAGTTGCATTCCACCAAGGGACAGGCCGGCGAGTAGGAGAGCCTGTCGACCGGGGAACAGCGGCGTTGGCAGCTTGGGTAATCATGTTGGTCATTTGGCTTATAATATCATCTATACAGCCTGAGGGGGAAGATGGGAACACAACCTGGGATGTATAAGCACTGCCCCACAAAGGATGGTGGGCATTGAAGTCCCCAAGGATGAGGTAAGGAGGGGGGAGTTGCTGAAGGAGGGCCACTAGGGACGTGAGTGTAGGTGGCCTGTCAGGTGGAAGGTAGAGGTTGCAAATGGTCAATGGAGTGTCCAAGTGAACCCGGACAGCAACCACTTCCAATGGAGTTTGGAGAGGAATCCAGGTACTGACAATATCTGTCCGGAAGCGAGAGAGATTAGCTGTTTAATCTCCAAGAGGTGACGGTAGTAACCATTACAGTTCCATTGGATGATCACATCACGAGGATCTAGGCGGGAAGCGAATGGCATAACGTCTGTCACGCTGCTTTGTCAGCGTCCGTCACCAAAGAAGAAGGGACAACATCCATAAATAGCTGATCAGCCTCGGGCTCAATGGGATGAGCGAGTTGCGATAGCACAGTCGGCACCTCCGGTGGTACCGGAGGGGCTTTATCTTGTAACTTTGGTTTCTTCTTCTTCTTTTCCTTCTCCTTCTCTTTCTCCTTCTCTCGTGTGGGACGGGCAGGACCCACCCCAGAGAGAGGACTTTTGTCAGTTAGGTCTGGTACTGACGAGGATCGGGCGACCTTTGAACTCACTGACTGGGAGTCCGATGGCCGGCTGGAGGTCGAAGATCTCCGATCTGGGAAACGCCGGGACGGAAGGCCCTGAGATAGGGCACTGTCACCGGCAGGCGATGGAGAAGGGGTGCACTTCTCGGGCTGGGACATAAAGGGAGGGCTACAGGAGCTACAGGAGAGGGAGATGTGAGGGAGGGGTGGGGACGGGGTGTAGGGGGGGAGATGGGAGTGGGAAGGGGAGGGTGAAAGGCTAGAAGATAACGTCGTAGCGAAGGTCGTCGCCATCTGCACGGGATGCAGACGTTCATATTTACTGCGGGCCTCAGGGTACGTCAAACGCTCCAGGGATTTGTACTCTTGTATCTTCTTTTCTTTCTTGAACATAGAGCAATCTGGCGACCGTGAAGAGTGGTGTTGTTGGCAGTTGACGCACACCGGCGGAGGAACACAGGGGCTCCCCTCATGTAGTGGGCGTCCACAATCGCCGCATACTGGGACTGCTGTACAGCGAGAGGACATATGACCAAACCTCATACATCGAAAACACCGCATGGGAGGTGGAATGTAGGGCTTCACTTCACATCGATATATCATTATCTTGACCTTCTCTGGGAGGGTGTCCCCCTCGAAGGCCAAGATAAAGGCCCCAGTATCGATGCGGTTATCTTTAGGTCCCCTCTGAACGCGGCGAACAAAATGTACACCACGCCGCTTGAGATAGGCCCTAAGCTCCTCATCAGTTTGAAGGAGGAGGTCCCGGTGGAATATCACACCCTGTATCATATTCAAGGATTTGTGCGGGACAATTGTGACTGGAATGTCGCCAAGGGTGGTGCAGGCGAGCAAAGCTTCAGACTGGGCTTCCGAGACTGTTTTAATGAGTAAGGAGCCAGATCTAAGCTTACCCATAGATTCCATTTCACCAAACTTGTCCTCTATGGTCTCGACAAAGAACAGAGGTTTGGTGGTAGTAAAAGTTCCTCCATCAGTCCTTGAGCAAACGAGATAGCGAGGAAAGGGTTTTGCTCCTAACCGGCGAGCCTGGCCTTCCTCCCAAGGGGTAGCAAGGGAGGGAAACATCCTCTTATCCGCAGTAGCAGCATTAAACGATCTCTTCCTGTCTTGAGAGACGGCCGATGCACGGCCATTTTGGAGTCTAACTATTTTCATGGGGCTAGACGTCCACCCTGGTGTCACCCACTCCGAAACCAGGGCTCTCTCCATGGGCGCCACCCAGCCTCAGCAAAGGCCACCTGGCACGATGGCCATTGCCGGGAGTTCTGATACCCCGAGGACAGGCATCACCTCCTTAGCTTGCATGGAGAGGTCGCATCTCAGACACCAGTAGTGTGATCCCTGTGGTGTCAGGGGGCTCAGCCAAAGGGTACATAACAGCCCCCCCACACGGACTGGCTACACGTGCTGGGGACCTAGCGGAGGATGGGGGCTACAGCGAGGAAAGGAAGTGGAAAGGAAAGGATAGGACCCGCACCGTAGGGACTAGGTCGGGAGTTCTTCCCCAATTGGCTCACACATTATCGGACAATTTTGGTATGGAAGGTCAAACCCCGAGGGGGAACAAACTGGGCCAAAAACCGGTGTGCACAGCAGACAAAATCAAAGTGCAGGACAATCGGTACCATGGGATAGCCAAGCCGTCATCCAGAGTACCACCGAGAGACGGGGTTGGAGAGGGTGGGAAGGAGTAATTGGGATGGGAAGGAGGGGGAACTAGGAGGGGTAACGCAGCCTGGGGAAAGCAGGAAAAAAGGCTGCAATGGCTGCAATGGCTCACACACGTACCCACAAAAGAGCTGTGGGCCCCCTGGGGGGCCGGGACGAGTATCGTCAGGCGTGCCCCCGGGGAGTGTGATAGGACCGCTATTATTTTCTATCTATATTGCCGCGAGAGACCACGAACACCAACTGCTGGCGTGGCGCAGGGGATAGCGTCACGGACTGCGGAGCATAAGATCGCCGGTTCAATCCCGCCCACCGGCAAAAATTTATTTCTTTGTAATTCACAATTCCAGAAGGTTTTACATCTTTCTTATGTTCACTTGTAAATTCTACTTGTTTCTTGTGTTACCTGTTGTTCTAATTTCTGGTAAATTCTGTCTGTGTATAAATAGCAGAGCACTCTGCCTGAGAGACAGTCAGTGCTGTGTGTATGTTGAGTTCGTAATAAACGTGCTTTCAGTATAAGTGCTGTGTTTAGTTGCCTTCGAAGTCAAGCCTACTTCCATTGCAACGTGACATTGTTTGGTGGAGGCGCCGGGTACACTGTGCAACAGCTGCATCACCATGGCTCCGATTAGGCAACATAAAAGCCGTCGCTTACACGGACTGGAACCGGAATACAAGGGATACACCGAGTACATCCTTCCAAAAGTCCGTATTATTAGAAGAACGATGGAGACGAAACCAGCAATAAGCCAGCTGCACATCAGACACCCGTCGGTGTTCTCTGGAGATGCTGGACAGGACCCCAACAAATGGCTAAAAGGGTTCGACCGAGTCGCCAAGTACAACAGGTGGGATCATACGATGTGCTTGGCCAACATTTATTTCTACCTGGATGGAACAGCCCAGCAATGGTTCGAAAACAACGAAGACAAATTTAATGACTGGGAGACGTTCCAGGAGGAACTTAAGAAGACATTTGGAGACCACCAGCGACAAATCCGCTCGGCGGAAGAACAACTGAAGAACCGGGCCCAACGACATGGTGAGCTGACACAATCGTACATACAGAGTGTTTTGGCCCTGTGTAAGGTAGTCAATCCGAACATGACTGAAGCGGAGAAAATCATGCACCTGATGAAGGGAATTGCAGAAGATATGTACCAAGCTCTTCTGATAAAAGACGTCGCTACGACAGAAGAGTTCATCAAGTGCTGCCAGCGTATTGAAGAGATTCAACAAAGGAGGGTTGGACGCAAGAAGTATGACAGACTCCCAAATGTAGTCCCTATGGCCGTTGTGGAAGACCAGCAGGACCTGGCTTCTCTCATACGACAAATCGTGAGAGAAGAATTACAACAGTGCATGGCAGCCGGGACTATTAGACCGAGCGAGCATCAGATTATGGCCATTTGTGTGAGCCCTGTAAGTCATGAGAGAGCCGACGCCGCTGAGGACGAGGTATTTCACACATTAGCTCCTGTCTGCCTCGTCAATCGCACTCGACGTGAAGAATGGCGTCGCCCTTCTATGACTTACGCTGCAGCCGCCAAACGGCAGCCCATGAACCGGCCGACGCAACCACAGCCAACTTCCTCGGTAACTATGACGCCCTGCAGAAGAACAGACGTCTGGAGGACAGAAGACAACACACCACTGTGTTTCCACTGTGGACGCCCTGGACATGTCGTACGCTACTGCAGAGAGAGAAGGCAAGTATTCGATGATTATTTTGCCGCAAGACGTCAGCCGTCGGAGCAGTTCTATCCAAGGCAGTCACCTGCTGATGGGTTCAGTCGACCTATGGGTTTTGGGCACTCGACAGCTAGGTCTTTAGCACCCAGACAGATTTAAAATGTTAATAAGCAAGGAGTGTGAACAAACAAAATAAACAAGAGGAATCCAGCTGATGTAAAATAAATGTTAAAGATGAAGATGATTGTTGTTGTTTTTAAAGGGGACTAAACAGCTGAGTTATCAGTCCCCCGTTCCCAGGAAAGAGATCACATAATGTGATTTGCAGTTGAAGACGAAACATTCCACAGCCAGTACACAAGAGCAAGCCACTCGGCAACATATTAAAACCCCCAGCCTAAAAGCTTAGGCCAGAGTTGAGAGAATTCACAAAATTTTAAAACTTTGTTCACACTCGTTTCATCATTACCTAAAATAGATGCTATATCTACACCAAGATTCGCAGCGACCCTCTCAGCATCAAATAAAGCACACTCAATTAAAATGTGGTGGATAGTTATTGGCACGCCACAGGTATCACAGATCGGGGGCTCCACTCATCAGAGCAAGAAACCATGTGTAAATGGGCAATGCCCAATTCGAAGGCGGGTAAGGGCTACTTCTTCCCTCCTTAAGGGCTGGGAGGAGGATCATCAGGGACAGACAGTGGGCTTCAGCAACCGTAGTTTGTTGTTAGCCACTGAAAGCCATTTGTCGTCCCACAATTGCAGGGACTGCTGCCGTAACAAAGAAGTTATGTCCTGCAGGGGAATCAGACACATTGTCACTTCAGGTGTGCTACAAGCCTCTTTGGCGGCCCAATCAGCTTCTTCATTCCCCTGAAGACCCACATGCCCTGGCATCCAGCAAAAGGACACTACCTTCCCACGACATTGGAGGAAGAACAGTGGGTCATGGATTTGCTGCAACAACGTTACAGATGGATAGAGATCTTGCAATGACTGCAGAGAACTGAGAGGATCAGAGCAGAGCAGAATTTGTTTTCCCTGTATTTGAAGTATCAGTTGTAGTGCTTTGTAGATTGCATGTAGCTCTGCAGATAAAACAGAGTAATTGTTGGGGAGGCAAACCTTAACAACACGGTTGGGAAAAACAATGGAACAACTGACTAAGTCTCCATGCTTGGAGCCATCAGTATACACCACTGTAAAACCATGATGTTTATCTAAAATATTAAAAAACACAGACTGAAAAGTAAAATCAAAAGTTTCATTTTTCCTGAAACTCATCATATCTAAAAACAAGTCTGGCCCTCTGGAGAAGCCAAGTGGGGAACCCTACTTCAGCCACAGTGTAGAGCATTAAAGCCAGACAATTCCATTTCAAGAAGGCAATCCCTCACACAAATCCCATGTGGCCTCATAGCTCATTGCCGATTGTGAAAGAACCTTTCCAACGGAGGCCGAGCAATGGTATGGTATGTCAGTGTGGACAGTGACACATACGCCTGGCACACCATGAGCAGTCGTCGCCCGATGTGCAGTGGCGGCTATGTAGCCTCAGCACAGAGACTTGGTATGGGGCTCGTCCTCCTTACAAAGAACAACAAGACAGGAAATTTTGGATGAAAATCTGGAGTGGTCTGTAGAAACCCCACTCAAATAGCAATACAAGTATATGATAGCAGCAGGTAATATCGAACACCTAACAGACATTGAATAAGACTGATGAGGTGCTCACGCTGAGAAAAAGCAGTACGGATGGCCAACTTTAGGGATACTAAATTGTCAAGAATGGAGTAGCCCCTACAGAAGCCACCCTGTTATGAGGCCAAAAGACATGAGCTTCAAGAAACCATATGAGCCATTGACTTACCATGCATTCGAAGAGTTTACATAAAACATCATTGAGACTGATAGGGCAGTATCTATCAACCGCCAGCAGATATGACCCAGGATTCAACACCAGAACGATTATACTATCCCACCATTGTGATTGGAATATTCCCACTGCCCAGATATGGTTGAACAATGCAAATCGTTGGTGGTGCAAGTCAGCTGAGAGATGGTGTAGGAACTGGACGTGTACAAGATTCGTTCCTGGGAATCTATCAGGGCATGCAGCAAGTGCACTCTTAACTCCTACTCATTAAATGCAGTGTCGGATGTTTCCCTATGACAATTGCTGAATGCCAATCGCTAATGCTCAACCTAATCTTTATAAATGCCAAACTCCAGGCTGTAAGCAGCAGTCAAAGAACTGTGAGCATAATGTTCTGCTAGATGGTCAGCGATAGCTGTTGGATCAGTGCAGAGGGTACCCTGGATGGAGAGACGGGGAATTCCTGCATGTGGACAGATACTGAAAAGGTGTCGAACTTTTGAGTATACCTAATAAGGAGAGGCCCGGATTACAATGGTGGCCACATACCTCTCTCAACAGTTTTGCTTATGCTGCCTGATCAGCCGTTGGGCTAGGGGTTAGGGATGTTTGAAAGCAATTAAATTCTCTACAGATGGTAGTGTCGGTGATGCCAAAGTGCCTGCCAATGTTCCCGAATGGCCTCGGCGATCTCTGATGTCCATCAAGAAACAGACTTATGCCAGAGGGAACCAACAGAACACAGGACTATTGCCTCAGCAGCAGATACCCTGGCCGCAGTGACTTGGTGAACTGCCATGTTTATATCAGCTGAAACAACAGCAGCTGAGGAGTAGGCCAGCCAGTTAGCTCTGAGAAGAGACCAACTGCGTAGGCAGTCCAGAGTTATTTGTAGAATGTCTACCTTGGTGTATTTGCGTGTGGGTGTGTGTGCGCACTTGTTTACCTTTCCTTTCCCCCTTAAGGTAAGTCCTTCCACTCACGGGATTGGAATGACTCCTCTTCCACTCCCTTAAAACTTGCATCCTTCCTTCCTCTTTTCCTGAAGAAGTGGCCAATGGTTGCGAAAGCTTGTATCTTGTGTTTGTGTGTACCTATGAGCCTGTGCTTTGGGTAAGTTATTCAATTTCTATTTTTATACATATTTATCCCACCAGGAAAGGTTCCTTCTATAATATTAGTTTCATCAATTTGCACCAAACAACGGATGACTTACCCAAAGGACTGGCTCGTTGATAGACACAAATAAAATTGCACACAAACACACATACAAGCTTTCGCAACCATTGGACGCTTTGCCAGGAAAAGAGGAAGAAAGGAGAGGAGAAAAGGAAGGATATGGGTTTTAAGGAAGTGGAAAAGAAGTCGTTCCAATCTCAGGAGTGGAAGGACTTACCTTAGGGGGGAAAAAAGGAAGGTAAACAAATACACACACATATCCAAATGCAAACATACCTAGACAGACATATGTATATAAGAGAGAGAGAGAGAGAGAGAGAGAGAGAGAGAGAGAGAGAGAGAGAGAGGCAGGCAGCATGTACGTGCTGAAGGCAACATTATCAATAGCCGCACATTGCTAAATGATATACAAATTGGCATACAGCAGAAATGACAAAGATGCTGCTCTGGCAGAGTTAGTCACATCTCTGTAACATGTGGGGGATTTTTTTTTTAATACCAGTTGGAAGAGTCAGCCATTAATTGAAATGCTTACTGTCTACAATCATTACTCAGTACTTAACAGAGTAAACTGTATTTCACTGACTCACATTCTATTCTTCTTTGTTACAACAACAGATGAATGCACAATCCAGTTATTTTGTTAAATCTTAAAAGATTTTATAACAAATTGCACACACTCTATCTTAAGGGCCTGAAGACGGTGGCATGGCCACCACAACTCGTTGTTGATAATTAATAAATATGGAATTTATATTACAGCTGTTAGTGCATTTAATACTACTAAAAGTTTAAGTAGAAGAATTGTGCCCAGGGCACACACCATATTTATATAGTCATTAAATATAATTACATCAGATAATGATTAATCAGTGAGAAGATGGAAAATAATGATCTGGCCAGGTGTGACAGTTCTGTGTTTACACTCAGAACTGTCTACCAAAACGTATGCTGCAAGAATTACTTAAGTGATGTGATCCAAAATACGCACAAGTTTGCCAACAATTGCTATACTGTAAGTGTATTCATAGTGCAGCGGTCTATCTTCTGTATGCTGTCAAAAAATGATAGTCAAGAAATAATATAAGAGTAAAACCAACTCAGTATCATGAAACATGCATCTAGTATTTGATACGCTGAAAATATAACATTGCAATACTTGGAATTTACCTGTACCTTGCTCATGATGTGATTCTGTCATTATAATGGAATTATGCCTTGATGTAGGAGTAGCCATATGTGATCAATGTACACTAATTTCATCAAAAAGAGTGGAATTGTTCTGAAACTTAATTGATAATATAAAACACATCCTATCAAGAATAACTAATATATCGACATTTTATTTACTCTGCAATTTTTTAATTGTTTCAGAACCCAAAGAATGAACATATAAAGTTAATATTAATAATGCAGAAGACTTGAGAAAAGTAGTACAGGTCAAGGATGAGTTTAGTCTTGTATGACATCAAGGTTATTGCATATGTAAAGTTAGACAAGGATTAACAACCCCACACTTGCTTCATGCGAGCTGGAGAAACGTTATAAAATCAGGGTTTATGGGCGTGAGAGGTAGAATCAACTAGCACCGACTTCTGTCCTACTTCACAAAGAAATACTAAAAAAATTGGACTGTCAACAATACTTTTAGTGTCTGTTCCTGCACAATTAAAAAAATCTAAAGGTGGAAAATTCACTGGCAGTCCTCTTGTTTGCATTTGTGCTAAGCATTCAGTCGCATAACATTTATTTATCCATACAGTAAAGCATATTTCAAAGTACAAGGATTCAGTTTATAATATCCCAACGCAAACGCGTAGGGCCTACACCTGCTGACATACATTTCATTAAACGAAAATAAAATGTCTGTATGAGGTTATTTAATGCGGTGTTCTCAAAACCTTCGTTTTCACTAGCTTATATAGAAAATTAGAAAGTGACACAAAAACAATGAACCATAATATTTACAAAAACATTTGATTACTGTCAGCTCCTTTAGTTTCTACCTTATTCGTGACCCCATTGTGTGTTAGGCTGAACAAATACCGCACTCATTCTGCTGGGCAAGTTACATTTGTTAATCAACATCCTCCCATCACATGCAGGAAACACTCTTCACCCCCATTTCGCTCAAAGATTCGTCTTTGAAGACATAACAACAGTCAACAATTTTGACAGCTAGGACAACGGAGGTTTTAAACTCCTTGAACAGAAAATACAGTATCATCTCTGTTGAAATCCAAAGCGTCTCGCGGCAGTACGCACTTCGCAGTTCAAAACCAGTGGAACTCTGCTGAAACAATATAGCAAGATATTTTATTCAAAAACGTAATTTTACACACATCTCAAGTGACATCCTAGTGTTATCACTCTCTCTCTCTCTCTCTCTCTCTCTCTGGAATAGGTCTGATGTTACTGCAAATGCTTAAAAAGCACGCAAATGTAATTGTTCAAAACACGTTCATCATTGAGCAAATCAAACTACCACCTAGAATGTGCTACCACTCAGAATAAAAACAAAAGACTGTCCTATTAAAAACAAGATAAAAATTTAACTTCACTCTTATTGAAAGTCCAAAAGAAAATTTACGAGATTTTTAGACACTTCTTATTCCGATCAAAATTCTTAATTACATGCATAACTGCAATTTTACATCCTGTTATTTCAGAAAGTTGCAGTTTCAAAAACGTCAAGGATTATTAGCTCGAAGAATTCTGGCGACATCCTTTATAACCTCGACAAGCAGACGATCGAACTCGACAAGATTCAAGCAGGTTTGAGATTCAAACGTCGCTCCTTGTCGCGTCTGGCACGCGGCGCTGCAGATGTCGCTCACGTAGGACAGGCCCATAACGATACAGGCTGTTGAGATTTGCCGCTCGCTTTTGTCGCCCACCTAGGACATGGCATTTAGCATCCGAATAATAAGAGTCGACACTCAACTAGAGGTCAGAAGCGGGCCGAGTATGAGCCCGGTCTTGCGGGTTGTATACACTACAAACGCCTCCCTTCAACCCCGCTGTAATTGCGCGTGTACAGCGAGCCTAAGTGCGTCGGCGCAACTGCCCCATCGTACTTGCAGGCTCGTCGTCACCGGAGATGAGCTCAGCCGGTACTCTGACGCCATATCCATACTCACTGTCTCCGTGAGCTCGGAGACCATATGTTTGTAATTCATACGAATCTACAGTTTTATTCCGATCTTGATGAAATGTTCCATACTTGATCTTCAAAATAAGAGGAATATCACAGCCTACACAATATTACATATGGTGGATGGTGAAGGCTACTTTACTTACAGAATTCGACAAAATCAACAGTTTCCTTATGATTCTGTTGAAATTTTGCACACTTGATCTTCAGATCAAGTATTCATCATTCTCTTTCTGCAATGTGTTGAGACAACTTCATACCATTGTACTGAAAATCATTTTCACACATTCATGCGATACTCTCAACTCATTCAATTAATTTAATAATTCTTTCAGCTCACTATGATGTTCTTGCAGATCAAGTGAAACATTTGTCACTTCATATTAAGAAAACAATTCGCAGAAGATTTTACATATATTATAGTTTGATGTAATAAAGGCCAAAATTTATTTTCATTACTGTGTAGCATTGAATTAAGTGAAGTATTACATGAAAGTTAAGAATGTGATTTGGTAAAAACACATTGCATAGAGTTTTTGGTACAGTAATTTTTGATCAACTGTTGCGTGTGTGAAATGTAGACAATATTCTGAATTTTCATTTGAAACCGAGCAGAATGTTAAATGTTAATTTGTTTTTGAGGCACTGGCGCTCCCATTTCCATCCCGGCACATCGGAAATCACGTGGTCATACCAATCGTTGAATTTCATACTCATTTTAGCGACGAAGTATTGCTTTATTTATTAGTGCATTAAAAATATCACCAAATGAACGTATTAGAGTTAATGGAAAATCTGGAAGATGTCAAACTACTATGAAGACAAGTGATGCTGATTTTAAATCTGACTGACTAACAGGCAGTTTTCAGAAATGTAGTATGGAATTATGTAGGACGCCATTGACTTACATGAATGTAATTTGCAAGGGACTATTGCAAATGAACTGGAACTGGCGGTATCTTTGAGGTACGGTAGATGTTGAAATCTTAGAATTGTGTGTGTTTGAACCAAACGAAAGCCTTGTTACATTTATTAATAAAGAATGACCTAGGTTTCGAATCATACGCTCATCTTCCAGTAAATAGCTGATACAAAAAAAAAAAAAAAAAAAAAAAAAAAAAAAAAAAAAAAAAAAAAAAAATATGTGAACTGAAAAACCTGTAATGTTACTATGGAATAACTGCAGCGAATGCATAATACATTTTCTATTAATTTTTTTTCTACAGAAAATTGTACAGAATTAAAATTAAATTATTTTGCAATGTAATAATTTGGTTTTGTAGGTAGCTGATAAAAATACATTTGCTGTTAATACTAAAATCTAAGAAATTAAAATGAAATTAAAATATTGAGGTGCAGGCTAATAACTAAAAGGAAGATGTCCCTGCTGGCAGGATGGATGCTGGTGTAGATTTGTCATTCACCCTGCTGAGCCTTAGTTCAAGTAGTCGATGAAAACTGAAAATTATTTACGTTTTCCTTATAAACGTACTTTGTGATGACATACATTTGCGTGATACCTATTAATTTCAGCAAACGCTCAGATTACGTAGCTACACTTTAACAATAGCGTGAGTGTACAATGTGGCCGTCCACAGTGGCCGAGTGGTCTTGGGTGTGCCAGTCAAGATCTGAACGGCCACTGCGGTCGGGGGTTCGATCCTCCCTCGGGCATGAATGTTTCTGCTGTCTTTAGTATAAGCTAGTTCATAAGTAGTTTGTAAGTTTAGGGACTGATGACCCCGTAGTTAAGTCCCATAAGCTCTACAAACATTTGAACATTTTTCTAGAATGCGGATCCACGTGTGTTGATCTTGTACTGTCGAGTGTTGTCGGACGCCTTCAACTCTCTCTGGCCGTAAACAAACTTTGGTTCAGCGCACTACCGTCGGCAATTGTAAAGTGAACAGGAAGTACTAGTCGCAATATAACATGGCAGTTGAGTGTCTGATCTCGCTTTGTTGCATATTACTGGCAGAGCGAAAATGACCAACTCTAGCGATGACGTAGCCTCTAATGAGTCTGTTAGTTGTGAGACTGGAGAGGATGCGAAAAGAAAATGAAATGATGGAGTGTACGTACTTGCAAATATGCTGAAGAATAGAAAGAGTGGCGCCTGGGAAAAGTTTGACGATGTAGTGAACGCCGCAGATGGAAAATACACGAAGTATGTACATTGCAGAGAAAACGGTTGTATTCTTGTCTGTTCTACCTCTTCCAGGACAAGAGATAGATCCTCTGTCGAACAAAAACACAGGCCATGGAACGAAGTGTAAAGTAAGCTACCCCCCCCCCCCTTAACGAAACAAAATATTATACATGATGTACCCCTGTTATGATTTAGTAGAATTCATAAGTGAAGTACCTTCCGCCATGTACCAGACGCATCTTATGTAGACAGTGACCTTCCGCTAGCATTCTTAACTACCCTCCGCCATGTACCACACGAATCTTACGTAGACAGTGGCCTTCCGCTAGTTTTGAATGTCAAGTGTGTGAAATTTCATCAAGATCGTAATAAAACTTTAGACTTTATAGAACTGTTAACTGAAGTACCCTCCAACTGTACGTAGCCAGTGTCCGTTCGCTATTTATGAATGTGAAGTGTGTCAAATTTCATCAAGATCCTAATAAAGCTTTAGATTTTATAGAATTGTTAACCGAAGTACCCTCCTCCATGTACTACACGAATCTTACGTAGCCACAGACCTTCCGCTTGTTTTGAATGTCAAGTGTGTGAAATTTCATCAAGATCGTAATAAAACTGCAGATATTAAAGAATTGTTAACTGAAGTACCCTCCGCCATGTAACACACGAATTTTACTTAGACAATGATCTTCCGCTAGTCTTGACGTCAAGTGCGCCAAATTTCATCAAGTTAGAAATAATACTATCAGTTTTGTAAACTATATACGTGAAGTATCCTCCGCCATCCACTACGTAAATCTTATGTAGGTCGTGACCTTTATTTTGAATGTCAAGTGTGCAAATTTCATCAAGATCGTGATAAAAACGTAGATTGTAAGAAATTCTGTAATTGAATCACCCTCAGCCATGCACTACACGAATCCCTGCAAGAGTGACCATTCTCTCGTTTTGAAAGTGATGAGTGATCATTCCATCAAGTTTGGAATAAAGTAGGCGTAAGTAATACAAAATCATAGGTAATACCACGTGTAAGTTGTATCTGTCGCAAAAATTCTGCGCATCTTCTGTTAAGAGTCACAGGATAGGCGTGGTGCTCCAGGCTCGTCTCGGCTCGTCTTGCCAGGCTCGCTGTACCCGTTGCGCCCGCCAGCTCCGTTCGTTGTACCTGTTGTGCTTGCCGGCTCGGCTCGTTGTACCCATAGGCTCGCTGGCTCAGCTCGTTGTACCCGTTGCGAACGCCGACCCGACCTGTCGCCCTCCGCGGGTTCCGAGTAACGGACAACGGGGCTCGTGAGTCTGCTGCAGGTACCGCCAGGCCCGGCGAAGTTGGCGAGCCACGTCGGCAAGTCCACGAGTGTAGCGGGCCGAGCCGGTGACGTCATAACGCCGACTAGCGGGTTTTAAGCAACATTTGGAAGCCCATTGCGGATCTCTACTGCAAACCACCTCCCCGAACACCTGCATCCCCCCCAAACACTTGAAACCCTCACAAACAACTGCAACACCCTTCCAAAACACTTGCAATCCCCCAAAAACCTGCAGCACCCCCATGAACTGCTGTAAACCCCCCTACCCCCAAACATCTGCAACCAACCCCGTACATCTGCAAACACCCCCTTATATCTATAAAAGCCACCCCCGTACATCTGCATACCCCCCAAACACCTGAGAACCCTTCCCCCGATCACCTCCAAATGCCCCGAACAGTGAAAGCCGCTGAACACCTGAAATCCCTTCCTGTTAACCTGCACCCCCATCTGAAAACACCTTCAACCCCCCCTCCCCCCGCCCCCTGCCCTCCAAACACCCGAACCCCCCTGAACACCAGCAACACCTTCGAACTCTTCCAAAGGCCCCCACCAAACACCTGCAAATCCCCCAAAACACCAGCAAGACCACCCCAAACACCTGCAAAAGCCCCCCCCCCAATACCCTCAAACCCCCACAAACACCAGTCACACCACCGTACACCTACAACCCCGCCGCCATACACCTGCAAAAGCCCCTCCTGTACACCTTCAAAAGCGCCCAAACACCTACAAACCCCCCGAACAACTGCAAACCCCCTCGAACTAATGCAAAACCCCCCAAACGCCTGAAACATCCTCCCGAACAACTGACAATCTCCCTAACACCTGCAAACCCCCCTGAACACCTGCAATCCCCCAAACACGTCATAACCGGCTCCCCCCAAACACCTGCAAACCCCACGGACACCTGCATACATCCCTGAACACCTGCAACCCCCCGAACACCTGCTACCACCCCAAAAACCTGGACAACCCCTCATGAACACCTTCAATCCCCCCAAACATGTGCAACCTCCCAAGACTTGCAACCGCCCCAAACACCTGCAACCCCACCCAAACACTTCCTAACCCTCTGCAAACACACTCGAACACCTGTGACCTTTCCCCGAACACCTCAAACCCCCCAAACACCTGCATGCCCACCCCCCCAAGAAACCTGCAAGGCCCTCTTCCCCCCAAACATCTACAAATCCCTTTCAAACACCTGCAACCCTTCCTGAACACCTCCTAACGCCCCAAACACCTGCAACCCCCCGAAAATCTGCAACTCCCCCCCCTGAATACCCCTAACACCCACTGAACAACCATAAACCCCCAAAAACCTTCAAACCCTCCATACATACCTGTAAACTACCAGAACAACAGCAAACCCCCCGAACACCTGTAACGGCACCTCCGAATACCTGCAATGTGCCCCCCCCCCACATAACACCTGCAAAAACACCCTGAACACCAGAAAACCACCCCTGAACACCTGCAACCTGCCCCCCTAAACACCTGAAAACACCCCCCTGGAACACCTGCATACCTTCATCCACCCCCAAACACCTGCAACCCCTCGTACACCTGCAAACCCTCCCCATGCACCTGAAAGACCTCCTCCCTCACCAAAAATCTGCAAACCCACCCCAAACAAATGCAAAAACCTCCAAACACCGAAAACCTCCCCAAACACCTGAAACCCCCCTGAACACCAACAAACCACCCCCCAAAACATGCATTTCCCTCGAACATTCTCAAACCTTGCCTCCCAACACCTCCCAACCCCCTGTGCAGTTGCAAACCCCCCAAAAACCTGCAACACACCCCGCCGAACTCCTGCAAACCCCCCACCCCTTAACACCTGCAACCCCCCAAACTCATGCAAACCCTTTGAACAATTGCAAAACCCACAAACACCTGAAACAAACGAACATTAGCAAACACCTGCAAAAGCCTCACCTCCCAGAACATCATCAACCGTCCCCCTGAAAACCTGCTAACCCCCCCCCCCCATACTACTGCAAATCCCCCAGCCCTGAACACCTGCAAACGCCCCCTCCCTCCCCCCCCCCCCCCCGTAAAGCAACCAAACAACCTCAACACCTCCTCCCCTGAATACCTGCAAATCCCCCCCCCTAAACACCTGCAAACTCACCCCCCCTCTGTACACCTGCAAACGTCCCCCTTCAAACACTCGTTCCCTAATGCATCCCCACATTCCCTAACGCTAACCCACTTTCCTAATGCAAACTAGAGTTTCCTAACGCATACATGCGTTTCCTAATGCAAAACCGCGTTTCGTAACGCAAAAGGGCGTTTCCTCACGCAAACTGTCGTTGCCTAACGAAAACCCACGTGCCCTAACACAAAACGGCGTTTCCTACTGCAAACATCCGTTTCCTAATGCAAACCTGCGTTTGTTAACGCAAACCCGCGTTCGCTGACTCAAACCCACATTTCCTAATGCAACCCAATGTCTCCTAACGCAAACCAGCGTTTCATAACACAAACCCGCGTTTGCTAATGCAACCTCGCGTTTCCTAAAACAAACTCACATTTCCTAACGCAAACCACCATTTTCTAACACAAAGTCACGTTTATTTACAGAAACCCACATTCACTAACGCAAACCCGTGTTCCCTAAGGCAACCCTGGGGATTGCAATAGGTAATGCAGGATTGCCTTAGGGTACACTGGTTTGCATTAGGGAATGCGGGTTTGCATTAGGGTACGCCAAATTGTGTTGGGGAACGTGGGTGAGCCGTGCCAGCTTTCGAATCTTCTGCCACGCCTCTGTTTGGCAGAGCATTCATTCGTTTCACGCACTCCTTTCGGTGGTGGCACGCTTGTATGCACGGGGCACCACGAGAGCGCCGTGCAGCTGGGCCTGCGGTTTTCGTTTAGGAGGGAGTTTTGCTTTCGGTAGCCCCAGAGGAAGGTTCCGAGGACTGTGCCCGTACTGTGGGGACGTGACTTCAATGGGCTAATTGCAACCATCTGGGCATGACAACTCTGATGGATTCACGTGGTCCGTTGCAGCACAAGACTCTTGGTGGGCTACTTTGGGTCTAGTTATCTTCAGAGTTGTTTCAAGAACTAGTCAGTACTGGAGTTGGACTTCATCATTGGTGTGGGCTCCATGTCGAAACATAATAGATTTGCTGCCAGAAAAGGGGCTGCGTCCGTGTGATGAATGTCATGCTTAGACGTGCCTTTAGTCTGTTGCAGCACAAGGCTGTTGGGTGTTTGTGCACAAGTGCATGCTGTCAACTGTGCGGGCGTGGAAACAATGCAGACGTGCACACAGGCACAAGGAGCAGGTGCCAAGCAGTCCTGGAATATTCGGCAGATCGTGGAGTACACCAGTAGAACACGTTAAGTTGTGTAAACTTATTTGTAAATATGTGTTTTTAAAAGGCTGAAAGACTCGTATGGACAGTATTTACTCTCCGGCTATCGGAATTTGCGTCAACAAACGCGGGATTGCGTTAGGAAACACCCCTTTGGGTTAGCAAATGCGAGTGTTCGTTACAATGCGAGTTTGCGTTAGGAAACGCCCATTTGCGTTAGGAAACAGCTGTTTGCGTTAGACAAAGCGTGTTTGCGTTATGAAACGCCCGTTTCCATTAGGAAACTCGGGTTTGCGTTAGTAAATTCGGGTGTTTGTTAGGAAACGCGAGTTTTCGTTAGGTAATACCTGTTTGTGGTAGGGAATGCTGGTTGCGTTAGGTAACGCCTGTTCGCGTTACGAAAGGCGAGTTTGCGTTAGGGAACTTGGATTTGCATTATGGAACGCGAGTTTGCGTTATGAGATACAGGTTTGCGTTAGGAAACGCCGATTTGCGTAAGGAAATGCCTGTTTGCGTTAGGGAAGGTGTGTTTGCGTTATGAAACGCCCGTTTACGTTACAAAACTGACATTGGCGTTTGGAAACGCGAGGTTGCGTTAGGAAACGTGGGTATGCTTTAGGGAATGCGGGTTTGCTTTATGAAACGTGGGTTTGCGTTAGCAAACGCCCATTTGAGTTAGGAAACCTGTATTTGAGTTAGGAAACTCGGATTTGCGTCGGGGCACGCGTGTTTGAGTTAGGGAACGCCTGTTTTCCTTAGGAATAGTCGATTTGAGTTAGGAAACCCAAGTTTACATTACAAAATGCGAGTTTGCATCAAGAAACGCAGATTTGCATTAGGAAACGCCCGTTTGCGCTAGGAAACGCCCATTTGCGTTTGGAAACTCGAGGTTGCGTTAGGAAACGTGGGTTTGCTTTAGGGAATTCGGGTTTGCTTTATGAAACGTTGGTTTGCGTTAGTGAACACCCGTTTGAGTTAGGAAACGCGTGTTTGCTTTAGGAAACTCGGTTTTGCGTCAGGACACGCAGGTTTGCGTTAGGGAATGCCTGTTTTTCTTAGGAAAAGTCCGTTTGAGTTAGAAAACGCGAGTCTATATTACAAAATGCGAGTTTGCGTTAGAAAAAGTGGGTTTGTGGTCAGTCGCTTTTCCTAATGCAAACTCGCATTTCCTAATGCAAACCAGTGTTTCTTAATGCAAATCTGCCTGCCAAAGGCAAACTCAAGTTCCCTAATGTAAACCGACGTTCCCTAATGGAAAGCCGTGTTTCCTAACGCAAACTCGCGTATTTAACGCAAACGGGATTTTCCTAACGGAAACCGGCTGATATGAAGATCAGCATCTCCAAAACGAAAGTATTGTCTGTGGGAAAGAGATTCAAACAGATTGACTGCCAAATAGGAGGAACAAAGTTAGAACAGGCAGAGAGTTTCAAGTACCTGGGATGTATTTTCTCACATGATGGCAACATAGCGAAAGAACTGGAATCGAGGTGCAGAAAAGCCAATGCAGTGAGTGCTCAGCTAAGATCTACTCTCTTGTGCAAGAAGGAAGTAAGTACCAAGACTAAGTTAGCAGTGCACCACTCCATCTTTCGACCAACTTTGTTGTATGGGAGTGAAAGTTGGGTTGATACAGGTTACTTTATTCATTAGATAGAGGTTACAGATATGAAAGTAGCAAGAATGATTGCAGGTACCAATATATGGGAACAATGGCAGGAGGGTGTCCATAATGAGGAAATCAAAGAAAAGCTGGGAATGAACACCAGTTAGAGCGAACAGACTGAGATGGTGGGGTCATGTTTCACGCATGGTAGAAGCAAGGTTACCTAAGAGACTCATGAGCTTGTCAGTGGAGGGTAAGAGGAGTCGAGGTATACCAAGAAGAAAGTACTTAGATTCGGTGCAGAATGATTTTGAAGTGAAAGGTATAACATCAGACGAGGCTTCAATGTTAGCATTGAATAGGGGATCATGGAGGAATTTTATTAGAGGTACTACGCTGTAGACTGAACGCTGAAAGGCATAATCAGTCTCTAATGATGATGATGATGAGTAAAAGTATTCATTATTAAACTCCATAAAGCACATCGTTGTAAAATGTAAATTACGTCCACTAGATTTTTGTAAAGAAAAATATTTATTTTGGCTCCAGAAGGTCGTAGAGCAACATTATTTGCTTTAAAATCTGTGAAAAAATGTTAGCAACATATTTCTTTAACAATTCCTTTCATAAGATAAAAATAGAAATAGTTGGTTGAAGAAAACGGGCCCAAAAAATCAAGTTTTTCAAAATCATACTTAAAATTTAAAACATCTAAAAAAATTATGAATAGTATGATATTACAATCGTTCACAAAGAAAACAGACAAAAACCTATTACACTAGGTCGATCCTCTGACCAACTCTAGCCAATTTTCTAGGAGCCCCTTTATTTATTAAAAAAAAAGATATAACTAAAAAAAATACTGAATATCTTTAATTTTTTTACAAAAGCCTTTTTTGACTTGTTCTGTGCCATACTTGTCGTAAATAATAAGTTTGGAAAAGTGAACATTGTTGAATTATAAGGAATCTAGTTTTTAAAATTATTTTCAGTATTTTTTCGATATATTTCGAAACTTGTCAAATCAGTCGTTATGTTCAAAACAGCAATCGATATATAATCTTAAGGGCTACAAATTTCTAATGTAACATTTTGCCATCGGAGTTATGTTGTTTTTTATTTATTTAATAAAAACCGTTATGCGGAACCTTGTGAATTAATTTGACAAATTTCACCGTCTAGGTTCGAGTTTCATAAAACAGAAACTCTATTTGAAGTTTAATTTCCTACACGCTCATATTTTGTGTTTTTAGGTAATAATTTTTGCAACTACTTTTTTCTACTGCTTGGACTAATGTGCCCAGGTAGCTGGCGCCTAGTCGTCACACTCCGATGGTATGGGTGTTCTCACTGCGCGCCGGGCCGAGCCAAGGCGAAAAAGAGGGGGGGAAATTAAGTTTTCAGATTTTAAAGTTGTATGAACTTTTGAAAGCATGTAATACCATGCCACATCGTTTTATCAACTTATTTTTTCCTTAAAACCTTTGCCTTGCGTGTGAAAAAATAAGAAGTCTGTTTATCGTTTTATTATGACTAAAAAAAACCTTATATTAAGTCCCGAAGCGAAGCCCGGTACTGCAGTTAGTTCCCTCTTAATGTGCTGTTGAGGCCTACAGGATAGGGATGGGAAAAACCGACCGGTTAAAACCGATACCGGTATTTTGGTTTTGAATAACCGGTTTTTTTCGGTATTAATTTGGTGTCGGTTGTAACCGGTTTTTTTAGCTATTGCCAAGAACCGGGTAAAAAAACCGGTACAACTGCTTCCTGTAGTAGTGGTTCAAAATGTGTTTTTTTGTAAATAATTTAAAAAAATTAAAACTAGTAGACGCTAATATTTAGGGCTATTCCTAAAATTTCCACTGCTGTGAAATATTAGGTCATCGCAGTAACTAAAAAAAACGATCAGTGATAATTTAAGAACAATCCCGGCAGTCAGAAACGCGCAACAAACGCGTGGCATAAGAACTGGTGCAGCTACTGAGGCATCGATGCACCTGTTGCCGTGTGGCGTGGCCTATTAGACGACGCGCGTGCACCGGCAGTGTATGAGACTTGCCTCCGTCTGGTCATTCGGCAGTTCCTTGCTGTCGTCGCCAGACATCGATGGTGTCGTAAATGGCACCATTCCGAGTGTGGAAGTACTTCACGAAATACCGGAACAGTTAGGTACAATGCTTCATTTGCTTTAAAAAGCTGAAAACGAGTGGAGGTACTACAAACATGCTGTGTCATTTAAGGAGAAAGCATCCAAAACGTTTCTTGGAAGAGAAGGTAAATTTGATTCATATACTTATTATGTAAGCTTGGAATAATAATTTTCAATCTATTATCATATTGTTATGCTAACAAGTTTTATTAATGTGATTCCTTGAAAGCGAGGGTCTTTTTTAAAACCAATATGGGTTTAGGTAACATTGATCTTGTGGTGCCTCGCGAGCCGTGCGGTCTGAGGCTCCATGTTACGGTCTGCGTGGATGCTCCAGTCGGAGGTTCGAGTCCTCCCTCCTCTCTCGGTCATGGGTGTGTATGTTGTCCTTAGAGTAAGTTAGATTAAGTAGTTTTTATGTATATATATATATATATTGGTTGTCTCAATATTCGCAACTGCCGGATGGAAATACTAGGCGAGTAAATCCAGGGTCGGCGCAAGACCCCCCCCCCCCCTTCTTTTTAGGACAAACTCAACATTCATGCCCAAGAGGGGATTCGAAACCAAACAGCGGAGGGAGCGGGTACGGGAACTGTGGCATGGTGCCTCGACTACCTGCCGACCGCCCCTTTTGAACAAGAGGAGGGAGGAGGACTGAGGCAGCATCGTCGTGTTTATGCCGGAGGAAAGAGAGGAGGAAGCAGCTGGCGTACACGCCAGTATCTTTATGAGTGGAGCGCTGCCGGCCTATTATTCGCCATGCGTTTACTCACAACTAATATTTTGCAGAATACGAAATCTATCTAATTTGGAAATTCGAATGCAATGTTAGATACTGCGGTTACATGTTAAGTCTGAAGCAATTTTCCTAAGCCCTTCAATGGCAGTTTCCGAGTGTTTCATTCTTCCAGCATTATGGGGAAAAAATGATTGAACATTATACAGTCAAACATGTCCGACACCTAAAATGGGTAGAACTATGCCGCGGCGGATTAGCCGCGCTTACTGGAGCGTCGTGTTGTGGTACGTGCGGCCATCCGCCGTCGGGAGTTCGAATCTCCCCTCGGGCATGGATGTTTGTGCCGTCTTTAGTATAAGCTAGTTCATAAGCAGTTTGCAAGTTTAGGGACTGATGACTCCATAGTTAAGTCCCCTACGCTTTACAAACATTTGAACATTTGATTTGCTAGAACAGAATGTGTAAATACGATGTGAGTAGTTACAAGGGATAAAGACATTGGTAGTAGGCCTGGCATAAGTTGGGTTTCGACATATTTTTGGAAATTTTTGCTATCCGTGTCTGAGTGGTAGTCGGACGTTTTGGTTTTTGAGCCATGAAACACCTTTCTCCGCCTGCACGAACAACAATTAAACTCTGACCGGCACTTTTGTTTGACAATACTACTCGCACACTATCACTTTGCCAACATTTATTTACTGGTGTGCCTGTGAATCCATATTTCATCTAAGTATATTAATGGTCGCTTTGATTCAGATGAAAACCTGAGAAAGTATGGTCTTTTAGCAACAAAACGTTAATTTTGACACCTTCTAAAACAAATATCCATAGATAGAACATTGCTTCTGAGGCTTTCCTTGCTAACTTTGAAGCTCATTTCTGTTTGAAAAAAGTGGTGAGTTTTCGCAAAGTTCGTATTTCCTTCCATTGGTTGTCATACCATAGAAATTGCTGCCCGATAATACATTTATCCATATCGATCACAATTATTGTGAGCTTCTTGTGTCTTCTTCTTGGGCGCTAGTTTAACCGTAGCTTTGCTGTACCTCGTCACGTGACCTAGTCCCTAGCACTGACGCCTCACCACTTCGCCTTTCCAGGCAATATGTATTGTTGCGTTCTCTACAACGAAAACTACAGAATTCGTTTCGGTAGTTGGCCGAGAGAGTCAAGATTGGTCAGAAGCACTTTCATTGCGTTTCCTAAGAACAGATGAATTTGTGCGTCCGAATTTCTTGCATCTTGGGACGTAATAGGTTAGTGCTTTTCATATAACGTACAATTAGTATTGTGCATGCATGTTACGCATAAGTTAGAATTTTTCTCCTTCAAGATTGCAGAATAGGAACGTTTATTTTTTATTATGATCTGTTACTTCAAAAATTGGCAAGTCGGCAAATACGCACTCGTCCTCCCAATAGCTAGAATGAAAATAAAGCGAGGAAAAGTGATATGATGTGGCAATGACTAATTTGTTGCCCCTTATTCCATAATCAGACACGAAAGAACTGACACATGCAAATTACGACATGTCGACTGACAATTCTTTGAAATGAACAACCGCAGTGCAGTGAGTTAATATATTTGACTAGCATTAGTACCCGCGATGCCCGCGTGTGTGTTTATTGCATTATTATGTTACTCCATCTTCTTATTCTTCCTATCTCCATTGTCTTCCGCCCCACTCTATCACCGTTTCACCTGCATGTGTAGTGAAATTCGGGATGAAATTCAATTTCACGCGGCTCAATTCTTAGACTTCAATTCCTGAACAGCGTATCCTACAATAATATTTCACACATATTTGAACATTTTTGTAAATTCACAAGGATTATTAAAATTAGCTAGATTTCTTCAATCAGGTTTGACTCCATTTTTGAGCTGGTGCCCAGCGACTGTTTTGTGCAAATCTGTAGAGAATGTAACCATGTCGCAATTTTTGTATTTATTTTCCGGATCTACATAGATTTCGGGCACAGTGTGGCTATTCTCAATGCATTATGTTTACATCTATACCGTCATGCTGAATGTAACTGTCACAACGGTTTAAATGGAAGCACATATTAAAAGCTTTGAGGCTGGCCATTCAGTGGCCGAAACCTAGAAGTAAATCTGAAAACTAAAAACAAAAATTACGATTGATTGCTGACATTTCCTACAGATTGGTTTAAATAAAATTCCAGAAAGTTCTGAAAAAAAAAGTTGGTGGGGGGTGGGGGGGGGGGCGGCAATTTAGCAGCTCGCACGGGCCGGCACTTGGGCTTGCGCCGGCCCTGAGTAATTCTGTATGCTTCGTATATCGTCTTCTACGGACTCCTGGCTAGGCTTACACACACTCAAGAAGGCGTAGTATTAGGAGGGGATCTTGCAAAATATGTAAAGGCTAGTGATTTGTAGTATAGCGTAAATTTACTTAAATTTTAACTAAATCTCGTAAGTTTCGGTTTCGGCCGAAACTAGAAGAGCCGAAAATTCGATTACGGTTTCTGTTTCGGCCACAAAATATGTTTCGGTCGAACTCTACTGGAAATAATAGCAATAAAAAAAACGAAAACCGGTTATCTTGAGCAGTTTTTATAGTGCGGTTAATCTGGAGATGAAGAGAACCGAAAACCGGTTGTTTCAGCGATAATCGCCATCCCTACTACAGGAGGGGGAGAGAGAGAGAGAGAGAGAGAGAGAGAGAGAGAGAGAACACATTACAGAAAGAAAACGAAATGAACATAATAGCTCACTGAATTAAACATTTCTTTTGTTCGACGCAATAGAAATTTATTTTGTCACTCTCGATAATAATAGAATTATTACATGGGTGGGGGGGGGGGGGGGGGGGAATACCCTCTGTTACGCATAGAGAAATTCCGCTACGTTTGGCAACACTGATGTATATAGTATACACAAGAAATGGTGTCTTTGCTAATTATTGTGAAACAGTGACATTTGTTTTAGATGTAATTGTCGAGTGATCGACGAGTGGACGTGTAGAATATGAAGTGTATTATATTCTGTTGTTGAATTGAGCCTGTAGACTGTGTCGTTATAAGCAGCGTATTGTAAAGGTAGGACAAACATTATGTAGATTCGTTTGCAGACAGCAATGTCAGTAGTATTATTTTAGATTTTATTATTTTTTTATTCGTAATCCTTATCGGCATGAATATATACAAACATTGACGTCTTGTAGTAATACCACATAATTCTTCACATGGCATATTTGCCATGTTGCTCTTGAGAATAGCACTCTGAAGCATGTACTTTTAGATTTGTCACCGCTTGAAGTCAAGAAGAATTTAGATGTGCAGTAGAGTGCAATAAATTTTATTAAGGATTGCACTGAATGTATGATTTTCAGCGACAGTGTTATCTCAAATGTGCTATCTGTACTAACATATTCCACATGTATATCTATTTTCTATGAGTTGAATGGTGTAACCCTACTTGTTTCGATTGTTCATGGCCCCAAGGGAAAAATTTTACGACACTTCTTGCCGGGCTCCAGTGCTTGCGTTGGCAACAGATGGAACAATGAAGTGTAGAATTGCGTTAATATTTTTCACGAGCTACAGAGTAAATCTTATTGCTGCTCGTTTCACTCGCAGCAATATTAATACTGTACCTGCTTATAGTTGACAGCTTCTTGTATGTACCCTTGTCCGTTCAGAAAAAAAAAAAAAAAAAAAAAAAAAATATTTTCGTTTTAATTGAAGTTGTCGGGAAAAACATTTATTGGTGATCTGAGTTGCCGTCATTACCATTGGTGCCAACATAACCACTGCAGCCCGGCGAGAAGCGTCGTACAATTTAACCGCCCCAAGAGCGGCATCAAAGAGAACCGTATCAGATCATGTCACCTGCCATCTCTAATTTTTTTGAAAATTTGTACATTTGTTTATACTTATTACACGAAGAACTAAGCTAATACATTTTTGTCTCTGTCTAAAACTTCGTTTTGGATTGAATTTTGAATGGGATGAGTTGATAATTTTGCGCTCTCAGACTGTCCAATCCTTGCCTGCAGAAATAGTCCTGTACATACAACTATTTCTTTATGAATCTTTTACTTTAGAATATTTTGAATCACAGTTGAAGACACGCACATAGTTACCTTTTTCTCAAGAAATGCAATCCAAATGGGAAGTGTCAGTCGAGATTTTTTGTAATTTTTTAAAAATTATGTGGAGTAGGCTACAAGAAAGAAATTTTCAGACCCATGGCAGCATTAACAAGCGAAAAATAAATTAATAAATGTATACTGGTACATGATGGAAAATTTGAGGCAGTGGGTGACAGTCCTAAATAAATGTACTTGGAATGACCTTTTCTCCATTACAGTAAAAAGTATTATGATGATTGATTTATCTGCATCTCCCTTCATAGAAAAATTACTGTATTACCGGTACTGGCAATATTTCAAGTTATGTATTAGTCTTGTGTATTGTGCCAGTAAACAATTTGCAAATACGGTACCTACAGGACAAGTCAGTTTTATGTAGTAAATACAATTAGTTAATTAATTAATTAATTAATGTGTACATAATGGAAAATTTGAGACAGTGGGTTTCAGTCCTAAATGAATTTACTTGGAATGACGTTTCTTCCATTACAGTAAAAAGTATTGTGATTATTGATTTATCTGCATCTCCCTTCATAGAATAATTACTTTACTACTGGCAATATTTCAATTTCTGTATTGGTCCTGTATATTGCATCAGTAAATAATTTGCAAATACGATACTTACAGGACAAGGTAAATACAATTTATACCTACTACGATTTCATAACAATTCGCCTCATATTCCATGCTAACATTTTAAAAACCAATGAGGTGATTTATAATGGTATGAATATTTCATCAACAACATTAAATATTTGGCTATATACTTCTAAAATGTGCAACATAGAATTCAAGCAGTGGTCAAACATGTATTCTGTCAGCCGATCTTTGTAAGTCTGTTATGTGTTCCAAATCTGGTGGTTTGTGGTTATACAACATAACACCAGTACAATATACTCCTCCTTTGCATATTTATGTACAAACCACAGAAATATGTAAGCCACCGTAAGTTAGCTTCTGCCTGATGTCATAAACATGAAAAGTCACAATTTTACTTACGGCCTCTCTCACATACTGTGCTAACGTTGCCAACAAAATTTTCAATTTACAAGGGTAGTAGGCAGTATGGACTGGCTTCTTATTAGAAGTGACATATTTTGAGTGTTCTGTGATGTTATTGCTTTAGTTTATTAAATTTATATTGTGCTCATGTGTATATTAGATTCAGTTTTGCGTAAATATCTGGTTAGTGTACTCACCCACTGTGCAAATCACGACCGCTTCTGTTTTTGTGCTCACATGTATATTAGATTCATTTTCGCGTTAAGCATATCGTTAGTGTATTTTTCCGCCGTCTGAATCCTGACGGCCGTCTGTTTTGTTTTTGGTGGATGAGTCAGCTCTAGCTGTCTTCGTTTACCTTAGTTACCCTCTGTCGATCCCCCACCACATCTTTATAGTTGTTAATTTTTCTGGATATTGTATTCATGAATAACGGCTGTGACTGCTGCGGATGCACTCTGAGCTGATGACACTTCGCTCCCAGCTTCAAGCTGTGTTAACCTCGGTGGCACAGCTTCAGGCTGCAGTCGAAGGGTGTCGTCGTTGGTCGGTCGTGGGAAACCATAGGCCTGTGGCAGCCACATACCCTGATACTGCTGGTAATGAGGCAGACACCCCACCCGTTGTTGTGTGGGAGGTCACTCCACTGTGTGGCAGGCAGCGTAAGACATTCCGGGGACTGATAATGAGGCCTCCCCGGTTCGTCTTGCAAACAGGTTTGAGGTGAGATGAGGTCACCAAGCAGCCTGCAAGATCTGGGCTTTCACAGAGGGTGGGTTTGCTCGTAGTTGGGAGCTCCGACGTTAGGCAAGTAATGGAGTCCCTTAGAGCTGTGGAACTCACAGATGTCCTCCGGACACCCTTACGAGGCGCTCGGCTAACAAACCTCATTAGTATTGAGTACAAACTTTGGTCCTTTCCCCGACCAGCTGCTTGGTTTAACCCATCACCTGGCTTGTCTAACAGCTGTTCCAATCGCTTGCCACTGCCAGTTTCTTTATCTTTCTGCACAATACCATTACTTATACTAATTGCATGACTCTATTGACATTACTTTGGTAAAGTCACAGACTCAACCTGGAATCGAACCTGAGCCCACTGCGTGAGAACCCATATTGCTGTAGACTATGGTGGTAGACACCTCTTCGCTACACAGCACAAGTTTCTGTTTCATGTTTCACAGTTCCAAGTCGAGCTGTTTCCTTGCTGCACCTTTAATACTGATATGTGCAGTTTTTGTAAAAGAACGTGGTAATCGACAGAGCCAAATGCTTTTGTTAAATCGCAAGAAAAGTCATATACCTTCAGTTTTTTGGTGATAAGAGTCAGGGTTTTGCCAGCAAATGCAAATATTGTTTTGACAGACTTTTCTGAAACCCAATCTGACTTTTGCTGGCGATGCTGTGTATACTGAGGCGCTTCACTAACCTGGTATGCATTAGTTTCTCTAAACCTTTGGAAAACTTGTCAGTAGTGATATTGTACAATAGTTGTCAGTGTCTGCCTTAACTCCCTTCTTATACAGCAGTTATACAAATGCATACTTAGCCTTTCAGGGATTATTTCTCGCTTAAGTGATGCACCAGAAATGTGGCAAAGTACTTTACTTAGATAGCTGCAGCACTGTTGATGCTGTGTTCACTGAGGTGTTTCACTAACATAGCATGCATTGTTGTGGTGGTCTTCAGTCCGCAGACTGGTTTGATGCAGCTCTCCATGCTACCCTGTCTTGTGCAAGCCTCGTCATCTGGGAATAAATATGGCAACCTAAATCCTTTTGAATCTGCCTATTGTATTTGTCCCTCAATTTCCGTCTATGATTTTTACCCGGTATGCTCCTTTTTAATGCTAAGTTGATGATATCTTGATGTCTCAGAATGTGTCCCACCAAACTATCCTTTTTCTTAGTCAGGATACACCACAAATTTCTTTTCTCCTCAATTTTCTTGGGCACTTCCTCATTAGTTATATGATCTACCCAACTAATCTTCCTCATTTGTCTGTAGTGCTACATCTCAGGAGCTTCTATCATCTTTTTGTCTGAACTCTATATCGTCCACATTTCACTCGCATACAATGCTACACTCCAGACAAATGCTTTCAGAAAGGTTTTCCTAACATTTAAGTTAATACCGGTATTGGATGTCAGCAAATTTTGCTTTTTCAGACACTGTTTTCTTCCCATTATGCATTTTATATCTTCTTTACTTCTGTCACTAGAAGTTATTATGCTACCCAAATAACAAAACTCATCCACCACTTTTATTGTCTGATTACCTAATCTAATTCCTTCAGCATTGACTGATTTTTGGACACTACATTCCATTACCCTTGTTTTGTTAATGTTCATCTTATACCCTCATTTCAAGACACTGTCCATACCATTCAATTGCTCTTCCAGGTCCTTTGATGTCTCTGAAAGAATTACAATATCATCAGCAAACCACAAAGTTTTTATTTATTCTCCCTGAACTTTAATGTCCTCTCCAAAGTTTTCCTTCCATTCCTTCACAGCTTGATCAATGTACAGATTGAACAACATTGGGGAAAGACTTCAATCCTGGTTTGCCTTTCCTTAACCTATCTTCTATGGTAAGTTGTAATGTGAGCATTGCCTCCCATGTTCCCACATTTCTCCGAAATCCAAACTGATCTTTCCCAAGGTTGGATTTCACTGGTTCTTCCATTCATCTGTAAATAATTCTTATTGTTATTTTGCATACATGATGTATTGAACTTATAGTTCTGTAATTTTCACATTTGTCTGCACTTGCTTTCTTAGCAATTGGAATCATCATATTCTTCCTGAAGTCTGACGGTGTTTCCTCTGTCTCATATATCTTCCATACTAGGCGGAACAATTTCTTCATCACTGACTATCCTAACAATATCCGCAGCCCAGACGGAATATAATTTATTCCAGGCGGCCTTGTTCTACTCAAATCTTTTAGTGTTCTGTCAAATTCTTCTCGCAGAATTGTATCTCCAATCACATCTTCATCTGTTTCATCTTCCATTTCTATAATACTGCATTCAAGTTTATTTTCTTTGTATAGGCCCTCTGTATATTCCATTCAGCTCTCCTTTCTTTGTCCAGTGTCAGTTTTTCATCTGTGTTCTTGATATTCATGCAACCGGTTTTCTTATTTACAAATATCTCTCTTATTTTCCTGTATGTGGTATCTTTCCCCTAGTTATACATTCTTCTACAGTCTTGCATTTCCCCCCTAGCCACTCCTGTCTAGCCAGTCTGCACTTCCTGTCAACCTTATTTTTCAGACATTTGTACTCCCTTTTGCCTTCTTCAGTTGCTGCATTTTTATATTTTCTCCTTTCATCAGTTAAGTTCAGTATACTGTGTCATCCAGGGATTTCTATTAGGCCTTGTCCTTCTGTGTATATGGTCTTCTGCAGCCTTCACTACCCTATCTCTCAGAGCTACCCATTCTTCTTCTACAGTATCACTTTCTTTTGTTTCAGACAATCCAACTAATGCTCTTTCTGAAACTCTCAACCACCTCTGGTTCCTTCAATTTGTCCAGATCCCATCTCCCTAATTTTATACCTTTTTGCAGTCTGTTAAGTTTTAATCTACAGTTCATAACCAATATGTTATGGTCAGAGTCTATATCTGCCCCTGGATATGTCTTACAGTTTAAAACCTGGTTTCTAAACATTTACCTCACCATTATAAAGTCAGTCTGGTACCTTCCTGTGTCTCCTGGTGTCTTCCACGTATATAACCTTCTATTATGATGATTAAACCAAGTGGCTGTGATTATTAAATTATTCTCTGTACAAAATTCTACTAGGCAGTATCCTCTTTCATTCGTTTTACCCAGTCCATATTCACCTACTATATTTCCTTCTCTTTCCTTTCCTACTAACGAGTTCCATCACAATCAAGTTTTCTTCTCCCTTAACTGTCTGAATAATTTCTTTTATCTCCTCATACATTTCTTCAATCTCCTCCTCATTGGCAGAGCTAGTTGGCATATAAACTTTTACTTCTGTGGTCATTTTGGCTTCGTATCTATCTTTGCTATGATAATGCATTCACTATACTGTTCACATTCTTATTTTATTATTCATTATCAGACCTATTGCTGTGTTAACCTCTCTAAACCTTTGAAAAAAACTTGTCAGTAGTGATATTGTGCAATATTTGGCAGGGTCTGCTTTAATTCCCTTCTTATACAGTGGTTCTACAACTGCAGACATAAGCCTTTCAGGGACTTTTTCTTGCTTAAGTGATGCCGTAGAAATATGGCAAAGTACTTTACTTACATACCTGCATCAATGTTTTAATTATGTGTTAGAAGTATTGTCTACTGAAGGGTAGTTCCATGAGAAAGTGGACATAAACCTCAAAAATGAAAATAAATCTTATGACAAATCAAATTACCAGTTCTATTACCTAAAACATTAATTTTTTTTAATTTGAGGCTCCTTTTTATGTTAAGAAGTAGTGGAACTGAGCAAATAGCTTTATAATTTGTCTAAAATTTCAGCGTGTAAATATCCTTGAAAACCACTTACCAGGCGAAGGGGCACAGGCAGTGATAGTAACAAATACATACAAACGCTAGCTTTCGCAGCCTAGCTGCTTTGTCAGGCAGAAGGGAAGGAGAGGGAAAAGGAAATAATGAGGGTTTTAAGGGAGTGGGTGATGTGTCATTCCAATCCCGGGACAGGAAAGACAAGGGGAAAAAAAAGAGGGTAAACAAATGCACACACACCCACACATTCACATTTTGGTGTGAATGTGTGGGTGTGTGTGCATTTGTTTACCCTCCTTTTTTCCCCTAAGGTAAGTCTTTCCTGTACTGGGATTGGAATGACTCATTACCCACTCCCTTAAAACCCTCATTATTTCCTTTTCCCTCTCCTGCCCTTCTTCCTGACGAAGTAGCTAGACTGCGAAAGCTAACGTGCGCGAACGGGCATGCGCGCGCGCGCGCGCGCGCGTGTGTGTGTGTGTGTGTGTGTGTGTGTGTGTGTGTTTATTTGTTTCTATCACTGCCTGTGCTCCTTCGCCTGGTATGTAGATTTCATCTATTTTTTTACATACTTTTTTCCTGTTAGGAATTTTTTCCCTTATAATATCCTTGAAAACCTATTTTTTAAAGCAAAATTGAAGGCATATATTAATAAAATACCTTTGAAAAACTATACAAACAACTTAAGCCAGTACATTTCAATAGCTTATATTGAATTTATTTCATTACTATGATTCCCAGCACAATTTGTTTGAAATTGATATGTCATGTCATTCCGTTACCAGAAAAAGCCTGAAATATATTTTTCAGTACCAATGGAATTTTATAGAAGGTTGAAAATATTCACACAAATACAGATTTGAGGGGTAAATAGAATCCACACAATAAAAAAATTATTTTTAATTTTAACAATTTAATTTTTAATGGTAACGGAATGACACCCTTGCAGTAACGGAATGGCATAAATGTAGTTACTTAATGGAATGACATAAATTTTATAATGGAATGCCTGACATTTCTTAAGATGATGTTTATACTACAGTTGTAGGCAGTTGTATGTTGGCTATGCTGCAATTGTTGGCAGTTGTATATTGACTGTATCGTAGTTAATAATTGGAGGACCCGTTTGTTTAACTATGTGATCTAACGTATCATTTTCCGAGACTGGGAGGCATACCGGCCCAGGTTCAAATCCGTCTGGCATATTACAAAGGGGATCAGAGTGCTGGTCAGCCAGGATGTGGTTTTCAGGCAGTTTTCCACATCCTCCTAGGTGAATACCTGGCTGGTACCCAAGACTGGCCTCAGTTAGATGATTCACAAACATTTTCATAACACTTTACACTTTCACACCTATAATACTATACACAATCATTTGGGGTACGCATTTCCTTTCGGGGGTGGGGGAGGCATGGGGTGGCGCTAAGAAGGGCATCTGGCCACCCCATAAATATTAACACGCCAAATCCGAATTAACAAGACTGACCCTATATGTGCAGGAATACGGCCAAATAGAGAGTTGGTAAAAGTTGGAGGGAATGTGTATGCAAATGTGGAAAGTCCTGTGAAGCAAGAACATAGTTTTCAGTGAGAAGAAACTTGTATTCAATTTGTCTGAAGAGCAACTGCTGAAAGTCTTCAGTTAAAATGTGCAATGAAATGAGTACATGTACTAACTAGTTATTTATTTTGAAGAACAGTCTTTCTTCTTCCATAACCAAAGCCAAATAAATAGTTTTGCTGGGAGACACTGCTAATGACTAAAGAAAAACATTTTACTAACTTCCCTATTTACTACAATAGAATGTTGGCTGTTGTTGAAGGTCACTACCAATTAGGCCTGATATTTAAAGCATTTTTGCTGCATTGCATTGCATTGCTACAAGTTCACTAAAGTGAAAATATTTATTTTTTATTTAAAAGAGAGATTGTATTATTATAACAATATTTTTTGTGGGGGTGGGTGATTTATGTTGAAGACAGTTATGAAATTTCATTTCTAAGGAAGAGTGACGCAGATGGATATGTCTTTACATTTCCTACACAAGAAATGTCGGGTAGAAAAAAATCAAATTATACAGAGACTGGCTGCACCTACAGTAAATCAGAGAAATAAGTACCATTTTCCCCACCCTGTGAGCAATGCAGAATGAAATTAGTAATTTTCAAGTGAAAGTGTCATTCTGTTACTATGAAGCGTCACTCCGTTACCAGAAATTTTTTTTACTTTCATTATTAAAATATTTGTTTGATGCATATTTCTTCTATACCATTTTGTTTCCCATTTATTCCTCTTCATATCACAATTTTTGTAAATTTTTATAGTAAATGGTTGGGCTGAACTACTGTTGTATTACAAATGATAACAATATGCATGTCCAAATTATGTCATTCTGTTACCAGGTAGTTTTTTTCCCTGTAAGTCCAAATATATGAATGGAATATCAACTTTCACATTATTAAAATTATGTTTCTTTGTTTATGTTGGAAATACACTAAAAGAAATTAGCCTTTATAATCATTCTTGGTCTTTTCATTATCCGTAAGGTGCAAAAAAATACCTGAAAGTCATTCTGTTACTCGTGGAACTGCCCTGAAGTAGAATTTTCAGGGATTTAATAACTCAGTTTCTTGAACAGTGAGTCCTGTTATGTTCACCTGTTGTTCTGTGCTAGGTACTCTGGTTTCCATGGCTTGGTTGACACAGCCTTGCAAATCTAATTTTTCTGTTACTATTAAAATTTTTTGTTTAATGTGCCTGCAACTACTTTTGGATTTGCCAACAAGATGACCCTCACTTGTTATTTGCATATTTTCATTACAAACTGCATTTTCTTTGTTTTCTTCTTTACTAAATTCCAAATAGTTTTTACTTTATTGCTGGAGTTATCAGTTTCCACTTTCAGTCCCCTGTTCTTTGCTGCTTGTATTGTTTTATTCAGAACTTTATTGTAGAGTTTATAGAGTCTAATCCTACTGGGATCAATTAATCTATTGGCTATTGCATAGGCCTATAAGCCTAGTTCTTTCTTGTTTTGTAAGAAATTTTGATGCATTCAGTAATCCAAGGCCTGTTTCACGATTTTAGCAGGTATTCTCTCACTAACTTTTTATGAAATGTTTCTTGAAATAGCCTTGTAATTTTATAGATAAATATACCAGTATTAAATTTTGAGTTACCATTAACTGTGAAGGATATACAGGAGACCAGTTGCTGATTAAAGCTTTCTGTGGTGTGTTTGTTTATAATCTAAAGTATTTCTAAATGAAATTTGCTTTTCTATTTTGTTTTGTAGCTTTACTTGGTTTAGAGTGAGGAACTGTCCTTCATAATCAGAGAGGCATTTTATAATAACTTTTCTAGTTAAATTATTCTAAATATACTTATAAAATACATTGTCTACTAATGTTCTAGAAGTGGCTTTTAATTTGGTTGGAGTGTCCACCAGTGATACTAAGTTGTAATAGTACATTAGGTGTTCAAATTCTGTTTTGTTTCTATTTTCTGTTAAAAAATCCACATTGAAGTCACCAATTACAATTATTGGTTTAGTACTACTACATAGGTGGTATAGAAGTTGTGGCGTCGATCCTGTGATCGATAGCCGCGTTGTTTTGATCAATATTTTTCAGCCAATTTCTAGTGTTTGACTTTATATTACTTAGGATAAAGTCATAATTTATTATATTGTCATATATTTTATCAATGTCAGGAATTTACACCACAACTTGAATTGTTATAATTTCCTGCAGGGTAGTTATAAACCAAAACACTAGTCTCCTTTGAAAGTTATATATCTAAGATATTTGAAACTTAAACTTGCAATTTTTACCTGACGATGGCATAATAGGTGAAAACTGGTTCATAAACCAATAAATTTGCAGAATATCTCACAGTTATCTTGTGTGTTTCATTCATAAGAAAATCATTATTTTAAAGTCACGGTATTGGCTAAAATAAAAATTTTTGTTTGTTCCATTTCATCATAAACATACAGATAAGATGTTTTACTGACTCCGGAGCATGAAGCAGATAATCATTTTTGACAAAAGCAATTGTTTTCTACATACTGCCCATCTTCTTCCAATCCCCTGTTTCTCCCCCCCCCCCTTACCTCCTCCTCACTGCCCATCTTCCCTTTCCATTTCTTTCTTTGTCTTCCATCTTGCCTTTCCATTTCCTTCTTTCTGTCTTCCATCTCCCCTTTCCATTTCCTTCCTTCAGGCTTCCATATGCCCCTCTTCTCTTTGTTGGCCCATGTTTTGTACACATCTGTGCCATACCACCTATTGAATTATGTAAGTTTCATTGCCCATTTAATATGATTTAATATTAAAAATTTCTGCTTCAATTCTGTCAGAGGTAAGCTATCAAGACATTTCTCTAACTTTTCAGAAGAGTACAGAGAAGTTGCTGTAGCTTGGATTATGTTACCACTAAATTAAGTCGGATACACAATTCCTTCCCACGAACTTCTACTTGTACTTTTGCCTTTATGAATGTTTTCTCAAAAATATAATTATGATGCTGTCTTTATTTTACACTTGTCATATACACACAGTATTTTACCATTAAGAAGGATGAATTACATAAGCTACATGTGATAAAGACCTCAAAATCATCATTTTTGCTCTGACATCTGGAATTTTCCTGTTCAGATGTTAATGTAATGATAATGCAAGGAAAATCATGGTGTCCATATTATTGTAAGGTGTTTGTAATTAACAATGTGGAAAACTTGTATACCATTTACACTGAAAACTAAGGACATAGTGGATATTTTTAAGATGAACAGCGGTGGATTGCCAAAGTTGATCATATCGATTGTCAGAGTTGATAATGTTGATTGCCAAAAACAATATGTGTATGTTGAAAAAGTTGAGGAGCATCATGTTTGGATACCAGTTACAAAAGTACTGAAGAGGCTGCCTCCCCTTGGATTTACAATTGTGATTGGACAAACTTTGTAAGTAATGCTCAAACTAAATGAAGAAAGTTCTCAGGTGTTAATTAGCAACATATTTAAAAAAATAAGATACAAAAAAGATAATGTAATAATTTGGCTGATTGTGAAATTCAAAACCTTCCGGGCATATTGAATGCTGTATTACGTCTAGGAAATACTTTAGAAATTGTTGAAATGAGATTTCAGCACACTCTTCTTACCGTCTTCAGGTGTTGCGATCTTCAAGTGATAACTGAGAAGATATGCTCTGAGCTCATGTATTCTCATGATGGCATGTGCATGGTGTATTCTGCTGGGGTAGTGCATGCTTTATTTGAGTGTGTGCCCTTCTGTTGACAATCTGTGCACTGTTCCATGGGCTCTTTGTGGTCAAACTTGCTGCATCATTTTCAGTCTGTAAAAATGTCGAACAAGAATGACTATGGGTAGCATAAAGTTTCTATCTCAATGCAAATCCATGTAGGATATGCTGGATGCCATTGTCATTATTGATAAGGATCTCATTATTGGAATGTGTTATTTCCACTGGTTCTTTGATGATAGAGCTCAACAGTTTTGATGTGATGGCTACAATTTTTGGACTTTTATATTTCATTTACTTGTGAGTTGTGGCCACCTTTGTGCTCAGACAGCAAAGACTACCAAATCTGTTGTTATTCCTTCAACCATTAGGGGTAAAACCCAATGGGACCCTGCAAGCAGCCTGCATCTCAGATACTGTGATTTGATGTTGGCAACAATCTGAGCAAACTACCTCAGACCTATGGAGGTAATGGGAGTTCCACCTGTAATTGACAGATGAGGGACTACTCAGGTACGTCTTGGCAAACAATCTGGTATGAGGTGGGGAACTATTAATATTAATGAGGGTTACACCAGAAGAAAGTAGAGTCGACAGGCTGCAATCCTCACTAGGGTACCAACTAATCCAGGAGGAACATTGAGGAAGGAGGATGGGGAGTATACAAAGACAGCACATGAAATGCTGGAACTGCTCCTCAAGACTCACTTTCCTCAATATCCTCTGGGGGATAACTGGGGGATAAGGAGTGTGTCGATCTCAGTAAGGTCCGATGGGCGGTGGGAACATTTCAACCGTTCAAGTCACCTGGCCCCGATGGAATCTTTCCAGCTCTCCTGCAACAAGCGGGAAAAAATCTTATTAGATTCCTATGCAGGTTATTCAGGGTTAGCCTAGCAGCAGGAATCATTCGCAATGCCTGGAGGGCAGTGAAGGTTGTCTTCATTCCTAAACCAGGCAGAATTGATCATACCAAGGCCAACGATATGAGGCCAATCAGCCTGTCCTCCTTCATTCTTAAGACATTGGAAAAGCTGGTTAATGTGCATGTTGGAGAAAGGAGGTTAAGTAGGGTTCCTCTACATTCAAACCAACATGCATATAAGCCAGGTAAATCATGTGAAACAGCTCTCCACCAACTCGTTGGGAAGGTGGAGAAAGCACTATACTTTCAGGAAATAGCCCTCTGTATCTTCCTGGACATCGAGGGGGCTTTTAGCAACACGACCTTCGATTCCATGGTTACGGCAGCAGAGGTGCATGACCTAGGGACCACAATATGTAGGTGCACTAGGGCCATGCTCAGTGGAAGAAAGGTAGAAGCTACCATGATGAATGAAAAAATGGTAATCAACACCACTAGGGGTTGCCCGCAAGGAGGAGTTCTTTCCCCTTTATTGTGGAATCTAGTGGTGAATGATCTCATTGGAGAATTAAACTCTAGGCAGTACTTTTGCCAAGGATACGCAGATGATCTTGTCATAGTAATACTTGACAAATTTGCTGCCACAGTCAAGAATATGGCACAAGATGCTTTGGATATTGTGCAAGACTGGTGCAGAAAGCAGGATCTGGGGGTTAGTCGTAAGAAGACTGTTGTTGTACCATTCACAAAGAAGCATATACAACCTTCAAGTTGGAATCTAAAGCTTTTCAATGAAGCTGTATCTGTGAAGGGGACAGTGAAATATCTAGGGGTTACCCTAGATGAGAAATTGACATGGACCCCTCACATCAGGAATATTTGCTCCAAGGCAAAAGGTACTCTTGTGAGTACCAGGAGAGCTTGTGGCAAAAATTGGGGCCTGAGCCCCAAGGGTATACACTGGATATACACCACAGTGATTAGATCCAGGATCACCTATGGGTCGGTCATGTGGTGGAAGAAGGTAGAACAGCAAGTTGCTGCTAAGGAGCTTGCTAAGGTGCAGAGATTAGCCTGCTTAGCCATAACAGGCGGAATTAGCAGCACACCAACTGCTGGGATGCAAACCATGCTGGATATGCCCCCATTACACCTTTGGGTCAAGATGGAGGCAGCGGCTGGTGCATACAGACTCAAATCTGGCAACAACTGGAACTCTTTGGGATATCCAGAATCACACGCTAAAATAGTGAGTGAGGTAAATATAGGAAAGGTTGGGGACATGCCAGCTGACTATATTATAACCCCATACTGCTTCAACAAGCCTTTCAGTATAACAATTGGAAGTAGGGAGCAATGGGAGAAAATAGTTCGACACCGTACGGGGGATATTGTCTGGTTCACTGACGGGTCAAAATCGGACCAAGGTGTTGGGGCCGGGGTATATGGGGTGCAGCCAAGACTGGAGAGCGTCATCTCTCTAGGAAAACTGGCCTCAGTATTCCAGGCCGAAATCACTGCCATCAGGGCGTGTGTGGAGGAGAATTTGCGTAGGTGCTACAAAGATCGTAGCATCTATATCTATTCAGACAGCCAGGCAGTTCTGAGATCACTGGCAGCTCCTGCAACAAGGTCTAAAATTGTTGCAGAATGTCATAGGGTTCTGGTGGAGCTAGGGGAAAGCAATAGAGTAAACCTATTGTGGGTCCCTGGCCACTCGGGGATCAGTGGCAACGAACATGCCGACAGATTAGCCAGGATGGGGGCAGAAACTCCATTTATTGGACCGGAACCTGTCCTGACAATCACCGAGGCAATGATCAAATTGGAGCTACATAACTGGCTCAGAAGACAGCACGTAGAATATTGGACCAAAGTCCATCAACAAAAACATGGCAAGGTAATCATGCCAAAACCATGTTTTAAAAGAAGCTCTGCAATCCTGGGTCTGAACAGGAGAGAGATTAGACTCATGGTTGGATTGCTGACAGGCCATGGGAATTTCAAAAAACACCTACGTACAATGGGAAGAACAGAAGAGGATTTTAAATGTAGGATCTGTGATGACGGTGATGAAACTGCATCACATCTAATCTTCAAATGCATTGCATTGGAGAATAAAAGGCACAGAATATTTGGGACAACCAGACCCGAAGAAATTGTGTCTATTAAAGAACTGGTAAAGGGACTCCTTGCACTGTTCAAGGGCATTGGTTGGCTTTACTAGATATACAGGGAGCGATACCGCACAATAAATTTAGTTTCGGTGCGGGCAGTGACGGGTTGGTCCAAGACTGTTTTGGCTTCCCTGCAAAAATCAATCAATCAATCAATCAATCAATGATGGAGTTACATGTTTTAGCTGTTAGTGACATTCGAGTGAGTGGTGATAAAAAAGATGAAATGTGAGAAGATAAAATCTACCTGTTAGGAGTCGAAGCAGGAGGAACACAGAGGCTTGTAGGTTTTTACACCAGGAAAGCAGTCGAACCCAGCATAATTGCAATAACGTATGTAGGCTAAACGAATGACTGATTTGGACAGATTTGGCAGTCTCCATCAAGAAAATCAAGGTTACCTCAGTTTATTCACTCTGTGAAGGTACAGATCAAGATGAGACACACAGATTTTACAATACACTCAGTGATGTAGTTGTCAGAGTAAAGGACAAGGACAATGTTTTGCTCACGAGTAATTTCAACGGCAGGATAGGGAATTGAACAGTAGGGTGTGAAAAGGTTATGCATAAGTTTGGAGAGGATACGGAGACCAATAGATATGGAAAATAACCTTCATCAGTATACTTAGGAAGACAGGGGAACTAATAACAGATCAGGAATTCAGGAAGGCATTTGGGACACACGTTTTCAGAGCATTCTTGGATGACACGGTTATTATTTAATCTTCAGTTAAATTGGTTTTGTGAGGTCAAAAGTGAATAAATTTGGGTCCATATGCAGTAGGATAAGAGTGGAGAAGCTTTAGGACCAAGAAATCAGGTAAAAAGATCTAACAATGATCTCAGAAAGGTACAAATTAGTTGAATGTAGTCATTACTGTCATTGGAAGAGGAAAGGACAAGGTACAGGGAACTAGAAGTGGCTAGAGAATGATTTGGAACAGTTGTGTGGAAAGGAAGGAAGAATCATAGAGATTAGTGGAATTGACACAGTCAAGGCATCCGGTAAAAGGAAAAAGAAGGTGTTTCAAAACTGGCTCCATACTAGAATTCAGTCAGACAGAGAAAGTTATGTCGAAGAAAGAAATAATGCCAAACAGATAATTATGTCGAAGAAAGAAATAATGCCAAACAGATAATTACATAATCAAAGCAGAAATCTTAGGAAGACTTCACAAATAAGTTAGAAACTTTGGATAAAACTTGCGGGAAAACCATGTTGTAATGTAATTAGCAGTCTTTGAATGGTAGGGAAAAAAGAATTAACAAGTGTTTCAGACAGGTCAGGAATGCTGCTAGTGAATTCTGTGGATGCCTTAGGCAGATGGAAGGAATATTTTGAAGAGTTGCTCAGTGCAGGTGAAATGATTAAATGATTTCAGATTTTGAGGTACAATGGAATAAGAATGATGATGGAAACAGGATCACATTTGAGGAAGTGGAGAGGAAATAGATTGTGGCGCAATAAAGCAGCTGGGGTAGATGGAATTAAGTCAGTACTCATCAAATACAGTGGAATGTCAGATCTCAAATGGTTACACAGGATAATTGAAATGCCGTGGGAGTCAGGAAAGATTCCATCTGACTGGATGAAAGCAGTAATCACACCAATTTTCAAGCATAGTAACAGGAAAAAATTGTAACAACTACAGAGGAATCTCTTTAACTAGCATAGTGAGTGAAATATTCTCAGGTATATGTTGAAAGATAAGTGCGGGTGTTGAATGAAAATTAGTGTTGGCTTAGGACTCTTAGAGGCTGTCAGGACGAGATCTTTAGCTCATGGCAGATGATTGAGAAGTGAACAGTGGAACAGGAAATTGTAAAACAGATCTAGAAAAGGCTTATGACCGTATTCTTAGGAGGAAGCTATTGGGTCATTCCATGTCAATTCAACCAGGGGTTCCAGCTCATAGTGTCAGATATGCCTGAAATTTAGCACACCAGTGCTATCATGTATGGAAGACTCGTGTACAAAGTATTAGGTTCCCCTGACAATTAGTTCCAGAATAATAGCTTATGAAAGAAGGTGGTGCGACTCGTAAATTTCAATGCGCCTTTGGCAATCTATCTCAAGAGCCAACTTCAGGGCTTAATAACTTTGGAGCTATTCCGCCAATCTCACTGAAATTTTTACCACCTAATAAAATCCACATAGGGAACACACTCCATGGGTCAAAACACCAACAATAGGTTTCTAAGGGAAAAGTAAGAAAAATTCAAAATGTGATTAAAAAATGCAATTTGTTAAATGATACATATTTGAGGTGCCCATCGTTCCAAATATAATTCATTCAGAAAGGGGATATATTTTTTTTAGTAAGCCTCTGTTTAGAAGCTGCATGTTGTCACCATCCAATGCAAACTATGGGCATTGTTTTTGTGGTCTTCAGTCCACAGACTGGTTTTATGCAGCACTCCATGCTACCCTTCCAGCACATGCATCTTCATATCAGAATAAGAAAGGCCTGTGGACATTATGAAGACCTTAATCCTCCAAGTGTACACTATACCAGATACCAGTAATCTACGGCCAGAATGGGAACACCTGCAAACAGTGTTTTGAAAATACCGTATTCATATTTCAGTGAAATCAAGAAATTTCCAGCTTGATGGGCGACATGAAGGATTTATTTTAAAAATTACATATTGATTTTGTCCCCATGATGGAACATCATCAGTGCAGAATGCAAGTCATGATGACTCATGTACTCTGCATAAAACATTTAACAGTCAAGTTCATAAAATAATGAAAAGGTCTTCCTAGTACATGCTAAAATTTAAATTTTTTGAAAATTGTACAATGTACTAGGAAGAGTTATTTTCATTTTGTACAAAAACTAGATAGCAGTTACTAGAATCGAAGGCCATGAAAGGTACACAGATGTTAGGAAGGGAGTAAGACAGGATTTTGTCCTTTCCACAATGTTGTTCAATCTGTACATCGAGCAAGCTGTGGAGAATGCAAGGAGAAATTTGGATAGTGAATTACATAAAGTTCAGGAGAACAAATAAAAACTTAGAGGTTTGCCAATGACATAGTAATTCTGTCACAGACAGCAAAAGACCTGGAAGAGCAATCGAACAAAATGTACAGTGTTTGGAAGGATGGTATAAGATGAACATTAACAAGAGTAAAACGAGGGTAATGGAATGGAATGTCAGAAAATTAGGCACTGCTGAAGGAATTAGGTAAGTTAATTGGACAATAAAAGTAGTAAGTGAATTTTGTTATTTAGGTAGCAAAATAACTACTGATGGCCGAAGTAAACAAGATATAAAATGCAGAATGGCTACAGGAAGAAAGGCTTTCTAAAGAAGAAAAAATTGTTGACATCCAGTATTAGTTTAAATATTAGGAAGTCCTTTCTGAAAGCATTTGTCTGTAGTGTAGCATTTTATGGGAGTGAAACGTAGATGATAAGGAATTCAGACAAAAAGATGATAAAAGATATAAAATGCAGAATGGCTACAGGAAGAAAGGCTTTCTAAAGAAGAAAAAATTGTTGACATCCAGTATTAGTTTAAATATTAGGAAGTCCTTTCTGAAAGCATTTGTCTGTAGTGTAGCATTTTATGGGAGTGAAACGTAGATGATAAGGAATTCAGACAAAAAGATGATAGAAGCTTTTGAAATGTGGTGCTAAAGACGAATGACGATTAGATGGGTAGATCACGTAACTAATGAGGAGGTGCTCAACAGAATTGGAAAGAAAAGGAGTTTCTGGCATATCCTGACTAAGAGAAGGGATAGGTTGGTGAGACACATTCTGAGACATCAAGGAATCATCAACTTAGCATTAGAAGGAAGTGTTTGGGGTAAAATCTTAGAGGAAGACCCAGGGAAGAATACAGTAAGCAGATTCAAAAGGATGTAGGTTGCCATTCTTAATCTCAGATGAAGTGGCTTGCACAGAACCGAATAGTGTCGTTAGCTGTATAAGTGTATGGACTGAAGACCACAACAACATAAAATAGAACATTCAACATATGAAAAGTGTGTTATATACTATTAATGATGAATTGTGGAAAATAAATCCTTCAGTTATCTAGCACAAGGTACTTCAGTGCTTATTTAGCATCAAATTGTACAAGAATATATTGGCGAAGGACCTGTTTATTGTGCAACAGTGCGACAATAAATCACAAGGTGAAAAGACTTTTGTGAAATGGGTACCCTTGCAAGATGTGTCAACTAACTAATCTTCAGAAGCTTGTTGTTAAGTGTTACTTATGTATCTATTTTTTTATGAACTACATCACAAATGTAACAACTGAAAGAAGCCAAGACATAATTTAAATTACAAAGTAAGTGCTTTTACATAAAATACACTATTCAAATACAGAAATAAAAATGTAAGATACAGAGATAAAAATTACAAGGTATAGTACAAGCGAATCATATTTCACTTGAGCAGAATTCGGTGTAAGCTGCGGCTATCCCAGTGTATTTTGGGAGCTTTTCTTTAGTGCACTCTGTAGGTGCATCCACTAAAGAGCATTTTAAAATGTGTTCCATTGACCCTTGTCATTGTCTGTGTAGCTCTGCCTTTTTGTAAGTTGTTTTGATCATCCTATGCCCACACAAAGTCTGTTCAGCATTTTTCAGTGTTGCCAGGCTAGGTGGGAGGCATCGGGTAAAGCTTGCTCTGTGATAAGGTCTTCAGGGTATTATTCCTGCCATAGTGAATTCATGGAAGCTACAGTTGGTTTCACTGAGTATGTGAAATCTTTGTCTGGATTTAAGCCTTATGGGCACAGGTTGGTGGTCGATATTGGGTAATGATGGCTGTTCGCCTTTTTTTTCCCTTTCTATTGAGCTCAGGAATGATCTAACTTTTGGTGGAGCGATTCCTAGTAAGGAATATAAGTAGTCCACTCTAGTAGCTTTCAGGAAGCCAGTTAGCTTCTTGCAGCTGTTGTTTAGGACTGCATCTTGTTTTCTGGTGTTATGAGATCTTTCCCACACCGGGCATCCATATTCAGCAACTGAAAAGCAGTGGCTAGTGCTATTGAATGAAGTACTTTTGTGTTAGCACCCCATTTTGCAGATGTAAGTTTGTTCAGTATATCATTACATGTTTGCACCTTAGCATTTGTTTTTCCAAGCTGTTTCTTATGTCAGGGTTCTGTCGAGAGTGATGCCCAAATAGGTAGGATGATAACAACTGATCAAAAGCATACCATTCTAGATGATATAGAGCTCCTTTCTTGTCTCCCGGTTGTTGAGGTGGAAGACTGCCTTACTGGGGTTTGGTTTCAGGTTGTTACGTCTGTAATACTTTGTGAGCATTGTGAGGTCTTTGCTGAGGATTGTTTCCATTTCATTAGAAGATTTTGCTTGGCATCCAATTGCTCTGTCATCTGTGTCAATAAAAGATTTGGTCATTTGCAAATAGGTTGTTCATTGGTATGTAGGTTAAACAGCAGTGGCAACAGCACACTACCTTGTGGCAAACCATTCATCTCATTTCTCCATCTATTTCTCTTCTGTTTGAAATTGACAAAGAATCTTCTATTAATGAGCAGTGTCCTAAGAACTACTACCAATCTATCATTGTTGGTCATTCAATGTACATTGTAGATGAGGGTTCTCAGGTTTACAGTGTCATTTACACTGCAGTTAGGTCAATGAGCACTACTTCCATTGGAAGACCTCTCTCAAATCCGTCTTCAATAAATTGAGTCAGGTTGAGAGCCTGGGCTATGCAGGATTTCCCTAGGCAGAAACCTGCCTATGTGTTTCTACGGAAACCTACCTGTTCATCTATTAGTCAGCTGTCAATGTATCCACCTATTCTACTCATTATCAACCATTTCAAAAAGTTCCAGGAGTGGACTCAGCAATGATATAGGTCAATAACTCTTGGGGTAATTTGGGTCTTTCCCAGGCTTAAGAACTGCGATTACCTTTACGTGTCTCCATATTTTTGAAATTTTTGCTGTCCTCCAGCAGCAATTGAAAAGGTTCAGTAACCAGTTTTTGGCATTTTTGGACAGATTATTTCATTCCTCATGTCACAAAGTCTCACAGGTTTTTCTATTTCAGATTGCTTATGGCCTCTTCTAGTTCTTCACTGAAAAATCTTCCTCTGACATACTACTTTTCTTTGCCTTTTTCACTTTCAGGCTGGAAATAGCTGCATTATTTTTTTACATTGAGTTTGCCATTTAATATAAGCTAGCTGGTATTTGGTGAGGTATATTTACATGCAGAGTTCTTATAGTGGGATCGTTTGACAGTTTCTTAATAAGTTGCCATGCTTTCCTACTACTATGTGTCTTGTCCATGCCCTCAACTGTCTTCATCCAGGTCTGGTGCCATTGATCACTTAGAGCTGATAATAATTTGTCTTCATATTCAATTGTTGTTTTCTTTTTATTTTTTTTTTTTAATTTTTGGCAAGAGGGTTTCATTGTAGAAATCACAATGCAGCCTAATTTTTGTCTGTAAACCCAGGTATATACTTTGCCCTGCATCCTCTTGTGATTCATCAAGTTTATTTCTGAAATCCTCGCATTTTGCTCTTTTGAAGTTAAATCTTCTTCTGAATGGTATTTCAACAGGTTGGAAAACAGTTCTTGTTTCCAGTTTAATTTGTCTGTGGTGAGGTCTCAGAATATGATTCAGAACTAGTTCGTGACTTAAAGCACAGAGATCTTTGCTTACAAAAATCAGATCAAGATTGTAGTCCTGTCTCCATCATCCACTGTTAAATGATGGGATCATGTATCAAGCAGCCCATAC